>JAILWY010000001.1:5000000-6250000 GCA_022113835.1 Atopsyche davidsoni
GCAGTTCTGCTGCCAAGATGGCAGATCCACGAAAACATCTCTGTCTGGCGCATGTGGCGCCTGATTTAGCAGAATTCTAAATCGATTATATAGATGCGCGCCGCTTAGGAGCTTGTCAATAGGATTGATTTACGAGGGAGGTGCCGTTAGGTCCTCCTCGCGCGTAGGTGCTCGTGGTCGTGCTCGTGCTCGGCGGGCCTTCCCTGGTTGCGCGGCTGGGCGACGCGAGGAGCTGGAAGGTGACAACTCGGCGGTGACGTCACCGCTAAGTTCACGGCCGCGCCGGCGAGATGGCGAGCCGACGACCATTTTTTCATTCATTTTCAATAGTCGAATCGTTCCGTTCATTTGCGCTCCGAGTCTTTTCCTCGCTCTGCTGTCGCGTTATAATAAACATTTTGTGTAATCGAGGACCCGAATGGCGTTTTTGCTGCAGAACTAATCGCCTCCTTTGACAGTGAACTCGGGGGGACATCTATTTCTCTGTTTCAGCGAGATGTTTTGCTCGCTGTGAAAACCGTTAGCATCGAGTCGTTTCTAATTAAAGTTGTACGATTATTCTTTTTTTAATGCTTAAATGAGAATGTCGCTCGGCTATCAGCGACAGAAAACGCAGTGTATTAAATTTAAACCGCTTTATCAGTTGACAGGAGTGTCAGGCGCGGTCGCAGTTAACAGGAAACGCAGTGGAGGGACTGCAGCAGTTTCTGAGAATAATCATTATCGTGCGATGCAAATCGTTGACGAATATTCCGCGACTCGACGACGCGGGACACGAGGAGACTGACTAAGTCAGACGAATTCTCTGCATATTTAAATAACGACCGTTCATTACTCGCATGGAATGTAAACAAATAAAGGTAATCAATCGAAGCTTTGAATTGTACACGATTGCGCAATATTAAAGTCAGCGCTCGAGCACACGTGGTTGGGCGCGCCTGGTTGGCAGGCAACCGGTCAGGCGTCGATACATTTCGCGGAGTCGGGTCCGCTGGATGGACGTTTTCACGGCCGTCCACTGCCGAGCCCCGAGAGGTGGTCGACTGTTTAAACAACATTATTTTCTCACGATTAAGGCGGCCAAATATGCACGGCCCGATAGTATAACGATTGCCGTGTGTCCGCATCAAAGGCTGCGTCGAATTCCAAAAACCATCGCGGCCGCGGCGACTCGGGCGGGAGCGCGCGCTCCCAGCGTGATGTAAGAGATGAGGAATGACATGTTTACGCTCTACACTATTTATCCCTGCGTAATTAAACTGACCAGGTATCGCATATCATCCAGGCCGAGCTTATTGTCTATCCGACGGTTCGTTAGAGATGCTGAAAGAATGTGACGGAACCGGGTATTCTATACTGTCGATTCATGGCTGTTTTTTGTTGCTCGCTAATTTTCGATCTCAATATCAACGTGTCGATCCTCAATCGCCGATAAGCTGACCTCCCTACGGGCGATATTATCAAACTCTAATCGCAGGAGACGCGCACCTGACGGCGAGCCTGCCGGGAGCCGGCGCGGGCCGAGGGTCGGGAAGTCGGGAGACGGTCTTGTCTGGCCAGACTCCGAGAGGCCGACGATCGCGAGCGGCCGCTGTGCCGCCTGCACGGTCATTTTGCAGCCTCAAAAAAACGACCTGCGTTTAAATTACGGTCGAGTGTATGGGTTTCGTGTTTGTATTAATGGTTATCGTGCCATTCAGCTTTTTGTACTTTCGAAGTGTGAATAATTGCGCTCCGCGAGTTTCGAGTGATATCGGAACGCTCACAAAGGAATCTACGCAAACGAGGTGTGTGCGAATCGTTACTGATAAAAAGGACTTTGGAGATGTACCGATACGCGCTCACAATATATTCATTGAATTTCTACATCCGGTAACCGTCACGCTCCATACGACATTATGGAAGCGCGATTTCGGCGGCCGGTTTTTTCGCTGCGCGGCGTTCGGCGCTCGGTGAGGATCTGCAAATAGTGGAGAAAAAATGTGATCCAATAGTCGAGAATGATAAATTGCAGCAACCAGCGCCGCAGATCGCGTTCCGATTGTTTCTCCGGGGGCCGCGGCGGGCCCCGACTTCCTTGAACCGAAGTTCTGCAGCGAACATAGCGCCGCCCGGGCCCGAGTTCACTCTCAAGGATACGCGACCGCCGCTCCGCTGGGCTCATACGAATACCGATAATTCACGCTTTGATAACTATGCAAAATGAATAAACTTTTAATTATAGTAAATTAAGCGCGATCTTAATTTGCACAGTGATTCGGCACGATTTGTGGAGTATTTCTATATTAATTTGAGGAAAAATGATAAAATAAGTTTACCGGATGTTGATACTGCACACTTGTGGTTCGTATCGCAGGCCGGTCTCTTTTAAAGTATAAATATAAATATCGCTTTAGAGAAGCACCAAAAAGGTCGAATCCAGCTCGATGTGCGCACCCGCAGAGCGCCGAGGCCCCCCGTGCTGGTCTCTCCGGGAAAGCGACGAGATCTCCGAGGTGCGGCCTCATTTTGTTTTGTCGTTCCAGGGATCAGCGGATCGATTAAATATAAAAAAATGAATTTACGTGTGTTATAAGCTGAAGGGTCGGACGTGCGGTCCTGCAACGCGGAACGATCAGAGCCGGGTCTGCCGGCAGCCGACGATTGGCAGGTGTGCAAGTCACCACGAGCCACGAGCACTATTACTAGATGTCAATGTCGAGTGCCAGATATAGATCTAGCATTCAAAATTAAGGATCTATTTATGCAGGAAGCGCGGAGTGTTCGCGCGTCCCATATAAGAGAAATGCTCTGCTATCTAGTCGTATGGGAAGTTGCGGAGTTGTAAAGCAGCAGACAGTGCGGAATGGCGTGTCTAGACTCCGGAGGAGGTCATAACCGAGTTCAATAGAGTACTAATGACCGAACCGGGACATAATGGCCGGCGGGCCATTGTCGGGGTCTCAGGTACCATGGCTAAATACGGCGGAGCACAAGAATGGCAAGGCAGACGCCTAGAAGACGAGCCGCGGTTACTGACGCGCGGCTCTCGAGTAGTAAGATCAGAGGGTTACTTACGCAGAGGTCGGGCACGGTGATGCTGTTGGCGGTGTAAAAGACGAGGATGTCGGCGGGGAGGCCCCTGGAGCTGGGCTCGCGTAACTTGGAGGCCAGCAGGAGACAGCAGGAGCCGAGGAGTTGCAGTTGACCCTTGCTGATGTGGCACACGCCCAGAAAGCGATCCAGGAACGTCATGGCTAAGGGGAACACCTCCTCTTGGCAGGTTTGCTCCTCACAAACCTGCAAGAAAATAATACAACTTTAGGAATCAGCTCAGTAACACCGGATTGCTATCGTTGTCGGGAGCATTGGCACCGTGCTGATTCATGGATCTGAAATCTTCCTCTTTGTCAGCGTGACAATACTCAAGTGCGTGAACGAAGCATGTTCATTTGCGGATGTATAGAATATTAAAACTTATACTTTATGAGTTCCGTGTTCTATGGCCACGCTAAAAATCATAAAATCCGGTAATTTGTGTGCACGAGCATTGCACTTTGATTAATTTTTATGGCTACGGTGATAAAACGTCCCGGATAGAGTAAAAAGCGGACACAGGAGGGAATATTATTATATAATAAAATAAATAACCGTGTTTTACTGGAATATTACATAAACACATTCATGATTAATATATGTTGGTATTACGCGTAATGGTGTAATTCACCATGTCCATATCGATACGCGAAATTACAGTACGCACGGCATTGCGATGACAAGGAATGGCGGGCGTCCAATTAATTTTCAAAACAAAAGCGTCGCGTTCACTTTTTGAAGTCTGAGCGGCCGAGTGGGAAAAAAACTGGAAACTTGGACCCGCCCATGTCTCGGAGATCAGAGCTGAGACTGGAATCCCCGCGCTCGGCCTCCGCCGACCCACCCAGCCCCCTCTGCGCCGCGGCCTCTCCCGGAGTGACGGACTGCACCGGCGGAACCGCCCATATAGCGCTCCAACATTCCGCCGGTGAAAAATCAACAAATTAATCAGAAAATATAACCAAAATATAATCAAAAATCAAAAAAAATAACTCTCTGGAGTTTTCTGTTCAGGCATAAAACGGCTTCGGGACTGCGTCGCGGTTCACGCTCTGCCTGCGCCAAAGCGTTTATTACACGCGTTCTGGGAAATTGCTTTTTTTTTTATATAAACAGATTTTATTACAAAATGATATTTTGATGTAATAATTAGTAAAAAGGTTTTTTAATCAACGGCCGGTATTTAAACCATTCAATTTAGTAAAAAAAAAAAAAAAGGTAATCTCTAACTGGCCGTGTAAGCGTAGGCACTGATTTCGCGACGTGAGAATTAAATCCAGTCAAAGGAAGCGAGCAGAAAATGAAGGTTTTTTGCCCTCAATGGGAAGGGAGATGAAAACCTCCGCCGAGACAAAGCCGGACCATTCATTAGTACAAGAGGAGTTTTTTGTTCCTAAATAACTAAACAAAAATGAGAACTTCTCGTTTTGTTAAACACCAGCGGATCGGACATAAAAAGTATATAAACAAGCCGAAGATGATTTTTATGGAAGGATATGCAATCGCACGAGCTGAGTTAGTATTTGAATACTTAATACGATACGTCTACGTTTGCGTTTAAACGGAAATCATATTTTATTTCGCGATATGTGTTTTTATTTTAAATTTTTAATGAGAGGATAAATTTGAGAGCCGTTGGCCGGCGGGTCTAGGTTCACCGCTCACCATGCAAACCTATTTTTTGCTTCTAGACTTGTGAATACTTTGAAACGTAAAAAGTACAAACAGATTCTATACATTTTATCCTTTACGCGAAACATAACATGTATGTACCCACATACATAATACATAAAAAAAATCTTCAGATGATATCACATATTTTACATAATATTTGATAATATAAAATTACCGCCTTTCCCATAGAATTTAAAATATACAATTTGGAAAATTGATTTACTTTATAGGTGTTTAATTCTGTTAATTTGCATACCTGTATTCTAAAATTCTTCGCGTTTCCAGTCGGCCGTCTTAATGAATAAAAAAAACTCGAGATGAATGGAAAATTATAAGACGCGAAATATCTACAAGCGAAATTTATGTAAGGTTGACTAAGCACTCGCCTTGTGAAAAAATAGTTAAAAATAATCGCAGATCGAGACGTTTGGAGCTATTAAACCGCTTCCCATTCATCAGGGTTTTTTTTAGTGTAGAGTCTCAGGCTACAGGCTCTACGAGCTACAGCCTGGCAGCCGGCGCGATGTCCTTGCCTGCCACGTCGCCCAAGTGCTCCGAAAAGCTTACGGACAAACTAATCATAGGTTTATTCAAATTAAATTTTAAGATTTTTTACAACCAGAGAAGACGCTTTTCGTAGAAGTTACCATACACAACTATTTATAGCCATATCGTATAATTTTGTTAAGGTCTCGCTTTTTTGTATGGTGGCCCTTCTCGGAATTTGCGTGTCATGGTGGAATTTCATTCTGTGAGTGTTTTTAACTTCCGCCGCTAGTTTTGTATTTAAAAATAATTAACTTGCAAAGTTTTAATTAAAATCGCACAGATAAACGCAGCAATAGCGGCAACAATCAATACACAGAAATGAGTTGCCTCACCGGGAGGTATTAGCTCAGCGCTCATATTAGATTGAAGTTGTAATGTCCTGGATTGAAATCTAATGTTCTTTTCTCACGATTATATTTTTTCAGGCAGGTCTTATCGTTTTTTGCTGGAAGTGTTAGATATTTAGATGATATCCGTTCTGCGGCGGGTCCGGGGATCCGTCCGCGCGGTGCGCCCCTTGGACGTCGCAAATCTCGCGTCTCCTATCCACATCCTCGCCAAAAACTAGTGCATGAGGTCATCTCCTCCTATAACACTCGCGGGCTATCGGCCTCCAAGGACAGGCCGGCAATAATCCGAGCCGCAGTATAAACACGGTCCGCCGAACCGTTACAATAAAACACTTCGCCGAACGTCTTGTTAAGGGGTCAATTCACTTTAAAGGAACGCAAGTTCGTTTAATCTCGTTAGAGGATAAACAAGGCTCGATGTTCGTCATCCCACAGGATGCCCGGACTGCGGCTGGGCCTAAATTACCGGGCCTCTTCCTGAGGCTTATCCCTGGGAATTATTTCTCTTTGTCTACATGCGGACGAATGAACTCCGCTGGACGCCGGCCCCGGCGGCAGAGCCGCTCGCCTTAACTGCTCAATCAGCGCGGCTCCGCTCGAGTCCCGGCACAAGGTGCGGGCCTCAGCACCAGGCCTGCTCCAGCCAGCAGGTAAACGGAGCCACAGGGAGCCATTGATGCTAAATTAGAATACCTCATATTCCCACATCGACACATTACTCCGATAACCAGATACGAAGTGGGTCTCATTTGAAATACAGCGTACCTCATATAACATCAAAAATCCAATATATATATATACATCACGCAATTCTTATTTCGATAGCATGGCAATAAATAGCCTATCAGATATCCTTGAAGAATTCAATTAAAATAAAAATGCTCGGCCCTTTGTTACGGCAGATTAAGCTCCGTCAATTATTTTTACAGTATTTTTTGCGCCCAGTTCATCATAACTCTGAATGAGTCACATGCTCAAATAAATAATTTATCGATATGTGCTGCATATGGGTTTGAACCACCCGTACTTTGGGCAGGTATGGTTTTTTTTTTTTCGAGCAACCATGATTGATACTAATTTATGAATGAATAACTTGAAGTGTGAGGTAACACGTAGCACTGGCTGTTCGTCTATTGTTTGGCGCACGAAGAAGCAAAAAAAAAAGAACTTTGATGGAGCTTGATTGAAAGAAGTGCTACTTTTATAATAAATCTTTGATGTACAGGTGATAACTGAGGAATGCTAAGAAAACAAGGACGCAATCATTCAGAAAATATTCTAGTCATGCCGAATTAGATAATTAAAAAGTGTTTTAAAATACCTTACAGTCTTTTATTCGAATTGCGCTAGTCACCGATAAGTTATTTCTTAAACAGATTTCTTCAGAGGATCTAGTGTATTTAATTTATATTTAAAGACACCAAAATGTATCCATCCGTTAAGTTCAAGATCCTGTCAAGCATCACCGAACAAAATTGTTTTTTTATCAAAGCTTTTTTCTGATGAAGATGGCACCATGTGCACGGCCCTTGCCGCGGTAAGGTCAAGTAATCTAGGCCAGAGAATCCTGATCCTGACCTGAAGTATTAATAGATGTTAACTGTATTTAGTTTCAGTGACAAGTGACACGTGCGTATGGAGATGAAATTTAGGGCACAGTAAAAAAAAGGATTTAGATCAAGTTCATTACAGTAAAAGTGTTTTTACCTCTTGAGAGTAACCAAAAAAAATTGGGAAGTTAATATTTTTACGTTTTTTTTTTTTTTAATATAGGTTTGGTACCCTGCTTGTTATGTACAAGGTTTGTCATTACAATTTAGGGAAACTTTCCAAACTAGTCGATCGAATTGATCTATATATGGGAGTGACTGAAGCTACACCCCCTGGTTCTTTATGGTTCCGATGAAACGCTTCAAGAAGCCATCCAGTGACTTCATCATCTGTGGGTGTCTCGCCACTGACTTCAGGTCATCCTTCCTGTCGGCATTGGCTCTCCAGTTGGTGTCTCTGAAGACCAAAGATGGGGCATGAACCCACAAGGTGGATCACTGTTTGTGGAGTAATATCATCACAAGGGCATGTGTCGTCGCTCTTTATATGTTTATAAAAAGCTTCAAAAGGTAAGAACGCTCTATACCAGGAATTCGGTAAATGTAAGTATAATTTCAAGCGTTTTTGCAATTTTTTTTTGCGTAGAAATGTGTTTAGTTTTCGCGGGCACTGGGAAAACCGGGGTTATGCAGTTGTGTTGGAGTCATGGATTTCCTTGCAGAGGTTGCGAGCTGAGGGGCCGGGGCCGGCGGGGGTCCGCGGCGAGGCTTTATCGCAAAGGGTCCATCGCAGCCGCCCCGAGTCTGCGAGCAGCAGATTTCTTTTTGCTCCTCTGCGGCCGAATTTCGCAAGGGCGCCTCGTGAAGTTCACTCTTGCCGTGTTTTTATTCTGCCGATCGCCGACTCGATATACGAAAGATTATTTGCATAAATATTCAATTGTAGAATAAGCGCTGCAGCGTTATAGAAAATAAATTATATTGACGATTTTAATAAGTTAGAATATCGCGTTTCTTTTGAGTAGTAATTATTCATGCAAAATGTAACAAAGAAGCGGTTTGCTCGAACACCTCGCAAGAAACGAGTTCGGATCCATTCTCGGAACTCTTATTTATTACAGGATTCTTAACTCCTTATTTATGGAAGCTGCGCTGAAGTATTTGAATGTCGCCATCGTATTTTTGGCATAATTATCTAAAGCATAATAAGATAACGGCATTTTTATGCAGAAAAATACATTTCGAAAGATTTCGCTACATTTAAACACAACACCCGTTATGCTCAATACAAAGCTGAAAAAACACCGAATCCTTCAAAAACATGAATAGTTATTTAAACAATAGACAATGGTTACTATGCGAAGTGTCTTAAGTATTTTATAATTAACTTCAGTAGCGGTTTTAAGTCACCCATCGATTGATAAAAGCATTGTTATGCTTCTACAAGGCACGCGAGCATGTCTATGGCTATTTCCGTTGGATTCTTCAAAATAGTCGATTCGCATTTTTTAATGTAGAATTCTTGGCAGAACGGGCTCGTTCAAAGCGGCCGCGTCTCCAATATTTGTATTTGCCAGCGTATAATGTGACATTATTGACTCGCAAAATGGCGGCGCGGGCCAGCTGTTCTCAGTTTCGTTTCTCATGATCTGCCGTTGTGTGCGACGATGTATGCGGCCGGAGGTACGCAGACCGTCGATACGAATCGGGTCCATTGTTCCGAGGCCCGCTTTGCATCCGTTCGCAGTTTCTCATTCGAGCGTCGTGAAGGTGAGGGCGGAGAGATTCGGCCGGGGCGGGCGACGCTGAACAACCTCGAACGGAAAATACTTTTCTCACCTTCAAATCTACCAATTCAACGGATTATTTTTTACGCCTATATTGCTAATATTGAAATCGTGCGTCGTATTGTTTTGCCCTTCCTATTGTGTTATGTTCTCGGTGCAGTGATATTATAGGTAAGGTGAAGCTGTGCAAGGTATGGTGCGCGGGAGGGCTGCGGTCGTGTCCGGTCGTGCCCGGCGCGCCCTCCCCCAAAGCTCGCATAAATCTCCCCCCTCCCTCCCCCGGACAGCCTCTCCCCGCAGCAGCCTCCCCGCGCAGCAGCCTCCCCGCGCAGCAGCCTCCCCGCGCAGCAGCCTCCCCGCGCAGCAGCCTCCCCGCGCAGCAGCCTCCCCGCGCGGCTCGCTGCAGAGGAATTCAGTTTCCGCCGGTGATAAACGCCGGCGCTCGCCGCCACTGGGACTCGTTAGCTGCTTCTCGGGGATCGCGCCGCGCCGCATTCAGTGCCGTGGGAGATTTATTGCTTGGTAGTCAATTTTATACCTAATCAAACTTTTGTTAATCCTTGAAACTCCCGATTTAATACTGCGTCGTAATGAATGTAAGTACGACGCGGAGCGCGGCCGCAGGTCCGAGTGTACTACACGGCGAGCAAATTTTTTTTTACAAAATATATTTGTTATTTTTAAGTATCATTATTTGAAAAATTAATGATATACTAAATCCGTATTTCATACATTAATGAGGCCACAATATTCATAGCCCTGCAATAAATCCAGTTCGTGATTTTCCAACGGCTGGGTACTTGCAGACCTACGCTAGTAATAAATATATAGATAAATCACCTAGTTTTCGTAATTGCGACGATATGATTTAGATGCTCTTAAGAAAAATGAATCGGTTCTATAAATTCGTATGTCGCCTTTGAGGCATCGTAATTATCAAAACCCATACTTCGTTCGACACATATGGCACGCAGAGACGCTTTGTATACTTCCAGACTCATTTGCTAACAAAAGCGAGCATCTACGCAAATAACCTAGAATATACAATAACCACTGTTCAACTGCGTATGAATCTATGAAGACATAACTCAAATTACTATTAGTTATTCATATTAATTATGCATTACGGGGCAGACGCTTCGATACAGAAACCATTATGTTCGAATCGAAGCGTTTCCTAAGATTAATATGCGTTGCAGATTCTCTTTTACTCAATATTCAATCTGAAAAGATAAATTAATGATAGAGCGGAGATCAAAAAAATCGTCTGGTGCGTCCTTCACAGCGACCACCGAATACGCCGGTTCGAGACATCCGAAGAAAAAAACTTCTTCAATAGATGCTCAGTGTCTCCAGTCTCCAAGCTCCATACAATTCGAGAACAATCGTCTGAGGTTATTCTAAAAACTGCTCACACGAAGGCCCGTATGAGCTAGACGCTCGTTTGCTCGCGTCCACTGCTGCAAATAAGCGTCGAATTATTTGCGTTTATTGAAGTCGGAAATGGACCCACTATATTTTCTTTCCGAGTATACTATACGCGTAGTAATGTAATGAAATTATGCATAAACGGGCAGGTCAACATCCTTTATACTGCGGGCATAAATATCAAAAACTAATGGATTAATAATATATAAACCCACATATTAATAAAAAAATATCCATAAAATTAAATTAAACTCATTGATGTGTCGTTAAAATCGTAGTAGCAGTAGGAGCCGATCATTTGAATATTTTTTACAAGACTCTAGTTTAGTAGCATTTTTAATAACAGACCGTCTGTATCAAAAAGAGAGAACCCTCTTTGAACCTGAAAGTATTCAAAAAAAACTTTCCCGTTGCCTTCAGTTAAGCCTGAAACTTCTGCAAATCAACAAATAAATAAGCTAAGTGACCTTTGGAACACAAGGCGCGTTTTGTGTACGATATTGTTAATATTAATGTCCAAGGCACATTACGATATCCTTAAACTTGCAATGCGTGTTGTTTTTTCAGACTTGGCTTTAAATATTTTAGTAAGAATAAGAATCACCACTTAAATGTTATAGCTGAAGTATTTAACTATTGTTGATGTTAAATTTTATATGCAACGCTTTTAGTATGTTGCTTAGTAAATAATAGAATTCAAGCACTTTGTTTATTTGATATATTTTAAGCTGTTTCAAAAGCTTTGCAGTGTAAAGGCTATTATCGAGCAAGCCTTCGACGTTACGGTGTCCTTATTCAGTAATGCACATGGTTCGGCTTTGTTTGAAGTCTTTTGAATCCCAGAGGCCTCTCGGTGGGCCAGTTTTTTTTGCGCGATATTGATGGTTCGGCTTCACGCCTGTCCGCCGGGGCACACCGGCGCTGCCCGCAATTAATTTGCAACACTTACATTGCCTGGACGTCTGATGGAGATATTCAATGATGGATGAGGAGAAAAAAATGGAAGATAGTCGGCGGATGTGCACGGAACGTCGAATTGATGACAATGCTAAGTACGCCGGCCGGGCGCGGCTACGCGGGGGTCTACAGTGCGGTTATTAAATCCATTTTTTTTTCTATATGTATGAATTTTTTGCGGCTGTTAAGTTCTCGTTTTTGTATAAAACGATAGTTTTTAAATAATACTAAAAAATAGTTAAGAACAGCTCGTAAGCTAAAATGTAGTATATTATGCTACAGAACGAAGTGGTATAGTTGTAAAATAAATCTGTAAGATACGAGTGTGTAGCAAATGAATTTAGTTTTGATTACATCTTATTTAAAAATAAATAATATATGTCAATAAACAAATCAACAGTAAAATGCATTGCATGTAAGAATATCACAAAAGATACATTTGAATAAAGTATGTACTAATCGTTTCAATAAAAAAAAGATGTTTAATAAGGTGCTTCAAACGTATACCCATGTAGGTATGTACAAATATTTAATGGTGTTATTAATAAATTGTGAATATTGAGTGTGGCGACCGCGCGGTTGATAAGCGAGACGGACAAAAAAATCTAGAGTAAATCTTCGTTAATCCGAATAAATTAATAATAATATGTTGAGCGGGTAATAAATATTACGTAGCGAATTAAAAAATGACCAACGCAAGGAAGGTTTCTGGCCCAGCCGTCTCTTAAATGGGATTTATCGTTAATTAGACCGCGAAGGCTTTTATCATGTGGAACATTCATAAACACATCATTTAAAAGCGAAAACAATAATTACGAATCTATTAGTTACTTACCTACCTGCAAACTCGCAGGATATTTAAAAGGCTTTATTTGTAGATATTTCGTCGAATTTTTTGAGTAGTATTTTTTGCACGCTTCATGCGTTAGATTGCGCTTTGATATCTACATTAAATTAAAAACGAGATGTAAAACGCACGATCCGACCGCGACAGGTTCGATAAATATAATAAAAATAATTCCCGAACGCGAACGTGATGACGTCATTAAGCGTAATAATTTAAAAATAATTATTGCCATCGTGCAATCTGCGGACCCGCTGTCAAGTCAGCTGATCACAGCTGTTTTCATACAAAAACTAAATACCCGAGCCTCGCTCCAACTGTGCTAACGGCTTCGATATTAATAAAACTCTAAATCATCCTCGTTGCCCCGCTGGAATGCATATCATTAATCTTTTTCTTTTTTTAGTGCAAATAAAAAAATTCTGCATGTAAAAATGTTTTTTAAAAAATCGGCGTGGAGGAGCCCTTCCTTCGGGGCGTGCGGAGCGTCCGGCGCTCCGCGAGATACTGACACAGTGCAGGAGCTCGCGCCGTCCCGGCTGGCAGTCAGCTGATCGCTGTCAGGCAGTTTTGCCGTCGCGTCGCCAGAGCTCCGCTCTCCGCTCTACGCTCATCACCCAAAACACAGGGCGTCCCATGGGCTCAACTCATTTTTCCATCACATTTTACGTGACACGTGCAACTTGCAATATCAAAACTGAGAGATTGAGAAATTATAGGCAGCTTTGCGTACTCGCTGTCACAAAAATTGCGAGTCTTTTGTACAAAACTTCGACTCAAATAATACACAAAAAAAAGCGACGCGTACTAGATATAAGCAGTATAAGAAACGCGGAAAAAATATTTATATTATTATTTGGATCAGTGCTTCTCAAATTATTCCTACGGACCTCAGAGGGTCCTTAGATAATTAAAATCGATTTGGGGGTCCCTGAACGTCAGGGGGTCCGCGCAAGTGTTAATATAAAATAAAATAATTGTGTACACATTTTTAGGAATATGGAAGCTAAACTGGCTAATAATGAATACATTATTAGCGATTTTTACGTCCTAAGTAAAATATAAATATAGACAGGTGCATAAAATACAAGTAATAACAGGCATTGCGGTGAGTCAGGTAGGTTAATGCACCAACTGGTGTAAAATATGAATTTATGTAGTTTTTCATCCAGGGACCGCAGGCAAGTTTTGACTATGAAAGAGTGTCCGTGGGCCAAAAGAGTTTGAGAGCCACTGATCTAGATTGTGTTTTGTGGGTGGTTTTGGTTGGTTTTACATCACTATGGGGTTTAGGTAAAGAGTAAATCAAGACGAGAGACTCGAATTCAGAATGAGCCGGCAATATTGAGAGCGTGACGTCACCGCCGGCGTCAGGAATAGATATTTTAGTACAGCGAGGGATACGTTTCCGCTATCAACAATAATATTTCAAAAATACCAAGCAGTGATTTGTAGAGCTATTGGCGAAGCCACACGATTTGTCTCTAACGTTAAACTACTCCCTATCCGACTGACCGACAATTTGTTTAATAAACATTATTTACACTGTAATATTATAGCATACGAGAATAATATTTATCTATGACCTGTTGAACTTAGTAAAATGTGTTTTTATTGTAATATAAGTGTTGAATAAAAAGCCATAGCGGTCGTTACATCCGATTGAAGTGAAACAGACATCGTGGTTGGTTTCCCTAAGTTCCCGCAGAATCCGGTCAGTTACCTAATATAAACATCGTTCGCCTATTTATTTGCGTCGATCGCTGATAGCCAGAAGTCTAATAAAATAAATATCAGATGTTTTGCCGCATATCTCACGATGTACTCTGGCGCCAGTATGACATTTAGCATTAAAATATGATTACTCATGTACAAAGTACTCAGAGCAGTTAATATGATTTCGTAAAAAATCAGGTTTCGTTTTATATCCAAATAAAGATAAGGCAAGGCAGCCAAGGATAATTAAAACACTTGCATACAAGTGCGATAACGTGAGAAACACCGAATCGAAATGTGAAGAAGCGTTATTCCGCATAAGAGTATTTTAAAACTTAGTTATTGGAGACAATAACTTTTGCGCCAAAAAAGACAATTTGAATAATTCGTTTATAATAATCGATTATTATTCGATTAAAATCTCGGAAATACTTAATTCTGATATGGAAATACCATGCAGCTTATTTTAATGTGACTTACCTTGTTTGGTTCTCTGTATAGTATATTACTGAACTCTTACAATTCCCGTTTTGCGTTATATTCTGAGAATTTATACACTTTAAATATATAAAGAGAATATTTTAAGTTATCATGGGTTAAATTAATCCATAAGTATAAAGGCATCCGTCGTAATATGAGCCTTTGCGCTACCATCGGCAATCATGTTGAAGGTTTCAATCTTTTGTTAATTTCTTTATCGTGTATTCAATAATAGTTTCAATGTGCTCACGAATATGCTCAGTTACCTAGCAACAATGTTTTTTTACAGTGCAATAAACAGCTTTTATCAACTGCAGTATGAAAGCCAAAGTGTAATTGCAAATAAAGATACGTGTGCGTACATGGAAATGCATCATTTATGATTGAATTTCGTTCTATTTATTGCTTACAAGGGATCTCAATGGAGAAGCAATTGGTTTGTTTCAAGTCAGACGTTTATAACAAGACATACGTGTATGCTTAACTACAATTTAGTATTGTCATTTAATTATATTGCCAATTTGTTTGGACGGTCGGGAGGAATGTTGATGCCCGGCATTCGTCATTCCTTTCTCACGGTGTCTCGTGTGCTGATACGGCAGTTAATTATTAAGGTCAGTGTTGAGGTATTTTGAAATTGTCAAAAATATATGAAACGAAAGTTGGACACAATTTATACACAAAAAAACTATTACATAATTTTTACAATTGCAATGCTAAAGGTTGACTGCATTAAAAAAATAATGAGATAAACAAGCTACAGGTGTATTTAGTTAACTTTAATTTAAAAAAAAAATCTTACTTTTAATACTTACAGCTTTCGCCATTAGTTAGTAATGTATAATAGATTTAAGTAAATTTTGTCATTTTTAATTTACAATTATGCTCTAAAGAGTGACCTGACGACCATTTTCCTTACAAAACGGAAACAAAGCATTGAAAATTGTAATATTAAGTGTCTAAATTTTGCAAAATTAGTGCACGGCTTAATTTTTTCCTCGCATTTCTGGCAAATTTATTACAAAAAGTTTGGCGTAAGTTGTTCTTTTTTTTATTTTATTATGATTTTTATTATAACGATAAACACTTAGTTCTTGGGTATTTTGCCGTGTTTCCGCTAGTTTAATGTACCGGGGCTATCTCCTGGGATATAAAATGTAAAGGAAATATCCAAACCTATAACTATAAATATTACCCACTTTTCAAATGTGGGAATCCGTTTTTAACAATTCTAAGCTATAAGGTTGTAAGAAGGATTGCATATTGTGACTACATTTATTTACCATCAGCAACAATATTGTGTTTATAGTAACGTAGAATATAAATAAAATATTAATAGTTAGCGACCTGTGCTGAGTCTGTCTGGCAGTTATATCTGAATAGAGAATCGCACGAGGCGCCCCGAGTGGCGCACACTCTGGCGGAGGTCCCATTGTCAGCCAGGTGAAGTGAACATTACTTCTTACGACTATTGAGTCATTATTGAAACGTGTTTCTACATCTGTTCAAATGTCGCGGAAAGTTGTGGCAGAATACAGAATGACCACGGAGCGCTCCACAGCGCGGAGGCAGTGACAGAACACGGCTTTATCTCCGCTAGCGTGCTTGAGCTCGATTATATGCGTGATACGTTAGCGAAACAGTTTCATTTTTCGGTAGCTGATACATTACTGATGTAATTTATAAAATGAGTTGTGATTATACAAGTATAGTAATTGATCTCCATAAGATAATTCAGAAGGAATTCAGAAGATATTGATGTGTGCTCGTTTGCAAGTCTATCGGTCGGTATCTCGTGTACTTAAAACACGTTGGAGTTATTTTTAGTATTTTTTTTTATATGCGGCAGTAAGTTTTTTGGAGTAAAGGTGCGCGCACCCGCGGGCCACGGAGACGGCGGCCCGGCGGTGTGCGAATACCCGAATATTCGCCGGTGGGCGCACATGCGCTCGGCCGCTGTATTTGTGTCAAAATCAGCTGATTACAAAAATAAGCTGCGGCATGTGGGGCGGCGTCGGGTGACCGCGCGGTGCGCCGCTTTGCGGCTATTTTTATTGCGGAATCGCTTTCGCGGAATTAAATTATTAGTTGATAATGAAACTGCGACAATCGGCGGCGTTCGGCGGTTTCCGTCGCCGTCTGCGGGAGCGGGCCCGCTCGCCTCGGGGCCGAGTGCGCTCCCGGCCTCGGGCTCTCGCCGCATCGCTATCGGACGGGTATTATTTTTAAATTTCCGCCATCGGGAATCGCGCTGCACCGGAGAGACGACCAGAATTAGAACGGCGGGGCGATCCGACCGCCGGCCGCGGAACTGCCCGACCCGGAGGCGTCTCGGGGGCGCTCGCCGCGTGGCGGTGCATCGCGGGACGGCGGCCGTCGCCGAGCGGAGTTCCGCCGGCCCAAAGCCACATCCTCGCGGGGCTCGCGATAAAAACTAACGCTCGCTCGCATGGAGCAAAACAGGAGACCGCAACCGACGACGGCGGGAGGACCCGAGGGCGGGAGGACCCGAGGCCGGGAACAGCCGCCCCCGCCCCGGCCCGGAGCACCCGCATCGCTCCGCTCTCGGACGCCCGCGCGAGGCGGCGCCGAGGGGCTCGGAGCGGCAGGTGAATTCTCAAATTCTATCCGAACGCCGGCGAATTTAGAGTTCAGCTCGCCAACCTGTTATTTGTTTAATTCGACTGCGGGCGAAGGAGGCCCGCGCTACAAAGGAAAGAGATAAAAGTTTGCGACGTGCAAATTTTTAAGGATGAACGGGGCTCGGCCGCGTGCTGACGTGGTGGTCACTCCGGGAGGCGGCGCGGGCGGAGGTGACGACTCGAGTGAGTCGAGGCTTATATATATAATTTCGATCTATCATTTGGGCATTGCATATCAATTTATAGAATTTGAGTATTTACAAAATGAATAAAAATTTCACCACGATGAGCCGGACGAATTTGGTCTAATATTGTTCGGACGACTCGACTTCGCGACGGACCATCCCGGTCCGAGCACGCGGTCGACGATTGACATTAAGAATCGGTTCCCGAGCTACCGATCCTAACTGTACACTCAAAAATGTTAAGCCGGCTAATGGTTAACGTGTTCTCCGAAAACATTGCCCTCGTGATTCACGAGGTACCTGCGCCAGGACCGAGTGTCCCCGCCCCCGGAGACTCCGGCGGCGGCTCGGGGCGCCCTCCGCCCTCGGCCGCGAGGAGCCGCAGGTGCTCCGGCGAGAAGGCGCAAATAGATCGCTCCCGGAACACTGGAGAACGATCCGAGAGAGCGAAAACGAGGCGCCGAGCCGGGACGCGCGATGCGAATAGCCGGGTGACGTCGGAGGCCGGAATGCGCCGCATCAGCTGACGCGGACGGGACTCACCTCGAGCATCCAGTCGGCCACGATCCTCCGCATGTGGGGGGTGAGCTCGCTCTGGAGGGTGCCGAAGTAGGAGACCGCGGGCGAGTGGCGCTCCTCGGCGGCCAGCAGGTTGGCCAGCACGCGGTCCTGCAGCAGCGCCGGGTCGGCCAGCGCCTGGCGCGTGGGCCTCTCGCGCCCGCGCCCCGCCAGGGCCCCCGGGCTGGCCGGGCTGGCCGCGGAGCCGCCACTGCACACCGTCTCGTTGCACATCAAGTCCATCCTCGCGGAGAGGAGCCCGAAGTTCGATATTCCTTATTCAGCGCCGTCCGTCTCCGATGTCACGAGCGCGAGGGCGCCGACGGACGGTGTTGTCGATGAGTAAAGTCCTCGAAAAATCTTAACGAATAGCTTAATTGCGATTATTTCACTAGGGTTGTGGGTTTGCAGTAATTCTAGTTGAAGTTAGGCTACACTTAGGGGCTACTGTAGGAAGGTCGCCGTCGGTGTTTACACAGCGACTCGTGTTGCGTGCGAGCACCGGCCGGTCGGTATGTTTCACTGTAAGCGTGTGGCTTCCCCGACGAGAGTTGAGACTCTGGCAGCGCCGGCCGGTGCCCCTCCCCTCCCCGCCTCCCCGCCGCGCCCCCCTCCCCCTCCCCGCCCGCCCCGCCCGACCATATGATAGCGCGCGCGGCAGAATGAAACAGCTTAACCCTCACTTCCATGCCCGTAGACTTGGGAGATATTTATTCCATTTTTATTTTTAATTAATATTGTTTACTTTCTACCAACTTGAGTTTGTTTGAAATACTTTTTGTTACAATTACACATTGTTCATGCTGTATATGCAACTATTAAGTAATTAGCCAATATTAAATTATCACAACTATTGAATAATTGGAACCAATAATTAACTGTCCTTTATATGAAATATATATATTTATGTACATATATGTGTATAGATACATAATGGTATTGGATCAATGTCATGTAGTTTATTGTAACATTACTTACAAATATTTTTGTTACCGTTGTGCTGCACACCATTTATTTTATAATAGATATTCACAAAGCGGGCGGGACGACGCAGTAGAGAAATAATCAGTACAAAAACTGCCGAATCTGTAATGAATTATAGTAAAAAAAGTAACAGCATTTTGTTTTTATTGTTATTGATTTTTTCAGTAAATACTATATTCGCGCGGAGAGGCCCGCGATGGGTCGCTGGCGCTCGGCGCGGCGCGGCGCCTCCACCTCGGCGGCTGCGGACGTACCTGCCAGCGCTTGACAAATACTCAGAAGCGTTCAATTTACTAGGTATTTTGACACTAAATACTTTTATCCAATACTTTGTATAATCGACTAACTGATCTATTGTAATACCCATATCATATAAACGCACCGCGTCTACAACTGCACAAATCAGTTTGAGTTGGAGTCTGTCCAGTATTAGTGGATAATTGCAACTGTGCTCGGATTGATACGTCTCTGGCATTTTTATTGCATACAGAGGAGTCATTTTTTTAAGAGATTAAAAAAAAAAAACCCCGCCCATAAGTAAATTCGTTCAGAATGCAAGCGTATCGGTTGTAAGAAGTATTTGAGAGCAAATAGTTATTGCTTGTGCTATGCAGAAACATTTGCTAAACTAGGTTTACGAAAGCCGCGGTTTAATGATGTCATAGTCGGCTTTTTATTTTATGATCATTCAGACTACAAAACCTTAAATAAAAAGCGGAATGTAACGAGACTATGACGTCAACAAGCCGTAGTTTACGTAGACTTGTTAATAAATACGTCACAATATTATATATGTACTTTAAAACGTTTGTTTATAGTACTATTTATTAATAATTAATTTTACATTAATGTCATCTGTCATTTTTTGGATCGAATAATTTTTTTTTTTGACAATTTTAAAATCTCTCGTTTACCTCAAAGGTGCTGTATTTATTTATAACGAGAATTGAATTCAAAGGTAAAAAGAACGGCCAAAGGCTTCGATAAAACTCCGAGAACTTCCGTGAACATTGATTGATATTGTACGATAGGATGGTAACAATGATATTTACTACGCGTTCTCTGAAAATTGTTACATTTAAAAGAAAAAAACAGTTTGCGGTCACATTCGGCCAAACTTCAAATTACCCAACAGGGTAATAAAGCATTCACTCACGTCCTCCCATCCGATAATATCCTGCCTTTATTTTTTGTATGTCCTCCCCTCGATAGAAGCACGCTAAATTGTTTTTAAAATTCTGGGATGTGTGTTTCTTTCAAACTCGTATATGGCATAATGATTCCGTGCCTTTGAACGCTTCGATCCACGCTTGGCTTACCTCTATTAGTCCGGGACCCCAAGTGGCAAGAATATGAGCGGTTGCTGGCGTGTGCAACTTGTTGCGTCTCTACCATTAGCCTTTTATATTCAAATGACTTATGTAGAGTTTTTCGTCCGAAAAAAATCGCCTTTCCGAAAACCTGAATTATAATTTTTATGGAGTACGTCAACCTCTAGACTAAAAAAATGTTTGTAATCTAAATTGTCTCGTAAGAAATGCTTTTAATAAATGACATATTAATATTTTTATTTTACTTGTTTTTATTTATTTTTCAGATATGTCCAAAATGCAAAACAGTTCTCACCTCCTACATACACTCGATTATTTATATTTTTAATATATTTTGTGAGAAAATTAGTGCACAGAAGAGATTAACATAATTGTGTTAACCTCGATTTAAATCTGATGGGCGTTTTCTGTCAACTGCTGGATACTTACTGTTAAAAATAAAATACCTCTATTTATTTTTTATTGGATTGTTTATTAATTTTATTAAATTACATTTGTTTTCCAAGGATCATAGATATTTGGCTAGACTATACAGACAATAAAGAGGATTAGGTGTGACCTGTCGCTACAAAGGAACGTCAATCAAAATTTATCGCGGCTATACATCTAAAAAAAATAATTTCACTAAGAACAGCCGCCAAAGCTTACGGAAGTAAACACAGTTACAATTGTTTTATTACCACCAGTATGATCACTTTTGCTCTTGGTATAGCGATATAGCACACGTACACCTGTTAATTTTACTTCAAATCCTGAAATACAATATTTCATCATTTTACCCGTCATACGCCAAGTCATTTAAAAGAGCAGGTAATGTCTATTGACGTCATAGCTCTTAGTTTCAAGTTTGAGCAGTCTTTATTACATTATATTACTTAATACATTTAACTTTTAAATAGATATGGAATCATAAACCAAAAAGCACCCAACTATGTCATTAAAAAAATGCGATTAATCTACACACGCTTTGGCAAATGACTGCACCAGGGATTGCGTGAAAAAAATTAAAGATATTACGTAAAACGTTTACAATTATTTAAGGGGTTTTATTTTATTTGTATATAGAGTTATATCGTTTTATTAAATATATGAAACTCAAGCGCGTCGTATGGAATCGTTCTGAATATATAGATATTGAAATTGTTAGTCATGTCTTTTAAATTAATTTGCCATAAGTGTTTTCCCTAAGACTCATTACAGTCTTACTAACTTAACCTTAACGACTAAGCTATTATGGTCGTATACCTATACTTTCCATCGAAGGTATTTAAGAATTTTCTAAATGAAATCATAATCAATTAAAATATTAATTTCAATCACCCAATCATACTATCACTACGACACAGCTGTAAAAGGGCGGGGACTTAAAAGATCTCTGACCTAAGTCAGACCCATCGTGAGATTCAGATACTGGTGCCTTGAAACGAGTAGAGTCTAGGAAATATCAACCTTCAGGGCGTGGTACATTTTTTTCACAATTGTAACTCATCTGCTCTAAGGATTCAGAACTGATGCATGTCGAATTCTTTAAGTCCATTTCAACGCGTATATTAACATTTTTATTTCATATTAAATTAATACTTCCCATCTATGCCAACAACACAATAAATATGTAAAAATATCATTGAATATGTTGTATTTAATGAAATAATAGCCCAGAGCTCATCTCAAAAATATTATTAAAATAAATTACCTTTTTAAAAAGATTTGATCGTTAAGGACACATTCAAAAAATGATGTTTTATTTATACCTGTGATTCGTTTTATCGATAATTCGTAGAGTGTATAGACATGTGACGTCGCCGTGAGAGGCTGTACCTGTACCGTTACGTCCATCTCCGCACAGGTATTGTGGCACGAGTCGCATTTCCATATCGGAGGATTTTAAAATTTTAAATGACTCGATAATTCTCGGATAGACAGGACGGCAGACGCTGAGCCAGGGGCGTGCGGATGCGGAGACGAGCCGACTGGAATTCATAACTACAGAAATAACAAAACATCTACCTGCACAGGTACTTCTACTTTATTTTATCTACCTGCAGTTTACTCAGATTGAAGACTTAAGTTAAAACGTCTATAGTTTTAGTAGTTTTACAGTATCAATTCAATGTTTTAATAACAGGTTAATAAGTAATTCGAAGCATTCGAGTATTGATACTTTGGTGTTTACAAAAAAAAAAAACATAAATTTTCTTTCAAAAAGAGTTATTTTTATCAACAGGTTTTCTGATTTTTCACAAATATGTTTTTGTATGCTTCGAATTATTTTCAATAAAATTTTTAAACTAGGCTTAGCATATTGTTAACTTAATTTAAATAAAAGTGCAATAAACCTCGGTTAAAGATAATTTAATCATAATTATCAATTGCCATCGATCTACTACTGAGTGAGGGCCTTTCTCGTCGTCTCTACTCTTTTCTATTCACGAAAGCTCTGTTACGTTGAAATGCAAAAACTATTAATGTTTTCAAACTTACATTGTATTTCAATCATCTTACATAATATATATTTTTAAATACTAAAGGTTACCTGTGTATGAATTTTATTGTTTATCGCTCGGCACGTCAATATAATGCTATCAGGTGTCTCACCATCATGTACTTTTTGTGAATGCATCCGGTACAAACATTTTGATACCGTTTATAAATCCGTTGTGTCTTATGGTCTCGTAATAAATTAATATTTATTTGGCTTTGCACTTGACACTTTGAATAAAGTATATCCACCTTTAAAGTAGATACATATCAATATTTCCGAAATAAAAAAACGTGTATTCTTGCAAACAGTTTTTTAACATTGGGCTATAGTTAAATATATTAAGTGTCAATTATTATTTGAACTCAATGTATGTATGTGAAAGGAAGCTTAGTCCAATAAAAAAAATTTGATGAGATTTATTTCCGTATGTTTTTATGATTTTCATAGCATAAGGATATTCAATTTTTTTTTTAAATAAATTCTGTCGATTTTTACGGATTTTTTTTACTTTCCTGTTCAATTGAAATTTTTAACTTATTTTGTTCTTCTGAAGCGTAGATTTTCGCTATATCAATTTGTTTCGTGACAAGGAGATTTTCAGATCGAATCTCCCGTGAAAATCCATTATTACCTGTCTATGGGCCTGTCAATGAAAATCCATTATTGTCTATATGACAGTAACTTATTGATTAAACCCAAACCAATCTCGTCCCTTTGCAAAGAAGCATTACTTAATACTATTTTAATCATTAATTTGAAACATTCAATTATTAATTTGGGAGAAGTATATATTGCATTGAGTAAATAATGCATATTGTTGAATAATTTTTTGAAAAAAATTATATAACTTGCTAAAAATAGCTTTAAATTGATATAATTATCGCGAAAAAGCGGAAGTTGAAACGCAGATATTGGCGCGTGTATTATTTATCATTTTCAAATTATCTCTATCAAATAAAAAAATATTTTCGCAATTGAATCATTTTATTTTATTATTTAATATGGTTACATAATAAATATACTTTACAAAAATCTCAGAAGCTCAAAGATAGACATGTGATTTGTAAATACGAATTATATTATATAAATGGGCGGTATAGATTTTAAGTTAAATACAACAGTTTTGGTTAAGCAAAAAAAATTGATTCGCAGTATCGAACATAAATATTTTATGTGATCAATAAATGATTTTTACATTCAAAAATGTCACTCAAAAACGAAGAAAAAAAAATCGATGATACGAAGACCGAATTCATAAAATCGAAATCAATCTTTAATGAAATACAAAACTTAAATTTCTGAAATAATCGAAGGTTGAAATCGTGGCATACATTTGATGCTTTAAAAGTCCACAATCTTACAATATAATGAATAATAACTTTGCTCTCCTCTATTTGAAGAAATATAATGTATATGAATGAAATAATGTCAAGGAATATCAATATGTACTGCTTATCATGAATGAATTAAAGCAGATACACATGTTTGTCGTTGATCGAGTATTCTAGTCTAGTTTCATTCTTATTCTAAGTTGATCCTTGTTTTTGTTATTGAAATGATAATTGATAAGCTTCCCGAAGGAAGGAGCATCTACTGGAGTCATCGCTAAAATAACTTTGGATGTTAAAAATTCAGATAATCTCTTTGATTTGGTAGTTTTTTGGTTGAAGGAGTTGTAGTTATTGTCATATAGCATTTTGTAGTTATACGTAGTAACTATTTGTATTTTTGATATTAACTTTTTTAAAAACATAATTTCATCACGAATTAATTCAACACTATACATTGTCACTACACAATAGAACTCGAATTGCTACAATGACGGTGGATCGAATTTTTTTTATTAAGAGAGTAGTAAATGAAAATCTAGCTACCTATTTTGTCTAAAAATAAATTCAAGTACTTTGTGTTAAGATCACAATGTAAACAAATCATAAAATTAACATATTTTATTTTAGTACTCTCAATAAATTTGTCACAAAATAACATAAAGGTGACAAAAACTCACTATAACTAACAAGTGTTTTTGTACATATAATCTGTACAAAGCAAATCGTAAGTAATTTTCTACGGGATGTATAGAAATTTTAATGTTTGTTTTTAGCTACTTGTGATTAACTAATTATTTCAGAAGTTTGCGTGAATACAACATTAGTTTTTGTTTATGTTTTTGTTGAAATATTAAATAAACTAAGCAGTTCAAATAAGTATTACAGTAATAATACCTTTGTGCAATCAATTATGGTGATTTTCGTTAGACATACTTAAGTATGTCTACAAAGAGTCTACCGACTCATTTTTTACTTATAAAAGATTATACAAAGGTGAACTTAAATCGAACCGAGCGATGAATACACCTCGCAGCAAATATTGTTTGGTCCTTGCTCAATATTTTGCGCTACTCTAAATTTAATGATGACGATCTTCTGGTATTATTACACGACTGATTTTTTTTATTTGTGTGACTAAAGAACAAATGTGGAGAGCGAAAGACATCAAAGTTCAGATAATCCGAGATACCACAATACTCATACAAATAAGATTAACATGAGTCCGTTACAATGACAACAGTCATTTTTTCTGTCTTTTCCCTACTCAGAGCCCTTTACCTTTGACGAGTAGGATAAGAGCTGTTTATTTGAGTATAAGTTTTTAGTAAATATTTAATTCGTATTGAGATTATCGAATCTTTTTTATTAGGTATGATGTGCGAAAAACATTTCAACTCAGAAATTATCTGAATAAGGAGTCTAAAGATCCCACTCGCGACGAGCAGGGGGCCGCAATGGGAGGGAGCGAGTCTGTAGCGAGTCTGTAGAAAAATATCGATTGATATTTTTTTTAAATCTGTCAGGCCTTTGTGACGAAGAGAAGAAATACTCATGAAAGAATGCGAGTCCTTTTGCGAGTAATGAATAAGATAATTTACCGAGACAAAAAACTTAAAGTAATATGAAAATGACAAAAAAACAGCATTCGCAGCAGTTAATATGAATAGCCAATTGGCTAGGAGATTACGAACGTAACGAAAATTTTGTTCATAACCTCTTAGCCAATTGGCTATTTATATGTATAGTAGTATTACAGATCAAACAAGTATGTCGTGGGATCTGATTATAATCGAGTGTTTTATAATATTCGACAGCAACTCGACAGCACAAAATTAGAATCCTGGGGGACACAAAATTAAAATGAAAATAGTGTTTTTCTTCTAACTGAAGACTACTATATTACCATACTAATATATATTAAAAAAAAAAAGCCAGCTTTAAAAAAAAGCATTATTTAAAGCCGGCAGTAATTCCCAATCTACTTTAACAGCTGATAACATGATTTAAGAGCACAGCGTAGTTTTTTTACAATCATTTACTCAGTGAACTTATTACACTTACTATGTTTTTTATACCCTCAAATACAAACATTGTTTTCGAAGCTGGTGCTAGATTTTAGATTAGGCGGTCAGTGCAGTGAGGATCGTCCGCTAAACGCCGAGAAGCCATTAGTTCGGCATGATGCGATACCTACACACGAGCGTAACGCACAGATGATCTTATTATCTCTGCCGAGTGTACTCGGTCCGTTGAACCATACTGACTATGGCCGAGTGTAGGAGGCAGCGAGATTCCAAAACACTGAGCCGGCCTATTCACGCCCGTCTGATAGTCCTGCGAGGCAAAGCCGCAGCATCCGGCGAAAATTGCCGCCGTGCTCTTATTCCGCGGGTTAACCTTACCCGGCCGCCGTGAATGAGACGGCGGATTTTTTTCACCTATTTGGATAATTCGTTGATTAACGAGACGCCGTTTAATGAAAAAAAATCGACCCATGAGCGCCTCTATTCGTCTGACCTTGAGATATCGATGGTTGATCGCCCCAGGCTGATGCTGCGGAACCATTTAGTCTAGGTTTAAATGCTATGGTATTGTTATGAAGTATACCCCATGTCTGGTGTGCATACAAAACTATTTATTCTAGGTTTGAATATCATGTTATTGTTTTAAAAGCGTATTAGACGATAGTGTTTTAATTTCTCAAAAATTTGCAAGCATTTGTAATACTACATGTTTAAATGCATACACTAAAATATACAGCCATTCTTGTAAATTTTCTGTCTATCCAAGTTCTACTTGAAAAATATGGATAAATAAACCAGGCTGGTTTATTTATCCAAATTTCAATATATTCAAA
Source organism: Atopsyche davidsoni (assembly GCA_022113835.1). Lineage (NCBI taxonomy): Eukaryota > Metazoa > Arthropoda > Insecta > Trichoptera > Hydrobiosidae > Atopsyche > Atopsyche davidsoni. Next base: position 5,026,781 of record JAILWY010000001.1, read on the forward strand.
GAACAACCCACATAACATCGATTATCCTGTGCGCTCAATAATAACAGATAGTGATCATATTTTCAGAGATGATTAAAAATTAATTTTTAACCATTTACACGTAAAAAAATATAAAAGAAATAGCTACCTTGCAATCAGCGTGGGGATATCTTTTTAATTTAATTTATACACGTCGAAAATTAATTATATGTTTTGACCTATACAATTAGTATTAAGCTCAAAGACTAGGTTTGGTTGTGATCTAGTTGGCCTATCAAAATGTCACCTCTTTCACTGCCATTTATTATTTTCCAATCAGCATTATTGTACTCAATCAGAGTTGCCGTGTACGACGCGAGTTATTTTGTTTATTTTTATCAATAAAATTATTAAAATATATATTTTTTTAAAAAGTTATTCCTGTTAACTGTTATTGTATGGTTCCATTATTATTGAGATACCTGTATAGTAAGATTAATTGATCATTAATCAAATGATTTTTTTCAGCATTGGTCTTTTGATTATGATCTGTGGGTTAAAATTATTCATACAGATAAATTATTGAAATGTTTTTTTCGTATATAAATAATAAATATAACTATTTTAATTCTTACTTATTACTCGAGTTGCGCCAAATTAAATCTATTCCTAAAGTTGTAATTCATATTCAATTATGAACACTAAGCATCGCACGCATGTGGTTATCGACACGAAAATCGACTTTTCGTGAGAATCCTTCTCCTGTGATCACGAAATTAAAATTTGCAGGTGAGTTATACAGGTAGTGAGTGAGAGGCGAGCTTAGTGAGCCTGGAATTAACCTGCCTTACCTGACTTGATATTGTGAGCTCAAAATAATGTTTTATTACTGGAACTCAAACATTTTTTTTACTATTCAATATAAAGCATGCATAAAATTCTTGATATTGTTAAGGTTATTTATATTTAAAAAAACCTTAGAGAAATAATTATATGTATTCTACGAGTATAGCATAGAGTGTAAGTGTTTCATATCCTTATTCAGAGTATCTACATAATCATATCTTACATAAAAAATACCTTTGATATGTATTTATATTTTATTTGAAGCAAAATTTGCGTTCAATCATAAATGTATTATATTTGAGACAGTTTTACCGGTTTCGTTAGAAATGACTATATCGGCAGAGGTGGCGATGGTCGAGTCTTGTCCGATTCGTCTTAACAGGATGTACCTACAGTCGAGATTTGTTAAATTTGATTTATAAATGCGTGATTACACGTCATCAGTTTCATTATTGGAGGGTACCAAGATTTATTGATGGACGAGGCGCTGTCTTTGATACAAAAAACGTCTTAATAGCGCCTCAATTGCGACTGTCTGTATTCTCCCAGATTTGCCCCTCGCCGATGTGCAGTTCGGGACGCAAATATCGCTGAAAAAAATGCCGTGCTCGCCGTAAGTTTTTCTGAGTGTCGAGGTTTTCTCTCAACTATAAACATTGAATTTTATTTATCGAAGTTGAGCCGTCAATGCACCAATAATTATTCGGCAAACTATTATACGCTCTTTGATTAATGTTTATTTTTTACTGTTCAGATTATTTTTGAGAGTTAATTAATTTATTGGCAAATTAAAAAAACATATTTCAGAGAATGTCTAGTAATGTTGAAATCAATACAACTTCTCACGGAAGAGATATTTATTGAGAAAACCTTTTTATTGATAATAAATCTCATTTGCATGTAAGTGAATTCACACTGGTTAAATAATATTATTTAAATTAAAAAATAATGATTTTTTGATAAATATACATCATTCTTAAATATTTTTTATTCAAATAGTCCACAAAAGGCGAAAGCGCATACAAAAAATATACTGTAATCTTTTTGCCTGTTTTTATTTGCTGCTTAAATATGGAAAATCACAAATTAAATTTGTCTGCCGTAGATTTAAACATTGAAGATGATGTACATGCATAAATAATGAATTGATATGACTCGCTGCATTATCAAACTTCTCCGTTATAAAAATTATACTGAGACTTCATTAGACAAAAAAATGTCTGTGAGAAACTAACACTTACTGTATGTATCACAAATTAATAAACGACAACTAAAAGTAAGCCATTGATAATTGATTTATATAAGTAGATTTTTTAGCAAAAACCAATTCAAGTAAGTCAAAAGTTTTGAATCAAAAAGTTTTGATGTAAAAATGGACGATCAATCATACTTAGATAGCATGATGCAATAAGCAAAGAGTATTTTGAGTGTTTATTGAAACATTACCAGCCGCAGTCAACTGGGAATTTTTTTTTTTAGTAGCAACCCAACTTGCTCCTCTTTGCACTTCCCACGGCATTATACGCGAAGTATCAACATGCAACGTTTGTATCTAGCACACACTCACTGCTGCCCATCTCTATGTGAATGTATTATGCTAAAATGTATTTAAGTGGATGACGCCTGCGTCTTGCTTCGATTCCAACTATGACGCGGTTTTAGCAAAATACGTCGTGCCCAAATAATAATAAATCATAAAGTAATTATGTGCAACAATGTATACCCATATTATTAAGCTGCTAATATCATCAGAGTTAAATCAGCATTTAAAAGCACATGGCTGCGAGGTCGCACTGCTTTAGAAGTATGGCCAGTCTCTCGAGATCTATTTGACCAACAACTGTAGAATCCATTGCATAACACTTACCAGGGAAGTATTATTTTCATTCAGTAAATTATATGCATCAAAGTGAAGTTTATAATATATTTGAGCACATATCATTGTTATATATTATTTTAGATAAATGTTTCATATTGAAGTGAGTGTTTATTTTTCTCTCGTGTTGATTTGTAGTCATTTTTCGTCAAAATAGTTTTTAAATAAATTCTTCAACGTGCTACTTATTTATATTTTAACGATTGAGTGTTCAACGATTTTTCAAGGGAAAACCAAATGAAATAACACAAAAATATTTTACATCATTTTTTAGACAAGAGAATCGTTATGGCGTTGAAAAAAATTGATGTACAAATGAATCCATACAATTTTTATATATTTATGCTTATGGTTTTTTAGTATCATCTTCGAATAGTGGCTAATTTTCCTTGCGTATGCCGATACAGGGCGTAACTACTAATTATTATCAAACTAAGAAATATGGTAGATTTTCGTAAAATAAATATGTGGTTGCTATCTCTAATTTGTTGCCACAAACAAAAGTTCTTAGCAATATATACACGAAGGATAACGCCAAATTCATTTTTGACGGTCATTGATTTTTTATAATTTTCAAACTCGTGAATAAACTATGAACAAAGCATGTAGTAAATTATTAATGATTTTATAAAAGGGATATTATATTTCTTTAAAATCTTTTATGGATGGTCGGTAGTGTGTTAATATTTTTTTATGGTAATTTAAGTTTTTCTCAATCGTGCCGATAGTTGATCTACAAATAAGGCTATATTTTATTATATGGGATTAACGTTATTACATTAACATCAAAGCTACGACTCGTTACTTAATAAATAAACGCCACCCATAAAATTTGTGCTTATCAAACAGACTCGTTTTTAAAATTAGTTAATAATTTATAATTTGATATCACATTCAGATTGTGTCGTTTCTATGCATGATAATCTGTTTAGTATATTAGCTTTTAGAAATGTATAATGGATTCTATATATTATTTTTACAAGAACAGGTGTTGTTAAAATGAAAAATAGTTTTTTTTATAGTATGTTAAATAGAGACTTGAAGAATTTTACTTTATTTATAACATAATATATAATATAATTAGAGTAGTAACTGACCCCGCTAATGTTTACAGATACTTAATCTGCTGTGGTGTAGATTCTTTCTTCATTTGACTGTGGTTGGACATCCGGGAAGTAAACTTTCTGTTTTTTTTTTAGTTAAGAGAAAACGGTAATACTTACACGTATGAGTTCAAACAAAATAGACAAAAATATTTCCATAATTACACCAGTTACAACTGATCTTGTAAGATAGTTTTTAGTCAATAATTATACTCAAAACTGCGGTGTAGAAGGACTTGGGGTCTCACTACCCAATGTCCCTAAGAAAACTATGAACAGATATTGGGATATGTTTAGTGAGATAGTCATCAACCTTCTCTGAAGAGAGGCACACGAAGAAGAAGGTCTAATAAAACAAGCGAATCCTCGATATAACTCTAAAACGAATTTACATGATTGAGAATGGCGGTTTTCATGCCCCTGAAAGCTATAATACATTACGCGAGATGTACTATCAGGATTTAAAAAAAATATCTTTATTATCTTACGCTTGGATGATTGTAAGTCCACCTAAGCTGAAAAACATGCAAAATATAGATAATGGCTTGAGAATATTCTGAGTACATTAGATAGACTGATTTACCAGATTTATTGGTATTTTTATGAACTTTAATTGGTTTTGCTACATTTAGAAAAAATATCGCTAAGATTGGTGTATTTTTTTGATGCATAAAACGTTGTCGGTAAGAATACTGCTAGAGAAGGCATACACAAAGTTTAGGTTATTTATGTTTTTCCCAATTTCTATCTGGGGAGAAAAGTTGCTCAGAAAGATTTGATAACATCACCATATCCAAGATTTCTTAACTCGTAGCCAATCTGTGTGTTAATTTTAATGGACCGAAGGGCAAACCTTAGCATGCCAAAGCTAAGTTAGTGAGTGTCCGACTTGATACGTCTTCAAAATTTGCCTGTAAAACGGTTGCTTCACCTGGATTTTAATTTCGCGAGCCAACCATAAAGATTAATCATAGAAAAAAAGACTTTTTAATAGTTTAACCAGATCTTCTGGAATTTTTACGAATGTGAAAGTTGTTTACACAATAATATGCTGCCACAGTCAGGTATATTAGATAAACAGTTACAGGTACGTTAATGACACGCATATACAAATTTAATAATAGATAGCACAGTATAATCGAAGTTTAGAAACAAAGCGATAAATAACACGAGTCGCAAGCATGTAGGCAGACATTGCGCTCCCGGTTGGGTTAGGTTAGGCCGGGCAGGTCCGCCGCGGAAGACTCCCGCACGTGTCACCATGGCGCGTAATAAATAACCATCGTGCCCCCATGAGGCCCGAGGTGCTCGGGGGCCCCACGCGCCCGGGCCCACGTGCAGGCGGTCACGCCTCCGAGAGATTCAATTTTGAGACGCTAGTTCGGCTCTCGTGATTGATTTATTTAATTGTACATAAATACTCGCCCGACGGCACAAAAGGATAGAGTGACGTAAAACAATACATATTTATAAATATGTTGCCAAGTTGGCGAATCTGTAGATACGCAAGCAGTGCCGCGCTTGGAGTCTGAGGTCAAATCTCAAAGTAAGCCACAAAAGAGATGATTAGAATCTATGTATACGTGAAGAAATTTGCTGACTCTAGAAAGATTCAAACACACGTCCTTTGATTTTCGTCTTTGTCAATTAATTCGACTACTTGATTTCTTTGAAGAGTCACACAAAGAAAACCCTTTGAGAAAAACCAATACCAAAGAAAAAACAAATTTGACCGCAGCTGGATCGCTTTAAATCGTATACTTATTATACTAAAACTAGCTTGCGTAGAGTATTTAGGTTTTAGCAGCCGTTGTTGAGCTATCGGTACTCCGGCGTTTCGGTTCCATCTTCAGGGGTTTTCGATCTTTTCTATCACGAGATCTAGCTGCCTAGGTCAAATTAAACTCTTGAAATATAATTAAAAAATGGGTGGGTCCCAATGGGCTCTACTGGCCCCGGTACTTGTCGCGACGCCTGCGGTTGTATGAAGCCAGCTGCGGTGTTGTGTCTAGCGAGTTATGTAAGCGCGCCACACGTCTCCCGAGTCCAAAGGAGCTTTGTGTTCATCTGTAAATCCACATTCCTCCAAAAACTCCGTTAGATTTGACAAAAAAAAACTTCATTTCCATATTGCGCCGGCTGCGACGGAACCGGCGGCCGTGGATTTAACGCTAAACATGGTAAGTTTTCTGCATTCTAATGAGCCAGACAGGCTTTCAATATTACATATCATATTATACATCTTTAAAGATTCCTTCCGTCCAGTCCTTCCACAGCTTTTCAAATATATAAATAAATAAATTTATCGAAAATAATAATGCGAATAATATAAAAAAAACAATTGTTTATTATATTGATAAAATCATCGGTAATTGCTATCGCTCTGACATCCTTTAGTTAAACTGTATTGAGCATAAATGCTAACGTGGTTATTGAAATCATTAATTTCAATCTGTATGGGAAGTATCACAATTAAAAAAATAATGATACGAATTCGTTCAATTCGTGTAATCATATTTAAAAAATACGCGTGTGTGATTTATGTTTCACAAATTGCAGTAGACCCTCAGTGTCGCTTAACTAGGAAATATTATCAAAAAAAAAACTGCTCGAGTGGGAAACGAACAAGTACTTAAAAGCTATCAATTTTTAAAGATTTGACGCTCTGGTGCGTTCAATTAGACCACAGACAAGTAACTTACTTTGCTACGTAGTTGGAAATCCTAGTTATCCGGATATTAAGGCTGTAATGTCTATGGTTATGTTGGTGTAATTTTTATTGCCCGCAAAAAAATCATAATTGGTCAGTCATTGCGTTTGAATATTCGCGAGTGCTTATTTTCACGGTCGATATCCGTACCTTGAAAATAAATTGGTGCTTTTAAAAGAAATGACCAACTGCTGAAGATGGACGCCGTGGAAATATTAAGCAATAGACTCGAGTCATTTGACTGGAGGTTATTTACGAACCAACGTATTACATACAAAGCGAGAAAAATTATTGCACATTAATCAAATATAAGCACATTCCGATATCGTTTTGATTCAGTACGAGCGAATTAATCCTGCGTTAACGAAATGTCCAAGTAATTTACTATTGATTTTTTTTTTAATGGAAAATATAAAGCGTAATGTTATTACTCTTTAATAATCTTTAAAAAAATACCTTATGTTCTCCTGTCGAGCCTCATAGTAAACTAGATTTCTTCACTCGTTTTTAATGCTAATTAATTCTCACCACCAAAAATGAGTATCTGGTCGCTGAAAAAAATGTTCACGAAAACCGATACATTAAAAACATGAACAATTTACATAAACTGTTTATTTTGTCGAATTAAAACGTTCAATTGAAGAAACTCGTTTTTTTAATGTAAATTTAAATATTAGTCAATAAGAAATACTTTATTCGTGGTAAAATAAGAAATTGTTTTTATTTATACTGTAGTAAGTTTTATTTTAGAAAACAATGCTATTTCCGGCCAATTTTTGGTTTGATTTTAATTTTCATTATTATCACTATGTTTACAAGTTTTTTCAGATTGAAAAAGTATAATGAAATAATTTTTGAGACAGAAATATTCACATAATCATTTAGAAAAAGGGTAAATGTAATGTAAAAGTTGTAAATATAAAGTATGTGTAGAGTAGCGGTATGTATATATTAACATATCAGGATGGTAAGACAGAATCACTTAGATGTATCGTAGCATTGTTAATATAATAATAAAAAAATATTTCTTTCATCAATTAATATTTTAAATTAAAAGTTAATTCCAATGCACGTTGAAATAAAGGGATTTGATTTTTTTATACAATCAGTCAGTCCAAATAAGAATTCCGCACCTGAATCTTAAACCTGACTGGAAGTCTTTACTTCTCCAACCCTAAATAACGCTCTAGTGCAGTTTACCTTGACAATCCGTTAAATTTTGGGGTATCCTCGAGGTCATTTTACATCCTGGGGTTACCACTGAGTCACATCCTGTTTTTTATTACGCCAATCTCACCACACCGTTGTCTTTATCCAAAAAAATAATATAAGGGTATTATAGCGTACTGTTGTTGTGGACCTAGTTTTCTAATAAACATGTTATACTCGTGAAACAAATGTAAAATTAAGACAAGCAGTATACGTAATGAAGTAGAGCTAAGTATATATTCTTACGTTATTTCAATAAAATTTGCATTTATTACACAAAACTTCATGATCAAATCTGAAATTCACAGTGTGCTATTAACATAAATCATGTACGTTCATTTCAATTTAAAATATATTAGATAAATTGCTGATATCTTTAAATCTCCCGTGTATGGGATGTGCAAAATACTGCACATTGCATTCCTGAGGTGTACTAAATTTAATAAAAGACTGCTAGACGGCCGCATCTGCATGAGAATAAGGGAACTGTAGTAAACGCGTCACGTCTACATTTGACTAACACCTCCGTATGACATAAGCAACTCTCGGTTGAAAACCCAGCAAGCAACAAACTGGTTAATGATTTATATTCGTTTTGATATAGTACATATATGCATGCATATTGATATTGGAGAAACCATTTCTTATCTATCTCGCTGCAAGGTGCATGCAAGTTTTTGGCAGTGTATATATTTTATTGTATGACATTCCTGACGTAAATTTTTTTGGTGATGAATCATTTTCATATTTTTTAGCCTATTGATTGCATCGCTAGTGCACGAAGCACGGCAGAACAAATGAAATAAAATATGGCGCTGTCTGTCACACTATCTCGGCTTCGAGTTTAAAGTATCAAAATATGTGAAAAATTGCAAATTCCTGTACACTGTTTCAAAAACAATCTCTTGAAACTTTTTTGTCCAGCGGCTTAGAATTGCAAAGTAATATATAAAAAGACTATAACCAGTATAACCGGGTGTTTAAAATAAAAGTTAATTACATAGCAGACATACGAACTCACAAATACCACGAGTTGTAGATATCAAATACCTTGTATTACACTGTGCAAAGTGTGGGTTTTGCTATCTGAAGTGCACAGAATTGGTGGATATATATTTTTTTATCTCTAGCAGCCCTTAAAACTGAAAGACGACTGGTACAATCGAAAGGCCGATCTGTGAGCTCATTTGGAAGGAGTCGGGCGTGTGGTGTGTGGTGTGCCGCGACCGAGCCGCGCCGCATCGCCGTGAAAATAGCCCGCGACTCGCGCAGATGTCAAAATCAGCTGACGGGCGCTCCCAGCTGGGCCCCCAAGGGGCTCCCAACCGGCGACTCGCCAGGGCCGCATCAGCATCGGGTCCGGATCACCACTTTTGCACTTATTTACAACAAAAAAAAAACATAATAAACACTCTACACTAAAATAAATATACTTATATTTTTATCCGATAAAATTCTGCGATACTGATGACATGACAAATGGGATTACTGACTCACCATACCCTGTAGATATGTCTATTTTTTGGATTGGACGTCAATCATATGCGTGTTTATTACCCATTACGGGTTTATTATATTATTACTAATATGATTAGGCACATAAGTTCATACATAGAAGATGATTCGTTAGTACAAGGGTTAGTACACCGGCCATGTAAGCCAAGGGATGTGGGTTCAAATCCTACACAAATCACGATGATATTTTTCTGAGAGTTTCTTTAAATCATCTTCTATGTATGAACTAATGTGCCTAATCATATTTGTAGACTCAAAACGCGGCATCAACAGTTTTTTTTAAATTTCATTAGATATGAAATACTTCAAAAATTATATTGATAACGTCAACTTGTGTAAAGATAAAGATTATGTGACAGGTTTATTGTCCTCGAATGTAAACAGAATTGAAACTACTGTATCTAAATTACATACCTATTATTGAAGTTTCACCTTGGCCTTAGATAATTATCAAAACTGTTCTATATTTTTATCTCAGTTGATAAGAATTTGAATTATCTGCGTTTTTTCCTATATTATAATTAAAGGGAATTATTTGAAGAGATATGAAAATAATCACAAACAGAAAATAATATGGTGGGAATCGATGGTAAAATGTTCGTTATTAAAGTGGATTTATTCTGATTACGTGAATAAACCAAATAAAATTTAAATTCATTTTAATTTATTATGAGCAATCGGATAGCAATTCATTGTCACAACATGATAGAATGTGAAGACAAATAGAATGAACAGTAAAATACAATTACCATATAACGTATTCAATTTCAAATTGTCCTAAATTAATTTCGCCATTATCATTGCGAAGCTGAAATTTCCACAATTTATCCTCTAATTCTATGCTATGCCCTATGACATCCTTACGCTTACGTAGAACTACGGCATACGTTATATCACATTTATAAGATTTTTTAAATCAAACTTTGTCGCCTTATAGAAAAAACCATAAAAATATCTGGTTAAGGATGCTTGCCAGCTATGTCGCTGCGTGTGTGGAGGGCTTTAAATTATTATTATTTATTTAAGTATTTAACTGTTATGGTAATCCATGTAAATATAATTTTGAGGACTTCATCGGTGTGTGACAAATGTTAATAGCGTGCAAACATATGTACAAGGAGTAAATAGGATGTTTGCATTATATAAACTCAGTAAATTCACTCACTTAACCCTTCTTGTTTTAGTATATTCATCAACTCATGCAAAAAAATATTTTTTTATCATATTTTTCCTTCATAATTTAATAACAAAAATAAAGAAATACGTGTACGCTACGTAGTAGGCAGGGAAAATAAGTGGGAAAAACCCTTAAAAAACAATATTATAACAATAACAGGTATGGGTGCAGTGTTCCTGGATATGTTTTTTGATTACTTGGTGTTCCTTCTTTTAAAGAGTGCCCTGGGAGCCGTCGGAGACTGTTATATTTTCGCCGAGTGAGATGTGAATGCGACGTACTGATTTTCAACAGGACAGTACAGTTTTTATGTAGAAATAATCTATATTACTAGATACAGTTTCACATGATATTAATGATATAAGCACGTACTATGCACTACGTGCTGTAAACAAGAGCAGACCAGGCACGCACCTTACAACGCGTGGCCCCAAAAACGCATGGGTGGTTCAGGTAGGCACTCGCACATCACAGAGCGGCCTGCTGGATGCAGAGCTCTCGGAGACGCGGGCCGCGGATGCGAGGCCTGGCGGGTGTCAGAGGTGGGAAGTCTGGCCGCCGAGCCGGGCCGGGCCGGGAACACGCGCGAGACTGCCCGCCGGCGCATTGACACCGGAGCAAACAGACGCCCGGCGAGGCGCCGAACTTCGGCCGGTAGACTTGTTCTACCACTCCGCGGTTGTGGTCTTGTCACATTTTTCGACACCGGCGGTGGTCACTGAATTTTAAGTGTGTCTGCTTCCGCGCGTATTTCTACACAAAACGTCTACGTGGCCTTCACGCTTCACGCGTGATATTTTTTTTATAATCATAAGGGTGGAACGAAAATTCAAAACGATCTATTTTTTCCACTCCCTGCTCATACAAAATTGTCTCAATGTAACACTCTAGAATTTAAAATAATCGTTACGCTCCAAACGCTGCATACAATTGACAACAGACAGTTTCGCTCCCTATAAAATAAATATTTGGCATTTTTTTTTAAATATTTTATTTACACCCAAGCAGTAGCCGTATAAATAATTTAAAATTTTACTGTCGGTACTGACAATATTAATAATAACGGACAAAAGGTCTGGGTTAAATCTAATAAGGTTAAGGTTTAAGGCTATTTTGCAAGGAAGAAAGATAATCAACCGTGACAACATTGCGCAACCATAAACAGTGGGAAACGTTCATATTGCAACAAGCAATGCGGATTTAAAAGAATGTAAACATAATGTTGAAATAACAGCGAGCAAATTTAGTGAGTCGGCAAATAGTGTAGTTTTGCAATAAGGCATTGATCTTGACTCTGTTGGCACGAATATAATAACTTGGCGGATTTACAACGCTCGAAATACCACCTTAAAGACAGTGAATAAATTATTATGAAAATGTTTAGCAAAACTTCTTATGATTTGTTGTGAATGAAGTATAATGTTTGTTCAAATAATTTTAAAAAAAATTGACAAAGTATAATTTATATGTCATGTCATATTTTGGTCGACGTTTTTATACGCGCAGAATAGTGGTTGAGCCGAACCTCACGTTCTTAATAGTGCAACCCATAATTGTTAACATTTTTACCTAAAAAAAATTCGATGCAATCCTGCATTATCACAAAAACATATAATAGTTAAATATATAAGAACTTTTTAGGAATACAACCCATTCACAAAACAATAAAAAGCTTCATGTTTTCTCACCTACAAAAGTTTGAGGTTGCTGTAACATATGTGTAATACTGTAAAAAAAGCTTTATTTCCCATTTAAAATAATTTTTATAAAATACTGTAAACTTCTAAATTATTAAAAATACTTACTTTTTCACTAATAAATGTTTAAAAATAATTAGCACATCGTGAAAATGATGATATTCTATGTATTCACGTAGAGTTAATAAAAAGTAATACGTTAGGCATATTTTAAATTCAGAAAATAAAAATGCACGCTAAAATTCATCGCACATCACCGGTAATCAATAAACTAACACCTTATAATAGGTACTTAAATTAAATATGTGCAATTTCTCAATAATACCGTACATAGTTGCATAGAAAGTTAACTCTAGCCTCGGTTCAATGCGATTGCCATGTCATTCATCTTTGGCCTTAAAGAAGGCATCTCTCGCCTGATGCCTATGGGTATCAAAATCCACAGAATACTGCTAAAAGCTGGATTACCATTGCTCCGAGAGGCTCCGCAGGCTTGCACGGATGTTCAGGCAGTTACAGTAAAAAAGCCTTATAAACCGCCTCGTGGTCCATGGGTCACATTTGCTTGGGATTGTATTGTACGTTTTCGGGTTTAAGGCCAAGTGGAGCACATTCAGTTATATCAACAACAAAAATTAGCCACCACAAATATACATTAATAAGAAATAGTTCCATATTGCTGTCCTGTGTTTATTACTAACGCATGGCGGTCCTAAAGTTTCGGTTTCGAATCCAGGTGAAGTAAATATATATAAAACTGGCTGTAACACTTATAGATACAAATCTTATGTCGGAGGAGTACCAAGTTAGAAGAAGCTGTGACAAATGATTTTAAGTTTTGATTATTTGTGTCTACAACTGAGGGATTATACTCGTGCTTAGTAATATGAATATACTCCTCTTTCAGGTTATCACATTAATAATGTCTTCCACTCGTGAGACATATATACAAAGCATCCGTAATGTAATGTATTAGGCTGCAAGGTTCGATTAAATAGGATCTAAAAAAGACATTCACTTGTTGCTTCGATCGACTAATAGGACGGATATATAAATATGTCTTAATTTTAGGCAGGAGTATTGGGCGATTATGTTGTAAGTACTAATATATTTTTTTATGTTGTAATTTGTTTAAGACAATAGACCTTGATATTGCACAGTAAAAAGTTGGCTGTATTGATTTCTGTTGTTACTGCCTACCTCAATAATAATACTTATTTTTATTAGCTATTGTTTAAGAAGTTTAAATTTATCGATTATTTTTGTATAAATTGTTTTGGTGTTTTTAATGATTTTAAATTTTGGCGTTGAAATCAATAAAATTTGCTTATTTATGTGTTAATATAAAACAATGGTGATATATTTGTTAGTTATGTTTATAAATATTTGCGAATGAAAAATAGGATTATTTAATAATATTTTTTTAAGAAAACCTTTATCAAAAATTACGAATACAGAATACATATTGAGTTTGATCGAATAGTTCAACCAATAATTTTATTTTTATTATTTAACAATACAAATTTATAAATAAATAAAAGAATAGTAGAAATTTATTTAAATATATGCATTGCCTGATTTCGTTTTTGGATAAGACGTGCTCGTATTTGTATAAGCGAAAAGAAATTAACTTTTTTATTAAACAATATAATTATCTGATTATTTAAGTGTTGATATTTCTTTTTTAATTTAATTATCAGCTCGGGTATTGTAATCTCGTCGTACAAATTTATTAATCGTTTATTGAAAAAACTTAATTGTTGAGAGAACTCTTCTGCAGCAGAAACAATCAAGCAATATAAATAACAATTTACATTTTAATCAATTATGCAACAAGGTTGTGGTTTTATTAAACGTTTATTTTTTAATATATTAAATATTTCGTCTAGCGATGCTTTTATTTATTTAAAAATATATTTATACTATGGGTCTAATTTTAGGCAATCATTTAATTTGTATAATAATACAAGTATTGTTATATGTATATGATATTTTGATAAAAATGATATTTTCCTCAATCAACATATGTCTATACGTCTATGTATAAATATTTAATTAAATACGTCAATATCGAGGATCCACAGCCGATGCTACAATAACAGTTGTTTTAATAACTTCTCGTAATAATTATATAATTTTCTAGTACTAAGCAGTATTTATTCCAATAATACCTTTTGATTTCTCACGAATAAGTCATCAATGTACCGTTATACCGGTAAAGCTAAATATTACATATCGAATAATATTTTTCGACTTTCTTCAACTTCGACTAACATTTGATGATCTCAGTGTGAAGAGTAACAAAAGCGCCCATATATGTCTTGTTACGTTTCAGGCATTTGGACTATTGCATAAAGTATTTACATCTTATTATTATTTTTTCTTGATCCCAAAAACAATTTTAACCTTTCACGAAAATATGATATCATCTCGACTTCAGCTATATATTTAAATATAAGACTATGGTCGGTAGTCACAAAATCTCACCTCTACAATAATAATTATTAATTCCATTGAAAAACAAATGTGTTAGGTTAAAGGCTGCCAAAGGACCGTAGATATAAAAAAGTACCTAAGGGGTGATAGACGAGATGATAGCGATAATATTTATTAATTACCCCAAAAAATATTACATTTTACTTTAAGTACTCTATATGCGTATGAGCTTCTGTTACAAAAATACGTTGCGCTTACTACAGGTATTATAAATTATATTACCAGTCATTTTTTAATCAATTATATATAATTTATAGAAGTTTTTATATTATTTTAAAAATCATTGAATTAGGAAGCATACGTGAGATATGCCTTTGGCTACAAAAGTAAGGTTAGTGATCTGCATTTTTTTATATTTACTTCTAAAGTTCAATGGCAATCACGTTACATATATATTTTTTCTTACTGCGGAGATCTGAGCCGTGAAATTACTTATGAAATATGAATAAATCTATTGCAGGTATTATAAGTAGAGGTGCATAAACGGGTCTTATCTGATTATATAAGCTCATGAATGCTATTTTAGCTCAATGCCGTTTGAATTTATAAGTTGAAACTAAAAACGTGGAATTCAATAAACTGTGATAAGGCGCTGGGGTCACGGTCGCTGGCGAATTGCTTAATTATTTCCTAAAGTTCATTAAGGTTCTTCATCCTTAATCAGTTTTAACCGACTCGGAGAAGAAATTAAATCATAACTTGCGCGTTTTCGGATTAAATACCGCATAAGGTCAAATACCTTTTACGTAACAAAAACATAAGCTGCGAAGTCTAACACGAGGGAAAACTTCGAAACAACAACCTGCTACCGACAGGTAAGTCTTTGATACTGATGTAATGTTAAAATATCACTTTGTATCGCGTAGTTAAAATGTAATTAAACTTAAGTTAATTTACTTTTTAGAGCATAAATTTAAATTGGCATTTGTAAATTGATTCTGACTTGATAAAATCTTAAAAGATAATATACTGTCTGCCTATAAATATTATTATCTTATTGATAGTACCAATCAATTTATTTTTTATTCTACGAGTTGGACACATCCAAGCTCAGAGAATTCTCTCGCGGAATTTACGCCACACTATGTAATAGTAGAGGCCGCAAAGCAAGAATTTTGAGAGGATTGCGACTGTGTCCAGCTTTATTCATCATTAACATTTGCCTTGTTTTACTTGTACTTAAGATTTTTCTATTTTTATAAAGGTTTTTTCGTTTGAATTGATTATATTATAATTAAAAGCATATAGCTTCAGCCGTGGCCCTGATCGTAGCAAACGCTCTGCCCACTATATGACGAGATTCTTATATTTAGAATATGGCATATCATTTTTTTTAATACGCTTGGTTTTCATACACCAGGAAAACGATGATTTTTATGGGATCTTAAAAATACAATATTTGCATAATATCATGAAAATTTAGTTTTGAACATCAGAATACAAAATGAAGTAAAGATAAGCAGGAAATATATTTTTAATAAACTGCTTTCAGACATGCATTTTCACATGTAATCACAAGTCGTATCTGTTTAAATTGTATTTATATTAGTGGAATATGTTATGAGCGGTTCTGGCGATGAGAGCATGTGATGGTCTCTCGGCAGAAGGAAGCCAGCCAGAGCAGGCAGGACGGGGAGGAGGAGGTATCTGGTGGAGTCGGGCCTGATCCAGTTTGTGATTAACGCCCGGAGAGGCTCTGCAAGGCCGACCGCCGACTCGACTCATTATCGTTTGTCAACACGAATTCTGTAATCGAGGAGGATCACCTCTATCACTGTGCGATCCTGGTAATTAAAGTGAGATCATAAAATTACAAGCTAAAGCCTTTATTTTTAAACATGATAATATTACATTAATACCACACAACGTGTTTTTATTAGTAATTTTTATTATTAGAATCTGAAATACTCAAAATGAATATTGTACGTTATTAAACTTGCCATTCAATCTGTTTTGGTAGTGACAGTAGAAGCTCAATTTTTTCATAATTTCGCAAAGCGAATTTATACTAATGTCGAAATTTTATAAAACGATTTTTTTATTATTTTTCAGATACGTATATTCTTAGTCGTTGGTTTAATTGTTTTTTTTTTGGTCGACAGGTAAATAGCATTTAAAACAGAGGTTCCTAAAGTGGTCAATATCGACCCCCAGGGGTCGATTTCGCCCTGCAAGAGGTTGATGACAGCGAAAATAAAAATTGGGGGTCCATGAACTGTAAATGGGGGTCTACGAGAGTGGATCCCATTTAAGCAGGTCATCACCAAAATTTAGACATTTCGTAAATGTCATAATGCACCGAACACAGATTGTACCTATGTACTTTGTGACGAATCGAAGCCCTGAAGCGTTGAAGTTCGTGCCAAATGCTCGAGAAACGAGACATTCGGCTTTGTAAAACTATACCGACGTACCTTTTTGGAGCTTATGACATAAGAAGACGAACCATTACGATCGTGCTGCCTTTTTTTAAAAACCATTTACAGGGGCTAATAAACTCGGATGGGCAGCGAGCTAATTGGTTGTACGGAGCGCCGATGGGCGTAATAAAGCAAATTGATTTGACAAATAATTAAAATTAAAATAAGGACACCTGTACGGCTTAGGAGCGTGGGAACTTTGGCGACCGAGGACAGACAGTCCCTTCCAAGGAAGACAGTTTTTAACCGAGAGCCATTCAAGCCCATAAACTCACCCACTGTACAGTAAACCCTATATGAGTTGTTCCATATACCATAAGATGTCAAAAATATGCTTGAAGCTGATGAATTTGTAAAAATTCAATATTAGCAAGGCAGGGGGTCGACGAAAAACAGGAAAACTCGACAAGGGGTCGACGGGACAAAATAGTTTGGGAAACTATAATTTAAAACATAATAAATTCTTCACCATAAAGTAACACGTTACAGTGAACAAACATATCCACATTTCAGATTCCGCCAGTGCTTACAACACGGTGACTTATGTAACAGCATCCGACACATGTTCGCAGTGTTATTTACAGGAAATAGTTTTTTTTTCTTTTAAAGATGGTTTTATTGTTTTACGTCCTGTATGAGAATGGGCGGCCGCGCCGGCTCCGGGCGAGCAGGCCTCGTACCGAGAAACAATAAATAATTTGGTACTTTCTCCGAGACAATATGTCGCAGCATCGGGCCCAATGCGGTGTGAGTTGAAAAAACGCACCGGGCTCAGTTATTTTGCGTTGCACACTGAATATAACTGAAATTTAATGTGGTATATTTAATGTTCCCTCATGTTCTTTACATAACTGTTGAAGTGAGCTTTTTATTAAGGATCGTTCGAGCTTTTTACTTATCGCTACGTTTTATAATGGTATCACCATATGAATTTTTTTTTTCAAAATTCTTTTATTTTTCATTAAATTTATTACAATAGATCTTATAACTAATGTTTTGGTGGAGTGTTTGGCTATCCCCGTCCTGCGCGCAGGTTTCGGGGCTTTCAATGTGTGACTTAGGTGGTAGCGTACATAATTTACTGTAGTTGTGATATTTTTTTAGGCAGGGAAAATGTAACTCACCATATAAATCACCATGAAAATGTAAATCACCATATAAATTGAGAAGTTGTTTTGGAATAGGAAAATAATATATTTACAAGTGACATACTATTATTGTGGTTACTAGGTTGATATAAGGTCACTCTGATCTTTGTTGAAATTTACTAAATGGTATATGTCGTTAACAAGCTTCCGGTAAGAACCTTTTCAGCGTCCCTGAAACCTGAACACGTCATTTAAGATGAATCCATTAGTAAACTTAAATGATTAATTATTTCCTATACACTAAAGTGGAAACCGCATTTATATCCATAAAGTCATAATTTTCAATAATACTATATCAGTTAAACATAAGTTAGATAAATTATTTTATCATTTTGGACGATTAAAACATTAAAAAATCAATTTCATTAAAACGTCACCCAATAGAGAAGAGTTTCATTATATTTTATCAAAAGTAATTATTTAAAAATTATTGAATATATTATCATAAGACGAGAAAATAGCAAGCAGCCTTGATAAACTAAAAGTAGTCAAAAATCTGTTTAGTTTCATCCTGAAGTTCTCATCAGATTAAAGCTTCCGCATGTATGGTAAATGCTAGGGTCTGTTGATGGGACAAATGGGAAAATATATCACCTGTGAATGTACACCCATCGTAGCCAAGATTGAAAATTATCTCAGGACTTATGGTATTTTTTTGTGTTATCAATATTACATTCTAAATCCTTCTACAGTACCGACAGTATAAATTATGAAATATGTTTGTTTTACTCACGTGGCTTCGTGTAATTTGCCATTAATTTTTTTACACAAAAGAAAACGAATTTTGAATTTCTTTGTGATTTAATAATGATATGCGCATTCTTGTTGCATTGAACGATGTTTTTTTTTCAGCATTACTTATATATTTTTTTGTGTTTATAACAATTTTTGCATAGAGTCGGCCATCTATGATCATGCTGCTAAACAATATATAAAAACTAATTTGCCCGTAAGTGTATTTGATACTTAAGGAAGCAAATATTATATTAAATAGTACAACTATTAATGTCGGAGATTAGTTTTTTTTTAATATCTTTTAATAAAATCACTTTTAATTAGTAATGTTGTGCCGCCAATACAAAGTCTCTTATCAGATAAATGGTTGTTTAATATGTAACGTGTTGCGAGCTATATCAACTCATTGTTTAATAAAAAAATATATAGATAATTTAGATACAGGTAAGCGCCGATTATTCTTTGTATGTGTATTCCAAATGTAAAAAGTTTACAGAGCAAAATCACCGGAATTTTTATATCGGAAATAACTATTGATGTGTCAGACTTCAGAGGCTCAGTTGAGGTAGTCTTTAGCAGCAACTTAACTCAATGTGAATTAATCAGGAAGTACCTCACATATTTTGCATACATTATTATCTAGTTAATGTCCTTTTATACTCGATGGTAATTTTGTTTTTATTCCAAGAGTGGGAGAAAATGAAGCTCAAATAACGAGTAGCCTAGAGGAAAGAAATATCTAAGAAAGCAGTAGGAAGCGTTAACAGGGAATGGCAGCTTTTAGCTTGATACGTTTCTGGAATTTTTCTAGTTTTGCTCACACTGTTACTGTGTTGAGGAGAATCATACCCTAAACCAACTCTACAGAAATAATGGTTCAATGATGTCATAATTCACTTTTTATGCAACAGTTTTACAACCTTTACCAGAATTTATAAATACAGAGTTTTCAAAGGGTTTGATTTCAATAAACTGCTCTTGCATGACAAAAAACAAAAACATGATTAAATATGATAGACATTAAAATGACCGATGCTCTTAAGTAGTGGGGGCATTAAAGGAAGGCGTTCATCCCACAGTCGTTGAAAATAGCAGGAGACTGCACAAGCGTATGGTTATTTTTCATCTACATTAAAAGGGGACCTCTTTTTTCTGAGACGCACGAGGCAATGAAGTCTGTATTTTGTTTATATTTATTTTGGATCGTGTCCAAGTCTTAGGGTTATTTCAGGAAAAAATACAATGACCCAGTGGCGATTCCGTCAATTTTCCGTTAATACGGAGAAGAAAATCCGCCAATTTTTATATCTAAATATAAACATTGAAAAAGTACATGGAAAAATTGGAAGGATCTTGAAAAAGTTTAATGCTGTAATTTTATCAAACAAACGATTCAGAGTTATTTGAATTTTTTGAAATGCGGAAATAGAGAAACATATGAGTTTTATTGATTATTTTTTATATTTTGTAAAATTATTTATTTAAAATAATTAATTAATGTAAAAATATTCCTGGATTTTGTACTGAACTTTTTTGGTTGTAAAATTGTCAAATACTAAAAATAAAACGATAAAATTAAAATATTAAAAGACTATTTTTATATTTTAATTAGGTCGTTTTATTTTTACCTTGAATGCTACAAGCTATAATTTTTTTTAGTAAATTGGTTTTGAAGGCAACGCAAACTATTGTTATATTTTAGATTAGAATAGATTAGTTGCGTACATAAAATTTATATATATTATATACAATACTAATGAAGTTTGATGTTTTGTACTCTTTTATATAAAAAAAACAAAAATATATCAGTTCGTCGTTAAAAAAATATTCCCGAAGGTACAGATATCGATGTACCTTCAGTAAATTGCCGGTACGTACGCACTTCCTAGCGGCCCAAAGGTTTCACTTATAAGATTTAATTATATTGTTTATAATTATAATCATCAAACAGAATCACGATAAGTAATGGTTAGATTTGTGCTCTGAAAACACGTTCGGTGAACTTCAAAAAGGAAAAAAATACTACCTCAGACACAACCACACCATGAACCTACACGGCCTGAAAAAACCCAGATGGAATAATTCAGTTTTTTAACATACATTAATTGAATGGGAAACTAATATATTTATATTGAAGAATCTAGATTAGATGTATTAAATATGATTCATGAGATAAAGTCAGAAGGGGTGGGATATGCTTCAAACAAATACAAGTTTTTCATACTTACTATAGGCGTGAATTATTTATTTCACTTTAGAATAGAATTTGGTTATAATGTACAATCAGGTTTTATTTCTTATTTCATATTAGTAATTAAATCTGTATCACTAGTACCTTCTTAATTTATCTTCTGTAATTATCAATGTTCTGCTAACACGTGATTCGTGAGTGAAGATCGAAAATATATAGCAGTTTCATTGACGATGAAGCTGCTTGGAGATTTTTTTTTAATAACATTGATATTGTTTTTAAGAATAATAATACAATACACATAATATTTATATTTTATATAAGCGATGCATAATTTTAAAATTAATATAAATTTTAATTAAATTTTTTTTAACTGTCATCTGCAAATCTTTGCTTTTAAAGAATTTCATGATTCTTGATGTATATGGATATAACCATGGAATTTAATATTATGATTCATAAATGCAATTGTGATTATTAAATTAATCAGATTCACACACGATATGCTAAGAATTCTAGGCTCGTCACATGCTAGACGTTCAAATGAATCCTAATCGCAAATGCTGCTTGATATATTGCAGAGAATTTATATTTAAATTATTCCGGTCTGTCCGCAGCGCTTCTCGCTGGCGAACTTTAAGATGTCATCAGCTGGCTGCCATTTTTTCTTCTGTTGATTCATTTGTTTCGACGGCGCGATCCGCCCACCGTCATCCCAGACTCTTCTGGATTACTAAGTACTCCACTTTCGCGCACGCCGGGCCGCGCGCTTTGAGAGAATAGTACGGAACGCTACATTTGGCCAAATGACCGGGGGCCACATTGTTGGCAGCGGCGTAATAAAAAAAAAGCTGAATATTTAGAACTACGATATATACTTATTGAATATCGTACTATTGAGCACTGCCAGATGTTGAATCTGCCATAGATAGTGGATTTACAAATTAAAGTCTTTCTGTGTGCTTCGGGGTCCTAACGCCACGCTGCTGACCATGTGGCCCTCCATCCGAGTCTAGCGTTTTGTACTATACTTTTGAAAGACGCCTTCGGGCGACCTGTCAGCTTGAGACATTATCAATTTCGCGTAGCAGCATTTTGAAATACCACTTCGTGCATAATAAAGCGATAAAACTTTACTAACAAGGTAGTGTCTCCAAACGTAACTGCACTTAAGTCCAGTGTTCGATACTATAATGAGTCCACATCATGAGACATATTTGCATTGAGTTAATAAGATCAGTCACTCTTCTTAATCCATGGCGCATTGATTTGATTTGCAATACTCCACATTACATTAAAAAAAAGCTTTAATCAAATCAAAGCTTCAGCGATCAAAAGCTTTAGCAGACTAGATTTTTGAACTTTTTTACTAATTATATATGCTAGCTATGCTGATAAATTGAATTATTATATTTTGTTAGATTTACATTCAGTAACGACGCCATAGTATAAATATATATTTATTTTTTATAAATTTTATTTTCATCTACTTTTTGTTTAATTTATTTTTTACTAACATGAAAAATACTCTCTAACGACTACAAAACCCTCTTTATTAGCTTGAATAAAAAATATTATTCATATTATAAACTGATTACATGTTATAAAATATTATTGTGGACAGAATAACAGCTCCAAGTACATTTGATTAATTACTTTTAATTTATTTTATATGAAATATTTTTGGTGCAGAAACTTTAACCAAAATTTAAGTAAGTGATATGTCAAAGAATTTATATTATTAGTGACGTCCAAGAATGTCAATTATTATTTTAGATATTCCTTTGGTTAACCGCAGCTCTAATGAAGATATATGTGTAGCCAATCGTTTTCGTCCACAATTTTTTTGCCGTTGTATAATAATATTATTTTATTTCTTATTATAATAGGAGTTTTTTTTTTAAATAACTTAATGTTTTTCGTTTAATTACTTAAACTATTTGGTATATGCTAAACATACGTTTTAAGAACTTTAGGGGCTTCTTCGTTAAGATTATTGTAAAGGTAATGTGTGAAAGTATGATTGGCTGTCCAGATTTTCAGTAGCGTTAGTTTATTTGAAACTTTTTTCAAGGATTATTCTTTATTTATTTTATAATAAATAAATCATAACACTCATCACATACAACGGTTGACAAAAACAGCAAATATGTCTATTAGTTATAGGTATTGCGGTAATTTTACATGTTTAAGTTTTCTCATGTCAGTTTGCAACAACCATTATAGGGATTAAAAATAATATATAGCTAGAATGTATTTTACTAAAAAATATATTTTTATATGTGAGGTGTTATGTGGAAATTTATTTGTTTATATGTGATGTACATACAATATTTGATGCACGAAGCATTACTTGGAATAAGCCAGACAGAGGTCAGCTATGGTCTAAAAGCGTATATAGTGATGTATGAGCGAGTCCAGAGACGAAACCGCATTAGAATAGAAGCTAGAAAAAGGCAATAATTTAGTTGAGTGCAAAATCAACTCATTTGAAGTCGTTATGCTTTGTAAAAATATTTCGTTTTTAATAGAAAATAGAAAGTTAGAAATTTATAAAAATATCCGAGATGAATTTCTAAAGCTCTAATAAAAGTAAAGGTAAAGCTCTATTTCACAAACATATTTTTGTATTTCACCAGTACAATTCTTAAAATTTTCTTTTAAAATGTACGGGTAAAACAATGAGCACGAATTAGTTAATATGTAGATACATATAATGTTTAAAAACCACGTGTATTATTTTAGAAATATTGAATTGGAATTCGGATAGCCAACTGCCACCGAAACGCTTATATTAAAGGTAATTTGTTTTACCAAGTGTAGAGGCATCTTTAATTTCTACGGTCAATGGACGCCAAAACACGCGTGCACTGGCGGAATGCTAAATACAGGCGAAAACCACAGAATCCTACAGAGGCTCGACTCACATACGAAAAAATCCTTTAAGGAATCTCCCAACTCTATAAAGGGGAATGCGCACCTGTTGACTGAATTTTAAGTGCTGAAATATGTTGAATACTATTAAATATCTAATAAGTTAACGTTTATCGTGTCCTGTTAGGCCTTTTTTGTACATGGAGAGCTTAATACTACAATGAACTTGATAGATATTTATATATGTATATATGTATGTATTTAGTAAAATTAATTATTGACTGGATGAAAATGATTTCAATCACATATAAATTATCTATTCTTAAAAAAAAAGTTTAAATATAACGGGAAGGTATTTTTTCTATCACTTGTGTTTTTGTGTTTGTGCATGTTATGGTAATTATAGATATATTAAATAAAGTACCCGAAGCATCGCGTCAAGTTTCTTTGACTACTGCATGCTTATTACTACTTTTTTTTTTTTAATATCGTTAAGTTGTTAAGTATGCAAAAGTATATTAAGTTGCTTTTTTAATTAAAACAATAATTCTATCATATTATTGTTTGTAATAAAGATATTCAACATTTGATGGTTTACAAATGCAATTTTCACAATTAGTAATATTTGTAAAACCAAAAATAATTTAACGTTATATTGAATAAGAAGGCATACGAATAATTAATTATACTCGTATTTGGTTTTCTTATATAAAATAATATTTGTTATAAAGTATGTTATTCTCCTCAAATAAATTTATTTAAACATACGTTCTAGTAGTGAATTGCGAATACTACTTTGAAGTTGTGTTAAGTGTTATTGCTTGGATTGTTTTAAAGTCAAAATTGTTCGCACAATTTGTCTGACTGAGAAATACCTCATGGCAGTTGTCTGAGGATGACGTCGCAGAATCATATGGCTCGGGGCTCAAATATCTCGGTGGATTACTTTGATATTGACCTGCCAAGGACTCGAACTGGATCCTTGGGAGCTCTCCGTGTAAGATGATTGGAAATAGAATTCTATTGATCCCACACGCAGCAGAAGGCTATACGATCAACCATGTAACAAAAATCATTTCAAAGCACTGTAATGGTTTATTTTTATTTGATTTACATGTTGATTTAAATATTGAGTATATTAAATATTTTTAAATTATGAAATGAGTTGCACGAAAAGAATTACTTATTTCTAAATGTGTTTAAATAGTAGATGATGCTTGAAAATGTATTGACAAATTTTGTAGTTTGACTGAAAAATGGAAATGATACTAAATATTTTTGATTAATTTTAGTTTACTTGTGTTTGAATAACTTTGGAATTACTTTAAAAATCTTATCATTTTATAGTCAAACTACAATTACAAGTTACTTTGAAATGTTGCATAATATTATAATAATGAAATTTAACATATTATTATAAAAGTGAGTATGCCATCTTCTTTAATTAATTTTTAAAGCTCATGTAATCGAATATATATAATCTTTATATTTTAATTATATATTAATTTGACTGATTATAAAACACATGAATTTATTTTAAAGACTTTTTTACATTGCTCGTCTATATTATTTATTCAAAATTACGTTAACATGCAAAACCACACCCACCATACGACATTATACATTCAGTATAAAGGCATTGACTTCTTTGTAACGGTTGGGTGATTTCTATCAAAATAGAGAATAAATTTCATTATGTACGGTATAACTTTTGATTTATATTCCTATGTATTTACATTTTTCATTAAATTCAACGCTAAACCGAGGCATTTTTTAACCTTATATAGAACAAGATTATCATTTCCTTAATAATAAAAAATATATATATTTCATGTCAAAAAATCGTAGAATAAACAATTATATTATGTATAGTTAGTTTTCCTACTTTTCTCTTTCAAGGGAACATAATGATATTGTTAAAAGTATTTCAATAATCTATTTAACGCCGTAGCAAGGCACTTATCCAGCATTGGACAGATAGCGGCTAATCAAGTATTAAATAGTGATATTTATATATTATTATGAAATTTTTATCATTGACTAATAAGTAGCTAAACTAACTATAAACCACTTAGCGGGATAATGTCTTAAATTTATGTTTTAATTAAAAATCTACAAGTTGCGATGTTGCAGGTCGAAATCATCCAAAAATTGTTTGTGTTCCATAAAAGGTTAAATTTGTTTTTTTTTTGCATAAATTTGAAAATATTTATAATTTAATTATATCATGGTTCTTAAACATATTCAAAGTCGAAGCCTTGACCTCTAAACAAGCCACATTCAAATGTTCAGTACAGCTTGTCTCGGTGGCGAAACAAGTTTCAGTACAGTGCGACACTAAAAGAAAGGCGAGAAGGACTTTAAACCAAAATTAATTAATTAACTTACGATTAAATTAAAACAAGAAAAAAAATTCACGTGATTTTAATTAAAAAGTAACCAGTTACAATAAAACTTAGACCATTAAAGCGCTTTTTGTCGATGTTAGTTTTTAATTAGCTATTGAACCTAGTTTGATAACAATTTATTTATGTTTTTGTAAGGATATTTCGTACAGCCTTTCAGCTGAGTTTATGTATTAGAAACAAATCAATATGTCATCGAATTTAACAATAATAATAATTTTATTAAATAATTCAAAGTCATTGCAAACAAAACGAAAAAAAATATTCATAATCGATACGTAGACAATCTATCAACTGTAATAGATTGCAAATTTTAACTATGGTATCGTACTCTTTAAACAGTTTAGTTATCGCTTTAAGCGGTTTTTCTGTTTTAATAGTACAATGTAAATAAAAATAAATTATTGGTTTTATTATCATTTTCAAAGTGTTTTTCAATCGACAAATTATGGTAATAAATATGAAATGAGAAATCACGGAAAGCAAAGCTCAGATAATTCGCTTACGCAAATTAAAATAGTGCTATGAAAACGAAAGTAAGTTAAAAATTGTATTATTTATTTTCCTAGTACCAGTATTAGGAACCATATTTTATCCAAGCTTATAGCTGGCTGATAGCTCCAGACATCGTCAATTATATTGCTATCAATACCACATTAAATCCAATGTTATTGATATCTACAGCTAATTCTGATATCACTGCAATTCTTATAGTACTTTTTGATAATCATGTAAATCATGGAAGATAACTGACGGTGGTTTATCTATCAAAAAATATATTTTAAAAATTAAAAATATGCATGTACATAAAATTTTTTATGGTGAAGAAACAAGGTGAAGTGATTTCTTTGTTAACCCGGCTCAGGTTTTCCGATTTGGTAAGAATCGCGAATGGATGCTTATTCTATATAATGATACCGTAGATTATTATATTAAACTATAAAAAATCAATTAAGTTCTTTCGTTTAGACAACTGACGTTACTACAATGTATTAGATTGATTGTTTTATTTCTTTGTGCGCTATGAACTAATGTATACCAGAGTATTTTTTATGTGTGCAAATAAATCAATTCAATTATATTTTGATATGCTTAGAGCTATCGCGTATTTAAAATATCTCATAGAAAACATTTACAGGTTGTTTAATGGTGATACAATGAAGATGAATATAAAATTATTACTTAGGTATTTCCAATCTGATTTTTTTATTGATTGCAATACATTAAAAGCTGAACCTGTCTTCGGGTTGAAGAACAGCCTTGAGGAGGACGGGAGGTTATCTACAGAAACGGACGAACGTCTTCTCATCACGATGGACATTTACGTCTGAAAATGGACATGACACAAGATGAAAAAACCCAATTAATACTAGTTGTTGTACACAAGTTAAAGACTTCGTATAGCTTTCACGTGATTGAAATATTAATGTTTAACTAACCAATTCCACATTTGTGTGATTGTTGATTGTTATTTTTCATATTTCGTCACGGTATATACTAGTTTCAGATTCAGTTTACTGTGAAACTTTTACATTTCACTGTCACGTGAAAAAAATATTTATATTTACTAAACCCCGAAAACAGCATATCGCTGTTAAATATATATATTTGTTAAAATGATTATAAAATATTTACTATAAATACCCATTGGAGGTAAATTTAGGCAAATATTTGCAAATGTTTTCGTACCACCTAGTGATTACGCAACGTGGAATTCTTTAGCTAAAATGCAACGGCCGTTGGAGTCTCGGCCGCAAAGCCAATGACCAAACAATTAATATTCATACTGAAAAAAGGCAAATATCTTCTCATTTTTTCTTTATTAGACTCTGTTAAGGATCGATCTCCACGCTGTTATTATTCATAATCTATTGTATTGTTAGACGCCCCAATCAAACATCCCGGCGGATCAATCAAGCTCCGACACTCGCTGCGCTGCGAATAACTCGGTAACTCAAAAACGACTCACTTGAACCCGCGACTTCGTATAATTACTCACATATCATAGATTTCTATGACAAGTAATATAATCTTACAAGAAAATTGGATTCATTGTTTGTATTAAGGTTTTTGTTGGAATGATATAACTAAAAAAAAAATGAAGATTTAATAACAGGCAACCTTCTACTTATCAGAAATAAACGAAATATTATAAATTCTTTAAAATATTCAACCTATTTATCGTGTAGTTATTTTTGTCAATGAGAATAAAAATAAAAATTTGTTTCTCGTCGGACCTGAGACTATATTTTATTATTGTGTTTTTATTTTTTTCAATATGATTTCAATTTCAGTAATCACTAACAATAAACCTTGTATATTTTAACTTATAATTCTTTATCAAAAAAGAGGGTGTATTTAATGGTTATCGAACCTTCTGCTACACTTTGCGCTCTGTCCTTGTTTCCTGTCCACGAGCGAGTGATACAAAGCAGAGTACTATGATAGAGTATAGCAAAAAAAAATCTACTCAAGAGCAAGCATGATCACATTGATAATATTAGGAAAAATACTTTATACCAACTTCTCTGGCTTGATATTTATTTATTATACCGTCATCGTCTGTTGCTCAATAGAAAAAGTTAACATGCAAAGACTAGCATCCAGCAAAATAAATATTACCAGATATAGATATATGACAAATAATAGATCTAAATTTATTAATTTTAGCGTTTTATAATTTTTGTATTCAGCGAGAAATGAACCACAAAAAATAAAATATAATAATTTAAATGGGTGCATTGTAATTTTGTTAATAGATGATTTATATGCAGAATATAAATTGATTCATAGTATTTTCATTAATATCGTGATTTAAAAAAACTTGGTCGTTGGTAAGCACATAAATATTTTAAATTTTAAAAGCGTGAAATAAGTTATTTAACTCGAAGCCACACAATAAATTTTAAGATGAATGCATTAAACGGTTTTGCATAAAATCTAATATATTATAATGTGCATTATATTCAATACATATAATTTTCAATTTATTTTTTAGTTTAACTTTACGATTAAATAATGTATATATAAATTAAAAACTTAATCGATACAACAGAATATGTACTGACACATTTAAATTATTATATCAAAATATATTATGTAAAAAAATATATAAGCAAATTGTAAAAGCGCTAATCTGATGTACGATTTATAACCAGCTCAGTAAGGTCGTGTGAAAAATATAAATGAAAAAAAATATGTGTTGAAAAAATAATATGAATGCGCCAGGAATTCGCCGACAGCAGACGGCTTATGAATATGTGATATTATTTAACAAATTATTCCAAAGTAATTTTTACTTCGACCCAAAGTCGTGATTGGCCCGAGACAACGTGGTCCAGTTTTTTCATGATACGGTCTGTCTGCAAATCCTGAAGGCATTGCATCTCAACATTTTTGACTGAAACCCGGCGGCTGGGTGATTGCAAGTCCCCCTTACTTAAAATATATTTTTATTTTATTATTATTATTCGTGTCTTTTATAAATAATTAAATTTATTATATCTTCTTAAATAAAACATATATTTATGTGGTATGACTTGTATACGTCTATACTTTTACAATAATAAAAATATTAAAGTGAATTACTTTTACGCTAAAATCAATTTTTTTTATATATATCTTAAAAAGTTCAACTCGGATCCAGAAACTACGTCGACATATTATTGAATTAATAATGTCAAAAATTTTAAATCCCAATCATCAACACATAAGAAAATATGAAATTGTTTTATTAATACAGTTCAAATATTCTAAAGCAAAATATTTAATTTAAAGCAAAAATATCAATGTACCTATAATGAAATCAGCAAATAAATTTAAAATACTAAGTTGTTGAATTCACTCAAAAGAAATAAATATATATAAAATCCTGCATGAACATAAAAAAATAATATTGATGATCTTTGAAATTAATTAAATATCACCATGTTTATAAAAATCGTTAAAAAGTTTTACAGAAAACATACACATATTGAATCCGATGTAAGATTTTTTATGCCATAGCGCAATATACTTTATTTTTTACATTCAAGATATTTTTTTTAAATACACCGTTTTGTCAAATAAAAATAAAATTGCATCCCACCTTTTGGGCAGCGCTGCTCTATTGCACTGCCAAACGTTTTTTAATACCGAAGAGTACGTGATTCATGATAATCGGTAACAAAAAACAATAGTCAGGTTGTTGACTCCCATTTTTTCCCACAGTGAATACCAATGCTTTTATGCTAATTAATACACACTAATATAAGCGAACGTCGAATTCTGCAGTAACCATGGCAACGGCGAATATTCAATATTTTTTTTACACTGCTCCCGGCTAACTGTAAACACCAACTTTGCCCGGCTGATTTGATGACCACCCGTTTTTATTGACTGATTGTGAAACGCTTATATTCTATCAGCCAAATTCATTAGCTATTGCGTCATAAATATATTAAACCACATGATTATAAATATTAATAGATAATAATATGATCAGCGTGTCATCTAGCGATTTCTTAGATTTAAAGCAGTATTTTCTACTTGCTTCCTGACGTTTGAGTTTTCTTCTCTTTAAGGCTGTACGGTGAGAAGAAATAAATTACTGAATAAAAGTGAGATTGAATGCTATTGTGCGGTCGTCTCTCTTTCTAATTTATAAAAATAAATGACCTAGAAAACGAACCATTTGTGTGTTTTTCACACTCAAAAAGGCAAATTCCTTCTAGTAGGCTTTTATGTGTAATGGGTTTATTGCTTTGTCTGTTTATCCTCTTTTTATTAATACACGAAACGTTTTACATAACGAACTCTCGCCATAGTAAAATGTGTAAATTGCCGACTGTTACGTGCAATGTTTTCGGTTGTTTTGCAGGTGTTAATTATTTTATTAATTATCAGCGTAGGAAGATAGTTAGCAGTTGTAAATTTGCATCAAATAAATTCTGCGAGAATATTTTTAGTATAATTAATTTATCATTTTTTAAATTAAATTAACTATTTTATAAAATAATTCCACTTTTTTTTTCGGTTTAAATAAAAAATATATGTTTATATTTATAAAAAATAGTATTAAAAAAAAAAAGAAACGACTTTGTTTTCTGTTTAATTATTTATCAAACCCATAGCTGAGATTGAGAATTGAGTGTTTTTAAACACAGTAAGATCAGTAGGATGAGAGTGCTAAGAAATAGACAAAGCAATTAGAAGTAAATGCGACTATGTCTGACTTGGTATATATCCGGCATTTGCATTGTCAAAGAAACGTTGTAATGAACATGGATTTTTTTAAATTAACCCATAAAAAATTTAGAGTTTTTACATTATTGAAAAAAAACCTAAAAGCTTTTACAGTATCTAGATTAGATTTCATTGTGGAAACCTTCAGACTCCACTGACTTCTCTAAGGTAAAAAGCTTATTATGTCCCACCACATTTTTATCGCATTCTCACTAAATATTTTTGAAGAGTGAATGATTAACCTTTGAAGTTTGAAAAATTGCATTTTTGATATGTTGTTGCCACAAGGTCTGCTAACCAAAGGAATACAAAAAAATATTAAAGGTTCATATTTGTTTATTTTTATTTGACTTAAAGCCGTATATCCGCCGTCAAAAAAATTAGTCCCTCTGTTTCCGGGTGTATTTATGAAAGCCATTGTTTCCTCTAATTCACTCACTAGCCACTTACTATTGTCTTCTTTATTCATCTGGCCATCCAACAGGAGGACGCCTTACAGTTAGCTTGCAAGTTCAAGGTCTTCAGTACAGAATATTCCTGATCTTATGATCGGTTGTTCATCGATTATTATATTGAATCACTGCACATATTCCAATAAACAAAGCATTTACAACATTCTAGTATAGTACAAAAATTACATAAATAAAATATTTTATATATAATTGATCATTATTTGAAAACTCTATTGTTTAATGATTTATTGA
This sequence comes from Atopsyche davidsoni, assembly GCA_022113835.1. Taxonomy (NCBI): domain Eukaryota; kingdom Metazoa; phylum Arthropoda; class Insecta; order Trichoptera; family Hydrobiosidae; genus Atopsyche; species Atopsyche davidsoni. Next base: position 5,059,068 of record JAILWY010000001.1, read on the forward strand.
TCTATATTTTTTGCTTTTAATGTTTCCAAACGCTTTTACAGATTTAAAAAAATAATATAAAATTCATTGTAATAAAAATGTGCCAATTTTATACAATTCGAAATTAAATTACGGAATATACCGTGATCAAATTTTATTTTTATATCCTCCGTTGTTATCTAGGTATAGGCAGCTATCCTAGAATAATCGGACACACTATTGAACATTAAAGAACTTTGCTATGTTATGAGTCATTATATGAATATATATTTGTGAATAAAATACTTGAGTGATTTTCCACATGTTCTCACCACTCAAGTATTTTATTCAATAATATTAAAATGGAATTCCACCAAGTACTCTCTGTCAAAAATATTGAATTTCTTAGTCATTATATGCTTAGTGTGCATTATTTTACTTCTTTTGTATCCTAAGTACTTACAGTTTTGCTCGGTACGTTATGTTTTACGAATTTACTTTTACTAATACAGGAAATATAAAATAAGGTATAGTACACCAATATTTAGTTTTTGTTTTTATTTAAGATGTATTTTATGAAACAAAAAGTATTTTGACTCTTTACCATATACTCAGTAAACAATTGTTTTAATCACTAGTTCACAACCCAGTATATAATACCATGGTGTGTTTTTTCAACGTATATGTTAAAGGTTGAAACATGTGATATATGAGGGCGAGACCTTTAATTATATAAAAATACTTCCCTAATCACAAGATGGCGACGCGTATACGGGCATAAGGCATCAGGCAAAGCCCTTCCCCGTTGCGGCCTTGTGGAAGTGGTTTCTGTATAATTGGACAGTAGTAAATTTAACATAAAACAAAGCGATGAAAAGCTCCTGACATTTAGGCGGAGGCAACAAGCCGAGAGGAGTAATTTTTCAGATTAATCCTGCTCGAGGAAATTGCACAGACCGACGGAGTCGTGATCGAGAAATTACAACCTCACCCTGAGAACGGAGGTATGCACTTATGTGTACAATGTGTATGGTGATAAAGTGAAATGAGAGACTCCGGTGTCGCGGAGGTGGTCCATTGGTACAGAGCATTTTAATAGTATGAGTAATAATTACTATTATTTAAGACAATAAGTGAGGCTGTGCAGTTCAAGAATACTGAAAAATCAAAACGTGCGATAAATGATTAATAAAATACCTACGATACGATGTTACCAATTATTTTTGTCTAGATAAGCGTATACGAACTTTGAAAAGTTGATGCTTATTTGCATTAATTTACATAAATATATTTTATTTTAAATATATTAACATGTTGTGGATATTAAACATGTTATAATTGAAATATAAAAATAATAAGTTTTTGAAAATGTTCAAATCCTTATGAATTTATGATTGTGAATGGAAAATAAGTAGATATCAAGTGTTTTATCTTAAATAAATACAGATAGACTAAAAGTCTTTATAAAATTATTAATTTCAAATAATTTATTTAGACTTAAAACGCTATCATGGCGACATGCCGTCTAACCAATCAAAAGTATGTACATTATGTAAATTTTCAATCTATTAATCTCAATTCTCTACGTCCAACATGACATATACGACAGGCAATTTCTTACACAGCCTACTGCGAAATTACAGCATTTTAATATCACCATTATTAATCATTCATTATTCAAAAGACTTAGCCTATGTTTGCTTGCCTCCCGTGCAGATAAACAGGTAACCAGTTGGAAAGAAGCCTGAAAATGCTTTAAAGCCTGGTGCGTCGATAAGACTGTCAAGGTTACAGATTTCACATGGAGAGGCCTGTAAGGAGGGCAGCAGAACAAGGAAGCCCGTGTTCGGGAGTCTCTCACCTGATGCAAATAAAGGCGAGAGCCGAATCAATGAATTCGATTTTTTATATATCTGGAGCAATGTGATAAATGTATTGTGTCATATCTCAATTTACATTTATGTGAAAAAAAAAAAGAAAAAAAAACATAATTGAATCAAATAATTTTTGTAAAACAGGTAGTCAATATAGTATTTGACCAAAAGCTACGATTTGAAACTCTAAAAGAGGATTACGACTTAATTGGGATTTCTTCATTGAATTGATTACATACATAAATCGCACCCTTATTAATCTTGCCAGATTTTGGGAGAATATAGACGCCTAGAAGAAGACAGCGCGGGAGGCACTGTGAAGCGCGATCCGCTACACAGCCTACAACCGACTTGCAGCTAGCGTTGTTGAGTTTGCCAAAAATTATATAAAAAAATACGCAAAAATAAAGGGATGATATTGGCTGATTGCAAATCGGTTGCAAGTAATGCCTCGGGTCGCGAGTTGTGTCGGAGCGGCGGCTGATTAGAGGGGAGCCGCGTGTGGGCGGGACGGATGGCGTGCGAAGCGTGCTGAGCGAGCGAGACGGCCTCATTACCCCACAGAGTGCTGTTCAAATATCAAATTGGGATTATTACAAAAAAATATTGGCTTTGATACATATGACGCTTTATCTATACTGCGACTCAGGCTATAGATTCTATAGCCTGAGTCGCAGTCCTTCGTAGCGAATTGAACGTACGCGTATATCATTTTCTCCCCGACCCCGTTATCCTGTCACACACCACAATATATATATTTTTTTTATTGGTTTGGTACCTTGCTTGCTATGTACAAGGTTTGTCATCACAATTTGGAGAAACTTTCCACACTAGTCAATCGAAATTGTGCTATATATGGGAGTGACTGAAGCTACATTCCCTGGTTTATCTTCTTTATGGTTCCGATGACACGCTTCAAGAAGCCATCCAGTGACTTTATCAACTGTGGGTGTCTCGCCACTGACTTCAGGTCATCCTGTCGGCATTGGCTCTCCACACCACAAGATTATAATGATCAGCCAGTAATTATAAAAATTGAAGGAGAACTGTTGAGGTTTTTAATAAGCTATTTGAGGAGAGGAAAGGTGTGCAGGTGGTCGGAGGTTTTGTTTTTCGCGAATGGATGGATAAATACAATTTGTATCGTGTTAGGGGTAGAAGTAAATGAAAAGTAAAACAGTAGAGTTGGAGTGTGATTTCAAACCATGTTTTTTTTAAAATATATTTGATTTGTATTACTACTCATAATAATAAATTTAATATCATCGAACAGAGTCATTTATTATGTAAATAATGTGTAAAGATAAATAAAATTATTAACTATTAAATTTTCCCCTGACCTTTCATTCTCGATAACTTATCATAAAATTTTATATTTTTTATTGTTTTCAATATGATAATTTTAAATCTGCCTCGTGGTTTGATGGATATCAGAATTACTACTAAAAATGAAGTTTCATATTTGAATACGGTTAGAGCTGAGACCAAAACAATGGTACTAGGAAGAGCTTTAATATTTCTAGAGGCCCAGTAAAAAATACGCTTTCTTTTGGACTTTGTCTTTAGTTCCTGTCGTAGAAATAAGATGAAATAATTCGAATTAATATTTTTTTACAATTTAAAAAAATAAATAGTTGTACTCATATTCTATGTGTTGGGAAACCATCTAAAGAAAACCACAACATATCAAACCAGACAAAGCCGCAAATGCTACTCAATGCTTCCCACTACCTATTTGGCTTTTTCCTTGCTGTCGATTTGCATATTAATGTGGTTATTAGCTCATTGTTTTTAAATTATCTAAGCATATATGTCTTCCGCTCGTGATCATAACAAAAATATCATAGCAATTATAAAACCAAGTATACCAGAGATGGCTGATAGTAGTCGCTTCGTTTACATTTTGACGGACTTTCTATCCTTTTATCGAATTGGAAAATAATAAAACATTTTCCGAATAAACATTGAAATAATTTTTAAAAAGTGGTGCAATTATTCTAAATTAATTTGTCGATTCATATTCGGTAGATAGAGCCCAAGCATGTATGTTTTTTTAATATGTGTGTATTTACAACACATAATTCACACAATAAACATGAATGTGCGTTTAAAATAGATCTATTGAGTATTCAATCATAACCAATTTAAATACACCCCATTAACTCATGTTTACATGATAAATAAATTTATACGTACAGTACGTGGGAGGTCGATCGAGTACCTTAGGGTAAAGGCAATCAAAAAAATATTAATGAATTTAAACTATCAATTAAGGCTACTTCTAAGGTAGTAAATAATTTTATATGATTATTATTATTTCGTGTGTTAAATCAATAAAAGCATTCGAATCGTGAGTTCACAGCTCAGACGTGTTCATTCCGAGATCCTGTGCGATGTCGGCGCCTCCTGAGATGGCGGACTCCAGATACAGATGAAAATTGAAATTCTGTACCTGTTTGGGAGCCTCGGGGGCTGTGACGTCACGCCGCCCAAACTATCGTTTTCCGGCGGCCTTCAAAAGTCTCTTTTTTACAATCTTGTAACTTAGTAAATAATAATTATAAAAAAACTTTGATGAATGATACAGAAATCGATAAGATACCTAACTTAAATATTTATACACCCATAAAAAAGGAAAAACGTGCCTAGGTGGTACGCCGGCAATACGTTACTAAATTTATTATCTTTATTAATTTATAACTTCATAGTTCTTCATATAACCACTCGAGATCTTGAGCATTTAAGAGGGGAAACAAAAAAATACACCGTGCCTCTAAATTATAAATATATAATTATTTAAAAAAATTATACAGTAAATACATTCTCGTGTTCACTGTAGGATAGGATTTAAGCCAATCTTGGCGACTATTGCAGCTCTCGACAATTGTGTTACAGTGTCAACACGAATTTGACTCGTTGTATGCAAGTGTGGTCAATGTACTTATTATTGCTAGATATATATTTTTTTCAAGTACCCAACTATTGTTAACACAATTGCAAATGTTAAATCAATCTATTTTGATATTTTTTTAATAAAAATTATTTTATTGATATTTTTCACTTTTTGTTTTGACTGTGGCGTTTGTAAATTCCGACAAGATATGTTTACAAAACCAATCACAATAAAAACAAAAATAGTTTTTATTTAAAAAAATATTATAAAATACGAATAATATTTTGTATAATTTGCAAAAATACTATTTTTGAGTTTCATCAGTTTTCAAAGTATTATATTTTTGCAACGTTTATTAAAAAAAAAAAGGATCCAAATGTTAGAATTTTTCATGAAATATGTAATGCTCACAATGCTTATATGCAATATATTCTTATATATAAAAGTACGTGTCAACCTATCAGTTAAGAAGCTGTGGGTCGTGAGCCTATTACGAGGCTATGTAAGTACCAGAACCAATGCTGAGAAGATGTTCATTAGTTAACAAATTACCTTCATTTGACCTATAGCAGACAAAAAGCGAAAGCAGTACGCACTGCCTACATATGAATCTTGTTTTTTTTTAATGGAGGAACCTACTGTATCATTAAAACGTCTGTTGGACTTAAAGACGCGGGAAGTGAAAAATGTATCGTCCACAATACATTAATAATACTTTGGCGTTAAAAACACCAAGTTCATAGTTCCTTTATACTTTTTTAATTATAACAGAAGTCGTATGTTATAAGAATACTTTGATTGATGATGATAGATTTGTCTTCGAGTTTTCACTTAAAAGACAGAAAATGCACCAAATAATTAATTAATTCTGTTTTGTTTCAATATCGCTTCTCGAGTGGTAAAAATCCAAAGATGTTTATTTGGTTCTACACCTAATAAAGAGAACTCTACTAAGACTCATTGCTTGTATTTAACTTAAGATTTCCACTCGTATTCCCATATCGAACATGACGTGTATTAAAAACAAGAAAAAGCAGTCAACCTGAAGAGGTTTTAATGTAAATCTATAAAAGCTGGTGATGTTAATTGATCTTCACTCAAGATCATAACAAATCCTCTGAAAATACAAGCGTCATAAGTCTTCAAATAATTCTTATGCGTGAACTTAAAAGCGATAATTATCGGAATAAATGGGTATTTTTTGCATCGCATACATAAAATGAGTTCTATGAGATTTTTTTGTTTCTGAAGTAAGGTTATATTCGTATGAACTTGGTCGATCATCGTTCATGGACGCAGGTGGACCCCCAGGGCCCAGGGCCTGCCCGGGCTGTCACGGAGGCGGGCTGGTCGGCGATCGTTACCCGTGGTATAATTCCTTAAGCTCCGGTCGAAGGCTCCACCGCGAAGGCTTTTGGAAAGTCACCGCCGCGGCAACAAAGGCGAGCCCTCTGCGCCCCGCTCGCGGGCACGGTTGCTGTTATTGGTTTAAACGGAGTATATAAACAGTGAGCAGGATTTTTTGTGGCAAAGTGACGAAACGCGACTTCGAGAATGAAGGGTGTGCGTTTTGGTCACGAACCGAGGCACGGCAAGGAGATCCGACGCGATTCTCACCTGACGACGCCCGCCCTCGGAAACAGCCGGTGCTTAGTCGCCATTGTGTAATTTTAAATCAATCTGTTGTCACGAAAATTATGAACCGCGGAAATATTACGTCATGCATGATCAATCGCAAAATTTTATTTTTTATATCATGTATCTGATTTTTTTAAATTAAATTCAATTGAAAAATAATCCCGCATTAATTGGTTGTTAGAAAGTGGCAATATTTATTTTTTATACTATAATATTTTTAACTCCTGCTCACTCCCATGCGGTTGTGACATTTTCCAGCTTTATAATTTCAATGGAAACATTCAAAAGTTATGAAGTACGTTTAAATATACTATACAAGGCATTGTTTGAAAAATAACTACCAATACTATTTGTAGTACTTTTTTAGAAAACACACATACACGTAAGGAATATTGTACAATATGTATATTCACCACATGGTTAAATTGCTTTCACAAACAGTAACTAAGTAATTCTAGTGATGTTGAGTATAAGGAACGCAAGCAGCCTCAGGTGTCAAAGTACTCTGTCGACAGCTCATCATGGAGCATCATAAGGCACAACGCACGCAGGTACACAGGGCCTGCATAATTCATCACTGGATATCTTTTATACTAAATATAATAGAACTATTGACAATACTCAAGATGGTGGCCGTGAATCAACTCTTGAAAAAACATTTTTTCAGGCTGGGTTGAATAGACGAGGCGCTAATTTTATATGCTTTTGTTGAAAATATTTTAGTGATGATTTTCACGAAAAAGCTTTTGAACTTGGTATCGATTAAACTAATGCATTGACATTATATAATATTCAATAACAATTTGCAATTTAAAGCGGCGTAATTAAATCTTATCTTTATTTAATTTAAATACACGTATAACCTCGTGATGTATGCCAGGTTTTTTGGTTTATATGGAACCGACATAGTAAAATCAAGTCATAATATAGTTAGATACAGACCAATAAAATCGTATGTATACTTTTATTTATATCCTCGTAGGTATGTGTTTACCTCTTAATAGATTTTTAATATTTGTTATGGTAAAACATTGCTGCTCTCTTTTGACTGACATTTGTTGAGTGTTTAATGATTAAATAAACTTTTAAAAAATATTTCTCGTGTTGAGATGTGCTTTAATGGTACGAAATATGTAAATCTGTATCCAAATCACGCTTAACCTTTTGTTGTGAACATTCAGTAAATTTTAATCAATAATTCTTAATAAAGATCCTTTTTTATGGGTATGTCAGATTATTAGAGCCACGGGGTTTTGATAAGAATATACCGAAAAGCAGATAATTATTTTGTAAAATTCGTTAATTTTTTAGAAGATAATATCTATCAAAGACATTCTTCATCCATAAAACATAATTTATGGTAGTTTTCAAACGTTTCCTAGAAATATACCTGATGTTGGCCGTGGAATCTGCCGGTCGCACCCTTAAAATATATAAATTCTTTTATGTTACATTGATGTTGGATGCTGTAAAAATCTTACGCGGAAATGCTTTATAGTTTCAATTTAATTTCTTTTCAATGCTTATAGGTATATGCCAAGTATTTATTTTTATTATTCTATGTTTAACATTAAGTAATATTGTATGGACTGTCAGTGGACATTAGCGATGCTTAATAACATTTAATGTTAACTAATAATTACTTAAGAACATGTTATACTATATAATACATGGTAATTGCATGAAAGACGAATAACTATAAAAAAAAGATTCACTTGTAAAACTAAGCATTCACTTAAGCTGAGAAATTCGCTCATTGTGTCTTTACCTAATATTTCGAAATTAAAAAAATAAGCTGCTCACATATTTTTGTAAGCGCTGGTCCAACTATCATTGCTATGGTATATTCCTATAAATGAAGTGTATTAAAATCTTAATATACCTCTGAAAAACTATTGATAAGTTCTTATCTTATCTACGAATCACGATTTTATGCAATCATCAAAAGCACACAAACAAAGTTATTTGGAAATTCTGAATACAAGGAGAGTATATTGTGCTTGAGTGACAAATCGATTACTTTGATACTATTATTTACCGAGGAAGTAGTATTACTTTTGTCATTTAAAAATAAAATGTTATTGATTGCAAAAAGCATTATAAATATTGATATTATAATGGTTTAATTAAAACAAACCAGTCTGAGAGTACTTTGTACTGCATAACGACTAGTTTTAATCGTGATTTAAATCTTTTATTTTATTAAATTTGGGCGTTTGAGATATGGGTGGCTGATAATATGTTAATTATAGTAAACATTAAAAGTATTTAGGTTTGTATAAATCGGAGTGAAAGTGATTTTACCAAGAATATGGATGAAATAACATTCAAATTCGCAAATTCAATTATAATTTATTCATTTAAGCTTATAATATTAGTAAAATTAATAAATTGAAATATGAAAATTATACAAAAAAAAATTTAAGTGCTGATGTTGAATATAATTAGCATATAAGTTGATATTCGCAAATACGCAAGCTCTATAAAATCTATGCAACTAAGCTTTCAACGTTATCTTGCATAATTAATATAAATTTCAACATGCGTTATTTTTGATAATGAATATAAGAGCATGTTTTGCTGAATATAATTTAAAGTACAACTGTATTTATTGTATTTGTAATATGAAAGCTTCATTAATATGAATGCAACTGAGCTTTTGACATCATCTCATTTTTTATATAAAAAAAACATTATAATCCGTTTTTGCCTAAAATTTTATTATATTTTAATTCAACTGAGATTTTGACTTAAGGCAATGAATATTAATACAAAAATGTGTTTGTATAATTAGGAATATTAAAGTCCGGGGAGCTTCTGTCGCCAATGGCGCCGGCGTAACTTTCTCAGCGCCCAGAGCCCGCAACAAAGGACAGAAGCCACGAGAGCCGCACCAGCCCGAGAGATAGGACCAAATTTGGTAGCGAGACCACATTCCAGCAGCCGACAGTTCTATTTAAAACTGTAACGAGTATTCTGCAGCAATAAAGAAGCAGAATCCTGCCGACGATGTGCTGCTGGATTTATGGCGACGAAGGAACTTCTAGACGCTGCGTTTGACTATCGGTACAGAACTATAATTAATGCGTCCACTGTACCGAGCCCTTAGCCGACCCGAAGAAGGAAAAAGTTGGCTGCGTTATCGGGAAATTTTGTAAGGTCATTTTTTAAACTGGTTAAAAAATGATAATTGTTGTTGCTCTAGGCAGCCTCACAACGATTACGCATTCCATGAACTACACGAGTGCTCGTATTTACACACTTACGCATCTAAGTATAATACATTTTTGTTTCTTTCGGCAGCCTTACAACAATTACTCATTCTGCGTATTACGCGAATGCTTGTATTTACACGATACACACTAAAGGCGGGGCTGGTACTAGTACCCGTTTCGCGGACTGCTGTCTGAAGGCGGGGCGCGTATTTATACGTTTTTGAATGTGTTTTCTCTAAAAGCGGCAGAAAGTCATTTTATTCTTTAGATTTACAACTCGAAATGTTTGTTTAGGACTCGTCAACGTTACGTCAGTGATTCTGAACAAAGTGACAATGAAGAAGTGGAGTGGTCAGATAATGATAATCCTCCAATTATTGAACAATTTTTAGGACAAAGTGGTGTTGTTGTGATGCCAAGTAATCCGCAAAGTGTGTATGAAGCGGTTCAACTTTTTATAGGAAACGATTTATTTGACTACATGCAAATCAAAGAGTGTATAGACTAGATTTCACACATTTCATTTTACGTGAATTTTGCCCGCTACGCACATCAGTTTAATCAATTTGGTACCCGCTTAAAGTGTGTTAAGATGACTTTATATTAAATTTATAAATAAGGTTTGCGGCACCGGTGAGGCCACAGCCTCTGAGTACGTTTTTGTTACTCTAGGCAGCCTCACAACAATTACGCATTCCACGAATTACGCGAATGCTCGTATTCAACTCTGTTCGGCCGTTCGCGATGCGTCAGTGAGGAATGGAGTTGGGGCGGGGTACCATTACCCGAGGGGCTGCAATAAATCTGCTACCCGCGGGTGGCAAAGACCCGGTCCTACCTCCGTCAATTATGCTGTTGGATATTCGTGAAAAAACTCATTGCTCCTCTCACCGCCGCGTTCTGGTCTCAAAAGCTGTCCTAGACGTGGTGCAGATAAGCTAGACGTTTTTTTGGCTGATCACAGCTTCGTTTGGATTGCTGTATGATACTGTCTTGAGGTATTGATACTCCTGAAAAACTCTTCAGATATCTCTTAACTTCAACTAAAACCGAAACATTAAAGAATTTAGCAATTCTAATAACAACGACTGCCAAAACCTACGACACATTATAAAAATTCATAATTTTACTCTTGTAATGTGGTTTGGGAGTTGTGTCTGTAATATTATGTTTAATCATATCTTATTTTATTTATTTAACTGGCGTATTCATAACAAAGAGAGAATGCGAGTTAAACTGAACCTTATTTAAAAAACATTTTACTTACACTTTATAAATAAAAATACATTTTTGTAGATACTTTGGTAATAATGTGGCTTTCGTGACCTTCATGGTCATAAAACCAAAGTATGTTCTGTTTAAGTCTCTAAATGTACTTCCATCGCAAACGGAAAAAAATGCACCATAAACGTACAAAGATAAATTTATTTTTAAAAATGAAAATTGGCAGTCTAGAGTTTTCATCTTGTCTTTCAGATGGTACCATGATTCCAAAGGCACCGTGTTAAGTGTGAACATGTGGGATGGCTACATTGTATAAATCCTAGGGCATGGATCACCTGATTCCCGGACTCTGAAAAACAAGTAGCAATTTAACTTCTCGAAATACCAGTTGTGTGGCTTATTTATACGTCAGCTGTTCGCATTTGTTCACAGTACAGAGACATCTGAAGTGCACAGATTGCTTTAGTTCGACATACCGGCGGAGATCACCCCCGGACGAGTCTATGGGAGGCTGTCGCGGAATCTTCAAGGATAATTTATAATGATGGGTGGTTTTGTACTAGCAGCAGTTATGATAAATACATTATCTTCCAACAAGTAAAAATGATTTTAGTCTGATATTTGATAAATGTCTAATTAACGCTAATAACAGTTAAAAGTATTGCCAGCGCAATGAAATATATATACTCAGATGCACACATCTTCTCTACTATCTTAAAATCTATGTTTAATTAAATAAGGGAAAATTTGATATCAAACTGGGATGAGATGAAAGTACGTTATATTATTTTACCAGATTCAACAATTTCAGATATTTCTCCTGGTTGCTTTCAGTTTTCTATGTTGAGTCAATAAAGCTTTGAGTGTATTATTTCTCATCAATATATATTCACTCAAGTGCTCACTACTTTTTCAATTCATATTGAATCAAATTTGGTGAAAAAGACTTATGCTGAATGAAAAGAGGTACAAAATTTTTCTCAATTTAATATTTCAAAAGATGAGCGACCAAAGACCGGGCTTTAAAAATAAAAATAGGCTTAATATTTTTTGATGATATAACAATTTTAGATTGTTTTCGCAGGATCGGTCACATATTGTTATTGTTTATATAATCATACTTTAAAATTTTCTTATTTGAACTCAATCCTGAAAATCTTCACTCGTGTACTCACACTACAGCTTCCACATTTTTAAATCAAGTATGACGAAATTGAATGCTAAAGAAGAGAGGTGCAAAATTTTTCATAAGTATTTTCGAATCAATATTTCAAAAAATGAGCAATTAAAGAATCGGCTTTATATTTTATTGGAGATTTAAAGATTTCAGATTATTTTCCCTCGGGTAGTTCACATGTTGTCATTGTTTATACAATCAAACTTTGAATTTTTCTTTTCTGAACTTAATCCTGAAAATCATCACTCGGGTGCTCACACTACAGCTTCCACAGTCTCAAATCAAGTTTGATGAAATTGAATATCAAAGACTTATGCTGAAAGAAGAGAGGTGCAAACTTTTCTCAAATCAATATTTCAAAAAATGAGCGACCAAAGAACCGACTTTAACCTGTTAACCAGGCGGGACGTATAAATACGTCCAATATAAACAATATCGGGTACGGGCAGGACGTATGAATACGTCCTTGAAATAAATGTTTCGCCCTGAAAAGAAATATGCGTAGATGAATCTCTTTTATTATTAAAAAGAGCTTGATTTGGAATGAAGTTGTTTATTTTGAGTGAAAGCCAATCTGGATACGTACAAAATAGAGTCGGTCGACATGTCCTAGTGCAGTGCTTCTCAAAGTGGTCCCTACGGACCCCAGGGGGTCCCTGGAATCATTTAGGGGTCCTTAGAAAAAAATAAAATCGATTTGGGGGTCCCTGAACAACGTTTAATATAAAACAAAAAAATTGTGACGCATTTTTATTAATATATTTTTATTTTATTATTATGAGTCGATACTTGCACCAACTAGTCTATAATATGAATTTATGTAGTTTTTTACCAAGGGTCCGTAGGCAAGTTTTGACTATGAAAAAGGGTCCGTGGGCAAGTTTTGACTATGAAAAGGGGTCTGTGAGCCAAAAGAGTTTGAGAGCCACTGTTTTAGTGAAAGAGTACGCGCCCGTTGTATGTTGCGTAATTAAAAAGGGAACTCCCCAATTAACATGTCAAAGATAAAGAATAAGAATATTTCTTGAAGATTCAAAGATTTCAGATTATTTTTCCGCGGGTCGCTCACACGTTGTCATTGTTTCTATAACCAAACTTTGATTTTTTCTCTTTTGTACTCAATCCTGAAAATCTTCACTCGGGCGCTCACACTACGGCTTCAACATTTTCAAATCTATATTTAATGAAATTGGGCGATATTGGGTATCAAAGGTCCGGGCGGTAAGCTGACCGTCGCGTGCTAGGGGTCGGGCGCGCGGCCTTCTACGGTGACACAAGGGCTCCGCGGCCGGGTTATGTTTCAGCCCATATGCCGCGGCGGGCGGCCGGGTTCGACAACCTGCGCCGCCAATTCTTGGCCACCCTGAAATCACCACCGCAGCGAGCCGCAGACATCCAAAAGTACAACTCTATCGATGAGAATTCTGTATTTCACAAATTTCATAAGCACTCCTCATAGGAGGTTGGAGAATCCGCCTCACTCACGCTTGCCCCAACTGGGGATACATCCCATCTGAGAAACACAAGTCTCTCCAAAATAAAACTCAACACTCAACGCTCCGAGGTTCATCCAAAATGCCCAGCTCCGCAGAGACACCAACACCAAAATGATCCAAGAGGTCATCATCAACCTCGCACACTCCTTACAAATCTCCACCCACTTAGTTCCAAACCCCTCAATCAACACCCGCTTCGAGTTCAACCTTGAGGACTGCCTCCACAAAAAAGGCCAAAAGCCACCCCAAACCCAAACACAACCCCACGGTGACACAAGTTACCCAGTCATTTTGAAGGCACTGAAGGAAAATCTTCCTGTTTCACCGATAAAGCTAAATACACTAGACTAGAAGGGGTTGGAGACCATTTCCTTGAACTTATCTCTATCCCGGGCCAGTCGCCGACGAGTCCGGCTGCACTTCCGATCGCCAGCCACTGGTGCAAATTCCGCAACCACGTGAACGTCCTTCTTCAAATGCCCCTTTTTCCTTAGATTTTTCCATGGACAATAAGCTGGAGGATGCCATACTTATTATTGCGAAAAATGTGGCCAAAATAGGAGACTTTTGATATAGTTCCCTTTCTTTGCGCATTCTTCTATACAGCCACAGTTCAAACGCTTCAATTCTTCGCATAGTAGCGGTCTTGAGTGTCCAGGCTTCAACTCCACAAAGAAGAACTGAGACGACATAACACTTAGTGAATCTCCAAACAGACACCGAGCTATTATTAAATATATGTATTTTTTTAAATTAAAATTTATGATGATTTAGTTATCTTGTTAATTAACATGTTCTTGATAGAAAGCAATATACTTGTTCAACTGTTATATCAAATTTTAATGATATTCATTATTCAATGCAGTGTAGTTAATAATAAATATACTTCTTTGCTTTTAAAAAAAGTCAAGGTCACAGTTTATGAAAAATACAACACAGTAAGTACCAATGGCGTGCAGCGAGCTCATAATCCAACAAGCAATTTGATTTATTGAATAATTTTAAACTAAGACTCTTATATAATCCGAAGATAATTGAGGTCAAATAATTGTTTATTGCTTGTATGCACCAGACTTTATTAGTTGGTACATCTTAAAATACTTAATGATACCTCCGTTTTTATTTTAAAATAAATTTCACACTTTTACACAAAATTTAGGATACACAGTTTTAGTATTATAGTATAATAAAAATTTTCCTTGAGGTGAGGTGAGTTGTATTTGTTTTAATCAATGATCTTACCATTTGAATAATCTGATGCACCTGCATTATTTTAAATATAAGGTCATAAGTTAGGTCAGATAAATCGATGCCAATAGATAATTTTAACGTAAAGGTCATACGGATTGTAATTGAATTCGTAAACACCTTTTGCGTGGTAGTTGACAGCTGCTATTACAGAATACTTTCAAAGTTAACAGAGTAATAAAAAATCACAATGTGCTTAACAATAAGATCTTTCTGATAAGTATTGACGCGAAGGTCGCGATCAAAATTAAGCAAACAGTGTAGCGAGTGGCAAAGAAACACGCGAAGGTACTTTTTGATTAGCTTGTAATGTCGAATGAGCAAGAATGGTGAGAGACAATTAACGTAGAATCATTGCATGTATTTTCTAGAAGATTGATAGTCAAAATGGTTAAGGGAATATGAGACAATCGCAGGATGAAAACATAAAACGCTTCTCAAATGTTTAGCTTAGAATACCAAAAGAAATATAAGATGATTGGTAAAATCCGATAATGGAGGCTTATGATACAAAAAAGAACATTGCAAAAAGATATAATGAATATGTAGTTAACTGCAATATACCCATCTGATTTGAGAAGTCAATTAATACAATAAAAATATTGAATTTGAATGATTGAGGTATCCATTGCCAATTTTAAATACATCGGACACTATTCATATAGTAGCAATGTTGTTGATGTTTGATAATAATGATTTTATATGTGTATTTATTTTCATGTGCATTTTTTGCACTCAAGTATATAAACATTTTCAAAAAATTAATAAGCACAAAATAACGATAATCTTCCAATCAATTACTGAGAGTTGCAAGTCATGAAATTGCGTGGAAAAAAGCCAATGAGTGTGTACGTATAGATACAAACAAGATCAATAGAATAATCAACTCTATTCACCTGGTACAGCCAACAGAATGCAGAGCCGGTCAGTATTTTGTATTGGACGTTCAGTGATTAATGAGAAAAAATTCACATAAATTTACAGCGCAATAAATACAGCTGCTCTATATGAAGTCTGACACCCACGCTCTTGTTTTAATGTGTGTATTAATAGAAAATTTGTTATGAGTTTTCTAGTTCAAAGCCCTCTCACCTAGCACGAACAAATATATTCACATTGTTTACATAAATATTTTAACATGTCTTGTTTAATTAATTCGAATTTTTGTTGTTAAAAGTTTGAAACTCGTAATGTGAATAATTATTTTTCTTAAATTTGGCTGCTGTGATCGTTTGAATAAGAGAGCGTTACCTGTGTTCACAAAGTGCTCGAATATCGTTGATAACTTTTCACTTTTACAAACGTAATATGTAGTGATGTAAAAAGATTTAAACCTCAAAAAATCACAGTTCATCAAAGTTTCATACTTTGGTTGAAAATGTATTAAGTGTATACAAAAGGTTAATTATGTTTTTTAGAAAGTTTATCTTTAAAATATAACAAGTATTTAATGAATGGAAATTTTAAAGATCAGTGAGGAAGATACAAAATACTGTTTAGCTCCTTTCACAATTTTTCCGGCTGGGTAAAGAATTTAACGTCTTAATTTAGTCTTGGCATGATCTCGGTGTAGACGCAAGGTGTCCTAGTTACACTTTTTAAAAAAATACATTTGCTATACTAAAATATTAAAAATACTACAATGGTGCTTGGAAACAAATTATGTATAAAATTACACAGTATCTCATTACGCTCTAAAAATCGGTGGTAGTTTCCGAAAATTGGTCCAAGCGTGATATTGAAGGCAGTCTTCTTTCACGTGTGTCATTGTTTCAGGCACAATAAAGCTATACCTCACCAAAACAGCAGAAATATGTAGAAATAGAAAAATGTGCTTTAGAAATAATAGATGGTAACGATAACTCTAGTAATGTGATCGGAATACTTTTGGGATCTAAATGCAGGAACAACAAATAAGCTGCTTAACACATAATCCCTATATTTCATTAGCAATAGCATTATATATTATATCATAGACTATTATGTTATAGTTTAATGTAGAATTATCTGGTATATAATTTAATTTAGAACCTACTTGTGCTGGAGTAACGTTTGTTTATTTTTTTGAAATCCTCCTAAAGTGGACACCGGAGCGGAGAGCTAAAGCTCTAAGCAGTTTAGGTTGTTTTATTTAAATCCGATCATTCACAAAGTCAATAAATAAATGAAAAACAAATACCGTCCGGTGTGATTCAAGAAGAAATTGGATACACTTGTGCGATGTATTGAGTAGACATAAACAAAAAGCTCGATTATCAGTTAAAAAACTTTTTCATGTCTTTAATAAATAACTAAAAGATTAAAAAATGATACTAAAGCTGTGCTATATAAAATATCACTTTTGTATATTAACTATAAACTACTACACATAACTATGCAGTAAATACAAGTATGCACCATGCAAATTCTGTCATGTGGTTTTGCCATTATTTGACATATATTAATCTAATTTGTATTAATTTTTTCTTCGTGTAAGTAAAGGTACAAAAAACAAGTTTTTATCTTATTATTTTCATTCTGTTGCATACGACTTTCAGGTCCAACCGTGATTGTATGCGCCACTTTTGTGTATGATTAATCGGCATTTCCTCCCAGTTCACAAAAGCCTTTATAAATAAGGCTTCTGCTGTCGATCCACCCCTGTAACAATACGATTAGCGGTCCCGTGGATTAATTCAACCGACAAAATGCCCTAAAATTAAGCTGTCATAGTTTTATGTTACAGCGGAGATTCCTCGCAGCACCCAATACAGATGAATTCTGAGAAACCGATTATTTTTTCTCTACGCCACCGAATAAAGTAAATTAATCGAATTACACGAATCGAATGGATCGAGTACAAATGCTACGATAATGTGTATTGATGATACTTCTCACGTTTGAAGGAACTGCCGAACGGATAGTAAATGTATTTTTTTGCTCGTTTCCCCTTTGTGCGACGGCGTTAGATATTTACAAATTATAACCAGCTAATTATTTGGTCGTGAAAACTGCAGGTAAAAAAAAACACCTTTGCGAAATCAAAGGATTTTCGGAAACAAAAAATACTCGCGGTATTTTAATGCACTTGATTATTTGAACAATTTTTAAAATCATTGTATGAAATGTTTAAGAAATTTTCTACGGCTCGGTGGATTAAAATGATAATTTATGCAAATGTTCGGTTAAATATACATTTTTTATTTATGAGCTTGCGTTCATGATAATATTTGTGTAAATATTGTATTTTTTTCGGCGTTACTAATATTGATTTATTTAACAAATAATAGAATTACACTGCTCTTTTTTATAACGTACATGCTTTAAACAAATATTGATGTGAGCAGTGTGATATAATATCGTTCAGTATAATAACAAATGTACGTACTCGGAGACTTCGATTGAACAGAATTCACAAAGACTTTTCATTAACATTCAGTGATTTTTTTTTGAAATATTGAATACATTCGTTCATAAATAGTAATATAAAGAAAAAAATTAAGATTTTTTATTATTTTAATGTTAATTTACAGTGGTTCATAATACGGTGCTTGGCTATCCCTTGATTCTGCGCGCAGGTTGTGGGGCTTACAATGTGAGGCTTAGGCAGTGGCGTACATGGGTTATTCTATTTTTGTTATTGAGTTTGTGTAGGGAATCCATTGTTCCAAGGACGTTAATCAATAATATGTACATCATCGATCCAAAAATTGAGTTTGCTCCCGCTCGCATGCCGGGATTTGGCGGCGGTGGCGCGCGCCCGCCCCTCTCCCCTTGGCCACAGCCTCCGGAGCATTCCAGAGCGTTTTTGTGTTTTACGCTTTCTCGGGGCTTTGTTTTGTTACGGCGGGCCCCCGCCGCTAACGCCCCGCACCCCGCGCCCCTCAACAAGCGACCGGACGCCGTGTTTTCCCGCCATTTGAAAAAAAAAAACACCATATTTGGCGCCAAATCTACGCGGTCATTCTCCGTAGTCAAGCGCGCGCGTCTCATTCGATACAAACGCTTGATTTAGCCACGTTTTGTAAGCCCCACAACATGCGTAAACATAGCCTTAACAACTTTTATAGCTTTATTAATTTGTGTGGGCAATATAAAACATACGTTTAATTGTATTCCTTTGTCTTTCTTTTCACAATCTTTTAATAAAAAAAATTTAGAAATACGATATACGATTGTGTCTTGTAAAGGTTGAGATGCGGATTTATTGAATATATAAAAGTAATCATCGGTAAGAAAATTAGCGTTCAATTATAAAACATGTTAAATCATCGCACGATGTGGAAGCCTGCGCCTACCTGGCTGATCTCCTACGGGCGGCGAGTGGAAGCAAACACAATCCCTTTGAATGCCAGCCATTAATGTTTATAACCTAAAGCGAGAAGCGTATCTCCAAATAATAAATAAACAGCAAGTACGCGCGCCGATGTAAGGGCTGCGGCCTCGGAATACCAGAGCGTCGCGTTTATCGCCACCATGGCGCAAAAATTAAGTATAATAACTCAAAATTTCATTGTATTCATGTTCCCAGCAAGACAGAAACCGTATTTTGTAGATCTATCCTCAGTTACAGTATATTCTTTGCGTGAAGAGCTATTTTATATTATACGTACGCGACACTACCCACTTTCGATTTGATCGTTGTCACGTTGATCTCATTGATCTTTCTGAAAAGATTTTAAACTTTTTATCCCTTCTCACTTTAAATATTTCGAAGATACCGTTTTCTCTTAAATTGAGGAGTCACCTGTTATAATTCACGCCACTCATGCTATGGAATCGTGCAAATTTTAAACTGGTAAAGCTCGATAATTTTCTCATAAAAAAAGATCGTCCGAGGACGTGATCGAACTGTTCGGATAATTGACATTACGCCTTGAAGAGGCCCGGGTGGTCATGATATCTTCATTCCAACGCAGTAGCACGAACTGGACTCGAACGGAACTCGTGTCACCTAAGTTCATGCATATAAAAACAATTAACGTCTTTGTTTTACTGTCGAGAATTAATTTTGCACTAACTGGGTTTTAAAGTGAACTGTTAATGTTGTTTAAATATTAAAAAAAAAAAATGACCTTAGAAAATAAAGATATTAAATTAGTAAGCCTTGGTAAGGTTTTAATGTAGATTTATTGAAATTACTTCTTCAAACTCATACCTCCAGTGATGGTCGTAGTAAATGAAGACATTAACCCAAGTACATTAGTCAAATATCTCAAGTACTCATTTAACATTCATGGCACGGAATCTAACAAAATATGATTTATACATCGTGTATTCCTCCTAATTATTATTATAGGAAGTTTATTAAGATTGCATCAGGCGATTGCCATGTTTAAGATAAATATTATGGCTGATCAATATTACTAAATCCGACAATAAGCATATTTTTAACGGTATGCAACTTTATTTCGTTTTTGTGAGTTCAGTTAACTGAAATTTAGAGTCCTTCCAGGTGAATCTCTAATTTAAAAAGTTTACGACACTTTTGGGTAAATAAAAATGACCAATTATTAAACGTAAGTAATTAATTATAATTTTTATCATTTAATGCTCTTCCATACCGATAAGTATTCTTGAAAGAATATTTCCATTTTAAAAATATGTAAATTGGCAGATTTTTGTATTATATACACTCAATTGTGCACATCTTTAGAAAACTCTTTTTTTATCATATTGTACCGTTAAGTAATGTCGTTGCTACCTGATTTGTATTTGTATGTGTCAGGTAAACTAATCATCTTGGTTATGGAATATAAAGAGATTTAACACCAGTACAGTCATTGTGTGAATTACACGCACATACAAAAGACTGCACACCATACATTTTTACTTTGTTGCAGGGTCAGAGTAGGAGGAAGGTTCAAGTCACCTGGATGCACAATTGGTAGGTTCTAATATCACCTGTGCTCCAAGTTTTTTTAAAAATAATTTAAAATATACTTTTAATGAAGTAATATCTATTATTTGTAAAAAAATGTTTTAACTACTAATAATACCTGCATAACTATAATATATAGCTATGGATTGTCCAACAGGTTTTTGCGAAATGAAAATTTGTTTCATATACTTTTCTATTTGTGCATCGTAACTATCTATTAGTTGTAGTTAAAACGGCTAGATGTGACATGTTTAATTTTTTTATAATAAAAAAATAATAAGATAAATTAAATAGCAGTGATTTATGGGATGAATTTGTTTTCTTCTTATTTTATCTTTACTATTAAATAATTTAATTTTTCTGCATCTCTCTAGATATAGTTTTGTAACGATTATTTTTGCATACACAAAAGACTTCACGATCCTTTTTATAATCTGGAATAATCAAATCATTCATATTTTTATCATGAACTCACCTAAACGCTTAAGACGAAAGCCCTTACCATGAATGATTTCTCTTTTATAGGGTTCAATATATAGTAAAACGAATGAATGTTTAGTCTACAGGTGGCATTCTTTGGATACTTTACTTGTTGGTCGCCACGGTAACAACAACAAAGCAATTCTGAAGTTGAACTATGTTATATAAAGTTAAGAGAAAAAAAAAATGATATGATGATTATATAATCTGTAGTGTAAGTCCATATTTAAAATAATTAAGTAAATTTTTAAATTAACGGTTTATATTTCCCGTGTCTCACTTATCTGACATAACAAATGACTTTGTTAGTTAATTAAGAGATAAACCGATAATAAAGGTTCGTTAGAAAAACACCTGTGTTTTTAATAATTAGGGCTTGGAATAAGGTTGTCACTCGTGTTCTCAGGTATTTATCTTGATTCCAGATAATCTCACAATTGATTCAAGGCTTTCTTGCTTAAACAAAAAAGCTCAAAGTCAAGATGGCGGGTGAGTATTAGCACCTCCCATCTGACTGAAACAATGGTTCTTAGCTGCACGTAGAATAAAAATATTTGCAAAAAATGTACTATATATTTATTGATATTTACCAGTAAGTACTGTATAGTATATATACAGATAATACTATATATTACGGTTAATAAGGCCCAGATACGTGTTGAACAGTTAGGTCATCGACGACCTAGTATATTAAAGGTAGGTACATAAATTATTCGCAATAAGAAAATTATTCCCGTTTTTCACTTCATTCCTATGAATTATTGCTGAAATTATGTTTCGACGTAATTATTTGAAAATTTAAATATTTTCTAATTAAAATAAAAGGTGTTACTAAAGTATCACAAATAGGACTTGAATACAGATTCAACTTAATCTCAAATAGTATTTTTTATACCCTTTACTTTTATTATTGTCCAATTTAAATCCAAATATTTGTATTAAAAAAAATACACATACTTTAACATTAAATAATATGTACACAAAAGATCCATTCTGATATTGTTTTATAGTATTTGATGATAGATTATCATAAAGATTTATGCGGTACATCATGATAGAGGAATAGAAGTGGGTAAGTGTGAATGTGAAGTGGTAGGCCTTCGTTTAGAAGACATTTGAGAAGGGTTATTAACGATGATAAAATGATTATTTAAAAGGTACATTAGGTTGTGTGTACTGACATGCGTGATGGTGTACAGAAAAAAAGTATAATAAAGCTATCATTCTGGATGTGTATTATTTGAGCGATCTACACCATTATTAGTATCGAAGCGTAGTAATTTTAATTTAATTACTAAAGACAAGCATACGAAATAGGCTTGAGAAACGCACGAGACAAAAACAGAAAATTGTATTTATGAAAATTTGAATACCAAAAATCACACGGCTATTAAAACAGATAGGAAATTATTTATCTTACAAGGTTAGGCGCTCTCGGATACTATGTGTTATGTATTATCGATGTTATACAATTCCAAACAAGTTTTTTTTCACATTGAGTATTGGCGCGGAGTACACGAGTGAAATATTGTATCAAACCTTCGTGAAATATATCATATAGATCACGATTGGATGCCTATTGTTAAAATAAAGCTATGTAATGCTTTTATTCAATTTATGCTTCAAAAGCTGTGCGTTTTTGATATCGTTAATGGAATTAACCATCACGGCTCCAGCTTGGCTGCTGTAGGCTGTATGAGGACCTAACCTGTCCACAGTCGATCTTAGTTTTCTACATTGACACATACTCGTATACCTCTCTAGAATTTATATATATATATATATATATATAACGAGGCTTTGGCGACATCCATGGTCTCTTAATATCTTAACAGTGCTTTTCATATAAATACTACATTATATTTGACTCTCTTTGGTGCTGCTTACTTTTGAGTGTTTAGACACACATATAAAGCAATGATATTGAATTTTATAAACATTTAACATTTCATCTAAAACCGAAACATCGAAAGCTTTTAAAAATAAAGACCATCTTTAAATGAAGTTTTATGAGCAAAAAATAAGCCGCAAGTAAAAAAGATACACTGATTTTATATAGAACTGTAAATACAATGTTCGTTCAATAGTGATGAACCCGCTGAAGGTTAAAGCACTGGATATCAAAAGAAACATTCAATGTGTATTTTTAAATTGATATTAGTAAACGTATTTGATTATATCACATGGCAATAAAAAGAAATCGTCAATAATAAATCCACATAAAATCACACAAGAATGTTAATTATAACACCTAGAAAATTCCAGAAACAACTGGAAAATTATTATTTAATTTATATGTGTTTTATAAATTGGGGTATACAACGCGGCGTGTATAGCCACTGTGTTTGGGGTTTTTTTCACATCCGGGAATGAGATGTGTGTGTGCTCGTCCAAGGGCTTATTAGAAAAATTCTTCAAAGGGTTGAGGTGAAAAAAAGGTCGTTGATGAGAGGCACGTATGAATGAATGGAGGTAACAGAGAAGCCCAGATATGGTGGCCGACGCATCATAATGACTATTAATGCCAGGTTTTAATTTTTATATAACAAAACATGTAAAAGGAATTCTTCGCCCCCTTTGGAACCTGCTACCCCTGCATAGGGGTCAAAAAATCATTAATGAACCAAGTTTTTTTTTTTACCTTTGTGCTACCTACATTTATTTTTAGTTGAGAAATATTGTTCTTAATTATGTGGGCGTCTGTTTTAACCATATTTTATAGTTGAATTATTAAAACATGAGCATTTAATTTGTAAACTGGTAATGATGTAATTCGTTGTTAGACTGGGTGGTAGACATCGAGACATAGTGATTTCCGGTACTATTTTATTAATTATAGATATCTGATAAATAATAATTTAACTCTAGGCGAGATTCTAATCTTTTACCAAAATTTACATTGACATAAGCGTATAAAATACATTGCTAGGAATATTTCACATACAAGATTCAATTTGATTTTCATAAATTATATAATATCACTAATGTTTTATATAAATTTTTATTTTAACTAGTTTATATATTTTTTATAATTAGCACGCCTTTTAATATTTCATAGTAACCTAAATAGGCTTTTCTTACAGCATTGTTTTGTAATTGACATAAAATAAAAGTATGAAATACTTTTGATAATTAAACAAAAAAATATATATTTATTAAATAAAATACTGACCAACTTTTGTTATTCCAACATTAGATCCTGGTGGAAGCTTCAGGTTACTATCTGTTTAGATCATAAAGACATTTTTTTTATCTGGCATCAATTTAGAATTGATGCCAGATAAAAAAGTAAATCTATTTTGTCATGACCAAGGAAATATATTTAATGGCATAAGATAACTACTGTTCCTTTATAATAATAGTATGTTTACATTAAATAAATTCAGTAAACTCACTCAGTTAACCCTCATGTTTTGTTTTTTCCCTAAATGTTTATCATTGTTACTTTTTCTCAAATCTTAAAAATTGTTTTGAAATCTATGTATGCTACCACCTAAACCACATGTTGTAAGCCCCACAACCTGCGAGCAGAGCCAGAAGATACCCACATCATCGTATTGAATGAATAAATTGAATCAGTACTAATAATAATTGAGTGTTAAAAGTGATTACATCGTCGTGTAAAACAAAAGAGCTTCGGATACAAAAAAAAAAAAAAACAAAATAAGGGTAGATTAAAAAAACAAAACAACAACGACACAACAATAGAGTGACTTGCGTTTCGGCAGAAAATTGAGAACGGGGCGCGGGCTATAAATATCCGTTATGGATTTCAAATAGGACTGTGATGTCCGCATTAGGGACTGCTAAAATATAATTGAAACGTCAAGTAAGTAATGGCGTCTAATTGATTTATTACCGGCCGCTGATTGGCCGGTCGGTATCGGCGCGTACAGGCGCAATAAATAACCGTTAAGGCATCCGCCGGCGGGTTATCCGGGATCTGCAGCTCTTGGATCACTTCTCTTCACTATTTGATTAAGATTAGATTGTGGGCTAAATGGATTGCTGCAGATAATCATCGACTATCGCTGGACGGCAAGGTCGAAGGGTGGACGCAACTTGAGATGCTATGACAGTCGGCCCAAAATTTATTTTCGTTTAAGGATAATAATTTATAAATGATTATCCTTATCCCTATTATCCTTAAAAGTATAACAACTAGTAGTGATAATCATGGCACTTAATGATCTTAAATCTGTGTACTTTCATCGAGATTTTCGTGACGACTTAGACTTTTTTTAAAACTAATACTACTAAAGCTGAATTATAAAAATTCATACTCGATAAGAAATAGTCAACGAATTCTGTTAATATGAGTGCTTTTTATTCTTAATGTGTGTACATTGTAAATAAAAAATGAGCAGTCAGTTAAGTAATAAAACAGGTGCCATAATTTAAAATAATATTATTATTTAAAGAACTGATTTTTTCAATTAACCAACAAAAGTTGCAAAGTTATGGCATAATAAAAGTATTATTTGTTTTACTGGCGCAGTCGTAAAGCAGCGCGGAATTGAATCGGGTTTGATTGATCAGTCAATTATGACAGATTAAGATATAATCGGTGATTATCTCGTTCGCCTCTGTGGGCGTACCCACTGTCTCGGGAATGTCGTCTTTCATTACATGCGCGTCATTTGAACAAAGGGTCAATTTCGTTTGATGTGAAATCGAGCGAACCGAGCGTCTTCAATATCGGGTTTCCTAAAAGTCATAATATACCTTGTTTGCGGTCAATAGATGCTAAAATATCAAGGACCAAATTTTTTTTGCAATATTACACATGTATAGAAGTTAATAATAATGCTTGATGTTTTAACGAGGGTTCCCAAGTGATTTTCACATTGAAATTATTAGTCTAACCTCTGATTTAGTCTCATCGTTATGAAGGATTATGAAGAAATATCTTGTATCACGTGTGAATCGATTATCAAAATATTGAATGCAAAATAAACTTATATGATGCTTCTCCCATTTATTTCATCGAACATATTTCTATCCAGGGCCAGACTTATTGATTCGGCTGTACCTTCGACCTCACATATACTTCTTCCTTCTAATGCCTTTTTTTCCTTAGATTTTTCCTTGGAGAATCAGCTGTAGGTTGCGATATTTACTGTTAAGAAAAATGTGTCCAAAATAGAAGACCTTCCAATTCTTTACCAACGTCAGGAGTGCACTTTCATTGAGCATTCTGTGCATTTGTGACGCGGTTAACCCATGGTGTTTTAAGGATCTCCTATAAAGCCACATTTCTGCTGCCTCAATTCTTCGCATAGTAGCGGCCTTGAGTGTCCAGGCTTCAACTCAATAAAGAAGAGCTGAGACTACATAGCACTAGGTGAATTCAGTGTTATATCTCTTGAGCATAGTGCTTGACCTATCAGAGTATAATATGTGGATTATGTAAATGTTGATTTTTGTTAAGTAGTATTTCAAAAAAATACATGTATTTCAACGTATTACGCACAGTCTTCCCGCTGGCGTATTGCTGGCATCAATTCCCGTCGAGAAGTGTTTACGTTGCCATGGCAACGCCGGCTGTCACCGAAATAGCTCTCCCGACATCGTTAGCGAAATTTTCGCGCAAAATCTAACGCGTGCGGCGCGGCCGGGAATAGCTCGAGGGCCGGGACTATTTCAAAGCGCCCTGCCTGGGGGGAGTGAACTCTGCCGCACCAAAGCTGGAGCCAAAACTGACGGACTGGGTCAACTCGCAGGGGGACGGAGCAGTCTGTTGTGTAACATTGACGAACGCGCCTTCCTAGCTCAATTGAAACTTTGAATCACATCCAACGCGTGGAAATGAAAAATTTGAGCTATAAAGCATCATGAATAACAAGTAACATTTTGTTTTGTCATGCCTATCTTTGTAACCTAGTTTTTAGTTATTTATTTCATTTTTTCATCAACTCATGCAGAAAAAGGGTTTTTTCACATTTTTTTTACCTACATAGCTCATCAATGAAAATAAACATGTACGCTACCACCTAAGCCACACCTTGTAAGCACCACAACCTGCGCGCTGGATCAGGGGATAGCCACACACCATGAGAACTGTTGTAAATTTACCAAATAAAAAATTTAAAGAATTTTATATAAAATATATATAGATAAAGCGATTGAAGAAACATCTTTTTTTTTTGGCAACGACAGATATGCGGAAGGTAAAGAAATATAAAACGACAAAATGGGACACACAAATCGGCATCATCTTGTGTATACGATTTACATATTGTTCTATAAAAATGTTTTTTTTTTAAAGATAACCTGAGAAATGATAAAACGATTAATTAATAAAAATATAGCGTTTCGTTCGATTGAATGGGCTGTATTTTTCATTTTCAGTTTTTAAAAGTCTGGTATCAATCGTACTCGCTGTTTGCGAAATCTGACGTTGCACGCAATCGCACGCAAAGTGGTCGACTACGTGCAAGCGATGCGTATCAAATTCGTACGGTTCCAATGGTGATGAGGGTCACAATCCGGAGGATCGCGAGACCTTCGAGGAGCCTTCGGCGATGTTGACCAGCAGTAAATACCTGCCCAGGCCTGCAGTCGGAACTGGTGAGGTCACGTCACGTCCGCGTCCTGCGTGAAGCGATCCGTCGGCCTAGAATCTGAAACTGGTTTAGTTGTGTACGTTTGCCGTGCAGTCTCCGGACTTCACCACCGGCCGTCCACCTGGTCGGAGATAATTGCACTGCAATATAAAACACATTAAAAGTAAATTATTTAAATTCGCGCTTAATACGTTGACTATCGTTTGATTGCGTGCTAGTCATCCGGGGATCTGATACATGAGAACGTACACGTACTGAAATGGTCATTTTTTTAATCAACCACAGTACTGTTTTTGAACACAATGTGTACACGTAATTGTTTATTTACAAATTGGCCCCAGTATCACAGTGGTTGCTGTTTAAAATTGAAATCGTTTCATAACTCTAACTTGGATGTTGTAAACAAAACCAGAAAAATGTTTGTATTATATGAAATATAAAAATTAGTTCATTACGATATTTCTGATAATTTAGTTTGAGTACGATTTTCATAGCAAGGTCTTTATATGTATTAATTAAACTTATAATTTTTATAAAATTACTCGTGACTCTAAGAAAAACAAATAAATTACCAAAAATTTATCGTAGCAACACTAACATTCCATGTAAAACATAGGGATGTGCAATTCTCTACTACCCTATCTTAAAATGCATTTTATTCATTGAATTTCATTTTAGTTTGCGTATATTGTGTAATCGTAAATATATGTTACGGTAATTCTTTTTTAAATCTTTTTAGAAAATATTTCAACACACTTAAGTACAGAAGATACAAACTGAAAGCATGTAAGAACCTCGGGTATTGAAGCATTTTGTTTTTTTTCACGTATCAGGGAATATTTTACAGACACTCTTTACGATTATACGCAATCACGATACATTTATTATAAAATGACTGACGTGGCGGAATCGGAGAGTTTATACACTCTGAGTAAAAGTGTTGAAATGGATGTTATGTGAAAATGAAAATATTGCAATGACGTTGGAATCCTAAAATCTGACTCGTCTTGTAGACTGTGAAATCATACAAAACCTCAATTATACATAAATTTAATACTGTCACATATTATTTGATAACGATGAATGGCTTTATGATATTTTAGTGATGCGAAATTAAAATGTGAATCAAGTGCCATGATTTCAAAAGACAGTGCCTTGTTCACAGGGTCGAGTGTTGTGAATATATTGTCGAAGCTCCCCGGAATGTATCGGCGTGCTCAAGGTGATCGTTTGAGGCCCACCGATTTAATATATAATGTACCTCTTCATCTGCGACAGCTTGGCTATATTTGCAATACTCTATATTTCAATAAAATATATGAATACACAAATGGTGACGAGATTACGTATATTTTTGGTTTTCAAAGTCATTTTCAGACTCGTGTGGAGAAGTCATTTAACGCATTAGTTCTCGCAAACATAAATGTTTGTAATTTCTTAGCTATTTTGCTATCATATTTATTGATTACTACTACTTACTGAAAAAACCTATAAAATTAGATAATTATCATAATTACTTGGAGTAGATATTATTTATAGATCTTCAGTGTAACAAAATAATTATTCATCAATAGTTAATTGTGATTTTAGGGAAAAACTCAACTCTTAAAATATTAAGTATTATTTTGTTGTTTTTTTTTTGTTTTTTTTTTTTCATTTAAGCCTATTTCATAGGCACGGTGCTGTAATAAGTTATGTAATTTTATTTTATTGAAATAAAAATAAGCAAGTAAAATAGCGCTCTTAAAGGTGAGTAAGTATTATTTTTGTGCTCGCCGAGATACATTCTCACAGCTCGCGTGTATGTTTCCAAGTGAATTATTACCCCGGCAGGATCCCACTCTGAAATATAAACTCCATCGTCCGGCATGAAAAAGCTCCAAAGGCTGCCGGCCAATGGGACAAGCGAGGCTTCAGAAGCACCGAGGTATCCGTAGAAGGGGTAGGAGGCACGGTGGGAGCCGAAAGGCACAGAAAACCCCCGAGAAGGGGAAAAGCGAATAATTCGGGGCTCACCTGTGGAAGGGACATTCCGATGACACACAGCAAGTGGGGGTGGAGGGGATGGAGGCTCCGCGACGGGGGTGGGGGTGGAGCACTGCTTATCGCCGCTTACGATCCGCCAGATCATGGGAACGAATGCAAAATCTCGCCCAGCGTAATAACTGGTTTGGTAATTCGGCCATTTGGGGAAAATTGAGAGTTGAATGGGAGCCGACCGCCGCGGAGAAATTGCACTTCATTCAGGGAGTTGCGTCATTGTGTTTTTGTTTGACGGCCGAACTTAACCTTCTGGCTTTCGAAACGCTCGCGAAAACGGAGGAACTTTTGAGAACACTTACGTGGTCTTACATAATTCGAGTATTTATTTACACATACAGTTAATGATTTGTTTATATTGAAACCTGAATTGTACTTCATCAAGTCGATGTATTTTATTATAATTTAATACTGTAGATTTCTAAACATGTGAAGGTTACATTATTTTTGTTTAAATAGCCGCGTGTTATTTAGAATTATAGATCTCAAAATTGATCTGAAATTAAGTTTGTTACGTTCAGATTTTTTTTTATTATTATGTAGATAATTTATACAAAACAGGCAATGGATTCATAACCTGTTTCATACAATTACGTACAAGGAGAAAAATTATATTCATGCGATTATTTATAAACATGACTATTTATTTGTGTTAATGGACATTAATTTGCAGATCAAGTACTGGGATCTCCGCTTGGTGAGTAATTTAAGATCTCTCTTAGGGTAAATGGCAGTTTTTTCCCGGATCGGCCGCACTTGTGACCGCCGGTTATCTAACAGCTGTCTCCCAAGGACGCTCGCCGAGCCGTATTAGGCCGCAGCCATATTGGTCGCAGCCTTGCCGATCGGCAAAAACTCCTGTCAATCCTCGCTACTCGGGCCTGGGCTCGCCTGTGGACTCGGGGGGGTTCTGCGAAGGTTGAAATGCCTCGGGAGACGATGTTGTGCTACACACGGTGTCTCGAAAGGCATGGTACGGTTTTTAAAGGTGTAGACCGAGAATATAACGCAAAAGAAGATTCGGTTGTCAGTTGTGTCGCAGAGTGTGTAGGAAGCTTTAATCGAAACACTCCAGCCACCCGGACCCTCTCCCCCATGACAAAATTATGTCCCACTAAGGTCGCCTCACTGGGACAAACTGAGTAAGCAAACGCATAAAGTATTTTGGCATTTATTTCAATTACTTGTCTGATGGGTCAATTTCTATATTTCTCAAGGCAGTGAGTGTGCGTTTTCAGTTACTTATATTTTATTTGTGCTGCTTACACGGACTCCGATTTTAAAATAATAAAAGAAGTCAATTATGCAAGATAAATTAAAAACGTCGAAGATAAGGCTCGGCCCTCAACTGAACTTTCACACGAAATAACAGAAGGTTGCCTCGCTTGCGCTGCCGGAGAGGTTACTCAAGAATAATGTATCCGAAGACCTACAAGACTGTTATTGAAAAAGTCTGCCTACTCGGGAGTTCAACATTTCTTGGTCGATAAACCCATACAAGTATATTTTGTCTCCGTATTTATCATTTTAAGCCATGTACTAGTTTTTATCGTTTATTAAACATATATAAAGTCGGATAAACTGGTTTTTTTACATTTTTTTTTAATTAACTACAACCTTTAATACATAAACACAATAGAAATATTTACAAATGATGAGCGTATAGTTGAATTGAACAAATATGTATATAAAATAGATTTGGCTCCACGTGCTAACGCTGAGTGTGATTGTTGATATTTATACAAAGATATTGCGTTTATTAAAAACAAATACTTTCTTACCTTTCGTGTAGTTGATGAATATTATGCAAATAAACACATACACTGAGTTTTACCATATATTTTTATTACACTTTAATATTCCGTAGTTTATATAACTGCAAGGTTAAATTTGAAATGCACTGTATGAAATATATAATTTAACTAGTTTACAAATGGTATATGTCGCATGAAAAAATATACTTTAATGTTTCTGTTTTTTAAAGATACAGAAGGTCAAGACCGTTAGAAAAACATTTACTATTGTCGCCAATTATAGCACAAGGGAAGAATCTAAAAAAAATCAGAACTTATTGTAATAAGCATTTCACATTCAATTTCGCACGTGCGGCAAATAACGGACCGGCAATCCCAAAGGAAACGGATTATCTTTCATAATTGCAACTTTTTGCACTGGGGTGCGTTGTCTATTGTCAAAAGTATACCTGTAAAAGCAGGTAAATTGAAAAATTGCAATAGACTGATCCGTGAATGCTCTGACGGTTGACCTTTTTACACTATCACCTGAGCGTACCTGGATGTGAACCCAAAAGTATTTTAATGTAAATTCAACGGTTTATTTTATGGTGATGTGAGGAAAGATTCACCTATCACGTAATTATAAACGGGTTTAAAGTAGGGAAGAGTTTTATTTAGCCCGTGCCAAATTTACCTGCGAATCATTGCAAAAAGGACCAGGTAAGGCATACACACCTTTCCTGGCAAACTTTCTTTTGTGTCCGATTGGATATTAGCAAAAAAGGGTACGCATATTAATTCCAACTGTTTTTGGGGTTATTTTTCTATGGAATTCGATTATACTGTAAAATACGTTAAGTTTAAGCATACTTATATGCATGCTAAGTGTTTTTTGCGAAATAACAGTTAATAAATAAATCGTTAAAAAAGCAAAATTTATCAATATTGTTTGAAAAGCTTTACAGATGAAGAGAATATTCTTAAAAAAAATACTTTCTTTTTATATTATACATCGGACCTTTCAATAATAAACATTTTGTTAACAGATGATGTCTATCTAAAATGTATCACGTAAGTTATTAATATACTGCAATTAAACTTTTTAAAATCTAAACATTGTTTCAAAAATAAGGTAGATTATAGAGATAATGATAAATATTATAAATCTATAAAGTTTTGTACTCAGACATATTAGAAATAACATTGTTTTTATTATTTTTGTATGTCTTGCCTAGAGCCGACATATATTTTTATTTCTTGTGTGATGAAGGTATTTGATGTGTTAATTACACTTTCATAATTTATCTATGATTCATTAGGGTTATCACATGTCAAACATTTGATTATTAAATTCTGATAAAATAGGTGCTTATTTAACTTCCTACTAGGTAGTTTTTTTTTAACCACACGTGTCAAAACATTTTATATAGGGCAAGAATGCGTGGAATAATGCAGTTTGTTGATAACGTATCATTTATTAAGTACAGTAATAGCGGGTAGCTACGTACTTTGTTTATAAATGTTGAACTTGAGTTATTATGTAAAAGATAAAAAAAACAAACTACTATTACGAACTCGCGAGTACTCTATTGAATGGGAGATAAAACATACAAAACCGTCAACAAGTGATTATTTAATTTAATTTTTATGAACTTATTTACTATAACCATTACATTATATTTCTGTTTTGATAAGTGAAAATATTCATACTTTCATGTAAAGTAGAAGAATTCTGTACTTTGCAGAAAGTGGATTTAAATATTCGCAATAAAATAAAATTAGGTAATTAATCGATCGTGGGTAATTTCGGCTTTGTCTAGTATCTTGTAAATAAATAAATCTACTAAATTGTAGGTTTGATAGAAAGAGATATGTTTAATAAATGCTATACGCGTAGATTTAATTTGGTTATGCTGGAGCATAAAGCAAATTTTAATGATTAATAATGTATAGTCAACAATAAGTAAGCAGATTTTTTCAATATTTGAACTTTCAACCATATCTATTCTCTGTTTTAAAAAATATATTTTAGATAATAGAAAATTTGAATACTATGAAATTGTGCAGTTTTCAATTGTGACTTTGTTCTCAATGCGGATGACATTGGCTATTTTCGGGGTAGCAACACCATTAACAGAGATATAGTTTTATTTTAAGAAAATAATACATTTTTCTAAGTAAAGTTGATGTGGTTTAAGTTGATGTTATATTGATGAGGTGATTATTAATAAATCGTTTGCTTAAAAGCAGATTTTGCAAATCTGAAAGAAACATTACCAAAATCACCACGTCCTAAAGAAACAATGAAAAGTTCCCCAGCACGCTGCAAATAATTTCATAACAGAGAAAATTAATATATACAGATAGCAAAATAGTACATAATTCACATTATCAGGAGTTCCAGCCCGGTGGACACTTCCATAACAAATGGGTCCGCAAATGCAACTAAACAGAAGTACACGATACTATTATCAGCTGTTAATATATAAACCGTACGTTTATGGGGAATTCATGGAGCCGGGGAGGCACAGCTGTCAAGATAAATGGCAGTAATAGTAATTTATTTTGTACTTGTGGAGGAATTTAAGCCTGGGGGGATACTGTCATGGCCTGTCAAACCAATGGGAAACGTCAAATATGCAATCGTTTAATTGGGACAATTACACCAGCGACTACTGTACAAGGTGATGCGGATACTGTGTCTTGCTTGTAGTTCATACCTTGTGTTCTAGAGTTGGAGGATCGTATAAATTTCTTTCGTTTTTAAATACCGGCAGGATTTGTAAGTTCACATCACGAATTAGTTATCAGCTTCTATCTAACAACAGAATCCAATCCAGATTATCCAACACGACTGTTTGTGATATTGCAGAAACAGAGAAAGAATATACTGAGCGAAAACTATTAAGATGTCAACTTTACTTAGCATGATAAAATATGTATGCACATCGTATACGTAATTAGCCTACGCATTAAACTATAATTTATATTTCACTACAAAAGAGTTCGAGGAACATTAAGATTTAAGTTTGCTTTGCAAAGTATTAGATTTCGGAAATTACTTATGAGTCACTGTTGTAATTATGATTTCGTAGCATTTTAGTTATAACATTAATTGTGTAATGGTAGACATTAACATACATGAGGGGAATCTAAAGAGGTAATAAATTTAAAGTATCTAACATATTAAAGCTCTACGCTACATGAAATGCATATCATGTACACTTATTGGTATGTGATGGTACTGATATTTATCAGTACCTCGATACTTTAAAAATATTATAAATCATGTATTAGATATGTTACTATATATTATACATGTCAAAATTTTATTAATACTCAGTCTTCTCTTGTCATAGATTTAATTTATCAGGCAGAAGCAGCGAAGCCGGCCATAATTAATTACAAAATATAAGATTAGTGATTTTCTAGAATGTTCGGAATTTATGAATAATATAATATTTACCTTGAACCCTATTGGGAGGTTAACGGTTAGTAAAATCTCAAAACCGGAATTATCAGCTTCTTTTCCGGTTCAAATTTATTCGGAAGAATTTATAAGCAGCGATTTATAAACTAGCTTGGTTATTTGAAAGTGTCTAAACGGTTGTAAATTGGAGGTGTGATAAATATGCGCATGAATATCAATATCAAATTGTAATCTCATTAATTTGTAGCGTACTTAATTAGAAGCCCCGTTGGAAGAATATCGACGAATTCCACCCTTTTTCCGTCCCAGCTATTTATTTATATTTCAGCTTGTACTGTCAATGGTAATTATAGTAAAGGCGTGAACTCAATTAAGTCGAAAATGGATTCGCCGGCTAATACAAGTTATCGAAGCGAAGGTTCGCAATTTATCCTTGTCCAGAAGACGTCTACTGATAAAACACGTCGACTTCAACACTTGGCAACAATCTAAATATTTGCACGTATTTAAAAATGTACCCGGGCAGTCAATGTAGTCTACAGTAAGCAATTCATCAACGTAATTACACAAAATTAATAATGATTTTTTTAATGTAGTACATAACATACGCCATGCTTCAAATGTATTACACATTCAAAATAATTTTTATCGACGTTTTGGTATCTTAGCAGGGACGATCTACGAGGATTTTGAGTGTTCGTCTTTTCCTGCTGCTCAACTAATTATACTTGAGCGTAAAGAGCTTATGACATATCTAAGCCTAAAAATAAAAACCTGCAAACATACTTAAACTGAAATCGTTTTATTTGATCAATATTATTTTCGAATAGTGATTGTTATTTTCTTAAATGCAATCTGAAATAAATTAACCTAGCGCATTATCACTCTCAAAGCAAGGCTTCGACATCATAATACGGGCAGATGTGAAACGAGCGTGTAATTTAGGAAAACAATAAAATAACAAGTCATGCCAAGATTACTCCAAGATATGCACTCAGAATTATTCCCCAGTATGGGCACTCACCGAGGCTGAAATGTGAAGTCCCTTCACGACAGCTCCCTAACGGTAATTCTGCCGGGACTCAATTGTCTAACTTCTCTTCCGAGATGCTCAAATAAAGGACTTGCCAAAATAACAATGGATTGTTAACGGCCTGCGCCTACTTAGCGAGTTGGAAGGGGTTGGGACCCTATGACGAGCAGTTTATACAAAGGTATATGTCTGCTTCCACAGTATTGTCATGCGTAGACATACAAGGGGATCAAACAAAGTTGGCATTTGCTGCAATCTTTAAGCAAATTCGAATTACTCAGTCGTTTTAATATATCCAATAATTTTATTCATTGAGTTTTATTTTCCGTTTAGTCTGCCATTGAAGTGCATGCAATATTTGATTTACAACAGCATTTGTTGAAGTTCATATTTTATATTTTAAACTAGACTAATAATAGTTACTGTACTGTAATGAGGACTTCATTACTACTTGTTCGGATTAGTGCTTGTGGTGAGACAATATAACGAATGACCCTAAATTAATTATGCGTCTTATGGTGAGATATGATTGACTTTATAAATCACATATATTTTAAAACACGAAATAAAATTGTCAACGTTTATTTAGATAGGAAGCAGGTAAGAAAATTAAGTTGAGGAGAAAATGATTCTTCTTTTGTAACAATGTGACAAATTTTTAAGCAATGTTATTAGGCTTCAACTATGTGACTGACTTGTAAACCTTTGGTAAAGTTTATAACCTGATGCGTTAAGTCCGTACAAAATTGAATATTTTTTATGTATAATTTATTAAATCGAAAGAATTTGCGATAAGATGTGTTAAATGTACGCACTATGTACATATTGAAAATCTATGTGATAAGAAAATTAAGGTGCAGGCAATTTCAATCGCATTATAAAAACATAAAATTAAATTCCAATGTGTAATTTTTGTGTTTTTTCAGTGCACCCGGTAAGCGCACCTTATCAATTTATTCTGATAAGAATATTGGCAGATACGATTTCAAGAACACATGGTTTGACAAACATGAGGTTTGAACATTCACATTTCATTTGAAAAAAATATATTTGAGTAATTATAGTACTTTGTGGTTTCTGACAAATGCAGCTAATAAAAAATATTTTTTTAACAAATACTGGGAAATAGAAATCCTTCGGAAATGGATGGTATTGTGAAATATTAACTAGAACTGAGGTATTAACTGAATAA
Source organism: Atopsyche davidsoni (assembly GCA_022113835.1). NCBI lineage: Eukaryota > Metazoa > Arthropoda > Insecta > Trichoptera > Hydrobiosidae > Atopsyche > Atopsyche davidsoni. The sequence goes on from JAILWY010000001.1 coordinate 5,096,128, forward strand.
TTTTTTTAAAATTTATTTGGGGCTCGTAGTTTTTATAACGCACAACGAGCTGTTCTACTAATTTTATCACATAAAAACATAGCTGAATATCAATATTTATCGTTTATATATTTATAATTAAGGTGTGTCATGATATTTACAATACGTCTACAATTTTAAAGTAATAATTTCAATATTAATTTTAAAAATAAATATTATATTTATTAGGAATTGACTTCGCACAACTGTACGCAGATAACGATAAGATTACGCACTGATAATATAAGTAATATACTACGTTTAAACTTAATAGTTGCTTTACATCGATAATGTTAAAAAACTGTTTACAACATTGTATTTTTTCAATTCAACAAATAACCAAACTAAAAAAAAACCTTTGAAAATGTTATATTAATTAATGGCATTTTTAAGATTGAGATGTTCAAAAGTATATCTATTTATGGATTGGTCAATCAGATGCGTATTTATTACCCATTACGGGTTTATTATATTATTGAAAGTGATTCGTTAGTACAAGGGTTCGTACACCGGTCATGTAAACCAGGAGATGTGGGTTCAAATCCCACACAAATCACGATGATATTTTTCTGAGAGTTTCTTTAAATCATCTTCTATATATGAACTAATGTGCCTAATCATATGTTCAAAAGTGTTACTGATAATAAATATACGTACACACGGTCCATTCATCAAAGTCCTATTCTGATTAATAAATTTAGATCAGTATACAACACACAAACTGCATGTCAAGTTGGTTTTCTGCAGCATCAGTTATTTAGCAAACATTCTTACACCATAAAACATCTTTTATTTCAACGTCATACACTGTATACCAGCATGGATTCCCCTTGCCCTGACTCCTTGGCTGGTTGACCTTCATACTTATTTTGTGTGTAACCCCTACATGACTGAGCGCAAAAAAGACCCCACAAATACCAAACCAGCAAATAACTAAACTAAATTACCGATTGAGTTATAGGTCCGGCGACTTGGTTTGTTTTGAACTGTGTCGCCTGGAAGGAGTTATGAGCTTGGCTAAATAGACGTCTCATTCATACCGAGGTGGACGTAACCCAAATACGCATATTGTATGAATAAAGATGTTAAATTTAACATGAATGACTATTACATATACTCACATATACATATGCACTCGTTGTAAGGCAAGAATTGATTCATTTGACCAAACGATCATGTTATGAGGTATACTTCAGTTGTCATCAAGATGCAATTAATCACCAACTTAATTCAACAGCCAATAATTTTGCTCTAGATATAAAACAATCACAAAAACATAAAAAAATTCATATTAGAATTTTTAAATTGTTTTTAATCTAAGTTTCAAAGTAAATAAATTTAAATGATAAAAAATCGATATAATTTACGACAAGTTATGAGTGTGAACTTAATACCTGTAATGCTTTTATGATCAAATTAGATAGGGAGCGACTTTTCAAATTCAAAGCAAACATTAATTATTATTTTGTGTTATTGCACGTCCGGAAAATATCGTATTTCAAAGAAGCTTTTATTACTTTTCATTAGAGACGATTTTCAAGCGAAATAACTTTTGGATGTTATTCGTCAGCTTGATTTTTCTTTATTAAAAGTGTGGAAAAAGGTATTTAATTAAAGAACAACAATATATAATTTTAAAAATAATCATTTAATACAAAGTGTATTTGTAATAGTCAATGTAAATAAAAAGATTTCAATGATTTAATACAGATGATATACATATTTTGAAGAGAGCATATAAATTTCGACTTTTAAATTATTTAAAAAAGTACATGAATGTAGCAGATTTTTGATAAATAAAAGAGTAAATATAAATTAAAGGAATTAAGATTCGTCTAAGTAATCAATGAATTTATCGTTGTATTCATACATTAAAAACATGTATACTACACTCTTCAAACTACATTTTGCAACATTTTTTTCAAAAATACTGACAACCCCCATATATAAGTAAATAAAAGAAACAATTTTTTATACGAATTTCTTACATCACAAATGTAAATAGCACTGGCATGAGAGAAGACACTTCGATGGTGCTAGAAGTGGAAAATGTGCGGTAATTCCTTCTTTGGAACTAGATCGTCTTCCAAATCGTATCTGAGTATTATTGTCACCTCTTGGTGGGTCCAGTCCTATTTCTCGATCGAGGAATTTTCGATAAACATGAAACGTGTTTACTTGGCCATAGAGACAGTACGATAAGACAGTCTGGACACACGATACAATGAATAGAATTCCTCGCCTTATAAATTCATTCACGACGAGAATAATTAAAATTAACCGCACTCCCATTCATATCATATTCACATTGCAATGAATTTGAATTGTTAAAATGACTCAAATTGGTTGTAAGTATTACATTCAAAACAAACACTTGCATTACGTGAATATTTGATATAATACAATACAACTGTAAAAATATCATGAATGTAATATGCTAAAGCTAAAGTAGAAAAATATGGTTTTGAATTTGATTATTTTGTATTAGCTCAGTCTGCGATAGATATATTACCGCCCGTATTATTAAAATAAAAAAGTGAAACAATTCTAATGTTGCCCTAAAGCAAAATTTAGGTAGGTAGGTTTGTTTCCGAGATCGAGCAACGTTGACCTTATATGGATTAGCGATAACTCTATTAAAAATTAAAATACTACACGAAGATTATGATTTGTAGTGTACGGAGTACATATTATTTATAACACAACTGACAAGTGCAAGTACACTCGTCCAAATAATGATTTTAATTGTGTTGATATTCGATATACGCTTTTTAATGTAAAAAAATGGTTGAAAGAAATAGCAGTTCATAGTCTCTGGCATTCTAGACTTTTGTATGGGTTTTTTCCCTGTATAATAGAAACACTTAAATCAGAACAATAACGTTTCACAATTATACAAACTCACGGCGACATGGAGGCGCTAGGTTTTATGGTATGTTAAAGCTATAAAAAAAGCTTTTCAATGCAGGTTGTTTGGCAAAAAACTTGGACAAAATTGATGAACACTCTTACAAATTAAAGAGTCACACATAAGGGTATTGTGTTATCGAAATAATACAGCCAGTTCATAATGTGGAGGTGGCGAGCCCTAGGAGCCCTTCCGGCCTATTGACGGGCAACGTAGGGAGGCTTTCATGCTGGGAAAACCCTAACTAATTGTTTATGGCCCGGTAAAGAATCTTCCAATGCTGAGTTATTTAGACATACCTCCTTGACCATGATTTGTAATTGAGATAGGAATCAATCAACATTTATGACAGTTCAATTTATACTTGCAAAATAGTATGATTGTCGTTTTTGTGCAAAAACGGTGTTTTCCATGTTTTTAATCTATTCAAAATGTTTAAAAAAATTCAAGATTCTTTAATTTTCAGGTAGTTTATTTATTAACAATACGATATGTGTATATCTCCTGATCCTTTGCGCAGGTTGTAGGGCTTACAAGGTGTGGCTTAGGTGGTAGCGTATATGGACTTCTCTATTTTCGTTATTGAGACTATGTAGGTAAAAACATGTATTAAAAAATCGCTTTTTTTTGCATTAGTTGAATAATAAGTTAAATAAATAACTAAGGACTAGATTACAAGGATAAATAAAACAAAACAAAACAAAAGGGGAAACTGAGTTTATATAATGCATTTCATATATCATCATCACTTGACTCAAATGAATATCACTGTAGCTTTATGTAAAATTCAGGAATATGGCTTGCGCTCTGTAAGGTGATGGATACTGGATGAAGATGGTTAAAACTATCAAATAATTCTACTCTAGTAAAGTGAATCAAGAAAAATTACGTGGCGATCATTTCAGAAGTTGAGACTACAGGATATAGTACTGCCATCTGTCAGCAAACCTAAACACTTGCCAGATCACAAATGAAACTAAGACTGGCCATTTCTGTTATTCAACTCAGCTGTTTCATTGTCTGATATTCTGGACACCCCCATTGTGCCAGAGGGCTAAATGCGCAGCAAATTATTTTCCAAAATATCCCCCAGGTATTGCAGCCATTGTGGCCGGGTCGAGATTTGTTTTGGTTTCACAAAATGGCGCTGCACAGGCGCTACAGGCGTTACCTGTCGCCTGAAAAGACTCGCAATCGAGCACAATTGAGTTTCGGCTTTTTGTCATCCCTACTTTTGTTTGCTTGCCTTTATTCCATTGTCACTTAAGTGCTAGCACACAAACGATTAAAATAAGCATGTTTCACGCGAGAAGCTTAGATTGTCTTTTAAATTACTCGGTATATAAATAATACACTTAATAAATAGCAAATTTACTTTTTTTAAATGTTTGAGTGTAATGCTTACGTACTGAATTTTAAAGATGATTTTTTTTAAAGCAAATACTTTTTAAATTTAAAATACCAATGCACGGATTTATAATGCAGTCATAAGTTGTAATAATATACTTTTAACCATATTTTGCAATCATTAATATAAAAAAAATCTTATCTTGATACATTACTTTTATTTTAGGGTTTCACTGCCAGGTTAGGTGTAAAATCATAAATATTGACCGACCACTGTCGAGATTGTAACGTCTTTAAATCCAATTTTAATTTTTACTCAATGTCCTGAATACTTATTTTGTAAAAGATTAAATATCAATTGGTATTAGCAACAAATCTTACAGTGCAAATCGGAAACATGATTCAGATCTATGCACATCTCGTGCCTTGCACCGTTCAACCTGTTCTCAAACCTTACACAATGAAAATTTCAAACGCCAGCGCTGAAACTAATCCTGAAATATGTATGCCATTGTATTTTACACGCGTTATTAATGATTTAACCTCCACATATTATATAAAATATCGCAATGGCATGCATCATTACAACAATGAAAGCCCAAAAGCAGTGCATCTGTTTTTAAAAAAAAATATCCCAATAACAATATCGAGGAACTTTTCAAGCCGGGGGAAAGCGCGCCTGTGTTGGTTGTAACCATCGCTTCTCCGCTCGCACCCGCGGATGCGGCTCGGTCCGTCTCCCTCTCCGGGATAGATCTTTGAATGAATCCGACCGACTTCTCAGAAGAGAGGTCTGTGTGGTCAGAACTTATTTCACAAAAAGTCGAAAGCTCCGGCCCGATTCTGGGAGTCGGAGTAACGCCGCGGCGGCTCAGCCCTCACACTCTAGTCGAAGCCGGCCTCCAGATTACGCGCGGAATGTTACGGAACACCGCGGTTTAGTGGGTCCAGGCGCTGGGACGCGCTTACCGTTTGCCGGTGGTGAATGTAATTTAATGGAATGCAGAAATACGAGTATATTGTTGTTTTAGACCTTCTATATATTTCGTTTTTTTTTTTTTTTTTAGGAAACGCCAAAGTATTAAATATTGGCTGTATACCTGTGCACGACAGGTTGTGCGGCTAATTAAGCGGGACTATTATGAGTCGGTGCTCCTGATCTTCAGTTTTGAGGGTCCGGGGTTTTTCTTAATTTGATGCCTTTTTAATGGTTGCGTGTTGGCCAAGCAATGGGTCGCAACATGGGGGTGGTTTTGGTTTTAACGATTTATGCTTTGTTTGGGGGATGATTTCTGACAGTGTACCTATAAATTAATTATCACACCGCAATGCTGTGAGAGTATAATGATTTGTATGACCCTTAAAAATGCTCTTAATTGGTAAAATATAGACATTTCAGGAAAATGTCTCATTTGTGCTCATTACACAAAAGCTCACATTGTCTTAAATAAAAAAAATACACATTCATATTCGTTCATCATATCTGTCTTGTGGTTTTACTGTTTATAAATCTGTCCGTAAGTCATTTTAAAAAAAAATTAATTACTGTGAGTTCTATTTACCGATTGTATATTTCAAAGGTATTTTAATTGATGTAACTTGTATAAAAGCAGATAACGTGTTTATTTCTCACCGTAAGGAGTACAGAGAAGACAAACAAATAATGCTGCATTTATTTACTCAAAACTAGGAAAAAATCTGAAATAAGTCTGGGGTAAATGGTTAGAACTGTGGGAACTAAAGATTGTACTTAATTTGTTATTGTTGGGTGATGGAGGAGTCAGTACTGCTCGGGCTGGCGGGTGACGAAGGAAATGCTCGGGGGGTTGATTTGAAAACAAAAAATACTACTTCTGAAACTCTCATATGGAGGTGCAAAACACTTGTGTGCTTATTTTTAGATTTTTGGTATGATTATAAAACATTTATGATGAGTAAAAAATCATAACATTAAAACTACAATGTCTAACAGGTTTTAGTACCATACCAGTTGTAGATCATAGTTGTAGACTCTCTCTCACATATCATCTTAGTGTGCATTAATTTCTAAAACTTCTCTATTACCTGAGTAAAAAATAAAAAAATATGCTCTTGCTCTTATGTAATGACCATAAAATTCAAAAACTTCAAAACGTTTTTATATATTTTTATACATTAATCACATACCATATTTTGCAAAGGCACCAAATCGGGGTACCACTCCGAGACTGTGTTTCATATTTGGGCTGGATTCATCAGCTTTTTATTTAGTACACAAATATCACTATGTATTCACTCAAGTTCTCAGGATCCGATCCGATAAATATAAATCATATTTCGTCTTTGTTTATGTTGTTTCATTCAATATTACTTTGCGTGTGTACAGTGCATCAGACACCGTGCATATTTTACGTGTGTATGTTCACTACCACAAGGACGTCGAGTCAAGCAGCTCTCATCAATGGATGTTATTTAATACTTCCTTGCAAAAAAAAACCTCTCCTGTCGCCAGCCAATATTCTGACTGGCGTTTTTTTGAAGGAACTCCCAACGCGACACTTTCTTCCCAGCTCCTGGGTGGATGCTGCTGATGGTGTAAGAGACGCCTGAGGACCCGAGGGTTGCGGTTCGTCTAATTTGTTTGACTTCAAGTGTATAAGGTGACAGCTCCGGTCCCCTCACATGTAGGGTGTCCATGTGATTTGCATATTTTAAGAAAAATTACTTTGATTTTTTAGCAAATTGTGTGCAACTGGGATGGGGATCAGGATTCTTTAATGAAAATATAATTGGTATAATATAAAAATTATAATATCATTATTTGTAAATTTAATACAATTTTATTGTTTGGAATAAAGTAGTATTTTTTTCCTTAGTTTTCTTTGACGTTTTGATTGCATATAAACAAATCATATTCTATAATCAAAAAGCTTATTTTGATATTAAAAAAAACATAAAATAAATAAATTACTGAAATTTCAAAAACATATCCAAATAATTTTAGAGGGCTCTATTTTATGGCCAATTATAAAACGTCTTACATAAAACTCATGTTAGTAATAATAACAAAATAATATGTCCGGAAAAGTTTATGCTTAGGTATTCGGTGTATCCAAAAAAATCGCCATTAACTTTTATGTCTAAATGTCTAAACAATTGCTTCCTTTGGCATAGTGTGCACGTGTGCACGCGGCGGGTCAAACGCTCCGTGAATGGGCGCGGGTCAGCTGGCGACAGGGAGGAAGTGACCCGAGGGGTCCGAGGGGCAAAAAAACCGGCGCTAGCTGAAGCCTGAAAGCCAAAGGACGCCGGTCGAGGGGCGACGACAAGCCTAACTCCCCCCATTGTAAATTTTTTTTAATATAGGTTTGGTACCTTGCTTGTTATGTACAAGGTTTGTCATCACAATTTGGGGAAACTATCCAAACTAGTCAATCGAAATTGTGCTATATATGGAAGTGACTGAAGCTACACCCCCTGGTTTATCTTATTTATGGTTCCGATGACACCCTTCAAGAAGCTATCTAGTGACTTCATCAACTGTGGGTGTCTCGCCACTGACTTCAGGTCATCCAGGCACAGGCCCTCCTGTCGGCATTGGCTCTCCAGTTAGTGTCTCTGAAGGCCAAAGATGGGGCATACTAAACTAACCATTTATCCGTATTTGTAAATATATGCTCAGATGATAGTCCACTATTATTTTTTTTAATTTACGTACCTCCATGGCACAAAATAATGAATTTTCAGGTAGTTCAAGATAGATATTTTATTCAAATTCTTTATTTTACTAGCAGGAGACATGTAAGCTTTGATAATCCGAAAACGGTTTAAACCCTTTTGATTTATGAGGGCGAAGCAAGAAAGCAAGCAGTTAAAAGTATTAAAAGGAAAATTCGCTTTTCCGTCTTAATACGACTCTAGCCTTGTTGCGTACAATAAAACCTGCATAAGACAGGGTTTTTTTCTCGTAGAATTTTCTTTTAATTTGTAAAATCCGGAGAATATTGGATGTAAATACTAGAGCTTTGTAAGGAAAGGATTGTATAATATTGCTATTGACCTCTCCTTCGAATATAAAACTGTGGTGTAGAAGGATCCGCAGATCCACTACACTAGTCTCATAGAGATGGTCACTAATCTACTCTGAGGAGAGGCACCTGTAGAAGTAGATCAATTCTACAGCCGTTCAAAGTGTTTTTATTTCATTTGACCTATATATAACTATATGACAATACTGATAAATTATATATCATCGGTGTTCTCTTAATGTCAACGCAGGTCACTGGCGCCAAGCCCAAACTGACAGGCAATGAAATATATCAGGCATTAGAATGTGGAATCTACGAAATAAATATCATGAAGAGTGAAACTAGTTAGGTGGGATCTGAATGCGTGCTTTTAATACGGTCAGAGACCCTCATAAAAAAATCTCATATCATGTGAACCGTATCGCGGATTATATAATTGTATATAAACGGATGCTACGAAGACGTGTCAAAATACTATTTTAAAATTTATTGACATAAAATAAAGGCCGGCAATTCTTATGTCAACAAAAGTAACAACTTTTAATGTAAAACGTCGTATGCTAAATATTAAACTTTGAAATGTAAGTTACTCATTTTTTAGTAATATTATTTTATTTTTTAGTTGATTATTTTCTTAGTATTGTTTTTTGAAGGAAAAAGAATGGTTTAATTTGTAAGTAAATATAATTCTTAACATACTTTATTTGTCTTATTTAGTATTAATATTTTATATATACAGTAAAATCTTTACAAATAACTAATACTACTTCCTATAAAATACATTATTAGTAACAGTGAATGTATGTTTATCAAAATATTAAATGAACCATTTAGTATTTTCAACCATCCAAAATTTAAGCAAAGGATCCGGTAAACGTTGTGAATATGAAATCCAAGAGATATTATGTTTGGCCTTAGTAGTTTGCTCAGATGTAGTTAATATTTAATTGGTATATCATAACTTCACTTGTTAGACTAAATTCGATCGAATAATAGCTTTTAAGAGGTGTGTCGGTCTTTAGTTTGACGATACTTCTGTAAGTCGAAGGGCTCTCAATTTTAAAGTGTACAAAACACTATTGAGTCGTTAATAGTTATTTTTTAATATATATGACAGACCTCTTCAATAAATACTTGAAGGTAAACATTAATGTTTTTTTTTTATGTCTTTAACTTTGCTTTGTGAATAATTCCAGAATCACTCTCGGTTTTCTATCAAAGCGGACTCTTTCGTTTTCTTTCAGACGGGATTTTTAACGAGCGGATAAAACATGTCATCGTAAATCTCTGTACTTAATTGGTTATATAATAAAGTAAATATCTAACAAAACGAATGTCTGACACTCCGACGGGCCGAAAAGCTAGTTTCGATAAATAATTTGCCCGTTTCCGGTCATCCTCACTAGGCCTCTCGATCGTTTACACCATTTTGAAAAATATATTCCTCATTTGACAACATTTTATCCATAGAGATTTTGAGATATGCAAATCGATTTGGGCTCACGGCGGAGATCGTAACTCAAAATCGACACATTGTTTTGTCACCTTTGAAATCGACTAACAAAACAACTAGGGAATTTAAAGAATTTTCAAACACATTTTTTAGATTATATATTATAGTCAAGTCATTTATGACTGAGGAAGAATAATTTACAACAATAAAATTACAACCAACAAAAACCATCTCTATAACTATCAGAGCACCAAAAAAGTATAATTTGTGACATTTTAAGTTTTTAAAGATAAGCATACACAATAAAGTCTTTAACTAACAACTGACAGTACCAACAACTGTTAACTACAAGAAGACTAACACGTGAATGTTTTCAAAAGTCCCACTGACCGAGCCTTCATACCACGCCAGCCTCACTGATTTCCCTTGTGAAGAGTATGCAGCAGAATAAATGAAATGTTGAATATCTTTAATTGGTAGTCAGCTTTTAAAAAAAATATTAGCAATCGAAATAAACCTTAGCTGCTTCTCAAGTCATTTATATAATATACGTTCGTGATAACGCACCGAGACAAAAACATCACGCGTAGTAACAGTTCGTTTAAAGATTATTCAATCAACTCTCTGCTTTCTGCGCAGCTCGAATACTCGCCGGCTTACTTTTAGAATGAAATCATACGCAATTGAACTCGAAATATATTTTTTATTGCGAGGCGTCCTTGAGCAGCTGTTGGTGTGGATCGCAGCGTCGGAAAAGAAGAGGGAGGCATGCTCGGTCGATGTGAGTATTGGAGAGAAACACTCTTTGCTATTTTCGTGGTCTAACAACTTCCCCGTTGACACTATTAAAATTCTCGCTAGAAAGAAAAGATTAGTCACGTCTTGAATCTCAGCCAAGCTTTATTTTTACAATAATAATAATTTTGTTTATATTTTTTAATCATTTTGGTTATACTTCTAAGAGCACTGCACTGCTTTATCAGAAAAGAAATTTGGATAGAGCCGAACTGACTGCCTTAGGGATTATAAAATCCCTTGGGTTTGCGGTTTTTTAGTCATCAATTGAAATGTTTATAAATCTTAAAATATTGCAAGTAAGAATTGTGAAACTGTTAAATAAAAATAAAACAAGCCCAAAAAATAATTAATAGTATTTGATAGACAACCCTTCTCTTTATAATACGAAGAGATACGTAGTTATAAATATTGCACACATAGTATATATAAAAAGTCATGAACTTTTTAATGATTTTAATGTAACGGCTAAATCTTCTTCATTAACTTACACTACTACTAAAATCATATATAAACCGTAAACATCCCTATGAATTTAATTACATAAACGTAAAATATGTTATGATGGTTTATATGTGGCTTTGGGTCGCCTGTGTGTGGCTTGTTAGGGCAATCTGCAAGGGGTCACGTGTGACAATCAGAGCTCGGTAGGCATATAAACTCATGTGTTATGATTGTATTATGATGATATATTGTAAGAAGACATGCGTAAGTGTTTATTTATAGATTCGTTTAAACAGGGCGGCCTGTAGTGTCGAGACACCAGGCCGGGACCAATCGTGGGACAAATCCATACAAACTTGGCATTGTTCTCCCACGCTCAACATTAAAGCAAATTATACTTATATTAAATTATTTAAAATTAGTACATACTTTGAGGTTTTTTTTTTTGGTGATAATAATACTGTTGAACTCAAACAAAAACTTTTTTAAACATGTTAAAAAATCATAGTTTCTAAAGATAATATAGGTTTATTTAGAATTAAATATTATCTTTATCAGTAAATTGTATGTATCATGCTAAAGACGATTTAGATAATAAAATATCGAAATCGTATAGCAGAAAAATATAAATTGAAAAATCAAAATATAAATATTAGATATATGTATTTATTATTCTACGTATAGTTTTCAATATAACACTGCACAGCTTTAGTAGTCAAAATTTTTCTTGGATGCCATGCCATGAGATATATTGTAACGTTTCGATGCGTCAACACGTGGAAAATAAATTGTAACAAAGCACTCACATATGTAAGCGTATTTTAAAATTGTAAATGCTAAAAATACAACTCACATAGAGTGCAGTGTGTTATTTTTGATGATTAATAATGACTTATTGTCGTGCCTTGTACACATCAACTAGTAACTTGTGCAAATTTAAATAAATATCTTAGTTTACTCAAAATATTATCGAATGGCTTTGAAATTAATTTTTATTTTTCCGTAGATATTTAAAAAAAAGGTAGGATGAATAATTATTTTTGCTGGATTCGAGATGAGAAAATGATAAATTGTTAATTTCAATCATATTTTTCTTATTAGAAAAAAACACTTTAAACGAAAACAAAGACAAAATGATAAAAACGTTCAATCTTCGAGGATACAAAACGTGAAAAAGGCTAATATGCTATCTGCTGAATTTAGTTTAAATTCTCAACTCTACAGTTTTACCAAAATTTTACAATTCAACACATATTAAATGATATTTATTTATTGACATAAATTTTAAAACTCTTGAACTATTTTTCCATTCACATCTTACTAGGGTTAACTCGCTCAGTATGACTGAAATCTGACTTTTTCGATAACTAAATTATATAACTAGAGTAAGAATATCCAAAATTTCAAACATTATCATAAATGTTATAATAAAAACACATTTCTATAAACGTTGCGTTTTTTCTGAAAAAAAATTTTTTTGTGAAAAAAAAAAGAACAAGTAGTTTATTCATACGTGAGCATAAATCCCCCCCTCCCCCAAAAAAATTATTGCATAAGTTGGAGCTTGGGAGCACAAGTGTTCCATGTGGTGATGGACATGCTCATCTGCCATCTCTGGCTGAGTCACCATCCGGCGTCAGGAGTGACAGAGAGTCAGCGTCTCTTCTCAATGACCCGCGCCAAAACAGCCGAGTTCCGGTCAAGAACGTCTCCGGCTCCGAGTGCCATCCACCACTGATTTATCATTCATCATCATCATCATCATAATCTACAAAATCTCTTCACTTAAATAAAAGTATTTTATATACAAAGTCATGTATGATAATACTACGAAGAATAAGTATTCACATACAAAAAAAAATTGTAAAGAGAAAACCGCTATAAAAAAATAAGAAAATTCATCTAATTTATCTTCATTGAAATTATAGAAGACAGTTAAATTTGAGGCGGATTTTGATGAGTTCTTCGCCTCAAGAGGGTTGAGGTTAAGTAATTGAACTGTTTCATTTAATGTTATAATTACAAAAATAATTTTAGGGTACTTAATACGGTGGTTATATTACATTTTGGTGTCTTCTGCTCGTGAAGTTTATCTAAAAATGAGCTCATGTCTGAAAAAACTGCTTAGTAATCGATAAATTACAAGAGTTTTTTTTCAGGACCTGACTTCGTGTCCTTGTTATGCCGATGTCCTAAATGAACCGACGAGCGAGCTTCCGCCCTTGAAGCCACCGCCTTGAACTTCTGGGAACTCCGGCTCTCGGCAGACGTTGTCAATGAATACATCTGTAATACTTTACGGTCTATTGTGCAACACTGGCACATTTCTAGGAATCAGGAGTATTGTTTCAGACGAGGGAGAAAAATATTTATATTAGGCTATATAAGGTCTAAGAATATTTATTGGCTTATAGTTAACAATGCTTTGGCGCACAAGATTGCAATAGAATATCCGTAGATACGCCTGAAACATAATAATAAAAAAAAGCTAATTTGATACAGAGAATTTCAAAATTTACTGTGCTATGTACTTTTTGAAGAGGATATAACGCAGAAAGTACAAGACGAAGTATTAATTTTTTTTATAAAATAAAAATGTATTAAAAATTCCAGCGTTCCTTCAAAAAGAAAGTTCTTTTTCTAGTGCAAAGCTTCGGGACCAAAACGTCGGAAATTAAAAAAAAATGCAAAAACATCCATAAATGCAACATTACAAGTAATAATTGCTACTTAAACCTATAAATATATTTAAAACACTAAAGCAAAATAATTATAAAATTCACACGAACCTTCCACCCAAGGGTTGTGATAGCAAATTTATTTTCCCATTTTAGTGTAAATGAGATTTTCAATATAAAATTTAATAAGATTTTGTTGAAATATTATAATAATACCTATAAAATATCAAAATTGCCGTTTGGTTAAATTATGTGCAGAAAATTTGATTTAATGATGACTAAAGCCTGTTATCACAATCTCTCGTGAGTAAGTATTCCTATTATGCGTGAATTTTTTTTATCAAATATGAATGACGAAATGGCTGTAATAAACAATTACGCTGCTAAATGAAAAATGACCCCCATTTAAGCAGCGTATTTTTTTAACCAATTTAACCAATTTATCGTGAATATATATTTTTTTAACACTGTTTTTTCTCAATTAGATTTAATCAAATAATATTTTTTTTTTGTGTTGTTTATTGCATTTAAAAATGTAACCCCGAGTACACGTGTATCATCAGCAGTGACACAGATTCTTAACCACGTTGTTTTTTTTTTTTTTATACATTCGTGTTGATGTAGAACATAAAGTCCCCAGCCCTTTGAATTCCAATCCATCTGTTATAATTCTGTCAATATTTATACTGGAAGATAGACCTACAGCGCGGCCTCCCAAAGAAACCCTACTATATATACAACCAGAGTAAAACAAACTTAAACCAAACTACATCTCAGAGTTGACAAGATTGTGTTTCCATCGCAGGTTATGTGATGGAGAGTTGAGATAGAAGCTGCTGATTTCGGTTTTGAATCGGTATGATGGTCGCAAGATTGGGGTGAGCTCACTCCACCGGATATCGGAGATAAGTTGCACTGAGAACTGATGTTACAAAGTAAATAGGCGCATTTTTGGAAAGAATCTTATTTGATATTTGTGCTTGAAGGATGGGCGGCTTCTCTATCGGGTGCCTTGAAATATTTATGGTAATTTAAAGACAATATTTTGAATCAAAGCACTAAAGATATATCAACATTTAGTCCAGGATTTAAATAATTTAAAAAAATATATTTACATGAATTGGTACGTATACTTTTGGTTACATGTACGTGTACTATTAAACATCGTTTTTTTTATGTTACATCAATTTGTTTTAAAAAAAAAACGTTCCGTTATAATTTTTAATTATTATATCAGTTCCGTTATTTTTTAATTTTTCAACCCTGCTTCTGAAAAAAATCATGCGCGGCTTCTTTGGGGGAGCCTGGGGGTAGATAGAACAGATTATTCGGCACTATTATAAATTTCCAATCTGTGATTAGTGATTACCGGCGGGGTAATGCGCCCCATCCTGCCCGCCTGGCGCCGCCCCTGTCTCAGAGCACCACCGCCTCCTCACAAATCTCAAACAAACTTGTAACACCTTCCTGTAAAATACCCCTCGATGGAATTTATTGGGGTTACTAAAGCGGAATCTGATGATTTGATGCTGTTTTATTTTTAATATATATATATTTTTTACTTTTTGTAATATTTTGTATAAGTATTGATAATTTCATTGTTAGTCTGCATACGGATCATTTGGATTATTGTAAACATTATAAGGTTGTTTTATTTAATTTTTATTACATTTTGAAGACTTCAACGATAACATTGATTTTTCGATAGAATTTTCACTTTTTTTTAAATTCAATTCGATGATATAGAAACACTGCGTACTCCGAACAATTAATTTGTAATTAATTATACAAAATATAAAGTTTTTTTTTTTGGGAAATATTTTAAATTTTTATGTCTATCATGTATTATATCAAACATGAAATTTTGCAAAGTGAAACTAGATTTGAATAATTTTTACGAATAACTGTTGGATGCAAAAATATTCATTCTAGCATTATTTTCAATCTCAGTATTTTATTATCTTTTCTATTTTATAATCTAACAAAAAATCATGACTACTTAATTAAACAAATTATACAAAAATATATATTTGTATGTGCAAAACTAAAGTGCTTAGCCACATACATTAGTTTGAGTCACTATATTTTGGTAATTGTATAAATTATCTATTTACACATTGTTAAAAAAATAATTGCTGTTAATTATCCCTATCGTCGTTTAAATACAAATGCATAACTTGAAGTGTTTTTTTTTTTTTTTTGTACAAAGTGATCCAAGCGCCAAACTAAACGAATCCACATTTAATTTGTGTTAATACCGGATCATAAAACAGTCGGTTAATTATGGCCAATTTCGAAATGAGTTTTTATGCTTTATGAAACACGCAACCAAAATGACCTCACACAACATGGCGAATAGTTAAAATACGAGTCGCTAGCGGCGCCCGCATGGCCGCGGTGCGCGAAAGCAATGGACGCCAAGAGTCCCCATAAAATAAATAATAATAATACTGATTGCTTGGTTTCCATGGTGATCCGTCAGGCAGGCCACGTGCCGAGGTCTCGCCCTTTCATTTCCAATTAGCAGACAAAATAGAAGTTGCTATTCCAAACGCCATCGCGGGGCTGTCGGGGATGCGTCCAATGGTGATTGGGATCTTATTACCTATTATTGTTGTATTGTGTTACAATTTAAATTAACTCTGCGAACCCTTTGTCACATGGTGAAAGGATGACGTGGCGTTTGATATATTTAAACTCAGTTGGTATCTATTACATATTACCGTATTTAATATATATGCACTTTCATACTGGGAATTTACTTTTCTTCTTAAACATTCACCTGTTTGAATAATTATTTTTAAACTTTAAAGCATCATAAAAATATATCATTTTATTAATATTAATATCTATTTAAGTGTCAGGAAATAAGCGTTCAAGTATTATTTATCATTAACGAAGTCATAAGTAACAGCTATTCTTCATATTTTGAACAATATTTTAAAAATCTCGTGTGTATATACAGCAAGCCTATAATTTTATTAGATCGTATATCATCTAACGAATGTATTGATTTAATAATTAAGAAGATAAATGCTGAAATATATAAGCACTGTAACTCACTTTGAGAATACAATGCACCATGTATTAAATATGATTTATTTACAATAAAAACATTTTTTTAAATATATTTAAGCTTTCAATAAAAATTTATAATACTAAAAATAGTGGTATTTGTATCGAATGCAGATTGATCACAGATTACCACGGCTCTGCGGAATAATTCAAATAATGTATCTGCCGGTTTTTCAGCTGTATATATTTTGGCTATTGACTTCTTCTCGAGGTGGAACGCTCGAATTTACTTACAGATACACGCTCTGATAAATTACAATTTTAATTAGTGACGTTAAATAAACAACAAATATTAATAGCCAATTGGCTAGACTTACTAATAAGCACTTTGAAATCATCTTTTTTCATTCGCCTTTTTCGAGCTTCCCCAGACTGACGAATCCACACAAATAAAAAATCAACATAATATCTCTGCCAAAGTTTATTGAGGATAAACAAAATATAATTATTTAGAGTAATATTGATGATATTTTGACACGTCTTTGAACTTTTTGTCAACTTGCGCTAAATTGACTTGACATTCATGGGGATCGTTGATTCTCAGATCTTTAAAAAAAGCTTTATTTATATTTTAAACTGTACCTAACATTACATAGTGACTAATTTAATACATAACAAATATTTTCTATAGATGTGGAATTTATAAAATAAGTATAATTATTTACAAAACAAACTGTTACTAAGGTATCCTCGGTGGTCCTTCCAGCAGCACGGATGATCGTTCAATAATACGTGTATTGACACAGACTTCCTCTTGTCGAGCAACAGAGACTCGAACCCGGGGATAACAAATAATCCGAATCCGCCAGGCTCCTCGGCCCATCGATTAGAGGCTTTGTACGGCAGCCGGAGCCTCGCGACTCCATTCATACTTCCCATTCATGACGCACAGTGGAATCGCGTTTGCGGCGAATATCGGTCAATGGAGGACAAACATACAAATAGAGCTTCAAATAATGACACTCTCATTTAACCACGAAAACATGGGATATAATTATTTTTTATTTAATAAGTAACAAAGACTTAAAAGAATCTCCAAGGCATCAACATTTTTATATCCTAGCACGATGAATTATTTGTCTACAACATTTTATTTGAATTATTACACTGGTAACATATTTGAGTTATTTACTTTTTGAATTATTTATTTTTAAGATAGTGACTAGTTTCGCTTACTTATGTCATCGGTATTTTCAAATGATGTTTTATAAAATATTTGATAGTGCCAACGAGATGAAATGAATATTTGGAGATAATAGCAATATTATTGTATAATTATGATTCAAACGTTAACTACGGGGAAGGGGTTTTAGATCATTCTCTCTATATGCAATGAGTTTATTTTGTAATTTATAATAGGCACAATAATATTAACTATGTTTAAATAAATAATTTTATGTTATTAGTAATGAGCTCATTTTTAATTTGAGAAACATAATATCACTAGAGATATATATGACTGTTGTGTTCAAAAGTATTAAATCAATATATTTACACACACACATGAAATATTACTCAAAGCAATAATATTTTTAAAAAAATAATTGTAAAGGCACATGCGATGTGATAAACAAACCGCCTTCAATTGAAATGAAGCAGGTGTGAGCCAAATAACATCAGTTTGGAATTTACCTTTCGGGATGGAGATCGAATCTGAAAAAAAGCTCACGGCCTAATCACTGAGTCAACAATGCCTTGATAGCCGTGATTAATGATTAATGATCAATATGCTTTGTTATGATAATCCATGGAGAATATCGTCCTAGAATGTCTGCTGTGAGGCTGGTCACCCTATACGCGGTGAAAAGCTTAATACTTGTCGGTCCCCGAAAGACTTGTATGTCTTTACACCGGGTATGTCTTCACATGTCTGAAGGACTAATCTGCCGGTAGCAATTGAAGCTTTGGGTTCCCAGCGGAGGTGGTCCGCGAGGCTCTGGCGTCTGGGAGGCTTTTTTGTAGAAAAAAAAATGCTCAGTGAATCAAATAATGAGATGCTGGTGGGATAGTTGGTGAATCGTATGAATTTCTATAAATAGCAGAAGTAATTTGAAATTCATATTATGTTTGTTATTTTTGAAAACTTAATAATCTATTTATGTTTTCAAAGCTTGTTTGTTGTTCAAGTATTTTTTTTTTTCACTTCTTGAATTGAATTATGAATTGACATGTTTTTTTTTGCGTGAACATAACATGCGTTACATGAAACAGGTTTCTTTGGAGAATTGGTGGGTTCCTCTCAAAAAATATAATTTGTAAAATTATTTAATACTATATTACCTCTACTATAATATAATAATACATTTAACAGATTTTTTGTAACTCCTACTGATAATAAATGTAATTAGCTTATAAATTTAATAGTGTTAAATCAAAACAAATATCAGATAAGCGAAAGTTAAGAAAATTATATGTCTAATTAGTGTTATCAACGATATTTCCCTAAAATTGAGCAAATATTCTTTACAATAAATACTAGCCAGTTTTAATCATATCGACACAATTTTCCGTGAAAAATAAATAAATATATTTTTTGTTAAATGGTTATTTTTTATTTAAATTCGAATCTTCCCAAATCACACGTCCCCAGCCTGAGAACATGCATGAATGAGAAGGATCTACTTTCATGGGGTCCTATGGGAATCGAGGGCGCAGTGGGACCTCGGAGCTGTGGCGCGTGGACCGGCAGCTGCAGCACCAGGGAACTGCCCGGGGATGGGATTTCCACGGGATTAAGATGGACCTCGATGAAATATGCTGAAATGGTGTTGCCAACCTTTTATCTGTATTTTTATTTTATGAATCCTTACATGTGTCTATTTTTAGATTTAACGTCAATCAGATGCGTATTTATTACCCATTACGGGTTTATTGTATTATTACTAATATGATTAGGCACATTAGTTCATACATAGAAGATGATTTAAAGAAACTCTCAAAAAAATATCATCTTGATTTGTGTGGGATTTGAACCCACATCCCCTGGCGAACATAGCCGGTGTACTAACTAAATTCTCGATAAACGGAAGTGATTCTTTAGTACAAGGGTTAGTACACCGGTTTCTTTTAATCACCTTCTATGTATGAACTAATGTGCCAAATCATATTAGTAATAATCCTTACATGCGTAATTTATTTGATTGTCTTTTTTACGAATCAGAAGTTTAAGTCATTGGTGAGCTTAGATTTATGTGAAAATATGATATCATCATTTACTAGAGTAAATCTATGTAAACTCAATTTTTGAATATTAATTTTAGCATTGATGTAATCGTTTAAGATAATCACACTGCAATACAGTTGTATATATATATATATATAAACAATGATTTATGTCTCCCCATAAGAAAGTTGCAGAGTTGAAAAACTAGACGTCTTTTTAACAATTACATAATCTATGAAAATATATAATTATATATAAAATATTTTTTGTAATCAAGAAAGGTTGGCGATTGTTTTTAAGCTCTACTTAGCAAATAATACAATCAAAGTCCTAGAAAAGACACCTCCAGGCCCCCCGACAGCCATGCACCGCAAGTGCACATCCCTTACGAGTCGGGGTTGCAATGCGCATTGTTGTCTGTGCGCAGGTCGTTGTGCGTGGGCCTCAAAGGACCTACCCGCATTGATCCTGTCATTAGGTGTTTGGTACACGGAGAAAAAATAGCGAAAAAACTCCAACATTAACGGAAATCACATTCCGATGAAATATCTCATAGGAAAATCCGTCCGCTACTGTGGAATCTGGAGCATTTTGTTGTAGTTTTTTTTTTGTGTAATTGAAGATGAATGAGTACTGATTTTGGATTTTTTACATTGAATTTATTGAATACAGTTGTGAATGAATATATCGCCATTATAGTAGTTTTTTTTTTAAAATACTCCAGGTATTTTTGGTATATTTTAAATATACCCAAAATGAAGTTAAAAAAGTATGTCGATATATCTGTTGTTCAATATCTGACATCCATTATGTAAAGTGTATTTATTATTTTATTTTTTTAATGTTTAAATATATCAATTATAGATTAAAGTGTAGTTTAGTACCCTAAAGTACATCTTAGATAACTAAGATGGGTCATGATATTAACAATAGCGTTTACTTAGATAATACAGTAAAATTACAATGGTTTATTTATACCTTTGTGGGTGTGACGTTACTATTAATGTAAGTAAATGTAAGTTGTAAGGATGTCAACATATACAAACGTAGTCCCTTTGCGTGCAAGAACAATGCAAATACCAGACATTTCAACTGGCATGGAGTGCACAGGACAATGATGGTGTTCAGAGGTGTGCGGAAAGGGTACTCCGAATCCGCGATGCTCGGCGGGCGCACGCACGCGCTGCCTTCCTGAAACTGCAGCGCATTCCTCATTTCTTCATTCATAGATCCTGAACTGCGATGCCAAGAGAGAAGAGGGACTTTCAGACTAAAGATAAAAAATTTAAAGTATTAGAAAAATAAAAGCATTATTGACCAAATTGCATGAATTTTACAGCGATTGCATTTGCATGTAATTTTGCTGACAAGTAGGAATTTAAATAGGGAGTTCATAATCAAGAATCAATAGTCTGATCATTGACCGTACAAGTCAATAATAATATCGAGGGTTAAAATTTTATTATGTAAAATTAATATTCAATAAATATAATGAACAACAGACACAGATTGGGATCTTCGAGCAGAATAAAAAAAAACGATGCCAGCTTAAACTGCTTCTTTAATAGGTAGAATAAAATATAAAATTTGACAGCAAAATACTATGTTATTAAATAATATTACTTCACATACTCATCGAAATATAGATTTTGTAGATTATTATACTGAACTCGCCTGAGATGTTACTTAAATCATTGCAACTTTTCTATGTTATAAACATTTTAATACCGAAGGTTTATTGTGAAACATTATAATGTACGCCTGTTATAAAGTCCCCTATTTAATATCCGTTCTTATGAAACATGGTTACTTACATTTACTTGGCAATATAATAGTGTACAAAACGAATTGTATCGTAATGTTTTACTATAACTTAGCTGCATAATCTTACTTATACATACTATTTCAATAAATTAAACCTATATTAAAGATAAATGCACGTTTTATATTTTATTATTAACGTAAAAATAATAAAATAGACCTATAAAAACATCTATTTTGTAGGACTTGTATAACGAAATAGACTTGTAGAATGATGTTATATAAAAAAACCATTTCTTCACTGCAACGCAGTGAACATATTATTTATTTCTTTATGGTTTTTTAGAGTAAATAGTGTAATTGGACTCCGGATCTTTATACTTTATTAAATAAATAGATTTTACTACCAAATCGAAGAGTTTGTGCTTTATTTATCTCGTGTGAGGTATTTAGCAATTCACCATCACTTTTAGTATTTAACATGTTTGCTAAATGTTTTCAAGATTTTTTGACTACATGCTTGCGATTCATTGTGGTTTTTGCTGCCAGGCAAAGGGTAAGTAGGACAATACGTTCCTTGAGTTAGGACCGGAGGTTACGAGATACTGAAAAATCACGCGCGGGCGTACTGTCACGTACGAGAGAGCGCCTGAATTTGAATATGCCATAAAGTATAAAGCGACTTGCGTCTGCCGACCGAGGAGTTGCTGAGGAATTTTTATGACTTCTACAAGGTCATCCTTGTTAACTATGCCAGTTGCCAGGAATCTACTGCAAAGCTCAGTTCTTTGCCTCTTGGTAAACGCTAATGAACTCTCAATTGATTCGGAAATCCCCAAATATCTTACATTGAACATAAAATTTTATAAAAAAAACCTGCTTGAATATTATAAATCGTAGTACCATAACTCAACCATCTTCGTTTGTATAGATTATCGCTGAATATATTAAGATATTTTAATTTTGTATCACTTATATATTAGAGTTTTATATCATGAATACACAAAAGTAATAAACCCATAACTTTGTTGACTTTAGTTTTATTTGTTCTTAGGTGTAGTGCTTCTTTGTGCTTTAGTCTTGCGATACTTCGATACACCTCTCTGAGAAAGCGTAGTCAGTAAGTAGCATAGCAGTTTAAAACCTCATTCCGTCGTCTGTATTGGTATTTTCAGGAAGTTTTAGAGCTTCAGTCGCCTCCGTGACAAAACAAACATCCTTTTACTTCGGTTGTGCCAAGCACTATGGATTGAAAAGAGAAAGTGTGTCCCGTTATTACAAAATACTCGGCAACCGCCTTCGAGCATTAACTTTATTTATTAACTAACCAAAAATTACCAGTATATTTTTGGTGTATTTATTATCCACAGGTAGATGAATGTGTCTTCTAAGCAAATGTAGATGTGAGTGAATAGATCGCATTCATTCGTATGGTTGGTAGAACTGTAGGCGCCGTCACATCCTCTCTATAAATAATTCAAATATTAGGTCCTCCGGCGTGCCGTGAGCAAACAGCTCGGCTCTCATGGCTGACACAAGGAATGAGTCCTTGCCTTCATCATATCTTAAAGGACATTTGTTAAATATTGAATACAGAGTCGAAATATACCTTCACCAAAAAAATAAAAAATAATTTTTTCTTTGATATTAAAAAGTAAAAATATATACATTGACACCAACACTGTAATGCAGTGATTTGCTTACACTGTCATATTTAGTGTTTTTATATATTTTTAGACGTAATATATAGGTAGATCCAATTCGGTATTAATAAATTTTATTCTATGAGAAGTCACAAGCAGATGATATAGGGAGCAAGTCATTCCAAGTAATTAATAACTATTGCTTGAGTACAGAACAGAACAATCCTATAAAACATGCACCATGAAAGGTGTTTTTATTATCTTTAAAACTAGAGACAAATAAGGTATTTTTTTGAAAATACTTATGTCTTAGGCCTAATTAAAGCCATCAACTTTTAAATCGGTATTCGCAGAAACACGAGGCGGCTTGAAGCTAATCAAATAAAATATTGTATAGAAATGAGAAGTCGAGCTACAGATCCCGCTCTGGGTATTTAAATAATTTTGCATTGTATGATTTATCTAAAATCATTATTTAAAAAAATAAATGAACTGGGACTTGTGGAATATTTTTCCAAATAATAATATATCACAAAATTTGTTTTATGATCAATTAAAAAAAAACTACGAACATTTTAGTCCTAGTTCGTGACTGCTCTTGCGCTAGGAGAGTGACAGGGACAAGAAGATATTCAGTAACACTACTCAGCGAATGGTATGAATATTAATTCTTCCATGTGCAAGATAAAAATGTTAATAATTTTTGTAAGAATATAATATCCATTATATCCTTGAAAATGTGTACCTTTACTACTAGGACCGGATTTTAAATACTCAAAGCCATGTCTAGAATATAAACATACTGATATAATAAAATATTTTTATCAATTAATTAAAATATTCATAAAACATTTTCTAAGCATATTTTGTTACCTCGTAGTCTATAAAAGTGTTTGATTTATAAAATAACATAAAAAGTAAATTCACAAGATACATTTTTTAATAATATTATATTATATAACATTATAAATATACCGTGTAATAAATGTTAAAAAAACAAGGAGATGTTTTGATTGATGTTGTATCGCTAATACATTTACACTATTATTATAAGTTGTGTATGAAAAGTAACTTATAATATTATTGTATATATTTATACCTTCATGTTATTGATGCTGCTCGAACTTATAAATATAAACCGGCAGGACTTTATGCTAAAGTGATTATGTAGGCATTATGTTGTAATGTTGATTGACAAGATCATTATGTAAAAATAAATATGAAATATAATAAAACATAATTTAAAGCAAAGGATAAAATAATTAGGTGTCTTGCACTTTTCATGCTTTTATTAAAAAGTAATGCGATGGCATTGATTTATTATTTTTTGTATAGTATAATAAATCGTGTAATTATATTAACAGGTGAGACTGGCACCTCAAGGTAGAATCCATATACTATTTTTTGGGGTAAAGGTTATATTGCAATGCAAATATTGGGTCTAATTGAGTATAATTGAAAAAATAAATTTGAAGGTTGTTAATATGAAGTCGCAGGTTGAAAGGAAAATAAGCAATAAGAAGTAATACAGCTACAAAATTTGGATTTATTTTTACAAAGCTCTATTAATAAAGCACATATTTTTGATACTTAGAGAATACCACGATATTTGTATTCTGTTTTCCATAGCAGTGCTTTGCTTAACTTGCATGTCTTTGAGTGAATTTCGTACTGTCTACATGAGAGTATTCGTCGATTAAGGAATATTTTATGTTGTAAATTGTTAAATACTTCAACGAAGAATGTTACATAAAAAAAAAAAAACTTAAGTTCATGCAATAATGTAACAAAATTAAAAAAAATCTCATTGCAAGTGATCTAATCATTTTATAAACATGGACGTAGAGCACAACGTTCATAGGAGTATATACTCAGTGTAAATAGTTTTTTTTAGTCCACTTCCATATCTTAATAATTCAAATACAAGTCCTTTTTTATAAATAAATACTCTTATAAAAAATACTTAAAGGATTCAGTGTGCTGACAGAATTTCTGGGGTAAACATTTGTTTCGATGCTCGTGAGAATGTTTCTCCTGCGATGGGCTAATGAGAAGACATCCCTCCATAATTGACGCTCTGTATAAGATAATCTAACTCGATTACGGGTAGTGAGAAGAACATTGTTTACTTAGGGTTTGTTAGCAGTTTCCTGTATTTACTTCCTACAAGATTTTTAACCATGGTAAATAAACAAACCCTGCTTTTAATAATTCAATTAAAAATTACCATGTTGAGGGACACGGCATTTGATTCGTGAAGATCCATTATTATAATGATAAAAGTACCTTTGTATTTTGTCTTCACTTTGAGTTTATTAAAATTATTTGCATTACTAGTTTCGACCCAATATACTGGGTCATCATCAGATGCTTAAATAAACTGTTTAGTTAAGCATCTGATGATGATCCAGTGTATTGGGTCGAAACTAGTAATGCAACTAATTTTAATAAATACAAAGTGAAGACAAAATACAAAGGTACTTATATCATTATTAAAATTACCTATTTTGATAATTTTATTAAAAAATGTAAAATGTTCAGTAATAATTTTTTTAATTAAATTTTTATTTATATATATAATACGTAATTACGCCGCTTTTATAATTTTAAATAACAACTTATGATTCTTGATAATATGATTTCTTTCTGTTGTCACTTAGGATAACATATTACATACAATAATTAAAAAAAAAAAAACTATTAACTTACTTGATATAAAAATTAAATTAAAATTCAGCTTTTTTTTATTGTCTGTTATTTTATTAACAATAGTTATAGCTATATGCTTACAAGACGGTTTGCGGGTGTTTTCTGATCAAGCGCGCAGGCTGTGGGGCTTACAAGGTATAACTCAGGTGGTAGCGCACACGGATTTCTCTTTTTTCGTTATTGAGCTCATGTATGGGAAAATATGTGTAAAAAAACTGATACTTGATTTTCTTCCTTTGGCTTTTATACATAATTGAATGTAGGCAGTAGCTGGCCAGCATCGGACGTCTGTGGCCATAAACATATTTCAACCCGGCGCGACGGGCGCTGGCGGCTCTGCCTGTGTGGAAAAAGCCGCGCGTTTTTATTCACTGTTCCCTTATTTGCTCTAGTGTCTCCACATTCCAGGTTAAATGCCCGGGAACGTGTAAACACTCCCCGGGAAGAGGTGTTCCTGTTCTATATTCCAACAGCGCCAGCGGAACGGCCAGGGCCGGACGGGACCGCCGGCTCTAAAAACGAGAACCATTCAAACCTCTCGGCTCGCTTGGTTAAAAAAATCACGTATGCGATCGGAATGTGACTAAATATATAAATAAATTGTGCTTAAATGCAGCACACGCGAAGATTAGTCGAGAGATTTGGCTTTTTTTGGAAAACCATCAACCATCAACTGAATAGGCAATAAACATTTTCGAAATATTCCATCGACAAACAAAAATAAAATTTATCTTGAAACATAATAGCTATCATCATAAATATATATTTTTAACTAAGTATTTGAAATAAAGTTACTTTTAATAATCTAAAATTTGATTTTAAGCTCTATTAAGACTAATTTAAAAAAAAAACCTTTTTTAATAATAGAGGTCACAAATATATTGATTTATTAATAATGATAAAAGACCACGAAAAATAATTAATTTTAAAGCGTACATATTTTTTAGTCTATTTAAAAAAATTAAATATCAAATAAATAAGAAATATTACCATTATCTTATTACGGAATATTTCAAAATACTTTTTTAATTTCACAGTTAAGTAAACGTGATTATTAAATATGCAATTGATATATAAAATACAGTAAATTGCCAATAGTTTATCATTATTTATCATTTAATTGAGCTATTGAAAACTACAGAGTATTTTATATAAACATATTTAAAATACTTATTTTATGATTGCGATTTTATTCACTGAAAAATATTTAAAAAGTTGAAATGACGATTTATAAAACTTAATGAATACACCCCTGTCTATAATCGCAGGTCAGGTGCTAGACAAGGGTGGAAGAAATATTCACAGGTAGACGAGTTTTGACGGCAAATCCAGTCAAAGGGTTCGTGCGATCCGCTTCGTGCATATTACCGAGTATAAATAAATGGTTTGTGGGATTTGAACTTAATTTACACGCGGCACGAGCCGTTTTTTGCAATGTTATTTACAAAAAATATAAACATGCCATTATAAAAGACCTTTCGTGACTGCGGCTCGTTCTCATTTGCTATTATTTATTTTAATACGGAGCAAAATTTAAACTGTGTTTCAATTTTAAATAAACATCTTATCTGTCAAATCATTCTGACCTAGAACAACAAAAGGAAAATAAAATATTTTTTAAAATATTAATAACATTTATTTATCGGAAACATCAGATGTGTAATATAAATAATTGATTTCGTTATTGTACATGAGTGAGGTGTTATGTATGGGCGTGCTATGTATGCGTATAATGGGTGCATTTTTAAAAGTTGGGAAGCCTCTCAAGTCCTGTGGTACATACGCACATTTTTCATTCATAATTTTATAAGACACCCTACCTCATTAACGAGAAATGCCGCTTGCAGTGGCTCTCAAGTGCAAATAAAATTATTTAAATTTGAAAAAAAATGAAACAGCATGAACTAATTATTAACATGAATTATTTATCTTATATGGAAACTTTATAACAAGAGATATAATTATTTAAAAAGATTCTCACTTACAGAAGACTTTTTTTTACATTTAATTATTTAGTACATTTCCTTGCTTTTTTTTAACAAACAACAAATAAGATGCAGTTCAACATAGATTTATGAAATCTAGATATTTTCTGAAAATATTTTTCATTAGTCAGCATAACATTTTTCCCAAAATTATTTTTCATAGCGTTGCACTTTTATTGTTAAATGCATATTTAAAAAATGCAGTGATACAAGATTTTATTATTTTAATGTGGCATGCCAAAGGTTTGGAAGGGGTGGATTTTCAAATTATATAGCGAGGTTTTGATTAGTATTGGGTCAGGTATGTTAACAACTATCCAGATACCCTTGTATGCCGACAATTTAATAGCCCTCTTAAAGGGTTTCTTAATCGAAGGTTTATGCGCAGTGGGAAACAATCCGTCCTGAAAGGAGCGAAGTTAGTTACTGACATTCTAACACTTCCTGAATTCAATTTGGGTGAAGTAATAAAAAATATACCTGCAAATCTAACACCAAGAGTACAGTGAGTTTCATTTATAGTTGACCTATTAAGATAAATAAATATTTATATTAAATCCTCATTTTTGTCCATTTTAGGATGAGATATAGCCTTAGCCGGGAAAAAATTCTTTCAAGATTTTTCGTATTGTATGTGAATCGATTTCATAAATATTTTATTACAGTAGACATTTGAAATCTACTCTAGAAAGTTTTGATTATTATTACTATTAATAATTTTTTTTTATTGCTTTTTATTGACACTAATTTTGATTGTTTATTAGATATACCAGACTTTTATTTATCAAAATTATATTTAGGATATTATTTTTTTGAGACTCACTGAGAGCAAACATAATTGAAGAGTGTGAGAAACATTTTTTTGAAATTTTGTTCTCACTTATAGTTATAGATTATATAATATATAACTATAAAAAATCATTTATAATTAAAAACTTTATAATATTCAATTAGTTTTTGTTCATGTCTGACTGCATGCTGATTTAAAGCAAACTTTACTTGTACACTACCAAATTTGCCATAAATTAGATAAATTGTTGATTGCATGTATTAATAATGTTTGTTAATTAATTGACATGTTTTCATGTTTTTTTAATTGACATCTATCTGTTGATTGAGAAAATATAACTGTATTTATATAAATTTTAAGATGTTACCTCATAAATCTGAAAAAACTTATACAATTACATTTTAATATACAACCTCGAATAGCCTTTTTTTCTCGTATATTTTCATATGAACATTCCTGTTGATTCCCATACAGAGAGCGGGAGTAGATAAATCTCGCATTTGTCACTTCATCATGTGTTCGCCGTCCGCATTTCTATGAAGTCAACAATATAAACCGTATCAGCTGTCCCGATGTTGAATTGAATCTAGAATTTATTTCACACCCACCGCCATTATAATCAACCCTCATATTTTAATATTTTATCACGGTGGATCTGTGCACCCCAAAAACAAACAGCCTACCTCAGAAGGCTTCATAAGTCACCCCCGTCCGGGTCCGGTCCTTTCCACACAATTTGACAATAAATATGATGTAAGCCTTCTTATATACAGAAATAATATCGCTCTTGAAATATTGTAATTTTATAGTATTGTTATGAGTTTGGAACGTGAATGAATGCGGCTTCGGCTGCTCTCGTCTGACTTCGGTAGAAATATGAGTCGCTGGGCAGGTTAACAAAAAACCTCGCAGTACGCGCCGCTAGGGCCGGGTAAGGCTCAACGATCAATTATTTTATAATGAATTTATGCAAAATGATGAAAGCCGGCCAATTTTCCACGGCGATGAAATCTCTTGACATTATATTTGAATAATGTCATAAAACATTTTTGTTTGAGAATGCATAAAGTGGTTTGATGTCATACATAAAATTATGAATAATTTTTCACACTTTTTTTGATATTGTATAAAAAAATATTTAAGCTTCACACATGCCGGATTCACTGAAATGATTTTGAAAATTTGATAACATCAATAAAATATTAAACAATACTAATTCTAATGACTTCAAATGACCCACGGTAAATCAATATAGCGAAAACGTTTAGATATGTGTAATTGATTGAATTAGTTTAATTTCACTACTATTATTTCATTATGCTAAAATTGTTTGCAAAATATTTCATTTTAATGAAAGTTCATGCCAATATTATTGTATAACTAGTTTACTGGTAAATCATCTCTTTACTTGTACTCAAGTAATTTACTTCCCAAAGGTTTCATTATGTGAGATTTCACATATATTTGCATTTACAATTTGCAATTACATTCAAACTACAAGTTTCAGGGAGTCTCTTATTTCAGGTAATGTGTTGTTTCTTCTGTGAGATCCTACCTGTCGGGAGTAGATCCTGCAGGGGCGGCGCGAGTACGTTTGTGTGGACTAGCGGGCGGTCGATGCATTGTCGTAGAGGGTTTCAGACTGCGATATATCTCCAAACTACCATACTTCGATCAAGTATTAGAATCACAGGACCACAAATATGAATACCCGAATAACTAGGAGATAACGGTATTTTTTTGCTTGTAGGCGCTTTCGCCTTTCAAGAGCTTCTTCAGATTGACGCAGCTTTTTAGTATAACAAATTAAACCAGTCTGTTATGGATAGAATAAAAAGCTCGTGCACACCTGCGGTAGCCGCATCGCGGTTGGCATGTTTTTGCATGTAACCGCGTAAACATACGCACTAGTGGTTTTGATTAAGACCTGTGACGTCACGAGTAGTTAAGCAATCAGCAGGCTTGAAATATACTTGTTATATAATAAATCTTGTATGGATACCGCGGTTATTCGACACTACGAGCTCAAAGCCAATATAAATTAATTAACGGGTGTTTCGACATCTCAAGGTTAGTGTTGAAACCATTTTCAGAAAATTATATAAGCCGAAATGGCTTCTATGTGAGGTTTCAAAAAAATTCGTCTTCTTCTTCAGGTGCCTCTCCTCAGAGGAGATACGAATAGGTGACCATGTCACTATCTTATATTATTTCTATCTTGGGGCAGTCTTATTACAAGCAAGTGATGTTAACATCGAGATAGGCTGGGTGAGAGCTCACGTTGGTCTTGTTGGCAACGAGAAAGCTGACGAAAAGCCTAAAGAAGCCACCAAAAAGAAAATTAATTATGTATTTTCCGGCTTTCCTCTGAGTTTCGCAAAAAATCTCCAGAGGAAAATTACAATGGACACATGGAATGAAAGGTGCACAAGCTCTCCGCAAGGGAACGTAACAAAGATGTTATTTGATTCTGTTACAGACGCCGCTGTATACAGGAATACCTGCGAGATTAGCTTTGAATCAACCCAGCTCCTAACGGATCACGGAGTGATGAGAAGTTATCTCCGCAGGTTCCACTTGACGAGCGACGATACATGCCCTTGTGATGATATTACTCCACAAACAGTGATCCACCTTGTGGGTACATGCCCCATCTTTGGCCTTCAGAGACGCCGACAGGAGGGCCTGAAGTCAGTGGCGAGACACCCACAGTTGATGAAGTCACTGGAAGGGTATCATGGGACTGGGTGTAGCTTCAGTCACTCGCAGCACAATTTCGATTGACTAGTTTGGAAAGTTTCCCCAAATTGTGATGACAAACCTTGTACATAGTAAGCAAAGTACCAAACCTATAAATTTTTTTTTAAAAAAGTCTTATTATTTCTAGCCATATTTCGCTTGAGTTTGGTGAAACACACATGAGGTTGGCGGCATCACGGTGATGCCTTTAATAGAGCGGAGCCCCGCCGCGGCGCCGGCTGCCCGAGTGCCGGGCCTTCGGGGAATCCGAACCCATTTCAAGAGCGTTCAATTAGGCACACGGTCGGGTGACATCCTCCCGCCGCGGGCCGGAGCGCCGCGGAGATGCCCGCGATACCAGCTTTATGGCCGAAATAAAGCCTCCGGCGGGTACGTGATGCTTTTGTGTAAATACTTGTCAAATTGAAAGCCCTAATTGCCGCAATTGGAGCACCTGTAAATCAAACGACGCTCTGACGCTTTATTCGCATTTCGAAGCAGGATGGATTCATTTTTATTTTTATTGTATTTTTGGGTATAGAAATTCAATATTTTTATACTTGGAGGAATTCCATTTTAATATTTTAAATGATAAGTAAAATACTTGCATCAAATACTTGAGTTCTGTTTGACTAACGTGAAAGGTTGGCGAAACCGGTCACCAATTAAAATCTATATGTAGAAAAATCGCATAAGTGTTTTACATATTAATTAAAATATTTTTGCATATACTCATTTAAAGCATTGTGAATTATAGCTGCATAAATTTTAAAGATCGTATACAAATCGTACACCCAAAGTGTAAGATAAACACAAAAGCTTAAAATTCATCGCAAATAAATTTTAAATTGTGTAATAGACATCAATTACTGCATAAATTAGTTTATTTATAATATTCCTGTACACTTTGATAGAAAGTACTCTATATATATATACATATATTTTATGCGTGTAATAAAAAATAACTCATATCAATTTCAATCAAAAACAAAATTGAAAGATATTTATGAAATTAAAAATACATTATTTTTTTCAGCAACTATAATTCCAAACCATCCCTGTATGGAAAGCCTAATGCATCCCATCCCTTGTGTGTGTCTGCAGCAGGTCCCGATCTCACCCTTGCTAAGTGACGATTAATTATGTTTTTAATAAAATCTGTGTTAAGACCCCATTATCTGGTAGGGGATGAAATTCCGCAAGTCAACGTGTTATGAAAACGCGGGCTCTTATCCGAGACCCCGATACCTGTAAATTCCTACAAATTTATAATGGCCCATACAATAATGACGATTTCTCAAAGTTACCTATCTAAATGACCACGATTAACTGATAATTATTGATACTTTAGATATAAGAAAAAATATATAAGTTTTATCTTGAAACAAGTACTATTTAACTTAAATAGTGAACAAATAATACAAAAATACCCAAGTTTCAATTTAATCTTCTAAATGAAAATAATTTCGATGTTTTGATAATATTTCATTTATATGACTCAAAAACGTTTGCTCTCAAAATTTGCATCCGAGGCACACTTACCTAATTTTTCATGTATATATTCATAAATAGTTAATATTTTAAAGTGTTTTTGATCTTACTTTTAAGAACAATAAAAATGAGTGTCAAATAATTGTCTTCGTATCGTCTAATAAATTATAAAAAAAAAATATTTTATGTACACATGTCCAAAAACGTTCAAATATCCCTGAAAAGGGAAGCATCGACCAAAGTAAACAATATTGAAACGAAGCTTTATATTTATTATTACTCTGACATCTAATCCATCTGAATGCATATATTCAAGCGGAGAGCTCTATTTATGAGTCAATCATGGCTCCACGCGGGCTTCGTGGGCAAGCAGAACAAACAGCAGCCACGTGGCAGACATTGTCAATTTCGCATTGATTTGGTTTCGTCGACCGCGAATGCACCCGCATTTAGTATGTGTACGCAGAGTAAACACGCGTGTAAGGCTTCCCTCGCGGGAGAGCCGCGAGGCTTCTGGCGAGGCTCATGGCAAGGCTCGACCGCCACCCTGAAGTGGAAGCCCGGCGAGGATCCTGTAAGGACCTACAATCGATGTTTTTACAGTCGTTTACCTCAGTCGGGGCTCGAGTTACAGCGGGCTCGGTACTCGCTTCAGGTAAGGTAAGTAAGAGCAGGCGCTCGCAGTGTTTTATTTGGCCGTCGCTGATTTTTTTGGTTTCGTTTTGTTTCGGGTGGTTTTGAGTTTGTGGGTCGTGGCCCGCTGCTTCGAGTGTGGTATAATGCTCGGAGTATTTGTTTCAAAAACATCACGCGCGGACGCACGACGTGTCTGCTGCGTCGCTTTTTGTGTTAAAATGGAATACCTCCACGTCACTACAAGTCAAACAATACGCAAGCAGTTAATTTGCTAACTTTACTCAAAGTGGACAGCCGGAGAACCGAAAGCGGGGAAATGAATGAATTTGAAAAAAATACAAAATTCTCATTCAACTCATGCATTGTGTGATTTTGTACGAGAAAATATTCGCATAGCTCTCGTTGGCGCAAATAAACGTTGATAATTAATGGTTTGATTGTATCAACAAGTATCACAGAGTACTTGAATCATCGGTAATCATAAAAGAAAAACTATTGTGACATTCATTAAAAAAATCGCTTTCATAAATGTATATTGGCAGTATAAAATACAAAATTGAGTGAAAAAACTAAAACGAGTCATGTTTTGCTGTTTTGATATTGCAATTTTTTCGTTATTCGACATTTTGCATAAACATAAAGATTATTTTATAAGACAATATCATACAAGTAAAAAGCGTGAAGATGTCATACTTTCACATAAAATCAGCGGTAAATGTAAAGATTTGCAGTCGAATAAGTCTTTTAATATGGTGCCTGAACTTAATAGCGATATCCTTCTCCCCGCGAGAAATTCTTCACTTGTAGGAACATTACTACAAAGGCCCAAGCATGGGAGTCTTCAGAAAAATTTCACAGCCCGTTTTATTTGATAAGCTGCTGTTGGAATGCCAGCTGTGCTGGTGTTTCTTTATATTTGCTGTTACTTTGTGTATCGCATTCTTTCCTTGATCAAATTGAATTAATTAATTTGACATAAAAGGAGGAATCTCGGCCAGACAAAACATTCTTTATGAATTATTGAGCAGGCGTGAGACACCATCTGCGGAACCTGACACAATATTCTTAAATGCAATTGTAGCCATTAAAAATTTTAAATACATTTTCGCGGAATTATAATGTAATAAATAAAACATTAAAATCGACTGCTCTTGACTGAACGTTGTAGTTTTTTTTAAATTATATTCGGTACTAATTAGTTTGCATCCGTTAATTTAATGTAACGAGTAGGATTGAGAGCTTAATAACAAATTCAAACATTTCATTTTCTGTTATAATAAATATTTATCGAGGAATGCAATTATTTTCGGCGGGTCACAAAATATACTAATAGGCTTGATTAAATCAATTCGTGGGGTTAAATAAATATTGGATCGATTCCTTCCGCGGTGTGGATTTGTACATCGGGAAATACACCCGTGCATATATACAGAAAATCTTAAGTCCAGTGGCGTGCAGTTTGTATAAGCCATAAAGCACTGCATACCCTATAATACCTCTCCGCAAATAAAAAAAAAACAAAACCTTCGTCGATGCTGTTCCCACTGAAATAATAAAATTCGCTTTCTGTCTCGTGTTGAAAACTCCTATGACTCAAATTGGTAATATTTTACATTTAGTATATATAAGAAAATGTTTAAGTGTCAGTATCAAAATTTTCTTGGTCATAAATAGCAGTGGAAAAAATCTAGTATCAGTTCATTTCAATCATCAAGATATAAAAATAATAGAAAAATCAACTTCTGATCAGATTATTTTTATATTTGTGTGCGTTCTTGACTTTCAAAGATTTACAGACGTCAGGCTAATAAAGCTCTTGGGGGATGAAAACGCACACACAAATATATATTAATAATATAGTAGTAGTAACAGTGGATGGGAGGTTCTGCCTCACCCGCCTTATAGCCCAGACCTTGCCCCTTCCGACTACCACTTGTTTCAATCGATGCAGAATGCCCTTTCTGGAATACGCTTCACTTCTGAACAGAGCATCAAAAATTGTCTTGATTCTTACTTGGCTTCAAAAGACGAACAGTTATTTTGGGATGGAATCCATAATTTGTCCGAAAGATGGAAAAAAAGTAGTAGCTAGCGATGGACAATACTTTGAATAGAATATATTGTATCAATTTTTTATAATAAAGCTCCAATTCCACGAAAAAATCCGAAAAAATTAATGCACACACCGTATATATATATAAACATATACCTGTATACAATGCAAGTCGGCAGTTTTTGCAATCGTAAATAATAAAAGTCACGTATTATGAGGTCGCAAACGCGCCCCCACCCAGCAGTCGCGATTAAATCATCGCGAAATTTCTCCATAATCTGGATGTGAATCCCGGCCGGTTCATTCAACCACCGCCTGCAGTATAGGGGACCCGCACTCATTCCGCCAAGAATTTGTGTCCCGATATTCGATATGACCGCTCCCACCTCCAGACCAGGGCTGCCCAGCTCACCAAGCACACAAACACATATACTATATATAATATATTATTCCTCATGAGGCTGCAGATGGTACTTTTGCTATCATATTTAATTTTTAATGAAATCGCATTATTAGGAGACTCCCAATATGTTTAGCTCTAATATAAAAATAATATATCTTCTGTGGAATTCATTTGCCGCGGCCATCCCTACCTTCGAGTCTGTGGTGAGTTCCTTTGAGCTCGGAGCGAGACCCGCACCAAAAACTAAAGGACGCCGTCTCATCAAGATACCCGGTGTCTAGTGACCCAGGGTCCGGGACCTGCTCAATAGAGACCCTGATTCAGGTTCTGCAATGTAGGCTTTGTCTTTGTTGTCGATTCTCCCTTTCCAGATTGGTAAAAAGTGTAAAATTTAAAAATAAAAAAAAAGACGATTTCTGAAGTACTTCGTCGTTTCTACTATAACCAACAAAACGTGCGTTTTATTTAGTATATACAAAACATAAAATGTGTTTTCGCATATGTCAATAATTGAGTTGCCAAATTACGGGTTTTAAATTTAAAGAAAAGAAAAAGAAAATATAAACGTTGGATAGCATCGTCGAATTCAGTTGGAAAGCTTTTATTGCGACCCTTTGTCGTTGGTTAAAAATATTATTTTAACCAACGTACGCTAACTTATCAGAAGGTCCGTTTAGTTTCTGTTAGAAGTGATGCCTCTTGAAGTATTGACAGACTATATAAAATATTTATGTAGACTTCAGTAAGTCGGTTATGTTCAGTTGAAAAAATAACCCGTACGAATAAGCTATAACGTTTTATTATAAGTAGTGCGACGAAACGGATCAGACTTAACATTCATCAACATTGAAATCTTTTTTTTTTATAATGAAAATTCGTATTTGTAAATATTTAAGTTATTGAGTGAAATTTTAAAATCACACTAATTGTATAGTTCAAGTCAAGCTCTAAGTTTCCATAAATATGTAGACCCAAGTATTTTTTTCGTGATACAAAATTTATAAACTTCGTGATTTCGATATAATGCCAACTTCACTATAAATATGACGCCATGAACTTAAATCGTGTATGTATAATTTGACAATGAGGTTATAAAGTGTATTCGCTTTGCAAAAGTTGCGCGGGCGTGAGAATCGAGTCCCGAAGTCCCGTCTACCTCCAATGCATCGTATTTGCAGGCTTCGAGGGTTGTCTCACAGCAGAAGTATACAGCCTTCCAAAGCACTGAAAAGTAGACAGAATGGCTATAACAAAAAAATATAGTTTGTAGTAAGATTCTAGCATTTTCAATTTAAAACGATTCTGCTTTCTGTTGTTGATTGTAAAATTTATTAACTATAATATAGCACCACTAATAATTATATGCATTAGATACATCGTTTATACAATTTTGTCTCACAAAAAATAAATAAAATAATAATAATAATAACATAGTTTTTTTGATAGAATCAAGTAATTGTGATTTTGGTTGGTATAATTTGAAGTTTTTACTCCCTCAATCATAACATGACTTTTGACAAAAGTCAATATTCTTGACGGCGATCAGTTTATGCAAACCTTCGGTTATTTAATCAAAGTTAGTTAACTAAGGGGATTGATTGTCATATAAAATGGCAACCCTACATATTGCCATCCCGTTCTAAGAGGATCTCCTTCTTTTTGCCACTTCGAGGCACCGTTATTGCAGAGGAATGTTTCGGTATCTGTATTTATTATATTTGATAACTAAGAAGTAATGTTTTTATTTAATGTTTCGTTTTGCTGTTATACGCTTACTTAGTATCGAATAACATTATAAATTTATATATTTTAAGCAATTTGTTTGCTAAGCTATAATAATAAGACTTTCACATCTATCGATGACGTCATGTGGTGTATGCAATTAATTTAATATTTTGTGGCCCCCTATATTGAATAATGTCTTTTAAATACTCTGAATTATATATTTATATATTCAATATTCTTAAAATAATGTACTTAGTGGAATTTCATTTTGTGAAACTAGCTACAAAATATAAATTTTCATTCACCATTTCAATTTAATTTTAATTCAAAACATTTATACATTTTAAATTCAAAAGGAAAATAATATTTATTAGTGAATAAATATTTTATAAATTTATTATAAAAAAAAAATCACTTTTAAATCTATAACAGTTATGTTATCACAAGTTGAAATTCACACAAAGCCCCTTTGGAAACGTTTACGTCAGCGGTGACGCGCTTTGTTGTCAAGACAACACAAATGTTGAGCCATTTAGTTCTTATTGAAGCATAAAAGTCACCGTGGAAGCCGAATTTATTAAAAAACGAAAAAAAAACCCTGCCTGCAAAGGAGCTGGGGTCACAAGAATACATTTAAAAAGCCATACTTGTCAAATAAACTAGCGGGAGTGAAAGGGTTAGAGGGGGCCGTCTGGCGCAGCGGTCACCAAACTTTTTCATTGAATCCCTCAAATACTTTTATTGACTCCTGGAATTCCCGAGGAATCAGCTGATGAAGATTATTTATGAAAAACACAATTAATAACAATTTTTCTTAAAATTAAACAATTTATAAATCACCAAGTAAGACATTTCAAATTTCATTTATTTCGTTTTCCAGAAAACATTTATAATACGTACGATTATCACGTATTTAAAATGACAAACACAATGTTACTTGTGCATACAAATTATACTTAATTTGTTTTCAGTTGAAACACATTTCACTACATAAGCTATGACGTCACTAATCTTTTAAATATATTTGTTTAAGTAGTCAAAAATGAATAGGGCTGTTGAATTCAATAATTTACTTATTCGCATCACGTAATGCTTTTTTGTTTAAATAAATCTAATATTTATTTTTAGAGCAAAATAAAGGAC
Source organism: Atopsyche davidsoni (assembly GCA_022113835.1). Lineage (NCBI taxonomy): Eukaryota > Metazoa > Arthropoda > Insecta > Trichoptera > Hydrobiosidae > Atopsyche > Atopsyche davidsoni. The sequence continues at coordinate 5,135,094 of JAILWY010000001.1, forward strand.
AAGTTATTAAAAAAGTCAGTACGCATGTTTGTTGATTTTATTATTTTTTTTTATTGTTAAACAGAACCTTTAGTGTATTTTAACCGGATGCGGCCTAATACATAATTGTAAAAGGTTTCAATTTCCTATTTGATGTGATTTCAAATGGCATGCAGCAACTAAATTGCAATTACCGCGTTTACGTCTGAAACCTGTCATTTGGTATTGAGCCCTGTGGAGGCACTCTTGGGAATGATTTCGTCGGCAACGCTCGGCCGACTGGGCTCGAACCTTAGCTGCTCATTTTGCCGACCGAACTTCAGGGTTATAAGGATTCTTGGAAGTCGTTTCATTCATAATACTGGACTACAGGGTCATCTAGCAGTTACTCACTAGATTATTTTCAAACTAATAATATGCGGCGAGCAGTGAGTTTCTAATAGATAAAAAATATTTTTAATATTATCTCAAGTTATAAAAAAATAGTCAACATCTACCAAAAATGTAATTTTGAAATGCCGTTGTTTAATGATTAGCTTAGATTAAATAGATTTTTTAGATTTCTTTAACGAAGTGCAGAAAGTAGTGCAATCCATTATTATCCATATGAGTTAACATTTTTAAAAAATAGAGTAAAAGATGTTATACATAAGTTGTGAATAAACGAAAATGAGTTGGTTTATTTTTATTTATGAGTCTATGACCTAGAATGTAATCTATTTTAAAGTTTCCATTTCCATCACTGCCAATAATTCATGTTATGGATCTTCGCAATATTGTGTTCTGTAAATACATCTTGCAGAAGTGTATCTGTAATATGCACGAAATATTAATAGCACAGATTACTTTGTCCCAATAAACTATTTTTATATATCTCACAAATAAAAATATTGATTTTTCAATGCGAAAAAAAATAGCACTCCCTTTCTGCACAGTCTGTAGACATGCCACTTTATTTGAAATAAAGAGTAGCGATGATCAAAAAAGCATGAAACGATTTGACCTACTAGAAACCTATAACATTTAAAAATAAAGCATAATGCATGCATTCGTCATAAATTATCGGGTCACCCGGTGCTGGGAAAAAAAATAAAATAAAGCCGAGACGGACATACGATTTATCCGGCGGTGGGACAGAGAGGGCTGCCAAAAAGGCCGAAAATGAGCCGCTCGAGGATCTCGCCAGTCCATTTTTTGTGCGCGGCCGTTATGAGGCGATGGCACAAGCCGTGGGAAGCGAAGGTAAAATGTCAACTCGGTACGAATGCCTGCAGATAAGCCAACGGGCTAGATGACGAGATTAAACGGAATTAGATGCCTAGATTACCGTTTACCTTTACGGCGGAACAGCGCGAAAATAACGTCGGCTTCCATAATCTCGGATGACGCGAGACTGTGACAGGTCCTGCTACTATTTTCATTCAATCGTTGAATGGATCTGTTACTATTTGATAGATTAAGTCAGGTGTAGAGTTGACAAAGTAGTATTTTGAATTTGGGAAGTATTTATAGACCCCTAGTTTTTCTGTATGGTTTTACGGGAAGCTCGTAGACTAAAAGCAAAAGTAGACTATATGCATATATATATTTAGTACTCGAGACTGTGACAGGTCCTGCTACTATTTTCATTCAATCGTTGAATGGATCTGCTACCATTTGATAGATTAAGTCAGGTGTGGAGTTGACAAAGTAGTATTTTGAATTTGGGAAGTATTTATAGACCCCTAGTTTTTCTGTATGGTTTTACGGGAAGCTCGTAGACTAAAAGCAAAAGTAGACTATATGCATATATATATTTAGTACTCGAGACTGTGACAGGTCCTGCTACTATTTTCATTCAATCGTTGAATGGATCTGCTACCATTTGATAGATTAAGTCAGGTGTGGAGTTGACAAAGTAGTATTTTGAATTTGGGAAGTATTTATAAACCCCTAGTTTTTCTATATAATTTTACGTTACGAAAGCAGGTAGACTAAAAGCAAAAGTAGACTATATGCATAAATATATTTAGTACTCGCATTTACTAAAACACATCGTTCCTGTGATAAATTATTTAATTGCCGTGTCCCGTTGTGTTATTAATTAACGTTTTCTCACAGTGCGATTTTATTTAAAGGTTTTACAGTTGTTCAGGAATATGTACTATAAAAAAAATACGAATTGAAAACAGCCAATGACGTCAATAAAACACAGTTTATTTATTTATTTATACTAACTATAATATTAATTGGAAACCATAAAAAATAATATTAGTTCCTGAAAGATATGTGTTTGAATGGCAGATCTTAAAAAAAAATTCTTATTGAGAGATCGGTACGTCTCTAGACTTGTTAATAAACTAATGTTAAATATTAAGTATTAAATAGTTGTTACATTGCAATTAATTTTTTTTATTAAAATGTGTGTATATGACCCTTTTTTCATGGACTGAGTGGCTTTATAATGATCTGTATAAAATATAAGTTGATATCAACACCATGGATGATATGTACGCCATGACACTTCTATCAATCGATTGAAGGATGAATTTGTTTATATTAAATGTTTGGATTGGCTTTTGGCTTGTCTGGACAATATTGGTTATTGAATGATTGAAAACGACTTTTATCTCAAATATTAAACACCAAAAATATTTTTTTGCGAAGAAGAAAAATGAGCTACAATAAAATAATACATCTTTTTTTAAAAACATTGTTTTATATCATAAGCTTTCACAAGTCATGTAAAAATTATATGAAAACATTATCAGGTAAAAAAATATATAAAAAACGATTTGAAGAACTCAGTTTTAAAATCGACGAATAATTTCCAGTCATCCTTTTTTGGGTGAACTCATTTTAAGGCACCTTGTATGTATAAAAATGTAACGGTCAATTGCCAAACTAGTCATTTGATTTAATTATAGTTATTATTTCTGAAAAGCGACGTTTCATTATTGAAAAGGACACACATCAGTAAGAACAATACTTAACTTTATAAAATAATAATTTTAAACCATATATTTATCTTTTTATCTAGGTTCGACTTCAATAATAATACATATTTTTTTAATAAAATGACTTATCCATTCATAGTATATTATGATTTAAATGAGGGAGAAACACGTTATTTTATTAAAAAAATCATGCATTTAGCAATATAAAATTGGTTTTAAATTAGTAGTGGAGATATTTTCTCTCGAAGGTATGAATCTATTATAGGTTTATAAAGTAATTTTTGCTAAAATTTAAGTGGTTTTTTTATATTTTGTAAAGAATGGTGTTTTTTTTTATTCTTGCAGGTATAAAAATATACCCCTAAATAATGCATGTACCAGTAAATAATTACAGTTAAAGGATTCCGTAAAGGAGCTTTCGTGCAAATATTTACACTTTGCTAGTACACATAATAAATAAATTTATAGAAAATCAGTTTTTTTTTAACTTTTAAAAATAAATGATGCTTCGCTGCTTTATACACACAGAAAGTGAATTACTTGTTTTTTTGTGGTAATCCTTATTTTTTGTAATATGGCAATTGGCAGTTCCTTTAATTGCGCGTAATATGAAAATAAATTTTGCAATAAAATGAATAAGCTAAATATTTCTTTGCTCAAAAGATCGCAAGAAAAAGTGTGATACCTTTATATATAAATTTTTTATTTTTCAGTTAAATTTAAAAAAATGAAAGTTGTGCTTTATTAATTTAAAAAATCCCTATGTTGTTCTTTTATAGTTCAGATAAGCTGCAAGTGAAGAGTATAAACCTCACTATTCTGTTTTACACTGATGCATGGAAAATTTAGTCATATCCATAAAAAAACACCCTAAGTAAAGAGACTATTTTGGCCACCTGCAAGTTTATTGGTGCGATTTATTGCTACGTTTACAAAAATATCAATATAATGTCATGAAACATTTAAATTGAAAGCCATTCTACCGACAAAAGAGAAGTTTATAGATCAAAGTGTTTTCGTTCGACTTGCTTCGTCTCCGACATTTGCCATGTCATATTCAAATTCACAGAGTCTCCATAGAGGTTTGAGGCACAGAGCGAGTTGACCACTGAACTACAGGGTGGTTGATGGAACAATCTGAGTGAGTGGAGTCACTTTTCAGAACAGCACGACGGCATGAGATGAATAAATACTGCAGCCAGATGCAATTCCAGGTCTGATGATGGGGCTCGACGCCCGACGCCACTCTCGCCGAGGCTGCGTTTTTTTAATCCATTTTCTGAATTAGGTATTTTCATCGATTCTTTTTCTATAAACGATGCGCCACAGCACTAAATAATTTACAGCATAAGTATATGTAAAACACAACGGCTTGGAAAAATTTATAAAAAATATATATTTTTCTTTTATAAACATAATTATTTTTTTTTAAATGAATTATCTAATTTGTATCGGCGACAGATAATATAAATAACTAATAATAATATGAACTAAAAAAATTGACAAACCAAAATCTTTTTGCTAGAATTTTTTAGTAAAAGTTGTTATTTACAGCCAGATTTTCTGCTGTTCCCGTAATGTAAAGAGAAAATCTCAAAAGCGAAAATCCGCTGTAAAAAAATAATGATGAGTTTGTAGACTTATTTATGACCTACATTGATAAATAAGATTAAAACACAGATTTATTTTTTATGATAATTATATTTTCACAAATATATTTTCTATATTTCTTCTATGTTTTATCACCGTCGCTAATTCGTTCAACACTTACCTGTCAATGCTTAATATTTATTTATTATGGAGACTAAAATATTTATGTATTATACATTTTACCTTAGTGGGTGAATAAAACCGAACATTATTCATTTTAAGGAATTCATATACAATGATTAACTATAGAAGTATCTACAACCCATTGACTGATTTTGCAAAAAAAACTACCTAACATGATTTATTGTCATAGATATATAATTAATTATTAATCATTAAAGAGTTACTAGCATTACTTTCACAAATATTTAATGGTCAATTATAGTTTATTGCCATAGACAATCGTTAAAATTGTTCTTAGCACAAAACTAGAACGCGAATAGATAAATGTTACAGATTTTTATTGTTTAAGAGTTATTTTTAAGACAACATAAAATAAATCGTTAAAGTGTCTTCTACCTGTTGATACAGGGTTGCACCAAAAAAAATATATTTAGTTTAAAAATAATTAAATTACACAGCTTTTATAAACAGGGTTTTTAAATATGCAAGAGTACAATTTTGATCCGTTTGAACAAACCTTGTATCAATCTGTAATTAATGAGTTTGAATTTTAAATACATAATATTAATTGTGCGTCGAGTCTACTCAAAAAAAATTATTCCATGGAAAAAATAAAATATTGTAATTACAGATAAAACTTATTTTTATTGACATAACATTTTTTACAAGGCTGATTCATTTCGTTTATTTCGACCCCTTGTCGAGTTTTCCTGTTTTTTGTAGACCCCCTGTCTTGCTAATATTGAATTATTGCAAATTAATCATCTTCAAACATATTTTTGACATTTGATATACAGGTGCGCCATATTTTATGTCGGTATGTAAACATTGAATAAGAATTTTTTTTTTGTAAGAAGGTTGACAACTGCACTGAAACTCTTTTCCATGTGGGATGAAGATGGAAAAGCTACCAAAAACTTTCTTGCGATTGTCCATAATGCAGGATTAACAGTATTATTATGTGAGTACATAGGTTCAATCTGTGTTCAATTATGGCTTTTACTGAATGCCTAAATCTTAGTGATGATCCACTCTCGTAGACCCCCATTTACAGTTCGTGGACCCCCAATTTAATTTTTCGCTAACATCGACCCCTTGCAAGGCAAAATCGACCCCTGGAGGTCGATATCGACCACATTGGGAACCAGTGGTTTAGTATAGTTAAAAATTAAATTAATAATATTTTTAAACGCAGTTCGCCCCTAGCGCCGGCCCTGCCCGCATATAAATTTGGTGTAGCGCCACATTCCTGCGGTCTCAGGCCCAGCAGGCTCAGCAGGCCCGCCCCCTCCCCGCAGGCTCTGGCCACCCCTCCTGGCACAGTACCCCTGAAATTAGTGCGGCTTCTAGGCGAGCACCTAAATTACCCCCGGCGCTCGTATGTGTGAATAATGCTAATGAGGCGTGTGGAAGGTAATAAAGCAGATTAAACATACCCATTTGTGATTTTTTTTTATTGACACATATATATTCTCCTCAGAACAGGTGTGTGTTGGGTTTTGTCAAGGTGATTGAAATTACTTGTTTTTTTTTTTAACGCATGATTGTTATTTATTCATATTTAGTATAAGATCCAACGGTGGTATTTTGTCCAAACAATACAACAGAAAATATTTTCGCGTTAAATATTTCTCCTTATTGCTATCTTGTGAAACTGTTGAAACATTTTCTTAATACATATTCGTTGTGTAAGCTTTAATTTTTTTTAAATTTTATTTGTATCTTGTAAAACAAGGTTTTTTAATGAAAACTGACTACTTCCTTGTTTTCAGCCTATGTTTTATACATATCTACTGAATCATGTAAATCCTTGATAAATTAAATAAAGAAACATATATTTACATGATGAAGAAGTATTTACAAATAAAAAAGGCAATCAATATTTATGACAAAGAGCACTTGGTGGAATCCCATTAAAATTTTTGATTGATTTTTCCCAATGCTAATTTTATTGGTGACCGGTTTTGTTAAGTTTGATAATGCAAGCGTAAAAGGTTGGTGAAATCGGTCATCAATAAAACTAACTCGTAGAAAAATCACTAAAATATTTTATCTTCTTCCCCGGGTACCTCTCCTCAGACAGGTTGCATAAATTTATGCTGAATTAGTGTTTATGGTTTTCTTATGGAAAATCGTGCAGTGGATCCCCAGTTCCTTCTACATGCATATTGCTACTGCCCAATAGCATTATTATATAATCCTCTCCTAACAAAGCTCAGGTGTTTAGATCTGATACTGTTTCTGCAGCAAGCTACAGAAACAATAGCAAGAGCTCTCGACAAGGTACTTCCAGAGCACATCCCTCCACAATCATTCCAAGTCCACTACTACTTGCATTTTATCTAAAATCTACTATAATAATAGCCATTGTGTGTTTATTTGTATGTTTGTATGTATGTTTCATTTTTCCGTTCTGTATAGAATATCTTAAAAGATACAACGCTGATTTTTTGCACATAAGTTAAGTAAATTTTTCCGCAGCTATGTGCCGAATTTCAAGACGATAGGATAATATTTTCATTCATAAACTTTAAAATATGCTTTAGCTAAACTTTAATTATATAATTCACTTCTTCGCCGCGAGATGTCGTTAACCGCGAGAATTTAGACGCATCGTTCATCAAATTCGTCATTTTGTGACGGGCTACATTACTAGTATTAAAATAAAAACGGTTTACGATCTGCTCTATAGATTATATTGCATTTTACTACAACACGGTTGTAAACAAACACATGAAAGTGTTCGTTTGCGTTTTGATTCAAAGCCGCGTTGTATTAAAGTGAAGGCAGACTTGTACATATATATATATATATATATTTTTTTTTTTTTTATTGAAAATACAAACTGCGGTGTAGAAGGATCCGGGGACCCACTATTCTTTCTTTCCCATGAATATCATATCATGAATAGAAAGTGACTGCAGATCGGAAGTGCAGCTGAACTGGTGATACTGGCCCGGGATAAAGACAAGTTCAAAGAAATGGTCACCAACCTTCTATGAGAAGAGGCAACGAAAGAAGAAGATATATATACATATATATATATAAATCATACATATATATAAATCAATAATCCCCGTACAGGTTGCAACCGCAGGGATAAAAAAAGAATTGTTACCTTGGGCATTAACACTGCATTCCATAAAACGCAAACGCCAAGTACCCGGCGGGCGCTCTTCGGAAATAATGTCCATAGTAAAACTATGGTGTAATTATGCGGTCCAGAACAGACGGGCATAAAAATTGAGGGCGAGGGACTCGACACGGGGCGGAGTCCCCAGCTGTTCTGCGGTCTACGCAGCCCCGGGGACTCGGACTGTCTTTATTAAACGAGAAGAATTACCCGGACCGCCGTATAAAGCCCGTTCCGCATAAATCCGCGGCGATTATGGCCCTCGGTCCGCGCATTAAGTTATTACGCCCGGCGTCCAAACACAGCCGCCCGATTTGCGTTCATAACCTCACTTTTCGAGGCTGTTTACTTTTTACCGATCGCCGCGAGAAGTAAAAGCGGTGCCGGAGCGATGCTCGGTGCTGTTACATTAGTGAATGGGCCTGTTGTTCTCCAATCGGAGATCGGTTTCCACCAAGGCGATCTTCATGTTGCGCATATGCGAGCAGCGTATGCAATGCCCAAATACTATAATTGATTTTTATTTTATTTTCAGACGTGTATCGATTTATCACTTAAATAATAACTCCACAAAATTTGCCGTGTTAGCATTAAAAAACGGCATTTTAGTTAAAAATATCAGTGCATTAAAGAAATGATAAAATTACTATGATGTAAGTAAAACGTCTTTTTTTGTGGGGGGCAACAGATATATTTACATATTATTACAAAGTTATTGTTCGACACCAAAACGAAAAAATACTATTAAATTATGTATGATAAATTGTAAATAAAAATGCTTCCTTTAAAAACAACACAGAGCGACGTTTTAAAATGTCAATTGCAGACTTTGATAAACCGTTAAAGTAATGTTTATATTGGAGCGATTCTTTCTACGTGTATACGTTATTTTTCTTTGAATTTTGATTGTGATATAATATATTTAAGACTGTATACATATACTTCGATCCAGCGAATTATAATTCTTTTATTTTATGAACGTGACTGCATCAGAAGTTGCATTCATTCTGCGAAATGCATTCACTTCAGACGGCAATGGGAGGCTTTAGCTCTGCAGGATTTTGTGTTTACAAGCCTATAAAAGAAGTCATATTTGTTTCAGTAGAAACCCCGCGTGGATTTTTTTAGATTTTTGAAATATCTCTTCTGCTTGGAAGACCATTGTTCGCCTGATTCAGAAAGGGTTCTGTTTGGAAGAGGCCGTATCTCACATCACCAGCGGCTCCCACAAAACCTTATGCAAATTATGAATCCCGCAGTGTGGGTAATCATTTCACAGTGACAAGTTAAAATATAGTTTGATTAAATTTATGATGAAGCGCCGTTTCTTCTGCTGGAATTTTATGTAAAAAATAATATCGATTAATGTATTAGGGGTTATGGATGTTAAAACACACATACCGACACCCTGGAACACCCTAGGTGGCTGTTGAAAACTGAACTATTTTAATTGATACCTTTTAATGATATAAATGTAATATTGATTTATTGTGAAACATATTTTTAAAATATTTATGATGAGCTAGAAAAGGTACAAAAATTAACGATTTACCTGCACATGTGAAAAATGTACAGAGACTCGGGGAAAATAATTAAATAAATTCAAAAGACTTAAAATTATACCCAACTTAAATATGGGGACATGTTTATAATGAATAAAAAATATATAACCTTTAAATATATGACGTCAAAGCTTTGAATGGCTTTAGTACTCATTTGTGGTTTATTTATAACTTTAAAATTCTGCTGCTATATATATTCAAAGGAGTAAAACAAACTACTACATAACTATCATGCCAATTTTTATTTATATTTGAAAAATTTACCAAATGTGTAAATTTTGAAGTCAACATGTCGAACATAATTCTTTTCTGTCATTACAAATGCCTGTTTTATCTTAAACATTGAAAGTGGTAATATGATATCGTGATGGTATAAAAATACCAACCTTGCTGGATTATATTCTCGTGGGAATTTGGCAATACTTGAAATGTTCGGCTCTAGGGGATGAAACAGAATGCCGATACCCTTGAAGCAGGCGATGATAGACCTGTAGGGCTTTGCCTCAACTGCAAGGAAGGTATAACTTCCGCATATTTCACCACAACACATTCAAGTGTCGTATTGCAAATGTGAAACTTGAATAAAATATGTATTATTAATCAAATGTATATTATATATTAATGAATATTGCATAAAAATGGAGAGTGCACTTTGTAACTGATTATTTCTCATTTCTACGAATAACCAAAAATTATTACATAAAAAAAGCATTTTATTATTATTTTTTTAACGATGTTGTTATAATCTCTATAAATTGTGATAGTGTAATATCAAAAGTATAATAGATTTTTTTTATTTTCTTCGTCAAGTACCTGTACTCAGAAGAGGTTGGCGACCATTTCACTGAGCATATACTTGAGAGAGTGTTCATGGTTTTCTATGGGAAAAATTGTGTAGTGGGTCCCCGGGTTATTCTACACCATAAATAATATAAATGAACTGAATTAAGATTTCATGTAAAATGCTATTTTTTTGCAGGAGAGAAATGGCTGCTTCGTGTTTTGCCGCCAAATAGCAGACGGCCGCGTCTTCGATGGCGTCCCTCGGGCCCCGCCATCACCGCGCCCCATGGCTTGCGCACCCCACGCGCCACGAAATGCCAGCGCCGGCGTGAGAAACCCCAAAGAATTCCAATAAAAACATAACTCTATCCTCACAATATAATTAATAATATAAAAAATCGCAATAAAGCGTGCCGCAATCGCCGGTGGCGTCGTGTCCGTTAAATGGACTCGGGCAGTCCAAACAACCCCGAGGTGAGTGGCGGACACCGGAGAGGCTATCTTAAACGTGGGATAGCTTTATGGAGGGATGGCTGATAAAAAGACCATAACTGAACTTACAGGGGTGATAAGTGATAGCTCCCGTACTAGGGTGCTTCATTTAAATTCAGCAGTTTACTGTAAAGCGACCGATAATATTTAGTATTTAAAATTGCAACATTTTTTAAATTTTTACTAGATGCTTGTCAGATTTTTTTAATTGATAAAATACATTCATTTTATCATTGATAGCAAGCTATTTGTTTTTCTTAATATAAATCTAAATTACCAAAAATACTAATGATGGAACAAAAAAGGGTAGAGGGTTATCTAGCTAAATAAAAATTATTATATGATATGGTTCAGTTATTAAAACAAATAAAAACAATGAATCTTCATCTAGATATATATAAAATTACATGTTTGTAAACACAAGGTAAATATAAAAAACATTTTATATAAAATTACTGCAATTGTATATGTAGTTATAAGACATAAAATATAATTTATATAATAGCAAAACGTCAGTTAATATATAATTTTTTATTTATAATTTAAAAAATCAAGATTCACTGAATGTTCTTTACAAGACTTCCCTGGCACGTAAAATAGTTTTTTTAAACAAATATTGAGAGATAAGAATTAATTTATATCTCGTATAAAAGAAATAAAGGTGTTAATAAAAAACGTTATAAAAGGCGTCGGTGTTCAGAGTCGGCGGCGTCTTGTTGAGTGGAAGGCCTCGCTCCAGAAATAGATCTTTCCAATAATAATTATACAAGTTAATGATAATAATCACAGGGCAGTTTGGATTTGACAAATGGTTTCCGCCTCCACCGGCCGCTGAAACCTCCCTTACGTTCAACCGAAATAAATTTAAGGAACTACCCTGGAGCACTGCTCGGGTCAAGAAGCGGACTTCGCAAAATAAAATTTGTTTAAAGTAATATTTTATCCCTACTACAAAACATACATTTTTACACTGTACAATGATTAAGTGCACTTTATAATTTTAATAATTTTTTTGATTAGGTGAAAATATCTTATAATTAAACTTATACTATTTTAAATATAACCTAGCGCGCACTGACAAAATAATTTTCAACACCATTCTGGTCAATTGTGTAATTGTTTGTTATGAATTGAATTTTGTAATAAGAACCGGTGAGATTATTTTTATAAAAAGTTATTTATTTGATACATATATATTTCTCAAATTACTCTTAAATTCCATGACGATGAAAAAAATGGTTAAACACCGTTTTGTTGGTTTGGGTGTGATCGCCAATTATAGTCGATTTTAATGGTTATGTTTTAATGAAATTAAGTTAATATTTAAGTAATCATTACTTTAAAAAAAATAAACCATATGAATCTTTATTTTTTATCTAACAAAAATTTGATAATTAAGAAAAAACATATAAAGGGTATTTTTTTTTAAATATTCTACAATAATAATAGTGAATAAGTGCAGCATCCCTGCACCTGTGCAGGCCTCGGGCCCCGGCAACCTGTCGGGCGCAGGCCATAGTAATTTGACACCCCGGCGTGGAATGCGCAGGTATTTATCGACTATTGACTGAATACTGGATGTTGCACCCTCTACTGCCGCTCTCGTGGCTCCCTCTCGCATCTTCCCATTCTTGAAAAACATAACAAAAGGCAGGGCCGCACTTTGAAACCACGACTTTCAGCTAAAAATAAACTAAATTTTTCATAGAAAAAATATGTTTATATGTTAGGTTAATCAAGATTAAAATAAAATGCTGTGTTTAAAGTTGTCGCATGTTCATTAACAAAACATTAATATATTGCAGTCAATACATAATATACGAATTATTTTTATTTATGTGTTGTCATTACTTACAGGATTGCCTGAATCGCGATTTGATTAAGTTTGTGGAAAAAAATGTCAAAATTTCAAAGAAATAACATTTAAAAATGCATACTGCGTACGTTAGTTATGTAACTTCACAGTGATTAAATAAAACTGGGTTTATAAATGCGTTAGCAAAAATATATATTTTTTTTAAAAAGTTAAAAATAGTTTTTTTGTCACTAAACAAATACACCGATATTTTATAGTAAAATAATGTTTTTAACATAAGGGTCGAAAAAACACTATCACACATCAATAGTATGGATCTTCACAAAGCAAATGCCTTGTTTTTTGATAATATTAAAAGTAGATAAAATTTCATCCCCAGTGGTGTCCTGCAACGCACCCCCGGCCGTTGCGCTTGCCGGCACAAAGGGAAACATATTCATCTGCGCCTTCCGAGAAGCGCCGGGCTTCCCAGGGCCGCGGCCTTTTTTGCGCCCCCGAGCGGCGCCAGCGACCACAATGCGTCGTCTGCTCTCCGCCACCCCTGCGCCCCGGGGGTGCTCGCCGACCCGAGGAAACTGCGAAGGAAACACTATTTTCACCCAAAACTAACATACGCAACGATAAAAAGGAAAATTATTTATTAATGATATGAAATTCAATATTTTTGACAGAGAGTACTTGGTGGAATTCCATTTTTCCACTTGAGTGATTTTATTCAAAAATATTAATGATATGGGTAACTTTTTATACTTTCACGTTGAGTTTTTTTTATCTTGTTGGGGGATAAGACATTTGATTCGTGAAGATCCATTATTATAATGATAAAAGTACCTTTGTATTTTGTCTTCACTTTGAGTTTATTAAAATTATTAGCATTACTAGTTTCGAACCAATACACTGGATCATCATCAGATGCATAACTAAACTGACTAAACATAACTAAACTAAAGTATAAAGTTATGCATCTGATGCTAACCCAGTGTATTGGGTAGAAACTTGTAATGCAAATAATTTTAATAAGCTCAAAGTGAAGACAAAATACAAAGGTACAATTATCATTATATATATATATATATATATATATGAGTTTATTTTAGTTTTAGCATGACTAGTTTCAACCAACAGACTTGGTCATCGTCTGCATCTGATCCCCTCTATTGCATCTATTTTTTGTTAATGATATGGGTAATTTTTTATACTTTCTTCACGTTGAGCTTATTTTAGTTTTAACATGACTAGTTTCAACCAACAGACTTGGTCTTCATCAAATGCAGATGATGACCAAGTCTGTTGGTTGAAACTAGTCATGCTAAAACTAAAATGAACTCAACGTGAATAAAGTATAAAAAGTTACCTATATCATTAATAAAAAATAGATCTTCACCAAACAAACGCCTTGTCCCTCAACAAGAAAATTATTAACTAAAATCTTTTGTATGAAAATAATCTACCTTGTTAATTTTGGCATTTAAAAACTTTAATTAAATAAAATATTAGCTCTTTCATACATAGTTCGTTGAAGACTGTTTTTAGTGGTTTAAAAACCTAAATAGTAATATTGAAATACCTATGTTTAGTGTTCTTAGTGCCTAATTCCACATGTATAAAATCCAAATATTTTTATACTTCTCTTTTCTAAGGGAAATATAGTGTAGTTGGTCCCCGGGTTCTTCTACACTTCAGAGCTTTTACAATAAATTATATTTTTTAATCACTTAACTATGTATTAAAAGTGTTGATAATTTTTGTGCATGATGTTTACCTTAAAATAATGGAATAGTGGTGTGAATTTGTTGGAATGAAGGGAATTACTTCAAAGAGCCCTGCTTGTAAGACAGCATTAGAAAGAGATCGCACGCGGCACGGTCCATTTATTTAGTTTTAAAAAAAATAACTTGTCTAAATTCCTGAAACTGATTTTGCTATTTGGTCTGACGTTAAGAGGAAGGACCCTCATTATTGTAATACTTCTTAAAATATCAAATTTTGTACCTGGATGTTGCATTAAAAAAGAATAACAACTTTTAAAATTCGCATGGAAATGATTTATATAACTCTAATAATGAATACGCAAAAAATACATGACTAAATTTTAAGAGTAACTTTTACTTCACCCATAAATCACATATTACACTTATATTTTTATTAAATGATAAGCAAAATAAGTTTTCTTGTACATCAGTTAGATTGCCAATTCACAATTTTGATCAATTTAAATAATCGTTATAAAATTGTATACGGATAAACATTTCTATTGTATCAGTAATTATATAAATCTATTTAAAATAATTAGGAAGCAGTTGACAAAAGCAAAAGCTCACTGACTGCTTTTTTTTTTTTTTTTTAATATAACCTATCCATACAATTTCTAATTCTTCACAAGAGTCCAGTATATCCGATGTGCAATGCTTTGGGGTTATTTAAAAATTTAATTTATTAAACATTGGCAAAATACTGAGTCTGAATATGCCAACAGTATTGATTGACGAAACTTAAACACATCTACTTAGTTTTCAGTAGTTTGTAGTGTTTCAGTCGAACCCACCCCTTAAGCCCGGCGCGTATCCTCGACCACACCTTGTCGCGGCAGACAGCCTAAATTTTAGGCTGTCTAAAGCCTAAAGCCTGTCCTAAAGCCTAAAGCCTAATAGATGCGCCGGCGCAGCCCAGCGTGAGTTATGGCGAGGATCTTCCGGGTATCGGATTGTTTTCTTTGGCGCCAATATGGTTTTCTACGGTTGAGGAAATCTCCATGCGCCTCCTTGTGGCGGTAATTATGCAATTGGAGAGTATAATTGCTTGCAACATGAGATGCTCAAATGTGATGTTTATCTTTGAAGTTTGATTGAAAGGTGCTTTATGTTTTTAGGGCGTTTGCGGTTTTGCCTATTGTTTGCTTACGCACTTGTTGTAACCAAAGAAATAAGTTGAAAAAAATATTGTTTACCAAATTTACCTACAGCACGCTGATTTAATTTTTATTCTCCGAATCACATCAAATATAATAAAGCATTTTTTTAAATGAGTATATTTGTCACATGATGTTTGTAATTTTTATACAATTGTTACAAAAAATGGTTTACATTAAATATTAAATAATAATGACACCTATTTTTGGTTGAAGCTGTAGTTATGTGAGCAAAAAATAATAACGATATAATTTATCTCTTATGGATTGGAAATTATTTATGATTGTTTCAAAACCGGTTTGAAATCGCTCTATAATACGGGTATTGATAATAACGACAATAATATAAATAATATGTTGGCTTACTTATTCATTTATCTACTGGGCCAACAGGTTTAATAAGAAGTAATGTATCTTTTTATACAGTCAAAACTAATGCCATTAATATTACGTCTATTAAACTATTTTGCAATGAGTAAAATGTGTATTAAAAGTATTATTTAACATTTTCTAATTTTTTACGTACAAAATACGGGAAATTCATTAAAACCGTACGTATTTCTTTTATTGATTATGATCATTTTTTTCTCGCTATAATTTATCATAAGTACTATAATTCAAAATAGTCGGCAACATTTTATACTCTTTTAGACAAAAAAACAGCTTAAAGCTGATGTCTGATATCAAAAAACTTAACAAAGGCGTCAATTAAATCCAGGGGTAGTTTTGTTGCAAATCATCCCCGGGTTCTGGATTCATCCCCACACAGTCGCATCAATGGAAGCGGTGCGTTTCTAACATCTGACAACCAATCAGAACGAGATTAAATTGATTAATTCTTTTATACGCCACCGGTGGGAGAGCTAAATCTGAAAAATAGAAAAACGATAAATCCAAGAAGGTTGCCGAATCATAACTATCGAATTATGATTTAATATAAATGAAATTCTTGCTTTTCAGATTTGTTATACTTTTTAAATTAAAGTTTGATGGAACCTGCAAACTTTATCACATGAATATGGACGTGCGTGTTTGCAACAATAAACCCTGAGTACTTGATTTATTTTTAAAAAATGTGGCGTCGGCGCCTCGTTTTTTAGTTCTTCTGATACAGAGATAGACATGTAAATTTTATTAAGAGTATTAATATTTCTAAGGCGCTACAAAGAGACGCCCAGGGCGGCAGAGGGCAGGGCGATGGGATCTCGCCGCTCTAGATTAATGAGCGCACTCCGTCGCATCTTTTTAATCTTTTTTACACTTTTCAATCATTTATGATTTTAACACGTACCTTGTTAAAAAATTTAAACGCCTTGGCTTAAGGCTGTTTCTGTTAAAATATTAAGGGTTACTTGTTTATTTATTGAAATGGTTCCCGCTGTTTCACCGCCGCGACCGCCTCCGAGCGGACTCGAATAAATTATAGATATTGTGATATTTGTGGCGTTTTTGAGCGGAGATGACAATAAAACAGCGGATCTGTTAATATCTATATAAAATTATGAGTTTTAATGACAGCGGGGCTTTGAACTTAAGTGTTGTTTAATGTTTATCATGCGAGCGATTGGCATCCTCGAAAAACAATAACAGATCGAAACAAAGAGGATCGCCGCCCCGCACACACACACCCACGCCCGCCCACACACACACACACACACGCACACAACAAATACCAACGTACAAGAGCAAAAAGCTCCGAGATCCGAGCGCAGGGGAGAGTGGAGCGTCACGCCGATTCCGAATATGAATTCCGAATTTGAGAAGCGGCCGGCCAATGGGAGCGGCGCGCGGTCACGTGGGCGCAGTTCCCACGGGGAGGGGGCGGGGGCGCGGGGCGGGGGGCAGGGGGAGGGGAAGGGGGCGAGGGGCGCGGGGAGGAGGGGGGGGACCTGTAGAATGCGGCGGCGGCCGCCCGCGCGGGGGAAATGGAGGAAATCGGCTGCCGAGCGTGCGTTTTTTGACAGGACCCTCGCACCGCAGGCTCCCCCCCGCCAAAAGCTCAAAATTATTATTTTGTAAATATTAAGCAATCAAATGTATGAGGGTATTTTGAATGTTCGATAATCTGATGTCAGCTTCGGTGTGGATCGAGAGGTTTTCTTCATACTGAGGCAAAAATTTGTCAATGCCTTTGAAGCGCAAAAAAACACTATACGCTAATAAGTCCTATACATATATTATAAGAATACACTAACTACAATAGTGGAAATCTTCTTTATATTTTGCATTTTTCTATGTATTGCTAAATGAACCTTCATTTATAAGGGTATAAGAGTTATAATTATTTTTTTTAAATGTATTTATATTAATAAACTGCCGTGCAGTTCGTTTGGGTAGGTTGTGCATTCGCACAAAGCCTTTGGTTTTATAGGCATGCGCGCAACTCTGGGCGGCAGAGCGCAGTCCCTGCAGTCGGGGGACGTGCGCCGGAGCAAGCGCCCGTGCGAGGAGCCCCCCTGCCACCCCCCGTGGCCCCCCATGGGCCCCCGTGGCCCCCCGCCACCCCCCGCGGCCTCCCGTCGGCTCCTGCGGCTCCCACGGCTGTCGCGGTGTGGTGGAATTCTCGACAACGAGCCTTCCTGAAAATCAATGTGATGGGTTAATTAGCTTAAGAGACAACGAAATTTAAAGCACAATTTAAAAAAAAATTTGATAAAATAACTGACATTTATCTTCTTCGAAAATACATACTTTTTATTGCCAAACAATATTATATATTATAATAAAAATATAAAATATTACTAAATCCACTAGCACACAAAATTTACACACATTAACTGAAGCAGTTTTGTGTATGTAACTATATTTTTTTATTTATTTATTATAACAAAGAAAATCTCAAAGTTTAAACAAACTACAAAAAAATATTCAATAATTTATCTACTCTACACAAGACGTTATGATAGTTATTATTTTATAGTTTGCACAATGCTTAATCAAAATATTTAATCATAACAGACAAAATAGACAAAAAGAGGCCACTTTGGAAAAAAAAAAAAAAAAACTACACACAACGAGGTGAGTAATCGAGTAAGTGTAAATTAAGAGTTGTTTATAAAATGCAGCACGGAACGTGGCCTTGTGTCAATGAAGACCCTTAACGTCCTTCATGATATTTAATATTAAAAATAAAGCGACATTGATGCTATTGCATTTTTGTGGTAACTTCTTAGTGCGGTAGATATTGCAAAAAAAATATTTTAAATCAAGTTACTTCTTGCAATATTACTTCGCGCTGCATTTATTATGTAATTGAGACATATGAAATATTTTTCTATTTAGAAATCAACCTAACCATTAATAATTGTAGAGAGTAAAATTATTTTTTCTTCAACGAGCAAAGTCACCCAAAAGGAGCATAAAACCATTATATTTGCTAGTAAAATTTGGGATCAGGGTTTCTTTTCTTAGGGATTTTCTTTCATTTAAGAAGCAAGAGACAATTTATTATTATTTTTTACAAAACCAAGAAGTAATTAATTTAATATGAAAATAAATCTGTAATGTTTTTAATTGGAGTATAATACAAATCTTGTCGGAAGGAATCTTTTTACTTTAAAGAAAAACGGCGCTTATTTTTGGAGGTTGGTGACAAGCCATTGGCTAAAAAGGCAATTAGCCCCGTAATAAATCAGGCCTGTCACTTGCCACATGTCCCACTTTCTAGGGCTGCACAGTGGGGTGGGAACTACCCCCGGAGACCTTCTTTCCATAGAATGACTACGGACTTAACTACAATGAAATAGACAAACAATGGACTTTAAAAATGAATTATGCGTTTAAGTCATTTTGCGGCTTCTTTTCTTTGTAAATTTGCAAAGATATCATGGCGCATTCGGAAACTGTTACGAAGAGCAGGTGCCTAGTTGCGTACCTGGTATATTTTGAAGTTGCCTAGTTGGGATTGGGTCCGAGTTTGAATCTAGATTGAGCAATAAAAAATTTAGTTCTGATTAAGTTGAAAATTATTATATTATCATAAATAAAAACTCTTTGAAAAAAAACAAATTCTAGAAACTCACTAAACTAAACACCACATCAACTCTTTGTGATCGCTTGTTTTTCTGCCTCTCGTGCTTAACACTTCCTAGATTTTAAGAGTAGTAAAAACACACTTAAAAATATCATTCGGATTATTATTTATTATATATAATTGAATTAGTTTTGATCCATTAACCAAAATAATAAAATACCTGTTAATTTAACAAAATGTACTATAATATTCTATTCACCTATTAATATTTTTACTTTAATTCCTTTTCTATAAATAAATCCAAAAATATGATCATAAATAAAAAAATCTAAATTAATCCTATGGATAAACATTTTGAATTGTGATTTTGAACGTACGTCAAAAAAAAACTGTATTTATATATTTAAATTGTTTTTAATATATTTTTGTGGTTTTTTAAGTGAAGATATAAAGGGTATCGTGGAAGGTATGTTCTTTGTTTTCTAGGGGGTCCTTAAAGATTTCATCCCTGACAAAGTAGTGCCAGATTCTTAAAAATTCATTCAAGCGGCGTGTGACCTAATTTATTTTGTTATGTCGGCGCTTTCTTCAGAAATTCAACCCCGAAGGCAATATCAGTAATGGGGGATGATCTAACGACAGATATGTAAACTTGAACAGTTGTTTTTTTAATGCAGGGCCAAGGGCGCGACACACCCCTACAATAAATTTAAAAAGCGGCCTACAAATAATTCAACACGGATATAAATCAAAAGCTAATATTTTATGGACGTTAATTATCTATTTAATAAGACATGGGCGTGGTAACTTTACAAATAATCTTAAATAAATATCCAAAATCTTAAAAATAGATTGGTATAAAATAAAAAATAAGAGCATTTGTTATATGTAGTGTTTATGAAGAAAAAAACCACTTTTTCTCAATCAACATGTCCATAATTGCCACACCTGGTATGATTTGCTCCAACTTTAGCAAATGAGAAAAAAAAATACTTAAAGGAATAATGAATATAAATTAACAGGCTGGTTAAAGTAGCTTCTGATTTTTTTACTGTAAAAATAAGAGCTCTTTCGCCATTCAAGGGCTGAACTCGGATGAAAAGACTTCACGTTGTAACAATACGAACAAAAAACACTCGTCATTTTTAACTACTATGTATATTTATATAATGGAAAACATGAATACACCTGCAAATAATATTAAAAGCTATCTTAACTTTGTTATAAAACTGACTGACAAATTTTTGTACCAAACAAAGATGTTTATATTTTCCATACTTATTATAAATATATTATATATTATCCATAACAAAACTCTTTTTAAACTTGCTTCCTTAACATTTATAAATTAAAATGACTCTTACATATAAAGCTTAGATTCTACCCTTTGTTCTATATTGCATATAGATCGGTGAAAAGCACATTTCAAAAATTATAAAATACACTTTTTATATAAATATAATCGGCGTGATTTTTCTTAGGAAGTAAAACACGTGACATCGGCCTAAATAAGAATTCCGTGTGTTTGGGTTAGCCCTGTATAAACAATGCCGACTTAAACTGGGCAACCCTGCAACTGTGGAATGCAGACAGCCTACATGTTTATATTGTCAATATAGTATATAATAAAAGCTAAAAATTACCGGTAAAAAATTTGTACTTAATTGTTTTAAATGTAATTTTGAATGTAATATTATGTGTATTTTAAATGAAATTCTCAAATAAATCGTATCCGATGAACTAGTTACTTATATATATAAATAACAAAACTGAGTTGATTTACAGTGGTAACGATACTGGTAGATTGTTGCTAAATCATTATTATGACAGGTATTCTCATAAAAAGACGAGTTTTCGTATTTTGGCAGACCTTTAAAAAAATGATATTACATGATAATCGATGGTTTCTTTGGAATCGATGGGGTATTAGATCAAATAATGTGAATTAACTATATAAAACACAATAAAATGCTGTTTAAATATGTGAAAAAACATTTTAGATCATGCAGTGCTTTATTACTCGTGTGGACTGCATGCCGATACAGAATGCCAGTAAGAACTTTTCAAGTTTATGTGACTTCCATATTCCACGCTAAACCATATTTGTGGTTTTTATAAAGGCAGGGATTGTTCATCACAGACGTGTATATAAACTTTTCAACATGAATGTGTTACGCGAAGGCTGCGTTTGTTATAGAGCCGCGCATCCAGAAGGTCCAGTTTGACAGTTCTGAAAAACACGCCTTTTCTTCTCAGGAGCGCGCACCGACCGCATTCCAGCGGCACCGCGCATCGCACATTTTGTAGGGGTAGCTATCGTGGACGGACATGAATTCCTTTTATTTTATATTATACCCTCTTTTATCTCCAGCCATCGTCGATGCTGCGTGGTGATTGACATACGAGGGTGATTGGTGTAAAAAATATCACTTAATTCAATTTAAAAATCCACATGATTGGGATTTTGCCCATTACAATAGAAAAAAATTCAATATAAGCTGGTATCGTTTTATAATATATGAATATCTTTGTCTATATCAGTGCTTCTCAAAGTGGTCCCTACGGACCCCAGGGTGTCCCTGGGATCATTCAGGAGGTCCTTAGAAAATTAAAATCAATTTGGGGATCCCTGAACAACGTCAGGGGGTCCGCGCAAGGTTTAATATAAAATAAAAAAATTGTGACACATTTTATTGGCAATTTTTAGGTCGTAGGTAAAATATAAATATAGACAGGTGCATAAAATACAAGTAATAACAGGCATCGCGGTGAGTCAGGCAGGTTAATAGAGTCGATACTTGCACCAACTAGTCTATAATATGAATTTATGTAGTTTTTCACCCAGGGTCCGTAGGCAAGTTTTGACTATGAAAAGGAGTCCGTGGGCCAAAATAGTTTGAGAACCACTGGTCTATATAATGTAAAGTGTCTAATCTTAGACTAGACGTCATTCAGTTATTGCGAATGAATGTTACATAATCTCTCTTAGACTGTCTCTGCACTGAAGCAATAGAGACTATACTTACGGAGACCAATCCCTAAAATATTCATTTACCACACTGCTTACAAAATAAACATACGTTTTTAATAATATATGCATTATGTATACACCTGAAATATGAAGAGAAAGTATACGAGGGCGGTGAGATGGGTCAAAGGTGGGATTTGAACCCAAACCTGCTCGTTATCGCGTTTATATTACATTAACCTAGTGAATAGGTTTTTGTAATTATTTTTGTAAATGTGTGTCTTAATTAAATGATTCTAATTTAAAAAAAATATTATAAATACTCAAAGACTACATTTTTGTTTTTAGATAAAAACATACTTAACATTATTGAAACTCAAAGAAGTTGATACGCATCTTTGTAAATATTTAATACAAGCAAAATAATTTATTAAAATTCTTGTCTTTGTTTTAAACAGTGTGTTTAGAAAGAACGACGATATTTTTTATACAAATCTACAAATAAGCTTATTTTATGGGATCATTTTTTTTAGGTTTGCGCAATGCCTATGAGTGAAATGCTCCACATAAGGTTTCGTGACCAAGGTCAGAAATAATACAGCGTGGGTTATACGACCCAAGTAATAGTGTCATCCAGTCATACAGCCTGAAATGGCGCATTTAAAAATCGAGATGACTCTTTGTTGACTGCACCGCAACTTTCATTCATAAAAATAAACAATATGCATAAACCGAGATAATGTGGGCTCGTGGGGGAGCGGTGTTCTGTTTCAGATGTCTATCGGCAGCTTTGGTTTGCTTCTGCTTCTGTAGGTTAATTTTCCCAGTTATCAAAAATTAAGCAGGATAACGTAAACTTTTTAAAACAGTAAATTGAACTAAAAATATTTTTAATAAAAAAAATGTGGTGATAATATAATAAATACATTCATCAGGTTGTCTATAAGTTATAATGGATTTCTTGAGATACTTTCTGGCAAAAACGTCAACATCTAAAATATATTGTTGTATAAGATTGCTGTAAAAAAAAAAAATATTTTTAATACTTAAAACGGCCTAGAAGTCTTCTTTCAAATTGAAATAATCACCAGAAAATGGACACATACAAAACAACCTGTTACAGTTTAAAATAAAAGTGAGTTCAATGTTTTCAGTTTGATCACCAAATCAATAAACAGGTAATTTAATGATTGTGAACAAGATTTAAGTGTCTGTAAATATTTTAAATAAACAATTTTATTTTATTGGCGATCGGTTTCGCCTATCTATTGGCATTCTCAAACAAAGTGAGCGTTGTAACATATAAAAAGGAATTCCACAAAAATTTAATAGATTTAACTACTGTATTTGGGCTGTGTTTAATATATATTTTTTAAAGTAAAAACGTCTAATGCGTGCAGTTTTGCTGTATAAGAGATTGAATCTCCCCGAGCAGATTGGTGTCAGTGGGTATGTGGAGATGAGAAATGCCAATTTCAAAAGTCAAGCCATTCAGAGCTGCCAAAGACAATGTGGCGAATACACAGTCGCTCCTCCACCGCAAGCGCATTAAACGCAACTCTCGTTCCCAGCATGCGGGTGGCACTTCGAGACTCGAAGGCCTCTCCTCGGTCGACACCCCGACAATTCCTCAGACCGCATCCATATAATCTGAAAGGAATACCCATTGATTCTCCCATTTATTGCAGCCAGCGAAATCCTTGCATCTGCCAAATTTATGAACACTAAAAGACACGAGCGGCGCCGGCCCACGAGCTCGCCATGACAGTGACACTCCGTAAAGCTCCCCGTTGGTCACTTGACTGGTGTGCGATTCTGTTCAACCCTGCCACACATTATATTTCGATTTTCTAATGAAAACGCAGTACTACCATGCCAGCCTGAAAGTTTAAATATTATCTATTTTTAACAATTTTTTAAAAAATATTTTTGACCTGGAATTTACTCAATCCATGTTATGACAACTTATGTCGATTTTTTTATTAAACGTCAATCAGATGCGTATTTATTATATTATTACTTATATGATTTGGCACATTAGTTCATACATAGAGGATGATTTAAAGAAACTCTCAGAAAAATATCATCGTGATTTGTGTGGGATTTGAACCCACATCTTGGTTGGCCTGGGCACATTGGTTCATATGTAGAGTATGATTGTTAAAAATTCTCGATAAACGGAAGTGATTCGTTAGTACAAGGGTTAGTACACCGGCCATGTAAGACAGGGGATGTGGGTTCAAATCCCACACAAATCACGATGATATTTTTCTGAGAGTTTCTTTAAATCACCTCTATGTATGAACTAATGTGCCTAATCATATTAGTAATATTATGACAACTTGTTATTTGAGCATTAAGAAATTTAAATCCGGCACTATTTATACTTTAACAATATAAAAGGCTGTCGCAAAATGTCATACTCATATTTTCCATTTCCTTATACTTTTTTACCCTTAGTTTTACATTGTCTTACATCTTGATAGCAATAATAAATATTTTAAAAATAATAGTGTGTATGAAAGAATGTGTTTTTTTTTTTAATAAAAACCAGAGAAATGGGGATAAATTTAAACAGAAAACATAAATGCATCTCATTATACAAGAGATAGCTTGTTGTTATCTGATTAAAAAAGTTAACTACACCCGTAGCTCATCATCAAAATTTCCACGCTTTATATAGCGATTTAATAGATAAATTAAATTAAACAGTACTTACTGATCGAGTATAGTTATTTAAGCCATAATGAATACTGAGACTACATTTGCAGCATCATTTATTTAAAAACTCATTTGACATTCAAAAAAAAATATATACAACAAAAGCAGTTGACGATTTACATGCACCCTTTTGTTTAACAAAAACAAGAATATTAACAAAAATATTGACGTAGTAATTAATCTAATTAAAAATCACGACTTACTTCTCTCCAAAGTCACGTATGCGCGCACGACAGCATCTCTCGGCAACCGGAAACAGCGGCTCGGTTCGCAGCTGGGGAGCATACAGCTCTTCGGAGATGGTGAAAAAGTTTAGATTTTCAGTACTGGCCCAACCCTGGAGGCTGTAATTGGTGCCGAATGAATTCTTCAGGCCGCGTGCCTCGAATTCATAATAAATACCCACCCGGGCAATCGCCGATGCATTAACTCCCAAGGACCAGATCGGAGTACGTGACACTGCCGGAGTACCTCGCCTTAACTGTAACAATTTGTGCTTTGTGGTTTTTTTATGCGAGTGTTTCTATCTAAGCACCAGTATAGAAATTTATTTTTGAAGAAAAATTAAACTAGTAAATTTTTCATTATAAAACATTCTCATTATTTTTTGTTATAATTGGTTCGGTTTTACTGTGTTATTTTATAGTATGATAGCTTTCAATACAGTTTGGTTTATAATGTATAAAGATGCACTAACATATTTGAAAAGAGGTTTAACAAGTAATTTTTTTTTGACATTTTGGCGGTTTTTTCATTTTAAAAAACCCTCTCAAGCTCAATCAAGGTTATTTTAAATTTTCTAGTTATAGAAGATGTAATGCTGCGTTTTATTATTCTACCTTTCCGGGTCACTTTTACCAAAATATGATAGATGGAATATAAGGAAATCTTGTAGGGAGTTCAACAACATAGATTGCCCAGAGAACCTTATATGAGATCACCGTTAAAAAATCTACACTCTTACGCAAGGCTGTCGAAAAAGGAAAATTGTTTAGTTGTAAAACTAAATAACAGTAATATTTTTTGCTTGTGTAGGCTTAACAGCACAATTTTAAATTACTGTCACTTCACCCAGCGACTTCAAAACTTTGTGCACGCGTCCAAGAAATGGCATGTTGGCAATTTTCGCGAGATTCAGACTTCGATAAACCGTCGTGCTGCCTGGCGCTTACTTCGTTCTGCGCGAGGAGTGACGGAGTTTTTGCGGCCCATCGGGTCTGATCGGAGACAGACCTCAAGGCGCGGCCGGCCAGGACCGGAGCTTTCTCATACAAACGAGAGCCGCTCGGGCATCTCCGTTTCAGAATGTGCTAGAACATTCCGCATATCAAACTCGTTACAAGCGATGTCGGATTGGAGTTTTTATTTATTATGTGATCTGGTCGGTTTATTTAGGGTTCTTGAACCTTGGTGCATAAACAAATGTGCACATTTTCAGCAAATATGCTCCTATTCCCCATTTGTCCCTGAAGTACAAATGAGTTTATTGAATACGAATCGGTCAGAGGTATATTGGGGTCTGCTGAAAAAAGGCTTAATATTAATATGGAAAACATTTAAAACGATGAAAATTCTGCAGGTAACTAACTATTTGTGTATTGTGGTCTTATTTATAAACGAATCATTTACAAAAAATTCATTTCGAAGCAATTAATCGCGAAGATTTTAACATAAATCCGTGAGTTATAAGTATTACAATGACCTTCTGTAATCATTTCTTTCGTATTTACATCTTTTCCGCAGGTGTTTTTTTTAAACTAATCTTGATGAAACGTTTAAAGAACTTTAAAAAAAAGGATTATAATTAGTGATTCAGACTACGAAATCGCGTAAATAAAATAAATACATATTCCGAAACTCTAATTGTTTAATTATGTTATTTGTCGTTGGTTTGTAAATAACCTACAAATCGTCTCTCAAGGTGATAAAAAGAACAGCGAACTGCAGGCGTGTGTCAACGACATTGTTATTTTAAGGCTTCTATTCAAAGGCCTAATTTACCGCTAGAGTCCCTTCCGTAACCAACCTGTTCAGTATGAATACACGTGATAATTACTCATGAACCGTTGAATGAATCTTGTTTGCACCAAAGTTAGGAATAGTTGAGGAAATCCTGAATACAAAAAAATCCCGCATACAAAAAGCTTCCTGTAAAAATTGTTGTTGATTGATTATCAGAATAATGATCTGTCATGACAGTCCATTTATCAGATTAAAGGAATGTCGGTTTACTTTGTAAAAATTGTATTATATATTTATATATAATATATAAAAACAGATTTCATGTCTTAAGGCAAACACATTGATACCTAAACATTTTATGAATATGATATTAATTTCAGTACCTGAAAAACAATACTTGCCTACCTACTCACTGATTGTACACAAATAAAAAAAAAATTGATATTATGTTTATTCTAAAAATATAAAAAATATGCAGAAATTCTAGCATCACTATATGGTAAAATACAGTTTCTAAAAAATATACACAATATTGGTATTATATGTACTGCTATGTCTCTCCATTTATGTAAATCAAATTGCAGGTTGATGAATGTAAAAATAAAAATATGTTTAAGTAAGGTGTATCAAGTTTAATTTTTATTTCGATTAAAATGTTAAAACAAGTTGTTCAATGCCTTTCAAATTATCTTATTTATCAGGCAAGACACTTTCATTTGAAATATTTTATCTGAGACATTCATATAAATTGGTTATATTTTAGCAATTCCATCCAGAATATTGTGCGAGCTCAAGATTCAATTGGTGAAGACTTGACTATTAAAAAATACACAAAGAAATAAGATAAGAAGGAAAAAGAAAACTAATTTCACATGTAACACAAATAAGAAACCCCTACTCTATGTGTACATGGTAGTAAATTCAAAACATCGTACTGAAACATCGGGGAACTAAAAATATGTGCATATAAGAGAAATATTTTAATTAGTGTGAAAATTTTTATTACTACAATGTAGTTAATAAGTCCATAAAAGCAAATTAGAATCTCCGAATGTATCATAAAAAAATTGTGCAGTAGATAAGGGAAAAGGGTGTCAGAAGTTCTAGTCTGTAACTATTACTAGAGAATTTTATTTATAATTGCTTCCATGTAACTATACAAAGAAAATTGAAAATATACAAGGATTGCTCTCTACCAATATAGTTTTTGATAATTCCCAGTATTTTATGTATGTATTTAAAAATATTAAGCTTGTTGAAATCTGTAAAATTATCACAAATATTTTTATCAAAAAGTTGTAATAATTACTTGTCTTACATATTGGGGAGTAGTAATGCTTATTTCTGAAGCCTTTCCACTCCTGATTGTAAAAAAAGGTTTGTGTAAATATTCTTCGAAATTTCGGATATATTTCCAAAATATTAAAGTCGACAATTGAATATTTATTAACTTGTTAATATTTAACAGAATGGGGAGAGCGGGGAGGTAAAAAAAGTTTACCCCTGAGCTTTTTAAGGAAAAGATTATATAATAATGCTATTGGGTAGCAGCAATACACAGACTTTTCCTTCCAATATAAAATTGCAGTGTAGAAGGACCCGGGGACCCATTACACTATTTTCCCCTTAGAAAATGAACACTGGCTCAGCATGAGTATATGCTCAGTGAAATGGTCGCCAACCTCCTCTGAAGAGAGGGACTTGATGAAGAAGAAGAGATTTAACAAATGGAAATTTGACAAATATACTACTGTATAATTTTTATAAAATAATTTTTATTCAATAAGTCAATTGAGGCTTTTACAAAAAAATTACTTTTAGCCTGATATGTATTTATTTTAGCGGTAATATTACCACTTTACACAACGTCAAAGACATGACATATAAGTAATAAACATTACCAATATACAATTATATATTGGTAGCAAGTAGGATCATCTATTATACTTAATCTTAAAAAAATATCAGATACAAAGTTTACAACAATGAAGCTTCAAATTCATTGTTTATGTGACAGTTAATTATTGTGCCGATAATGTTAGTGCATTTTGGTCAGTAATTTAAATTACAAAAAACTAATTACCTTCAAAAAGCTGTTTTTTAGCCAGTCAAAGAATATTGAACTATCAAACAACAGTATTTTGAAGTCACAGCATGTGAAAGAATAACTATTACATTCTAAAAATAAATAAAAGAACCATTATTAAATTTTAATCAATAAGTGATATAATAAGATTAATGTAGAAAATATTTCATTAAAATAGAACTCAAGTCTATGTATCGACTGCTTGAGAGTGAAAAGTTTAACCACTAAATATATACTTTATTCCTAATCACTTTCTTGATTGCTGTCACTATCAGAATATCCTGATAAGAGAGATAGGCCTCCACTCCCGGTCGACACACTGGAAGTAACTTTGGTTTCTTCTTTAGATGTCGTTGATACTGCATCACTTGAAACTGTCGAGTCTATTACTTTAACTTGATTTTCACAGTTAGAAGAAACACTAGATACTTCTGTGTGAACCAATGGTTTCTTATTAACCTTCACTAATCCAGCTAATCCTCCTTTTCTTGATATAACACCGACACTTTTATTCCATGATTGGTTCTTGTTGGCAAGCTGCATCGGTTTTAAAGATACATTCGAGTTAGTTGAATTTGCTGCAGAACTATTATTTCCATGTTCAATGTCGTCATAGTTTGGCTTCGATTTTTTAATAGCTGGATGCTTAAAGCCATCATCCTTTACATCTTCTACTATCTCTTCTGACACTACCACTCTAGAACCGGTGATGTTTTTATTCTCGAATTTGACCGATCTAAAAGAAATAAAAAATAAATCAGTACCTTATCTTATAAGTTCCCATTTTACATATTTCACAATCATCAACTGTAAACATATGATTTTGTCATGAAAATAACCTAAATTTAAATATTAATATTTGTCTGTTGACATGGACAAATTAATACACAATTTTTTTTCATAACAAATACAGTTTTTTATGTTTTTAAGCCTCAAAGGTTTAAATTTGTATGAGATTACAAAGAGTGTAGAATGTTTTGATTATTTATTATATTTAATAATCTGCCAACTTAATAGGTAAATAACGAAACCTTTTTGCAAACACAAATAAAATCTCTTTTCAATGTATATGTAGTTCTTGTAAGATACCCTTATGGCACATATTTTTATTATTTAAATTAAATTTCAAAAACTTTCTGGTTAAAAAAATATTGCATCTTATAATCATATAAAATGTACCAAATAATAAAGCACTAGTAAAATTAATCAATGACAACACATATTTTTCCTAAAATTAATCAAAAAGCCAGTATCAATAAGTACTATCAATATTCTTGTACCTTACATCATATTAGTCAGCAGAGTGAGAATAGGTTAGATTGTGAAAAAATTAAGAAAGTTGTATAAACAACAAATAAATATGAATACTAGATGTGTGAAAAATTGTGCATAAAATCAGGAAAAAACTAATAGAATGTTTTTTAAACTTTGATGTATAGTTTCTTGGCCCAATTATTTTTTCGTAATTTTCTATGTATAAGTACAAGTCCAAGATTCCTTTTCTGCTGTCATCCGACAATACAGTGCAGAGTAAGTATGCTACAATAATTTCAAAGAAACTTTGGTGAAACCTCTTCTTCTATATCAATATTGTTACCTGTATTTGTGCAAAATTTACATTTTTTTACGTATTATATCATTAAACAATAAATCTGTTTAAAATCTGAATAGGCTTGCAACCAATTCCATTACATACTATTGACATAGTATATGATCACATTTAGAGCAAGGCAAGTTTGTATGTATTTAAAACTCCTGGAAAAAACATTTACACACAATTCATACAAATACATACTTAACAAAGTCTTCGTCTTCTTTTTCTTCTCGATCACGCTTTTGTTCTGCAGTTTCTCCAGTATACTGCTGCAACATAGTATCATAGTCCACCGCTACTTGTCGTCTGTTCAAGTCTTTCAGTTCTTCGAGTGACTCCAACAACTCTATTTCATTACGAGATTGTTCCGTTCGGTTCTCTGAAATATTTTAAACCAAATAATTAAAAACCAATTAAATACAAAGAGTATTATTAAATAATCAGCTTTGTGATAAACAGCATAAGACTTTAAGTCATTGTTAATGAAACAATTTATTCATATTTTATTATTCATACTGACATTTTAAACAATAAACAATAGTTTTGTAAATTTTATTGGTGAATTAGGCAGAAGAAAAAAAATTACCCAATAATTTCATAGGATTATTAGCTTCTTCTTCTTTGAGTTCATCCTCTTCTCTTTTGGCTTGTTCTTCAGCTAGCTTAAGGGCCATAAAGTTTCTTGTGGCTCCGGCTTCTATCTCGTAGTCTGTGTTTTTTGGGTCCGTCTTGAACGATATTTCTTGAAGACATCGAGTGCACTGAAAATAGGGAAAAAAATAAAAGGTAAGATTTTATCTTACTAATAGTATTTCCAAATCCAATGTAAAAAACATGTATTCAATATTGCAAGCGACTACAACTTCTGAGTACGTTTTTATTGAACATGTACTAAGACATATTGAAATAAGATAACTTTTAATTTTGCATCTGAAGATGACCAGGTCAATGGTTGAAACTAGTCATGCGATAAATCGTATAAAATCACGTGAAACATTTTAAAAAGTTATCTTATTTCAATATGAATATGGATCTTCACCAAACAAATGCCTTGTTCCTAAACAAGATGTACTAAGACTATATCAATTTATTAATAAAATCTCAGCTAAGCTATGGTTCGGTATAAACCTGCAATAGAACCATGAAATAAAATCACTTAATCTTTACAAATACCTTGATGTAAAATCTGTAAATCCTGATGCCAAGATAGTCTTCATTTTCAACATCTTCTTTCCTAGCGTTGAACTTTTTGCCTTTGTAAATGTACTCTCCACATGTTACACATCGCATATTGAAAGGAGCCATCAACCTCACAGTATATTGTCTATTTCTAGACAATTTCATGCGAGGTATCTTCGACGGATCGAAATCCGGAGGATAGTATTTCTAAAATCGTAAAACCACAGCATATTAGGTTATGAATTATGAGACATCAAGATATATACATATTAAACTCAAAAAACATAAATGGTACTTAAATACATACGTTTAA
Source organism: Atopsyche davidsoni (assembly GCA_022113835.1). NCBI lineage: Eukaryota > Metazoa > Arthropoda > Insecta > Trichoptera > Hydrobiosidae > Atopsyche > Atopsyche davidsoni. Next base: position 5,167,272 of record JAILWY010000001.1, read on the forward strand.
GACTTTTCTTTCAGACATTGTGTATTATTTTGTAAATAATTAGTAAAAAACAAGCTATATATTTTGACAGCTCGCGTCGCGGAGCATAAAGCGTTGTCTATGAATTACTAAAGCAGTGCTGCCAAAAGACAAAAAACATGCATAGAGAAAATCAAATGTCATATTTTCCATTATATTTATCCATGGGTAATTGGAGAAATGTAATCATAAATATTTGTACAATTTTTAAGAATTGGATATTTATTTTAGATCGATTCATATGTAAAATTCAATAGGTTTTATTTAATCCGTTTGAAATATTTAACAGCTCAACAATTATAAACCTTATTATTTTAAAACAGTTTATTTTTGTTTTAACAAAGTAATAAAGTGTACTCATGTGTTTTTTTCATAAATAATTATTTATTTTAAAAATAATTGGAAATATTTTCTCAAAAAAAAATCTATTACGAATTTTTTTATTATTATTGATCAATTATGTTTATATTAGCTGTAAAATAAAAAAAGAAGATAGGTGGATTAAAATTAAACTACACATTTAGAATGAATATATGATTTTTATATTACTTATCAAACTTGAATAAAATTATTATCATCCTTGTAATAAATATACTTATTTATTCAAATGAATAAATATTATACAAATCAGTATTTTCTCATATTAAAGGTTTGCAAGTATATTTTGTGATTCTGAGCAATCAAGCAGTCGAGTAACTGAGACTTCTTTGATTTTTGAATTTATCACAAATAATTCAATTCTGTTTTAAATATATCGGATTTCTTAAAAAAAAAACCCCGCATAAATATATAATAATAAATTGTGTTGAAAACAAACAATTCCCTATTATTCCCATACATTAACGCATGCTTTTAACGTGGAACAAAAAGAAAAACTCCTTTTTGCTTTACGAATGTTCTCTGAGCTTTAGAAATATTTTTTCCTTTATTATTATCTCATAAATTGTGTTCGGAATGACGCCATTGCAGTTTTAATGATCTGTTCGCGTCTGTAGACGCCATAAACCATTACAATCATTAACACAACTTGTATAAAAGCACGAATTCAAAAATAAAATGCAGTTTGGCTGAAACCCGAGGTGCGGTGGATTAACGAATTTATTTTTACCACAATTTCCAGTTATTTTTGTCACACGTGTGGTTTCACAATGATAAAAAAATCAGTACATTGTGTTTGGCGAGGAATAAAAAATTCACGTGTTATTGTTATTATCTAAAAAAAAACCAAGTTTTTAGTTAAATATGATAACCAAAAAATGGCATTATTACTTTTTGATATGGAAGAATATAACAAATCTAATAAAATAAACCTAAAATAAAACTAAGTAAAATTCATTTACATCGACAGTAACAATACAATAAATTGTTCAAATATAAACAAATCTTACAAAAGTAATATTATATATCGAATTGCCCAATATATAACACATTGCTAAGTAAGAATAAATTGACAAAAATGTATTTGAACCACTCACACACACGTGTGGGTGTGTGTTTTTAATCTTTGAGAAAATTAGGGTTTTTTTACGCAAATAAAGAAATACATGCACGCTACCACCTAAGCCACACCTCGTAAGCCTCATAACCTGCGCACAGGATCAAGGGATAGCCAAACACCGTATTAAAACCATATCCATAAGAACTATGGTAAATTTACAAAAAGAAAAATAAAGAATAAGGAATTTTTTTTTACTGTTCATTAAATAAGAGACTCGCTCAATTAACAAAACAAATCTATCCCGTAGCACTGTGCTTTTCAACCTGTGGGTCGAGCGTAAAGGAAAAAGAAAATTGTTTGTAGGTCCTACACTGAAAGCACTGATATAGTTTTATCATGGTCCTAGGTCTATTTTTTTTAACTTACAAAGGGGTAACGTATTCAAAAAGGTTGAAAAACACTGCTGTTGGAGATAGAAGTTTTTCTGTTTGCTTATCGCTGCGCAAGTATGGCCTCGGATGGCGCCGCCTGCAGAATTGGACTCGCCGCCAGGTTTTGCGAGTTGCTCGGCTAATTGGATTTACGCGTCCAGGCCCAACTTTACCGCGAATAATGAACCACAACATTTGTATCATCCATCCCAATTAGGGGTGCATTCGGAAGCTGTCTGCCAGATATTTTGCATCTTGTTATGAAAGTGTGTAAAACTTTCGCGTTGAATAAAATTTGAGGATGAAGTTATAATTTTAAATTGCTATATGTTCAAGTGTACATTTCAATTTGAAACTTTCATTTCACGGTAATGTGGAGTGCAGCATTATGCATTATTCTTCTTAATCAAGTGCCTCTCCTCAGTGACCATTTCACTGAGTCAGTGTTAATGCTCTGGCGTTTAAGTCTGATACTCTTTCTGAACTACAGAAAAAATAGCAGGTACTTCAACAAGGTACTTCCAGAGCACATCCCTCAACAATCATTCCAAGTCCACTACTCCATTACCGATCCTTTACACACGCTCAGAGTACAGAATGGCAGCCATCCACAAACAACAGAATGGTAAGAGCGAGGAGGATAAACGATACAAAATTTTCAAATAGATGGTTTTTTTTAATGTACATGTACTTCATTTTAACAGTTGTTTGTATTATGTGAAAAACAGAATTTAAAAAAAAACCATCACAAAACGAATTAATATAAAGGTTTCTAGGGGGAGTTTTTGTCGACTCTAAACAAAACAATCTGATAACATTCCAGAAAATAAAAGTAAACGTCGTCAATCTACCCCCGCCTCCTGTCGTGATAGTGAATTTAAAGCCTTCCTGAAAATAAAAGCCTTTGTCGAGACACGGAGAGAGGTCGCTTTGAACTCATATTTCAGGCATTCTCCTCGGACAGTTTTCTTAGCTGAGATATCCTCGTTTGCTCCATAACTTCTGTCCCGACTCAACTTTTCTAGTAGTTTTCCAGTTTAACACTTTGTTTTTGTTCTCATCTTACGCTTCAAGATATATAAATTTGGATTTCCGTAGCTGCCTACAATTTTGACGTGTTTGAAGAAGTAAACAAAATGACAGCCTTCAACTTCAAACCTCTCTTATTCCTTCCACTTTCTGCAAACCACCAACGGAACTTTTGCCGAAGTGTACTTTTTACTAAGTATTCCGTTTTCTATTTAGTAATTTTTTAGCCCTCAGCTGGTTTTTTATATATTTTATAAGCTCTTTAAAAGATTGTCAAAGCAAAAAAAAAGCTGTGTGCATGTCAGATGAGATAAAAGTTATACTTTATAATTTTTGAGAAAACGGAAAAATTTAAGACATCATTAATAACAAAATATCATATCTTGAATTAACTTGAATTATAATGGAAAAATGTAAGTTTTTCAAAGTAAATTTTTTGAACTGTTTTTAGATTTATGGGAAAATAAACCCTAAGACAAACTTTTCCCTAGTATCTAATTTCTAGAACATATCTTAATGTAATAAGGAGGCACAAGTTGGATAGAGCCTCAAAGCGGATGCTCACCTACACATATAGTTTTTTTTGCAGTATTCTAAAACTATTCAAGATGTTCGCAATTTTTTTTTTCTAAAATACTACTTTACTCATCAAAATGTTTAACTATACGGAATTAAAGAAAAAAGTCTTAATTATCATCATTTAAACTATATAGATAAATAGAAATACATTCCATTAAAACACAGTTATAATCACTTAACTAGCAAAACATCCAACGTAGATCTTTACAAAAATTCTTTGGTCCATTGATAAATCTTTGTAAAAGTTCGATAGACCTTAACTTTATTGTAGATGTTTTAAATATACACAATTATAACACAAAATCTACACTGAGATTCCGCTGAGTTTCAAGTTAAAGGATTTTGAAAAGTTTTCTTTCGATCGCGGTACTAAAGTTTCACTTAAATATTTTAAACCGCCCCAGGACTCGAAGTTGTAACTTTTTATTCACAACGTTGAACGCCACTGGGCATTACTCGCCAAGGCCGTTTTCCTGCTGCGAAAATATCCCTCCGCTTGGAAAACTCCAGCGTGGGATCTTTTTGCGAAGACCTAACATTATTTTAAACTGCTATCATAGATAAGAAGATGAATTATATCCCAACTCTCAAATCTGATCCAACCGGTGAGATTGGCAAACTTCAAATATTCCTGTCTGCAGAGCTGAGGACTGTCTGAAATCTGGGTTGTTTTAATGGTAATATTATGTTATTGTTTTATGTTTGTGAGAAAACTTGTTTTACAAAATAAATACCTGCATAAGTAAACAGCTCACAGAGTGGTAACAAACAATTGAAAGTATCGCCCATCAAAATCATTTTAAGTTAACACCATTCAAGGGTCTAGGTCCCATAATCGAGTTTTTTTGATCATTTTCTAGTCCGTTTCGCGAAAAATCGACTGCACCAATCAAACAAATTTAAATGCAAAAAGTTAGGTACATCCCTTCTTCCGAACAAAATATATTTTTATTTCTTATAAATTTACTATTAATATGATTAATATGTGTTTTTCCGATTGAAGTGTAGGAATTTGGAGATTCGTCATGTCCCTTTTCCAAGAGTAGAAAGATATATTATTTTAAAAATAAAAAAGCCTTTAACAAACTTTGGTTTTGAAAAGTCGTCATTTCATCCAACTTTTTAACATCTTCAAGATTTTATTTTACCCTGAAAATGGACGTTAATTAAATAATATAAAATAGATAAATATAATTTATAATTTTCTCAATACTCTGTAAAAATCAACTTTCGACGTAGACAAGTAAATTAATTAAATGACACGATTTCGTCAGGTAATGGACTGCCTCTGGTGTCCGGTTGGACACCAGAGGCAATTAAAAGGCTGGAAGCAACTGTCTTAAGAAACATTCTTAATTATATTATTTTTCCAAAGCTTCATGGTGGTCCGTCACGGATAGTATACAATTTTACCAATGAAGGATGACTCCCCGTCAATGCTGCAATCATACTACTTTTTTGACACAACTTATAAGCGAGTTTATAATATAGGTTAAGTTTTATACTTTTACCACAAAAAGTTACACTGCCATTTTTATATTGCCTTTAAATCCAGTACAGTAAATAAGTGTTTAATAATTTTATAAAAGCTGTGTATATGAATCTCCCAGAAGTGCAATTACGAGTACTACCAATATGTTTGTCTTGACATAAATAGAAGTATGGTATTTATGAAAATCAGCATCATTAAAAATGGTTAAAAAGCCTTTTTTTATGAACAGTTTCACGCTTGATTTGAATATTTTAACGCTGAATCCTGTGCTGCGATTTTCCAATACTATTTTCGGAGCAATTTTCTCCGGACAGGGATTGCAGATGCTCGCAATAAACACCTGAAACCCAAGTGGGTGCCTCGCGGGATATTTTAGAGCAGGGATATCTCCCGTGGGCGGGACCCTCACCTGATTATAAATCTCTCCACCTCCACTAGTCTTGTTTACCTCTGCGCAGAAAATCTCTGACATTGCATTAAAATGCATCCTACGACGCTGCGCTCCTTCAATAATGGGACGCGGGTTAAATATTCAACAAACTTCTGAATAAACTTTTCCAAAGATTTTATCAGCACCGTGCTAATAAATCTAGTGCGGTCTCTCGATTTCCACATAAAGTATTCCAAATTTTTCATCAAAGCAATACCAAGATTTAGAGTTTAATTTTTCAATGCACTTCTATGATTAATCTATATTTTTCTGTCAAACTATTTGAGTTATTTTTATGAACATGCTTGTGATTTAATTGATATTATATAAAAAAAAATGCCTCACGTTCTTGCATGAAAAAGTGATCTGATGCTTTTAATTTATTGGCGTTAGGTTTGTATTATATATAAATCCATTGCATAGAAAATCTATGTCTACTGGCGTTTTATGAAAAGCTTTCATTGTACGTAAACATTATATGACATATAACTAATTTTATGGTCCAAAGTTATAAAAAATAATGAAATTAATTCAGGGATGGAACCGCCTGAAGGGTATCTGCAAAAAAGGATGTTTCTATCCAGTAAAACAGACCGCGACATGCCACGGCGAGACTAAGTCTCTGCCCGGAGTTTGGCGTCGTAAAAACTTCTTCGATGTATACCATCACGACATGGGACGAGATGTTCTGACAGTATGATGAAGCTTTAATATGAATACTTGTATAAATATAAAAGTGGCGTGTTTTTATTCATGTAGGGTTGGGAAAGACGCCGGAGCCCGGAGCAATGTCTGCCGTCTGAGATGGCTGTGGTCTTTGACACCCTCCCCTGTCGTCTCCTGTAGGGTTTAAAATATATTTCGTATATGCGATTTGGTTAACCGTATATTATATAAAAATTTTATTACATAATACATGAATATTCACATAAAAACTTTAAGTATTTTCGTATATATAATAAGTGTGGTGATTTAATATATTTATTTCATAAAAATCCATTGCGCTTATTTCAAAATTTATTTTTAGAGTTAAATTGAAAATACTTTTTTGTTCAAAAATATATTTCTTAGTATTTTAATCTACCCTAACGGTTAAATAAATAAAATATATTTCTAGGAATACTACAGAAAGGCTTACATAATTTTTTGCTTGTTATATTATTTTTAGTATTCAAAAGAAACACCTCTTAAAATTGTTTACATAAATATTAATGTATTAATAAACCTTTTCCAAAAAATGTGCTGTATTTATAGTATTTATACTAATGGTGTATTTTTCCAGTATTTATTAGAAACATAGCAATCTTGCGGATTAGATGCTTAAAATTATTCATATTTCAGAATCAGGAATTGATCAAATTTGTGCATATTTTTTTAAAACTACATAAAAATTACAAGATTTAAAAAACATAACTATTTATATTTCCTCTAATTTTTAGATATATTACGTCGAAGCAAAATAATAACTTGGAATATTATTACGCACACCGACTGTATATTAAATGTATATAAACAACAGAATTAAAACAGACAAAATCTATTTTGCAATTACAGTAATTGAACTTCGATTAACATTAATGAACATTCGCAACCCTCGCCATCAAAGTAATAACCCATAATTAAAGAAATTTAATATGATGACAAAAAGCAGATTCGCAGAGACAATGTAAGCCCAGATATCAAAACAAAGGCTCGGGACGCGGGGGGCAGCTGCGCCATGGAAACCTAAAAGGGAGGATAAAATTTAATGTTTTGCGTAATGATATAATGATATAAAGGGGTATTTACACGAGTCCGGGAGGGGCAGGACGCTTCTTGTCGTAAACTCTGGCCTTTTCACAAATTTCGGTTTCGCCCCTTTTGTGTCGGCTTCGAATATTTTGCAATCCAAGGTGCAGCCATTGCCAGGCTGAGGTGAGCATCGAACAACCCGGCGCTTAAACACACTGGTGGGGGATTTTATTATTAAGCCCGTTACTTTGGTAATTTTATACCGCTGGGGATGTTTTATGGCTGTACCGTTTAGCTAATTTACGAGCGTTCAGATGCTACTTTGTTGTTTGAGTGGTTATTTCACCGAGTGAACGCAACGAGTTGCCAGCAGGAGACACACAAACTATGATATTAGAAAGCAAGAGTTGGACAACATAGTTTAGATCATAGGTTTCCAAACTATTTTGTCCCGTCGACCCTTTGTCGAGTTTTCCTGCCTTGCTAATATTGAATTTTTGCAAATTAATCATCTTCAAACATATTTTTGACATCTGATATACAGGTGCGCCATATTTTATGTCGGTGTGTAAACATTGAATAACTATTTGTTTTTTGTAAGAAGGTTAACAACTGCACCGAAAACCTTCTTCATGTGGTATGAAGATGAAAAAGCTATCAAAAACCTTCTTGCGATAGTCCATAATGCAGGATTAACAGCATTATTATGTTAGTACATAGGTTCAATTTGTGTTTAATTATGACATTTATGGAATGCCTAAATTTTCGTGATGATCCACTCTCGTAGACCCCCATTTATAGTTCGTGGACCACCAATTTAATTTTTCGCTATCATCGACCCCTTGCAGGGCAAAATCGACCGCTGGGGGGTCAATATTGGCCACTTTGGGAACCAGTGGTTTAGATCAACGTGTCAAACGTTTTAACTCTACGGAATAAGCCTTGCATAACTCTTTGCGATAAAAAACTAAACAAAATTATTTAAAAAAAAAAATTGATTAATGTTCTCAGCTTCAGTACAAATTAGACACGCCAGCAAGTTATATTTCAATTTAAGTGAGCGGTGAACTTAGACGATGTGCAGGGATGATATCATAAAACACACGGGGCAAACTTTCTGTTAAATTACCCTCGCCGTTAATACAGCAGAGTGCAGCCAGTCAGCTGGAGCCCCGACTGGAAACTATTTCAGGCCCACCCCGTGAAGTTAGCCTTACGGAGAGTTCAGGCTGTACTTGCCGCCATATTGGCACAGTGGGTATCAAACAAGAATGTATTCCAACAACGTTTCCTAGGCGGTACGAGTGATACACATGGTAGCAAACTCAACTCACGTAAGCCTTAATATGCACAGAAACATTGTTTATTCGATGACGTTTGCTATGTGTTTGTATTTCGGCGCTATGCTTCTGTTAATTTTAATTCAGCTTAGTGTGTAGTGGATGTTTAGCTCTAATTTAACCAACACCTAATCGAAATTTCCTAAAGTATTAATTATGATTAAAATGTACTACTTAAATTTTATTTCATTACATATATTTTGTGTCAATACTTATATAAATATCATCATGTCTTTACTTTGGTTAATTGTTTAGCAGGTGTTAAAAAGTAATTTATTTGATCTCTTATACAAGTATATTTACTATTTTTAGAATTGATACTGATTAATGCCATTTGAATTGCTGCACAAGCCATGTTGTTGTAAAACCAAACTCTAACACCTTACCTTTATCCGACATTATATTTCTGAATTCAATCAATAAAGATTGAGGTAATTTGTGTACATTTCTGAATCCTTTTATCGTGTGAATTTTTTTGCGTGATGTTGTTCTAATGGAGGTATCGTGTTTTGTCAGTCAAGATATTTTAATATTTTGTATACAGAATTTTAAACAATACTTGGCGTAATAAGTATAATACGTAAACAATACGAGCATTGCTTACACAGGCGTGTCATCACGCCTCTTCACTGATGGATGAGCCCTTCATTGATTCAGGTTCACAACTTCAGGCGCAATCTAACTAGTTCATTTTAAATCAGGTTAACACTACTATTCGAGGCATAAACGTGTTGATGATTATCAATAGGATATTTTGAAATATGGAGATGAATAGAAAATTTATTTATTTATTTAAGCGGAAGTAAGTTGCATTTTTATCGTAAATGTAAAGCTTTTGTTTAAGCTTTCACGATTAGAATTTTACTTTCATGAAAGTACACAAAATAAATATAACCTTAATTAAGAGGTTTATAAAGTCATTCTGTCTTGTACATGACTTTTTTTTATTAATAATAATGTTATCATTCAGACAAAGCCAGACGTTTAATTGCTGTAATGGTGGAATGGGCTGGTCGTGAACGCCGCTACCTCTGGTATCGATTTCCTAGTTCGAGTCTGCCTGCACTCCGTGTCAGAGCTTGCAACTGAAGGATAATGAAACAAAGGAAACTGTGTCCCCTGCAGCACAGCCAACTGAAAAGGGCTCATAGCTTACTTGATAATGCTGCCATATTGGTTGCAAGTACATCGGGAGTACCTCATTGTCTTGTGAGACAAGTATGAAATTTTTAATATCAAAATCTACATAGCTATGTTTAAAGCTTAAAAACAATTCAAGTTACTGTGGAAAGTAACTAAATTATTTTCTTCAATAAATATATAATACTAATACAACCAAATCGAATAAATTTAATTTGTTACAAAAACGATCGAATAACATCCCTTCAAACGCATGAAATTAGTATTATAAACGATTTATTATATTTAGACAGTGAGTTTTAATACATTTGAAATTGTAACAAATTCTGTTTTCTGAACAACCAAAAACAAATTTCATACAACGTATTCAAATAGTTTCCAACATTTCTAAAAATTATATTACCCGCGTTGTTTTTTATGCGGGAGCAAAAAAATTGTTAGGTATGAACTTGTTAGCAGTACTAAAGCAAAGCGAATTCCCTCACGTATCCAGGTGGATACATAGATAAGTTTCCCCGATTCGAAATCGTTACCTCTTGATTTATGTTATCCAATAAATAATCCGATCCCTACTCCAGCCGGCGAAGCCTCCGCAGCCCCGCAGGACGAGCTCCCACTGACACTATAACACCCCGACGAGTGCCCGGTATAACTGCTATTGTGTTTTTCATTGTGTCCTATCTGACGCCCACTGCGTACAAATCATCCAAATCTTCACGACTATCTTTGGAGCGGATTGGCTTAGAAGTGGGTTTTCTCACCTTTTTATTCAATGGGTATCGACGAAGATAGTGAAAATTCGTCGAATTCCCAGTAGAAAAAAGGTTTATAAGGCAAGCATACAGCTTTTACCCTGTTATAATTTTAATTAAATTTAATTGTTTATTTTTACATTGAAAATATAAAAATAAATTGAATTCACATTTTACGTCGGTATAAGTGTTTTGTTCTATATTTTTCAGTATACAAATGTCGTAGTATTTTAGTATATCACTATAGCAGTATTATCGATACACGAGTCACAATGCTGCACACGAAATACATACATCACAGAATTGCAGCTATAAGCATTATATTAAATATAATACATCTCCCTAGGTGTTTATTTCATTATTTAATACTTTTATATTGCTCTAATACAAAACTATAGGGCAGGGGTGTCAAACTCAATTTTGCAGAGGGCCATATATGAAATTTAGAATGTGTTGGCGGGCCGGATTCAAATAAAAAAAATGTACTGAATTATTATAACATTTTATTTATTTAATTATATAATATACGGCGTGTGCATAAAATTTTCGGATTTTTTCGTAAAATTGGAGCTTTATTATAAAAAATTGGTACAATATATTCTATTCAGGGTACTGTCCATCGTATTCCAAGCGTATTCCAGAAAGGGCATTCTGCATCGATTGAAATAAGTGGTAGTCGGAAGGGGCAAGGTCTGGGCTATAAGGCGGGTGAAGCAGAACTTCCCATTCACTGTTTTCCAAATAGGTTTTAACCGATCAACATGTGGCCGAGCATTGTCATGATGGAAAATTACAGACTCGAGCCTGGTCGCATATTCTGGCCGTTTTTCTGCCAATGCTCGCTTCAAACGCATCAATTGTGTCTGTAGAACTCGCCCGTGATAGTTTGGCCTGATTTCAGCAGATCATAGTGGAAGATTCAAAAGCAAGGAAATTGGGTGCCACATGAATTGAAGCTGAGAGACGTCGAAAGGCGATTTTGCATTTCGGAAATGCTGCTTGAACGCCACAAAAAGAAATCATGGGGTGATGAAATCAATTCTGGTGATGAAAAATGGATTCGCTACGATAAGCTGAAGCGTAAAAAATCATGGGGTAAGCCCGGACATGCAACAACATCGACGACCAGGCCAAATATTCATGGCGCCAATGTAATGCTGTGTAGTTGGTGGGATCAGAAAGAAATCGTGTACTAGGAGCTTCTGAAACCAGGCGAAACTGTCAATGGGCAGCGCTACCGACTACAACTGATCAATTTGACCCATGCAGTGCTCGAAAAACCGCCGGAATGGGACACGAGACACGAACGAATGATATTGAAGCACGACAAAGGTTCGTGCCATCGTCCAGGACACCATCAAAACGCTGAAATGGGATCTGCTACCGCACCCGCCTTATTTACCAGACCTGGCCCCTTCCGATTTTTATTTGTTCCGGTCGATGGCGCATGGATTGGCTGGGCTACACTTGGCCAATTTTGAAAAAGTGGAAAATTGGATGCTTGAACGGTTTCGGTCCGACGCGTCGTTTTATCGTCACGGTATTCGTGTACTGCCAGAGAGATAGCCAAAATGTGATGATACTTTGAATAAACTATTTTTTTTTAATTATACACTTTTCATTGATAAAAAAGCCGGAAACCTAGTGGCACGCTTAGTTGGACTAAATGGAAATGGAAAAAATACTCAATTCCAAAAATATAATTATAAAATTATTGTTTATATTTTTATGTTAAATAAATAATAAGTAGTAGTAAATAATAGTATGAAAGTTCTGGTAATTGGGTCGAATTGGGGCAAACAAACTTTTGTTTTGAAAAATCATAATTTTATCAAATCATCTTCAAGACTTTATTTGACCTTGTAAAAGGACGGAAATTAAATAATAAACAAATAGGTGAATATAAATTTTAATTTTTATAATATTCTGTAAATCAACCAGCTTTCCGCCCAGTAAAGTGATAATTAAATAAATAAAATAATGAAACGATTTCGATTGCCGAGTGAGATCCGTACTGACTGGGGCTGAAATGGGTGTATTTTCTTTCCCTGGAAGCTTTTGTCACTTTTTTGCGAAACGTGTCATCATATTTTTTTAACTATCGATTAATTTTTCTTTGTTGAAAGTCGGTTTAGAATATTAAAATAGCTTTCAATTATGTTTATATATTTTTTATTATTAAATTACCGATCTTTTTTAAGGTAAAATAAATTCTTAAAAATGTTGAAAAATTAGATAAAATTACGACTTTTCAAAGCCAAACTTTGTTAAAAAAAATTGTTATAATTTTTTAGCTAATCTTTTACAATAGGTTTATTGGTAATCTTTTATTTCCAATTTAAAAAAAGACACCTAAATGCTTAGGGTTCTAGATCCATCGGTTATAATAATCTCCCAATTCCTAAACTTTAATCTGGAAAATACATATTAATCATATTAAAAGTAAATATACAAGAGATAAAAAATCACGTCTTTAGAAGAAAGAACGCATCTAACTTTTAACATAATTTTTTTTTCTATTGATGCAGTAAATTTTTCGCAAAAAATTGTCAAAAATCTCAATAATTGATCCATCAAAGGGATCAGCCACCATAAGATACTATTTCAACAGACTTTTTTATGATTTTCTGGAAAGAATTATTATTTTGAAAATTATATCGATTAACTTATTTTCGTTTACATTTCTCATTTTAATTAGTAAAAAAAAATTTTTTTTTTTTCTTAAATAATTTTTTATTGTGATCGGACAGGAAAATGGTCGGCGGGCGCACGGAAAATGATCGGCGGGCCATGGCGCCTGCGGGCACAGGGTTTGGGACCACCGTGTTAAAGTATAGCCTGATGCGGTTCAATAGTAGTAACGCCATCTCTTAGAAAATCCGAAAAAATTAATGCCCACATCGTATATATATAATATAGGGTTGTTAAAAATCATATCAAAGTTATAAAATAGGGTAATTATTTTGAGCTCGAGGATCCAGATACCTGACTTCTCTTGTTTTTGACAAGCTCATTGATGTCAGGTATCGTATTCGTTGTAATTATTTTAAGAATTGATTGGAGATGTTCATTCGTAAGTTTGTTCTTATTTATTTTCATGACGGAAAACATCTGGTCACATAAAAAGGTACTACCAAACATGCACAGAATGCGTGCTGCATGCTTTTTTAATTCCGGGTAGTTATCCAAACTCTTGAAATATTGTGTATAAAATGTAAGAGCGTAAACCTCTTTAAATTTTTTTTTCAAAATACTGTCTGGGCACGCGCTGCCCTTGAAATTACTTATAAATGTAGTGTGCGCATTTTAAAATATTCGTAGAGGAATTGAGTGAAGTCTAAAAGCTCTAAAAAACATGATTCTTCTTTCTGTGACACATTGCGATCGCGGGCCGGATTGATACGGCCCGCGGGCCGGATGCGGCCCGCGGGCCGTATCTTTGACATGACTGCTATAGGGGTTGGAAAAAAGTATGGGTTCAAATCTCACCTGGGTTTAACTACAAATCATAAGTGTTGGAGTCAATTCTGGTTGAAATAAAATCTGCCACCGCGATTAATATTTAAAAAAAGATTTTTATCTGAATACTATGGATGTATTGTCGAACCTGCGAGATATAAAATGCAGGAATATCAAACATTTGCTGTATTCTAGAATACACAACTACTTAGATTTACGACATTCTATAGCTTGCTTAATACATCCTCCATCCTGCAGAAACCTGCAGCCAACCACTTCAGGCCACCAATAACTCGCCTTCGAGTAGTTTTGAAATTGCTCGCCGTTGTCTGGAGTGCCTGAATTGCTCGGACTCCTATCATCCTATGGTTTATTACACGATCATTAGATGCCATGTTTATCTTATCTTTATTCTTGCCAAGTTTAATAATGTTACAGATTTTATTTATTAGCTTTATGGGTTGAAAGTGCACGGTTAATGGGGCAGGAGATAAGGAGTTATGTTGCAACTTTATTTAATATAATGATAGGCTTTCAGAACTTCACTCTTACTGAATTTTTTGATACTTAAGTTTTTTGTAAAGACGTTTCTTTATATAAAAATATTATTCAAAATTTATTACGATGTTTTAATAATTGAATTTATAAAATGTTTTTATACTACCTGATTAAACCGATCAAAATAATTTACACGAGCCTCCTTAAGTCTACTGCATGATTCTAATCATACATCATACACTTCTTTTCTCACGAGTATTTTGACATAAATTTTCACTTTTATAAATTCAATTTAATTTATACGTTAATTTTTAAATCGTTACACAATATACATGTTTTCACCTCTAATAATAATAGTAATTTTTAGTAGTGTTCAAAATTTGTTTGCACTTCACTTTCGGAAAATAGTAGCTGTTTATTTTTAATTTTCCCAGAGTTACTTTTTGGCACCTGAAGTGTAACGCTCTTACATATTTATTTATTTTTGTACTGAATAACAATACAATAATGCAGGGGTCCCCAACCCTTTTGCACCCAAGAGCACATTCTAGAATGCCACATTCCAGGCGGCGGGCACCATTTATTTTTTTTAAGGTATATTTATAGTTGGACATAGTCAATAATACATATAATGCACAAAAATATTTGATTCCAAAAAATAAAAAATTAATGTTTATATTTTTATGTAAAATAAATAATAAGTAGTAAATGATGGCATAAATATTCTGGTAATTGGGTTGAGTTGGGGCAAATATGTAACGAATAATAATTTTTAATAGCAACTTTAAAATGTACATCTATAACTAAACATTGCAAACAACAGGTTAGATAGAATACTAAAAATATCAGTTAGGGTCCAGGCTAAGTTTATTAAGATTTTAATGCACCAACAATGTTTAATTTAAATTTTAATGATTATATTAGCTGATTATTAAAAAAATTGACCAATCAGAATTGCCCAAATTCGTCCTAATTACCAAAATTCATTATAAAAAAAGAGAAATATCAAAGTCAATGTGATCGTTGGCATTGTATTTCATTGACCATTGCTTCGTAATAAGGAAAGTATGATGATTTTCCTGGTCGTAAGCAATCATCAAAATCTGTATTTTGATTTTATGATATTCACTGTTGAAAACAATGGTTCACACAAGTATGTAGAACTGAAAAACGATTTAATTTTGTATGCTTCTCTTTTCAAGAATGAACATTTGTTTATGTGTACTTTTATATATTCCAGAAGTACTCATCTGATACATTGGATTTAAGAATAATTATTTTGTAAATTATAACGATATAGTTATTTTCGGTTATATTTTGCTGTTTATTTACCGTCTTATCCCAAAAATATCAAGTAGACTTTCACATAGCATTTACCTCACTTTTATCCTCGCAAAAATATTAGTGGCACTTTCACATCTCTTTCACCGTACTACCGTTATCAGATTTATATTTATTCAGCAACTTTTTCACCAAGTACCTGAACAATATCGTTAACGCATTTTTGGAGTTCGATATTACAGAGACGAAGACTAACCAAACTTCACCCATAAGATGCTATTTCAATAGGCTTATATATAATTTGCTGGAAAGAATTATAATTTTGAAAATCGTAACGATAAAATTATTTTAGCCTATATTTCTCTGATTAATTACTAAATATGAATTAAACATTTTATTGTTAACTTAAATAATTTTTTATCGTGGTCGTACAGCGGCGGGCACACGTAAAACGGTTTTCGGGCGCCATGGTGTCCGCGGGCATAGGGTTAAGGACCACTGCAATAAAGCATTCCGATATTAATTGATATTAATACATACTGAGAGAAGCTAATTATTAAGTTTAAAGTATTTGGAATATCCACCAAGATCCCAGCCAATGTTTCCAAAGGTAGACGCAAATACTCACCCCCACCCGCAGGCTATCTTGACAAATAGTCGACCCACTGCGGAATCGATCCACAACACCGGAAGATTTACGATTTAATATCCAACCGACCAAGACTGCCGTCGCACAGCCTTTTGGCACCTTCAGTGTGACCATAACAAATAAATGACTACTTGCATATATTTATTGCTCTCTTTACTGCGCAAAAATAAAACCATGGCTTGAATAAAATAATGTAAGTATTTGTATTACTTCAATATTACACAAAGAAGGAAACAAAGCGTTTTGCTTCTGTTAAAAGGTAAGCTAATATAAAATTAGGTGAAAGTAATTTTGCTGGAATTTGTAGCTTTCCAAGATGGGATTCATTCAGGTGAGGTTGGTTAATAAAACACTGTAGTTGTGGCATTTTTTATAATTAATTAATTAATGTTTTATTGCTGTTTGTTCTACCAAATGTGTTTAATTATAAAGCAACTGTTAACTATAGCAAAACCGAACACTGATGGCTATGGAGCATGCGAAGTGCCTGATAATTTTACATCGTTCATTCTTAAGAATTCCCTCGAGCTTATCTACTTCGAGGAGTTGTCTTGTTTATTATAAATAATAACCAATTCCCGATTTCACTGAAAACACGATACGCCCCTGTATTGCTTAAACATCTGTGGATACTTTAGTGTTAGTAGTTTTATCAAATTTAAGGTGATCAATTGAACATTGAAACGTTGAAAAAAAATTCATGACCACGGGTATCGTGGCCTAGCACCATTATTCTTTCAAAAGCTCGGGATGTACAACTAATATTATATTGTTTGAAAACGTGCATGGGTTAAAACTGTAGATTAATTTAAAATAATAATCATACTTACTAAAAGCACAATGCTACTATTACGTGCACAAAATTATACCTTTAAAAAAATAGCTTGTTTAATCAGCAGCCCTTTTTAGATTTAATCGTATTTTTTAAACTCAATGTCTTAAAGCTGCAAAGAAGCAGATGCGATGTGGTGGAAGACTCTCTCGGCTGTTTTTCCTCTTTTTAGCATGCTGCTGACATTTCATCTTCGTTTAGCTTCTGAAAGGAACTCTCGCCTCAGTGCAAAAACGTCAGATGCGGAAAATAAGTGGGCTAAGTATGTCAAAACAGCGCATAAAAAATGATTCACTATTTTTTTGCTAGAAAAACGGGAAAAATCTACATTTTCCCAAACAAAAACTATAACAGATCACCACTTCAAACTAAGCAGAAATATGAACATATTTTTTTAGGTTTTGATCCTAGGAATTCAGCTCGTGTGTGACAATGACGTATTTAATTCATCCGTTATGATACCAAAATGAACACATGCTTAATAATTAAATATATAGATATTATTAAAATTAGTAACTCAATTATTTTTAAACATAATATATCAAAATTCATGATAAATTCTAAAAAAGGACTATTCAAAGTTTCTGGATTATATCGGACTTCGTTTTTAATCATTATTTTGCTGAATTTAATTTACTGTGAATATTTTTTTAAAAATTTAATCCAGTTTTACGCCAATGGCTGGAAGTCGGAGCACAGCAGAATAAGTAAGACTGGCTCAGACAAAGATATATTCAATGAAATGGTCACCACTCTCCTCTGAAGTGTAGAAGAGATAAAATAAACATGTCTATCGTCGATAAAAACTGTAAATAAATGTGCAATGAAATGTTTCCTGAAAAACGAGTTACTTTTAATTGAATAGTCTGTGATAAATTTTATGTTGTTTGATTGGAACGATACTGCTGTATATTAAAACTAGTTTGTCTGAATTGAATTTATTAGTGAAAGAGTCTACTATTTGCGTATTTATCGTTGCAGTGAAAGCTATTTGTGATCAAACAATGGCGATGCGGAACGCTATTTTTAGTTTAACAAAAGAAATGAAATTACTTTGTACGACAATTTTCAAATTGCAATTATAAAACAATCATTTTTGCTAATTTGATTATATATATATTTAATGTTGTTATTCAATAAATTTGATTGGATCTGCTTTGTACTAAATATATTGAATCCACAGCTGCTGCATATTAGTTTTTTTTTTGGCCTTTGGACATGTAAATTATTTCCCAATATTTTTAATTGAATACAAATGTTAAAAAGTATTATTGTTGTGTATAAATTTTACTCGTAATATTAGCATAGTATTATGTATATATATGCTGTATAATTTTCAACACATCTAGATAATAGAATGGCAAAGTTAAAATAAGTCAACAATCAGAATCAAAACCGTATGGGCCGTCAAGCAAACAATGAATCAAGTTTAAAAATATTTTTCACGTGAGATTTCAATAAATTTTAATTTTTTTTTACAAATCGCCAAACATAGTCCACAGATTTTTTTTTCTTTAATTATATGCAAAAATTTGCCAGTAAAGCATTTTCATCACTATCACTCATAATCTCTATAGCCATAGCTAATAAAATGGATTCATCACCTGTGACCATCAAAACATATATTGCTTTTGGTGAATTCTATACATAGTCATCTTTTTAAAGATAAAATGACAAATCGAAGAAAGTTTCACGGACGTGAATTCAATTTCCCCCAACTCACAGAAAGGGAAGCGCAACACAATCCACGCAAATGGATATTTTTGAATGGGAAGCATTCATATCTCCGCAGAGCTTCAGCTCCAATTTACCAATTTTAGACGTCACCTTCAGATAGGTCTAACTTGTAAAACTACTAAGATACTTTCTCTCTCTCTACCGTTATTTTTCCAGCACGAATAACTTTCAATATTAAATCCAAATGCAATACAATCTACATAATACAATATTATTATACTGGAAACATTCATATCTCCGCGGAGCTTCAGCTTGAATTTACTAATTTTAGACGTCACCTTCAGATAGGCCTAACTTGTAAACCTACTTAAATAGTTTTCTTCTGCCTGTATGATACGAATTGCTTTTGATATTTAATATAAATGCAATACAATCTATAGAAATGGATGATATAAAATTTGAGCCATTTATATCACAGCAGAGCTTCAACACTAATTTACCAATTTTAGATGTCAGCTTTAGATAAGGTAACTTGTTAAACTATTTGAAGGGTCTTTGTCCCTCTGTCACCCTTTTACTTGCACGATTCAAATCATTTTCAATATTTATGTCAATACTTGTTAAGGGCTTCATGTGTACCCTAGCATTTCCAGCATAACTGAAACGTTTGTTTACTTAGCGTGTCTGAAAGATTTATTGGCAGTTTTATCAATTTTAGCGACATTTACTTCTTCAATATTTTTATTTAATAAAAATATTAAGGTTGGCATCTTTATGCATACTTGAAGCAAGCTGCCTGATTATGCCAACCTAGAATATTAACAAACGTCGCGTCAAAAATAAGAGGAGTAATCACAAAATATTTATTTAAATAAAAAAAGTTAAAGTACTATCTGTCAAATATATTAACCATAATTATTTTTAAATAACGTTTATTAATATTTAATAAATCTGTATAAAAACTGATTCATTGTGAAAGTTCTCATCTTAATAAAGAGTAACTCCACCATACAAAGAATTTCAAAGGAGATAGATACATTAAAAATCTATGAAACAAACGCGTTTTTAATTTTTTACCATATATTTCTGACAAGATAAAGCTGAGCTTTATATCTAAATCAACGATATGAAAAATATATATCCTAGTACTTATTACTATTTCAATACTTTTAGCAAAATGTTAAACCAATATTTATTATTTCACATCTCTGCAGTTGATATTTTAAAAATCCATTTTCACAGTGAGAAAATATTATACGGCACACAAACTAAGAAGCAACTTATCTCATTTCCTCTTCCTATTGCCACCGAAGTCCTCTCAAACAGATTTAACTTAAATTTATGGAAAATCGTTGCTTTCGCTCAGAGACCGAATTTTCCTCCTGGAAAACTTTGTTGGGATCCGCTGGCTGATCCATTACGTTCATTTTTGATATGCATTCTTACGCAGGGTACTACATATTGGTTTAATATAATTTTTTGTACAACATAATCTTAAAGATACACCAATGAATTGATTTCATTGTATGTCATCCTTTAATTTACAAAATTTCATTTTTGCATGTTAGGTTTCATTGATTTTAAATACCATAATTCAGTTATACCAGCATTAAAGCAGCAATAAAGCATTATATAACAAAACATAAGAAACTCGACGGAATATAAATGAATGCTTTGTTGTCTCGATTCTTCATTATGAAGTAAAGGCTTTCACACTTAAGGTAGCAACCATGTAAACAATTTGGGGCATTTGGAATTCGGGTTACTAGTACAAGTGAAGTACAAGTGAAACACCATAGGTTGACAATATCACCAATGATAGAGTCTTGCGCAGAATGCCATATTCACTCATGTCTTTGACCATATTTCCAGAAACACCAAATAAAGTAAAAATCCATGGCCAAAGTAGCATTGGAAATAGAAAATGTACATGGATGCAGAATTTTCGCCAGTAGCTGGAAGTCAGGAGTACAGTCGAACCAATCAAGACTGCCCCAAAGTATGTTTAGAGAGATGGTCAACAATCTCTTCTAAAGAATAAGGAGGAAAAGTACAAAACCATAACATATTTAATTTGTAAATATTTAATGATTGATTAAAATTTAAATAAAATAATGTTTTTTGAAAAAAAAAATATATATATTTTGTACGGTAGAAGTTTTTAAACAAATATCAAACTGGGATATTGGAAAAATGTGGGTAAGAGTTTGTACTTATTTATAGGAAATAATTGGAATAAATATTCCTCGATTCATCGCGTGATTTTGGGATTCTTTTTAATACATCTGAACTTTTTTTCCAGTAACTGAATCTCTCAAATATTGAAATTGGCTCAGAGCTTTAAATATAATATCGGAATCAAAAACGTCAGAAGTTGAAGAGATGTTTGTAAACAACTCGGAATTTTTACATGTTCAGATGAGATATTTTATATATGATCATATCATATTGCGAGGGAAGTTTTTTTACTTATAAGATTTTCTTAAAATTTATATATTATCAAAAATGTTATTTTAGCAATGTCCCTCTTTTATTATATAAAGAAGCTAGTTTGAATTTAAGGAGAATTTATATTTCTGCTTGTTAGAAAATTTCGTAAATTTACATTCAAATATAAATTTTCCACTTTCTCTAAAATCTAAGGTGTTTCTAATACGAACTAGCGTTATAAATGAGTATTCGAAAGCAGAAAAAAAATAATTTCTACAGATAAAGGATTCAAAGATCAATAATTTAATTGTTCGTTAGTAAGACGCTGTAGACACAGGACTAAAACATATGTATAGCCAACTCATTTAAAGATTAAAACGTCGAGGAGTTTCAGAATAACATATCTCCTCTTGGCTTCGAAAACCCATCCTAACTACTCTGGTAAATAGATGTGGTTTCCTTGGATGTTGAATAGATTACCTTTACTATTTCTTGCAGGTGTTAGGCGTATAATTTAGTAATCTCACCCCTGAGAAGGGGTTAGCCTTAGTGCCTTTGGGCTTTGGGATACACTTTCGAAGGTCGGGCCGAAAAGCATTTTCCAAAGCAACCTCTATTGAAAGTAACTTAGCTTAGCTCTATTTTTTAAGTGTATTATCTGCATCACGAAAGTTAATACGGTTATTTTTGTTTTTATTTTAATTGATATAAATTTGTAAAGA
The DNA here is from genome assembly GCA_022113835.1 of Atopsyche davidsoni. Lineage (NCBI taxonomy): Eukaryota > Metazoa > Arthropoda > Insecta > Trichoptera > Hydrobiosidae > Atopsyche > Atopsyche davidsoni. The sequence continues at coordinate 5,189,200 of JAILWY010000001.1, forward strand.
AGTAATATCTGTAATTATTTATATTTCTTGTAATATAAAACGATACAAAACAATAAGGCTTCTCGAAAAACATTCAGTAAACTTTGATATATACTATTAAATATACAATAATATATTTTTAATTTGACATATGACATTTGTAAATATTTTTTTATCTACTCTCGGCTACCTTTAAAGGTTTATCATCTCAACTTTTAAATTGTCATTGATAAAGTTTAAAAAAGATGTCACATTTTAACTCTTTGATTTCATACTGGAGTATTTTTTTTTTATATGTAGAATAGAATTTTATGTTGTTTGTTAAGAGACTAAGTTGTTTCGCTTCTGGCATTTGTTTCATGTACAGAGTTTTCTTGAAATATATACATGTGTATATTAACATAAAAACAAAAAAAAAACCATGTATATATATTTATATTGAAAGGACCTTAGGTTTATTTTTTGCTGAAGCGTATATACAAGTATTTCTTTTACAAAAATACGATGGTCAGAGCTCTAGAGGGACCCTTTGTCGGAGGACATATGGAAGGAAGGAGGTGGGAAGGGGGCTGAAACTCCAACGACCCGAGTAGACTAAGTTAAGTCGGAAACCAGTCCGCTCCTCAGTAGCCCTTTGAACTAGGGAGTGTTAGAAAGAATGAAGGCATTTTATCAACCAGGATGCGGATGTGCTGAGGAAAAACGATAATGAGGAAACGATATGTCACTTGTGCGAAAAATTCGATAAAGTTCAATAAATATGTTGTCAATTTACTAAATTTACTTTAAGTAAAAATAAAAATTTATCTTTTACATTTTAAGTAAATACTTAAAGGGTTATTTATGCTTAAAGACAAAAAATATAAATGTTCTGAATAAAAAAGAAAATAAAGGAGCCTATCTTAATAGCTGTTATTAATTTAAGATAGTTACTTAGTTTTATATATATATATAAATTGTGATAAGATATATAAATGAGTTCATTTATCAAAAAATTTCACAAATGAACTAAGAAAACTCATCGTACTTTAAATAGTTATTCAGTAGAAATTTTCACTTAAGCTGGCTTTAAAACGTAGATAAATAATAATAATTCAAAAACCTGATAGCTTACAAACCGACTACGTTTCTTGTGAAATTGAGTTATCTCCATAGTAATACGAAAAGTTTAATGCCATCTGCCAAATTGGTTCTTTTGAGATATTGTTATTTTATAATAATGACCCTGTGAGCTCATGTCATCCAGATGAATTGTTCTGCCCCAAAGTCGAGCTATTTCAGCGCTGAAATAACACCGCCAAGGTGCGAGGGCTGTCTCGGTATGAAAGAATAACTCGCAACAATAACAGACGACGGCTAATGAAAGGGTTCCTTCGTTCAGAGGCAGTGTTGACTTTACCACAACAGCTGATTTGACAGATATAATAATAAAAAAAAAAAACCTATTGATACTAGGTGAGGAGAAATAAGTTCTTACTTTTTTTATTTTTTACCCAAGCAGTATTTTAGGTTTAGATTTCTTGACTTTGACAATTGATCTGAAATTTCATACTTTTCATAATTTTATAAAACTTAATGGATTACGAATAAGTATCAAGGTCGAGTTATCATATCAAACATTATCTGACACAAATATTAGCTTCAATTCCATCTCTGAACACAACAATGCTATGTTATCAGTGCTGCTATATATTGTAGACACGAGATGTGAAAATCGTATTATTATGCTACTTTAGAATATTGACTAGTTTATCGCTAGAGTATGTGACATGTTTCTCAATATAATATATGACACAGAATATATCATGTATTGTCTCTTACTATGAATTATGTAAAAAATCTTTAGGGTAAATATTGAATGAGAGAAAAAATTGTTTCGATATCAGAAGAAAATTTTTTTTAATCAAAGGGTTTAGAAGGTTTTGTTCACTTGATGGACTTCCTCATCTGTTATAAAAGCCTTAATCAAAAATAATATTTTATATATTCAAATATTTAGTGTTACAAAACTTGTGTATTTTTTAAGAACATTTAATATTATTATTACTGCGCGTGTTATTTATATTACTCTTCACGTGTGCTCAAGCACTGTGACTTATTTTGCGATATATTTTATAAACCCTATCGGGGATAATTTTCTAGAAGAAGTATAAGCTTAGATAAGTGGAAGGGTGTAAGGGCACCCTTCTAGCTGACGGTTGACTGAAGTAATTGATATTATGTTTGGATCGAAGGCAGCATTGTGTAAACGTGACATGAATCCACTCTTCCGGTTATATAGAATTACTGTTTCTTAGAAGTTAATACTATGAAATAAGACCTGTTTTTACGTCTAATTAAACATGTTTTATAATAAAATGTATTATAATAACTACTACGAGTATTTGTATTATTAAAGTAAAGCTCTGAAATATGTTATCCAATTATTCATTTTATCTCTGAAAAGATGTCAAAATTTCAGCGAACTTTGTGAATACCTATTCATCTTGATAATAATATATTATCTATCGGAGTGTTAAGAGATATAATACTGTTTTTTTCGAAATCCAGTATAAGACAGTGATAGATTATCTTTGTATACTCTACAAAGCTCTTTCTTTATATTATAAAAGTACACGAGAAGTTAAATGAATATGATGGATACGTAAGGTAGTATCTCGAAAAATATAACCTTTTAAATAAATGAGTGGAAACTCACACCAATGAAATATATTATTAAAAAGGTGTGTCATGTTCACTGTCAGAGTTGAATAAATATTTCAGATATTTGAAAAAGATTTTACATAAGGCACTATTTTATGATGTACTCGATATTTTTACAATACAGTATATCATCATTTATTATTTTTAAAGGCTTATTTTATTTCAATATATTTCTAGATAATCGATTCACATATAAGACGACGAGAATAATCAATATTTGTATCCATGACACTTTTTTATAAGGTATTAAAAAGTTAACTCAATTAGAAAGCTACAATAGAGTTGTATAAAAAGTGTTTTTTAAAAAAAGTTAAATTTTTCGTCTTTTCATCATGCACATTGATAATATTGTAAAAATAAAATCAATTTAAAAATAAAAAAAACACTTCCAAAGATTCATTACAAGATTCGGGACATTAACTTTAAAAGCAGTGCTTTTTTATAAATATGCAAGTCCTATTATTTAAATTCAGACTTGTTTTTATTTGATATTAACTAATTATTTGGTTAGATATTTTAAGCCTACCAAATTTATAGTTTCTTTGATTCATAATACCAAATACTTCATATTAGTTGATGCCCTCTTTTAAGTTGTAAGTATGGAAAATTTCTCAAATTTACAATTTTAAATTATTCACCAATTTATAACATTATTTCAGGATTCAAAAAAAAATTTCTGATTCAAAAATCAAGATTTATTTTAGCCCATTATTTTTAATAACTTTTTTGCAAGTATTGTTGGAATATATCCTAAATAAAATTTTTTTTTTTTGCGTTTTGTTATATTTATACTCAACTTTGAAGATACTGTAAATCAAAGGAACTACTTTACCTTTGCTTGATAAACAAGTCATAATTTTCAGTGCCTTTAATTAGCATTTCTTTGAGAACTAACAGGAAATCGCTAGCTTGTGAAATATTTGCCCTTTCAATATTTTTATATTTCTTGGAAAAAATATAATGAGCAGATACAAACAATTTTCTTTATATTTATAGCAAAGGACTTATTGTAACTTTAATTTAAATTTGAAGTACTTAAAGACAAAGAAATGTTAAAAATTTAACATTGAATATTCATTTAACTATTACTTTATAAATCCATTTGCTTATACCATGTCGTATTACTAGAACTTCACATATATCTGTTGCAAAGATCTCCGTATTTTAACAAACGCTCACTCGATAAGTCAACAAGGCTTTGGATTTAATAAGTGTGTATATATATCTCACATAAAAATATGCTCTACAACATGACATATAATAGTGTTCAAGTTTGTGTAATAAATTAAATAAACCTTGGAAAGTCAGAGTTCGTTCAATGTATTGCCTTACTGTAAGCAACTAATTCAATGAAATTCAAGCAGGTATCTCTTATGATATTAATAAAATAAACGTGTTAGTTGGTTTCTCTCATGCCACTTTACATGTATGTTTTAACATATTATTAAGAATACATATTGCATGTAGAGATACTACAGTTTCAAATATGAATCTTCAGATGTCGCATAAGTTTTAGGCTTCCAGAGTCGGTATTTTTTTTTAGAAAGTTAACGATATTCTTTTTGACACAATGAATAAATCAAAGAGCTTGTGTTTAGTGCCTGTGTTGCTTTTGTTCCCTTCACACTGTATTTGACTACGAGCTGTATACATTATTTATCACAAAGCATACCGAAAGCAGTTTACGTTCTTTCAACTGCTATAAAGGATAAAGTTTGGATGACGAATTTTTTATTCTTATTTATTATGTTTATGAAAGAAAAGAAACTTTGTTTTTCTAAAAACCAGAATATAAAGCACAAAGCATCTGAAAGTAAGCAACATACAAAAAAATAAGAATTTCAGATTACAAAACAGGTTTAAAAATATTATTTTGGCATTTTCAGATTTACACGTGATTATATTTAATTCTTGTTCTAGCAAGTAAACATTGTATTTAAAAATATATGCGTTTGTGTATTTTTATATCATAGTAATTAGAGAGTCTATCGGTCAACCCAAAATTGAGATTATTTTTCATAGATGTCATATGACCTCTGACATATGATTTGAAAATATTTTGATGTGATATTGAAATTTAAAAAATATATGCAAATTTAAGAGAAATTGATGATTCATTCAGTAAAATAATAAACGTGATAATTTTGATAAAAACGTCTCTCAAAGAAGTGTTAATAAAAACCTTGTCTTTTATAAAAGTTGTCTTTTAGTAATTTTTTACTATAAATATTTTAAATAAAATACTTTAGCGACTTTTCAATCCATCGTCTTTGGCTTTAGCAGCGGTACAAAAAAAAAATATGTTTGTACAAAAAAATATGTTTGAACTTTAGCGACTTTTCCACGTGTTAATTTACTTTACGTTGAGTTATCTGCTGGTGAAAATATATTAAAGTAATTGTTTATTGAAGCGACAAAAGAACATGTCCATTCACAAGGTGATAATTAATTTTAACGTCAAAAGTTAACCCTTTCAACAAACGGCAATATAATCCGAGAGAAATACAATCGGCAAAAAAAAACATCCAAAACAAAATGAAGGGAACCAAATTTGCGCCGTTCCAGAGACAAACTCTATTCTGTGTAGTAATTCAATCGGAAAACTACAGGAGGGTTCCCGGAAACTGAAGGGCGGGGGGCTTATCGAAAATATCACCGTGTATTGGATGTAAGGATATGCCTGATATGAAACGCACTTTGGATGATTCGATTTTGTAAGAAAATTTTTGTATTGAAATCTTATTGACACTTCAACGTCTAAGTTCATCCAATGTACTCGCAGAAGCTGTATATTTCTGATAAAAATTTATATTTTATCCAATTGTATAGTTTAATATTTTGTTCGTCTCAATGAACTTTAAATGTGTTTGGTCGAGTTACAAAAGATTAGGCCAGAATCTCTCAGACAAAAACGAATGCCAATTCTCGTATTTTAATAGTAACAAGTCACTTTACAGATACTACCAGTTAATTCATTGATAAGACTATAACTTACACAGTGTGAGCACCGTGTTGGTGTTTTCATTGCCTGCTTTGAGTGTCTGAAGATAAGAGCAAAAGTTGTTTTCAGATAAATGTAAGGAGGTTAGTTCCCAAGGACGGTTCAGGATCTACGGAATCGCAATTTCAATTTTTCGGTATTAAGACACAATGTGTATATGTTCTGTGTTTAAGAAAATATCGCTTAATAAATATAATACAGTGTGCAGTTTAAATTAGAACTTTGAAGTATTGTGTTACCTAAAAACCTACAAATGTGTTGTTTTTTTGTATTCATTCATATATTATAATATTTAGAATATATAAAATAAATTATAATATGATTTCTAACGTAAAATATAAGTTTTTAATTTATGCGAACAATTACCTTAAATTAATATTATATTAATATATATGTAAATATGATATCTAACATTACAATATAAATCTATGAATATTCAATTTTGTTCATGATATAATATTAACATATAGGCACCGTGTTTAGTGTGTTTAGCTTTCATTTAATATATTATATTATAAGGGAACACAACCTTCCAAAATCTCTCATGTATTCACGAGCTCGGGGTTGAAACTACCTTGCCAGACGATCCGCGGCCCGAGTTCCACGGGAACTTAAGGGTTTCATGTAGGTATGGCTGGAATTTTTGTAGTAATTGAATTGGACTCTATCGAGGAGGTTCCGGGAAGGGTTGATGCCTGGTGCTGGTATATTGAGTTTCTGCAACCGGTGCTGGAAGGGTGGGATATTTCTTTCTAAGCATCCGCAAAAAGTAGGAGAGCGGAAGTTAATTTGATGAAAACCTAGTATCAAACGGATAGAATAGCTGCGTAAATTGAATTCATGTTTTATTTTAAGGATCACCCGAAAAGCGAATTTTTTGTTTGAAAAATACGATTTTTTAATGAGCTTAAAATCTAATAATAAATGTTATATTATCAATTTAAAATATTCGATAGGTTTAAATCATTCAGATTTCTCACCTATGCTACGATTTCACTTATTATTATTTTAGTAAATCATCTTAAATGACTGATCTGCATTTTTACATGCTGATAAAATATTTTTCAGCTGGAACATCTTTATGGATATAAAAATATTTTTAAATATTGAGTGGATACTAAAATATGATAAGAGATTTTTTTAATAATGACAAACCTTAATGAATTGAAATAGAACTTTGGTCTAAAATAAAACAATGGTCTAGGTCTAGGACATAGTAACAAAAAATGTTTAAATCAATATTTATTTCCTTTTTTATGACAACGTCGCAATTTAGTTACAAAGTGTTCTTGAAAAACCACCAATTTTATTTTTAATATTTTTTTACAATAGCTTTGAGGTTAGTCGACTTTTGCTCTCATGGCTTGAATTGCACATGTATTTTCAGTGATATTTATTCTCTTTTATTTTGGTATGTACGTGCCCGTGAGAGTTCCAATGGAGATCTGATGAGCCATTGTATGAAAACTATGAAGCATTCTGTATGGCGCTTGGATATCCGTATGAAATATTCACAGTACTGTAGACAATGCCTGAACTGCACAGGAACTCTCTCGACAGCGCCAGGTGCTCTTATTATTCAAAGATATTTCATTCCTATTAAATTATTATAAAGTTTCCAAGCAACTTGTGCATACGACGTTTTAAAGTTCATAATATGATCAAAGGTAAGAAGCTGAAAATTTTTGAACCTAAAAAATATGGTGCAATGGTTTTAGTAAATTTGTTTGCACTGTTAAAAAAAAAATTGATAAAAGACTCAGCCGAAGTGAAAAAATATATTAGTTTTACTTGATGTAACTTACATAATTTTAAATTGTAAAAAATTATTAGAAAATATTGTCACTTTTAGACAAAACATAAAATTAAACAGTTTTGATGATAAATAAAATTATAATACATCTCCTAGTCAAATGTCTAACCAAATTTGTTGTATGGAAATTGAGTAATATAAGTTAAACTAGTTTGTCGTTAAATATTAGGCTTGAGTGACTAGAGTAGTGGGAAGCTTGATGATGAATTACTCAACAGAACTTACAATAATGTCAAATCATAACCGTGTCAATATATCTATATATATTCGATTATATGACAAAGTTACAATTAACATGACAATGGTGCGTAATAAAATATTCATCAACTCGCTTCGTTCGCCGCTACATAGTTTATATTCCCTGCACAGTGCTTTTGTCTTCTGGTGTAATTAAATGTTTAATATAAAACCAACTTAGTTTGATATTCATAAAGTACTTGTCAATGTTTATAAGAGTATATTGCATTTGAGTACAGAAAAATATAATCCATATTAAATAGAGGAAACTTGACAGTAAATAAATAAAAAATCATAGTCATTTATTGAATAAACCCATGACGACTTGTTAAACATGTACTACTATAAATTAAATCAGTAAATATGAACATTTAAATTTATTTTAATAGGTATTGTTTATGATAAAATAGAAAATACAATAATTGATTAAAATTTGTGTAAGCTTTATATTTCAAATTTGCTACATCAGTATTGACAAAATTTATTAAATATCATTATATTACATGGTTCCAGCCACTGGTCCAAATTCGCTCATAAAAAATACAAGCCAACTTTCTGAAAATTTAAATTTAATTTTGCAAGCTATGAGGCTTTTGCAAAAAAAATTACACAGCCTCAAAGCTAATATTTCAGCGTCATATGTAAAAGTCACGAGCAGGAGGTTCCAGGGGGAGCCGTCAGTCGCGGCGCGGCGCTTGCGTCGTTGTCGACCCACTTCCGGTTCCGGCCCGCACTGGCCCACCCCCTCCCCTCCCCCTCCACCCCCACCCCCACCCTCGCGCACCTGGCACCCCCCCCCCCCTCCCCGCCCCCTCGCCCCGCACCCTCGGCGGCTCCGGCGCAATTAGCAGAGCAGTCGGGGCCGCGGAAGATTATTTCAAAGGTCTTTTATGCTCCAGACACATTTACGTAGCGTGGAACATTTTCACGCTATTTCAAGGCGATTTGATTTTTGATGTGTAATTAACGAAACACCTTATGAATAAAGCTATGTTTTACATGCTGAATACTGCTATATTGTTTAAAAATCACTTATTTCATAAAGAGATCATCATTGAGAGTATATGTAAATAAACGTTTATAATATGTTTTGACATTGCTGAATACTAGAAAATATAAGGTCTTTTAATAAATTAAACAAAATTGATTGTCAAATGAATGTTTCTAGTTGAGATCCACTTGATTCCCAAGGAATGTTGCTAGGATAATGCAAAAAACTTCTTCTACAAATTGAAACGAACCCAACAACATCGCTGAAAGTCATAAAGATTAAACTGAGAAACTCTTTTTATATTTTTTATTTTTACGTGATTATGTAATGAAATTATTTTAAAAATAAAGAGTATTTATAAACAGTGTTTGGAAATCTTATCAGACTAACGAATAATTATATTGAAGGAATAAACCTACATATTACTTATTTTTAACTGCGTTAAAAATAAATCAGTCATAGACCAGCCGAGTCCGTACGCTTCCCTTACAGGAATGATTTGCATCACAAAACAAAAGAGTTTTATACAACAAGAAGCCTTAAATTTGAAATTCCCGCGCCCTCGCTCGTCGTCCCGGCCGCGGTGATTTAGCGATGCCTGTTTTGAAAATAACGGAAATTCCGGAAAATATTTCAGACTGGCAGTGTTTCAGAAAGTTGAAGCTTTCCGAGCCAGCTGGATGCTTTTCGTATAACAGACCAGAGGCACGTTTGCTATTTTGTGTTGAAAAGTATCCGTAGTTTTATTTGAAATAAATATAAGTTTAAAAAGTATACACAAACACACTTCTTGTTAATTCTACGATGTTTTAATGAGCAACGCTCATAATAACTAGCTGTTTATTGAAGCATGTCAAATTATAATTAAAACACCCTTTTAATCTAATTAATCAGCGCGGATATACGAAATCAATTAAACCAATATTAACCTCTTTGCTTATAATCTATTTCCGATAAAATATATCCGAAATTATTCTCCTATTTTTGTGAATTGAAATAATTTACGAGTTAAATGTTTTTTAGTTATATAATATGAGAACTTTGTTAAATGACACTTTTTTATTTATTCATTCGGTTTTCATATTTTAAAGTATTTTAACTTACCAAAATAATCTAAATATCAAAGCTTCTTGAACAAGAACCTGTCTGCTGCAGATGTTCTTGCTCTTTGGGTTGGCAGCTCTGCGCCAGCTGCAAAGCCTCCCCATACTAGGACAACCGACTTTATAACCACGTTGAATATTTTACCTTTGTTAACGACCTATTTACCTAAAAGCCAACACAGCTTCTGCTCATAATTAGCAGGGCTGTTTGAAATTAAGATCTTTAAATATGAGAAAAAAATTCTTTACACAGTATAAATGATTCAATGTGTAGCATTTTATTAAAATGTAACCGTTGTATTTAGATTATATTAGTTTAGATTAATGTTAATCAGGATGCGTATTTATTTACCCATGCAGGTATTAGTATGTTTATGTGATTAAGCATATTTTTTCACACATTGAAAACGATTAAAGAAAACTCTCAGAAAATATCATCGTGACTTGTGAGGGATTCGAACCCACATCCCCAAGCTTTCATGGCCGGTGCATTTATCCAACTATGCTAACGAGCCACTGCAATTTAGTGAGAATTTCTAATAATCATATTCTATATATGAACTAATATGCTCGGGCTAATCAATATTTAATGATTTGCAAACACTGGACTTTTTAATTAAAGTAACAAGTGAAGCATTTTTATATCCAAAGCTGGTTATTATTATTTTTAAAATCTATTGATGTTTAGCCGAGACGCGCACCATTCAATTATATTAGTTTAGATTAATGTTAATCAGGATGCGTATTTATTTACCCATGCAGGTATTAGTATGTTTATGTGATTAAGCATATTTTTTCACACATTGAAAACGATTAAAGAAAACTCTCAGAAAATATCATCGTGACTTGTGAGGGATTCGAACCCACATCCCCAAGCTTTCATGGCCGGTGCATTTATCCAACTATGCTAACGAGCCACTGCAATTTAGAATTGATTATCATATCAATTGTATGAAATAAATTATCCTTTGATTATCACGTAGTACAGATATTAATCGTTTCGGATATATCTGCGATTCTTTAATAATTTCCAAACGAGTAAAATCAAAATTTTATTAAATATCAAAGATTGAGAATTACTTAGTTGAATATCAGTGAAATATGTGTACGATAAGCTAAATCAAGGCATCGGATATAAATTTCAACATTCAGACGCCTTAACACACTAACACATACAATTCCATTGAATGCGTCAATAATTTTGAACTAACTTTATTATATCCCCCATTTTGTGACTGCTGATTGTGCATTTGAATTTTCAGCTCACATCCTCCCTTTTGTCAAAGATTTTTCTTTCTCCCTACGCAAATTGATCAGACAGAGACTACAATCCGGATATGTCTAGAAATACCCAACTGATTGGAATGTGAAGATGTTGGTGTGACGTACAAAAAATCGATAAAATACCTGTTTTACATATATATATATATAAATATAAAAATTGTATTGGGAAAAGGTAACAGAAATTATTCCATCAGATATTAATATATAATTGTATTTTCAGCCAACGGAAAATCGTTTGTCATCGTCATAATTTGAAAACTTTATGACACAATATTCATGAGCTGTCGGCATGTTTTAATATAACTCAATATTTTACTGCGTATCGGAATATTTGAATACATTTGGTGAATATATTTCCTCGCCACATCAGGACGAAAATATCAATCTACATTCGGAAATCTCTCAAACAAAAAACAGCTGCGTACACACACTTAAACTATCCTACAAAGTGAATATGCCCATGTGAGTGCTCGGCATTCTGTACCCTGCCAAATTGAAAGGATAACAAGCTTTTTCATAGAACCTTCCGTGAGAGAAATTTCGGAAAAAGAAAAATATTTTTTCACTTCGGTATACTGTTTTATGAATTTTATTAAAATACTTTACAGAGAAAACGCCACATTTTCAAATTAGGCATGCTTTAAAACTTCATCTAAAAAGAATTCATAATTTTATTACTTTCGTTTTATCACATTTACATTGAGTGGTATTTTCTAAATAGATATAATTAATTATTTGTTTGTTGTTGAGCACAACAGGTAAAAAAATAATCTTCTTCTGAATAAATAAGTAAATCTGATAAAAAAATATAAATAAAAAAATTCTGGTATTTCGTTGATGTAAGTTGGCGTTAAATTTTCATATATTATCTCATACTGAACATAATTCTGTTCACGGTTTTCTTAGGGTAAATGGTGTAGTATGTTCCCACGTTTTTCTACACCACAGTATAATATTTGAAGAAAAAGTCTGCGTATAGCTTTTGCTCAATAGCATTATTATACAATCCTTTAGTTTAGATCTGAAATTCTTACTGCAAAAGACTGGAGTAAGTAAGTAAATATGTTCAGTAATTTTGTGACCATCCTCCTCGGAGAAGAAGCACCTGAAGAAGAAGAATATTATCTCCCACAGTGATTTCGCACCAGCGAATACGTTTTCAGCTAAAAAATAATAAGTACTAAAAAAAATACACTTCGAATATCCAATTTGTAACATTCAGGCTAAAATTTATAATGTAAGATTTTTCTTCTGTAAACGTTACAGTAGTGAGTAGTTCATACATAAAGTAGATTACTACTGTCGTTATTTTTTAAAAAAATATTTTGACTAACTTGTATTTATATTTGTAAGTAAATATACATAAAAAAACTCATCGATATTTTATCACAACAATTAAATGATAATGGTAAACTCTACGTTACTAATAAATAATGAAATAACTTAAAAATCTAAGCTGAATCTTTTTTATAGTATTGTTAAAAAAAAAACCAAAAAAGTTCATTTCGTTATTGTGCATTCGTTAAATTTGACATTATTTTAATTTGTTTCAATTTCCTTACAGAAAAAAATGGTGAAAATTATTACAAAAAATATTAATTGTGTTAACTTTTAATTGCAGGGCAAAATGTTTTACAGTTCGTCAACACCTAGTGGATACTTTCCAATCAGTCTCGGGCTCATTTTCCAGCCGCCATGTTTTTTTCCCTCCCTTCAATCAGTTTTCCATACATAACAAGTTTCAGCCTCCGCTACCCCCACCCGCCATTAGGATCTATATTTTTCGACTGAACAGATCAAACACTTCAGTAGATGTACATAGTTAGTGTTATTAAATTAACTTCATATTTTTCAGCCTTTCCGAGTGGTTGTGTTTTAACAGGCCAGCTGATGTACATAAGTTTGAAGAATTTTTTTTATGGGATCCCAAATCAATTTTGCACTCTTTACCCTCTAGTTAGGGGTGGTGTTTGAGTTCTGATATATTATATATACCTTTTATTATTATAGTTTTAGATTAAACTATGATTGGAAACTAAGGATAAAATAAAAATATTATTTTTCTTTGTTAAATTATGGTAAAACCACAAGTTAACAGATATAAAAAAACAGATTTTTTTTGGTATTATAAACCAAAGAATATAAGCTTTTCTACTTCTAAGTCTCAATTTATGTATCTACATTTTTATCTTGTACACGGTCTCATATTACTGACCCATCACTCTTCCACACCGAAGTGAGAAATCTTGTATTCATTCAAAAATACAAAAAAAATTAAGGCTCGAATATTCCATTCATCTATCAAATTTACTGCGCATCGATGACTGTTTCAGTGATTGAAGGAGGCACTTCAATCCATACAACTAGTTTTAAATGCAATTTGACCGATGAAGTCTGCACTCCAAACAACCCCAAACCACTCAGTTTCCACTGATAAGGGGATGAACCGTGGAGGGTTGGGGTGAAATGGACCGGAAGGGATAGTGTTTGAGTTCTGATATATTTGCCTTCAAGTTTCGTTACCTATCGCAACTCTATAGATTCTCTCTCAGTATATTCACTCTAAAAGCTTTTTAATAGATGCAGATTGAAATCCCGATACTTGAAGTGTTTTAATTACGTTGAGAATTTAATCAATTTATATTTGGGCTTTCTCCGGAATACAATTAAGTCCAAAGTTCGTGTAAAGCTTGATTTTACTTTATACACACGTTAATTCTATTTCAGAGAGCAAATACTATCCTGGGTTTAAACATCGCCAAACTAGATTAAATATTGAACTAAAAAAAATATTTTCACCAATAAAACCAATTTTAGAGATAACAGATATATTTATTGGGTTATGTGAATATTTTTTTATATTTTTAGCTATATAAAGGTATTAAAAATACCGACTGTAAATGATACAGGTGACATCAAAGTAACCGCCCCGCCCGATACCGCGGGTGTCGGTATTATGTTTCACCAAGCTATCTGCGTAAACACCTAAACAAACGGTTTTCCAGAACCTGCGGCATCACCAGAATATATACAACGTGGTGCAAACCATTTGAATGTATGTATTTGATAAAAAAAAATATGAAAGCTTTTCATTATTATTTAAAATGATTTTTTTTAAATTTTATATGAAAAGATATAATTTTTATTATATTGTAGGGGTTAGTACCTACATCGGAACACGTGTCTTACGGCCTGTAGGAATGTGACATTCGACCCTGAATCCATTAAATATTTTATTCCCTTAGTAATTAGCGGTCAGTCAAAGGCGATCGTATTCAGGCGAGATGTCCTCGCTATGAGACACCCCCGATACGTGGGAATCTTCCTGTTTACGCCAGCCACAAAGGCAGCGGGACCCTATATAAGCGGCTTCCCCGCGCCTCTCCTTAGAGACCTCGCGGCATCGAACCAGTAACCACGTACATTTATAACCAGTGTAGTTATACTAAATAAACTACGAATACGCAAATATTTCGCCAGCCTTCTGATTTCCAACCTTACATCAATCCTGCAACCACATCATCTGAATCTTCAACAACACACATTCTACCTGCGGCGAATTGGTGACATCATATTCATCGGCGAAATTGGTGACTCCGACGAATTCTACATCATTGGCGAAAATATCAATACTAACATACCTACACGGCTTGTATAGTACATATATGAAAAAAGGTTTTTTATATAAATTCTTTTATAGTATTGTTTGAAATTTTTAACAGTACTTTTAATTAAATTTTTTTTATTAATGATAAAGGTAACTTTGTATTCTTTCTTCACTTTGAGTTTATTTATATTTTTTGCATTACTGGTTTCGACAGACTTGGTCATCATCAGATGCATAACTAAACATATGCATCTGATGATGACCAAGTCTGTTGGTCGAAACTAGTCATGCAAAAAATATAATAAACTCAAAGTGAAGAAAGAATACAAAGTTACCTATATCATTAATAAAAAAATGGATCTTCACCAATCAAATGCCTTGTCCCTCGACAAGATTAAATAATTTCAGTATACAAGCATCACTTTATGAGAAAATACATTCTTCAATTTTTGCATACAATTAGTATTATGAGCCAACAAAGGTTTTTTTTAATTATGCTGTAAAAAAAAAATATATATTTTATAATTCAAAGCTTATATTGTCAAAACAAATAATTTACTCCTAACTTAGAATCCAATTTATATTTCAAAACTCATTACGCCCTGTGGCTATTGATTGAATCAAATCCATTATACTTCCCCTCTGAAAGGATCCAATGTATGCAGCTTTCAGCGCTACAGAGTTTCACGTATCGGCTCCGGTACAGGCGCCGTTAGTTTCACACGTGCCGCGGGGCTGGTCGACTTAGCGCGATTTTGTATTGTGGCAACACAATTGAATAGTAAGACGTGGCTGTGGAACCATTTAATTCAATTTCAATCATAATAGCTTCATTATCTTTGGAGTTACCATTTCAATGTATGCTTACTAATTGTTCTGGACTTATCGGGCTTGTCCAATTACAATATCCAACCCGTAATTAATAACTCATTCAAATTTTAAATATGTATATAATATTTTATCAAAACAAGTAATTTTCACACCTTTAATAAACTTTATAGACCGATATTGATATCTAAGTAATCAAAAAAATGTTAAGGCCTCTGTTTATTTAAAACTATGCTCGAAGCATATATTTGTTTATCCAGTTAAAGATCCTGCGTGAGCTAAAAATATAATCTAAATAGCGTGTGCCTATTTGACAGATTTTAGACTAAATGCATTAAGACAGTTAAGATTTATTATTAATTCCTATATACTGAAAACATTCAATCAGTACATAAAAAGACTTCGTTTATTACGCTATACCTTGACGAATTAAGTTGGTGGTTTGATTTACTTGTTACAACATTAGCAAGGAACAGTACAATAATTTTAAATAATACATATTGAAAATAATACAAAATAGTACTTCTTTTAAAAACACGAAGAAACTTTCTAGTGGTAATATTGGATGACTCAATAACTTAACTATGAAAGTAGGGCATCTACTATATATAAACGAAGCACTCGAAGATACACTTTATTTATGTAAACAAGACCGACTGCGAAAAGACAGATGCTAGTTATTTATAGTGAACCAATTTTTTATGAAGATAAAAAGCAATGCAAATTTATAAGAAAATATAATAATATCATATAAAATAATTATTTAAATGAAACTGTTGAATAGTAATATAAATATCATTATTTTTATCGTGCGTTTAAATCTCATAATTATCGAGTCTGAGAAGTGGTTTTAACCGATTGCCTTGAAGACGCTAGTGAATCATTAGATGAAAACAATTTCAGAGCTGAAATAAGGATGAAATTAATTAATAATTCTCGTTTCGTAGTAGATTAAGTTGATTACATTAGTTCTTCGCAAGTTTCACCACTCGGAGTACTCCACATTCTCAGAAGAGCCTCTCGTTTCCCAAAGCACAGAGTAGCTTAGAATCAGTCGTGGCATTGACGTTAAATGAACAACTCTGTGGTTTCTTTCTATGTTTACAAGAATCTATCTCGTTGAGATTAGAAATAAGTTAATTATAATAAATTAAAAGTATTTTAAATACTTCTTTATACGACAGTAAATGTTTTATACTATTTAATTTGGTCAATTATGAATCAAATTTTCTACGTCCATGAATTGCACACTTTCTCTGTGAATCGTACTTTCTATGGCAGTAAAGGTCCATCTCCTTCTTTGGTGCGATTTTCCATTTAATATCTTTTTAAGTAGAAATTTTATTTCCTTGATACTTGATATGTTACAACTATAAAAAGTTAGATATAAAGAGAAAAATATCCTTAACATAATCGCGAACTTGATGATTAAGACTAAAATACATATCAATATTAATGATTAAAATTGCATATTAGTTTCCCCCGATTTCACCACCCTGCAATTTTAATAAGAAAAAGTATTAAAAGGACTTAAACTTAAAACTAAGATTAAGGACTTAAAGCAATAAAAATAATTGCATACATTTTTTTATTATCGTTCTCATCTCAGTGCTGATGACATGAAAAAGGATATACCAAATCAACCAAACGACCGGCACTCGGTTAGGGGCAAGAAACTAGAACTAGGTTTCAGTGGATTAATTATTTTGGTGACCTCAAGATAGTGCAGGCAAAGGGTGCACCCTGGGACCTCTGAATCAGCAATAGAGCCACACCCGTCTCCCCTACATAAAATACGATGGAGACTTATATGTGCTTAACTACAATACATTAGTGGGTTGCTAGGAAATAGATACTTTAATCAAGACAAATAAAATAGTGTCAGTTTAATTTTAACAGATTATAAGTTGGTATAATTTCACTATTTACATTATATTTGGTATATAGTTGTTGCCACATGGAGAACAATTTTTTTAAAGTTATTAAAAATATGTATAATAAAATGTTAACATATTCAGCTTTTAAGGTATTTCAAGCATCTTGGGCAATTATAGATTTTCTAAAAATATACAATTTGACGAGAAATGAATTTAATATTTTTGAGAATATATTATACCTTTGATATACAATTTTCAGTCCTTTTTTCATTGTAAGCTTCTGACTATGTCTGCTAAGAAGAGTATGTTTACTATTTTTAGAGCTTTTTTGATCATTATCTTCTTTCAGGTCTGCCACAGTCAGCCTCTTAAGGTGCTTTTACTCTATTCTTGCTGGCATTGATATCAAATGTCATTATTTTCTATTGTATTCGCTTGTTTTGTAAGTGACATATTTGAGAGCACTATACAGTATATAGTATTTGTAGAACCTAATGTTTCTGTGTATAAGCGTAACATAAATAGTATGATATTTATTTCTTGTACGCATACGAAAGAAGTCCTAATTTTTAAATACACTATAAAATCTAGACATATTTCCAAAATATTTGTTTATTATATTAAATTTATTAATGTGAAAAAGTGTATTTTATATTATTAAAAAATTAAGCCTGCTTTCAAAACTATAAAAAAAATTGGTTTTAATTTCCAACTGGGAGGCATAACATATTTTTTTGACGAACCGAAAGATTGTACAGTGTTATTTTAAGACTAACCGGAATCAATTTAGGGATGAGTGCAAACAAAAAAAATTACACTACACATATACGCATACATGAAAAGATTAGTTTTTTTGATGTCATTTATACGTGATGAATTAAAACTACCAGAAGCGGTTAGGGGTAAGCAAACGTTTAGAGTAAATTGTATTAAAAAATATTAAAATATAAACTGTGTAAGTTTTTAGAAATACCTCCCTTTGTGATTTAAGACTACGCTGCAAAATTCAATACTTTGAATTTGATAATGAAAATAAATAAGTATTCAATTATCTCTTACGATCTATCGAATCCGAGCTTCGACATCTTTAGTAAATGTACAACGTGAGATCTCCACCTTTTATTACATTTCTCACCGAAGGCATTGTCATTTGAAACAACCATCCTAGTAAAATAATATTGTACCAAATGGAACTCACTTCATTGAATAAATAGATCGGATATCTGCTGGAAGAGTGGTTGATTAAAATAACAATGTTCTGTGTGACGAAAATGATATAAATTATAAAGTTTTTAAGTTTTTCTAGACCTGCTCATAAATGATTATTGCAAATTGGAAATGTAAAATTATTCAAGACCAATTCTCTTTGATGGAGATTCTCTATACTTTTCCCATATATTATGCAACAAAGTGAATTCAATGCACGAAGCCGCAATTGCTCTCAAGCACGTCCTATTGTTTGCCTATATGCACATTTCCTAACAATGTTTTTATCCTTGAGTACTGTGGTTTTCCTTCGTTTTCATATTATCTCAGCATGAATGATATACACACCTAGAATAATAGATGAAGTAATACCGTTTTGAATTATTTCTAGTAAACATATTTTTTTGAAATTTAAACCGACTGCTGTTCATACTTAACACAGAGTCATCATTCGTGCGAATAACTCATTTATGTATAAAATACAAATAATGAAACCACGTGAAGCGGTACATACGAAAGACTTTATGCGAGAGTGAGCGACCGTCTGCTTGTGCTCCTTTGTGTAAATATCCTGTATCCTTTCTCAACTACAACATGTTTGAAGCACACACAAGTTCCTCCTGCTAAAATTTACCGCCAGACATTTGATATTAAACGTCTCATTTTATATCGCACTTTATACGCGCGTCTCTCATCACTGGCTGCGTTCAAGTACCAACACTTTCTGTTGCCATGTCGACTAATGAATACACTCCCGTGAATTTGAGAGCGATAATTAATATTTGAAGACGGCAAGCGATTCCACTTTACTTCCTTCGTTAATTTGCTCATTTCACTGAACTTGTTTTGGATGAATCGAGTTTGATTGAATGAGTAATTATATTTCATCAATTCTGCTGATTGGGTATTTTTTAACGAAATGCACAAATTTAATTTTCCCTGAAAAGCTTTTATAATTTTGATGTCTTTTGCGTTTCTAATTTGAAGCGATAGCAATTTATATTATTTAATGTATATATCAAGTGTTTTGACTGTTTTACGTATAAATGAAAAAAAACATTAATTTATTTAGGTGATAAGGAATAGAGTACACTTCTTGATTGAATGAAACCTCTAGATATAGATATATATTTAATTCTTAGATCAGCTCAAACCTTCAATTTATTTAGTGCACGGAGCAATCCATAACATTGACCAAAGTATCAATTTATTGATTCATAATCCAATCTAACAGAAAGCAAAGAAAAGTTATCGAAGAGAATATTTATAAATATATAGCTTGGGTCAAATGTGCTTCGAGGTCTGCTGTTTCCATTTGCTTCCTGGTGACTTATTTATTACTTGAGCGTCCAGTGCCGTGCCCAGGTCGGTTTAAGTCCACCAAGTCCGCCATTCTCGGCCGTTTCCATGGAATTTTTATAAAAATCTCTTTGGTTTCGCACACACGGCATGAGTAACGAAGACCTTCCGTGTAATCTGCACTCGAGCCATTTCATTGCTGGAGTATCATGTATTTTACGTAACATATTAAAATAAAGAATTAAAAAAAAACATTCCAAGGGAGAGAAAAAAATCTATTCCCCAATCATATTATTTTGATTTTGAAAATGTTATTTGCGGCGAGTACGAACAGAATAAAATTTTAAAATAAGTAATACGTTAAATTCATTAATTTATAAATGTTAACAGAAAAAGCAGATTTTTCCGCACAGTGTCAATAAGTAGGAAAACTTATTAATAATAATATTTCAATTTTTTTGTTATACATATCTTCGTCTAATTAAAACAACTTGACGCTTATGTTTTTTTATGTTAACACTCAGAACTTGGTGAAATCCCATTTTTATATTTTTTGAATAAAATATACTTTAGTGATTTTTCCGCGTTTTATTTTTTATTGTGACTGGATTCACAAAACTGAACACAGTAAAAAATATAAAGTGGTAATATCACAAAATGTCTTTTGTTAAAAACAAAAAAAAGCCGCGTATAATTTGCAACTTGAAATATTGAAACGAATCCGTCAAATATTAAGTGTTTTTTTTACGATATTCATAATAAAGACATGGAAGTTTTCATCAAGAGTCTTTTTTTTTTTTAGAAAACTTTTATTTTACAACAATACGCCGGCTCGACGTCTCGCCATGAGGCGTGCCTCGATTTCGGCGGTCGGAGGGAATACCAAAGGAGTGGATTCTCTGATTTTTCAAAGTTTTCTCTGGAGATGTGGTCGAAGAAGTTCTTTGGCGTAGTTTGGGAGATTTCCCACGAGGGCGAGTTTGTAAAATCTTGTGGCGATTTGAAAACTACAAGCTGTGTTAAAACCGACAACTTGTGGCCGAGTTCGGGCCTTGGCACTCGATGATCGTACTTGCGGCACATAATTCCGAACTTTCGCTAATGGCAGCGGCTAAATTCAATTACTGGTTTGTGATCAAACAAACTTTCCTATTTAGTGTGATATTTATTGTTTTAATTTTTAAAGTTGAAATGTAATTTGGTTTGTTTGGCTCAGTGGTTAAACCGAGATTACTCAATACTTCGACACCCGTCCTGACAGGTGAAATTTAAACATATATTATTGTTCACAAGAATATTTCGGTTAGATAAAATATAATATTTTTAAAATTACCCGTACTTATATATAAAGTAATAAAGCAATTAAATCAAAATGCTGAATAATGAGTGTATATTAATAAGAAGCAATGATTTAACAATTATGGTGAATGAGATTTAAAAAAAAAAATAATATAATATAAAGGTGAGGTTGAGAATCAAAAAAATAGAAGAAAACAGATTATTATTTAATTTGTCACAATACACAGTAATAATATACAGTATTCATGAAACGTACAAAGAGAGCGTGTTTATCATATATTCCTTTGAAACAAATCTCGGATAGTACCTAATCAAGTCTATTTACCATACAAAACGACTGACGCGATGCACGTACTAGCAGCCAATGCCCTGCAACCATCCCCATTGCATCCCCATCCCCTCGAAGGGAGAAAACGTATCTATTTCAACGCCTCGGGGACAAACCCGATGTATTCAAAGCTCTTGCTGAGTTCATTAGATAGATCGTTCCCTGGAGACTTATTTATACTCAAGTATCATTCAATGAAATACATTAACCCCAGTTTTAGAAAGATTTATCAACGAAACATATTGTGTGCTATAATGTCTAGCCAGGTCAACGCAAAACATGGTGTATACGCATCATATAAGTATAAATATTAAATAATATATCTTCTTGTCTTCCTTTGATGTATACTGATTAATAAAAGTAAATGTAAATACATATCCAAATATATAAGTATACTGTATACAATCTAATTTTCTTTATGAATATACAGTGGAATCGATTCCGGTTAACTTGCTCAGTTTATTATGTACATGCACTGATTGGATATAGCATAAATAAAAGCGATAGGAATCAACTTTATTGCTGTAATAATGACTGTGTTCAGTATATAATAAAAGCGAGCCATAAGATAATCTAAACATATTAAGTACTTCCAATATAACATCATAATGCTGCCATAAAAATAATATTTTTCTCATCACATTATGTTTTTTTGGGGTCGACGAAATTTTTGTGTATTTTTGGGTACATTTAAATGTAATAGCGTTTTTATTTTGAGCATTTCCTATTTATTTATGATACCGGCACGTGCCTGGTAAGTTTTTTTGTTTTCGTCTTCCATGTGTTTATAATTGAATACTTCTAAGGACACAGGTTTTCATGAATATTTTGTTTTTGCTTTGGTTTTTGTTCCCTAAAAATATTGCATTTAATAAAAGACTGACTGACTTATTGTGTTTGACAAATCTCGAACATGGTTTACGTAATATTCTTTTACCTCTAAGCTTAATTATGATGTCAGAAAAAGAATACCAATATGAAAATTATAATAATATCATTTCTGTATCAAAAAAATACTTTTTATGGGTGCATGTTTAGTTTATAAATTGAATTATTTATTTTAAATATAATCATAATAAGTAAGACATATGTGATCATAAACATATTTTTTATCTTAGTTTTGCAATTTATTTATTTAAACTCACAGAAAAACTATCTTAAAGTAAGGAAATGAATTAATATTCGTAAAATATATTATTTTTAAGCACATAAGCAATGCATTGTTTCATCATAATCATAGTTAAAAGATAGGTCAAGCTTATTCTTTTTTTACAAACCAATATTATCATTAAATATCATACAACAAATTATAATGATTGTAAAAGTAAATTCTCAATTTTCTTCAAATCCCACATACCAAATATTTAAGACCCTATTTCTTTTTCCAAAGACCTTCGGGAGCGTAAATATTGATTTCGACTATTCGATATCTCTATAAACGGTGTCTTTGAAAGCCCGAACATAATCTTCAGAATAGCCTTTTCCTACGTCCGGAAGAAAAGGTTACATAACCGGTGACAATAATGCCCAACGAGAATGAAACTTAAGTCTCGCCCAAAAGTACAAAGCGGTATATATTAAATACAACAAATATATACTTTAAGATAAATATATAAATTCAATGTACAACAAAGTTACAGAAAATGTCTTTTGAGTGTGATACAGTAATGAACACATGATAGAATCAATGCGCTTGAGTAACCGTATCAAGGATTTGAGTGGTCAATTTGTTACATGTTACGATATAAAATATTGACAAGTAATAATAGAATATAATATAAATATAGATATTTCGGGCCTTGAAAAAGTTTCGTACATTGGTTTTACTATTTTAATCACTTAAGTACATACGCGCACAGTTAAAAAAATAAACTATTTTTTCTCAAACAAGACAAAATGTATATGGATTCCTACATTTAATCTTTCTAACCACGAGGGTAGTTCCGACGTAAGATCTAGCCTTAATTTTACCGCACACCACCTGTACGTGCTCCCCTCGGAGACTAGTAAATTACTTTGTTCTTTTCTACCCCAAAATGGGTGATGGGGAGGTCAGATAAATCATTCCCGTTCCTTTGTGGGGCGACAATGAGGTCGCTTCTCTGACTCGCCGTGTCGGATGACTGCGAGACTGGAAAACTTTCAGCGAAGGTTACAGTGACGTATCATAGAAAGCATGCCATTACAGTTGATTAAATTCTAACGATGGATACAAAATATTCTCGATAGACCGGTATAATTTTTAACACTTCGTATATACGATGTTATTTAAGGCAGTTGCTTTTAGCCTTTTAATCCGGTTGGATACAAGAGGCAGTCCATTACCTGGCAAAATCGTGTCATTTAATTAGTTTGATTGTCACTTTATTTTTATATGTCTAAAGTTGATTTTTTTTACAGAGTATTGAAAAAACTATAAATTATATTTGCCTATTTTTTATTATTTAATTTACGTCAATTTTTAAGGTCAAATAAAATCTTGAAAGTGTAGAAAAATTGGATAAAATGACGTTTTTTCAAAACCAAAGTTTATTAAAGTTTTTTTTTTTTTAATTTTTAAATTTATAAGATGCCCATGGTTTATATTTAACCTTTCAATTCCAATTTAAAAAAAGACTTTTGAATGTTTAGGATTCTTGGAAAATGTACCGGACGAATATCCGAATTCCTACACTTCAATCGGAAAAACACATATTTATCATATTAATAGTAAATTTATAAGAAATAAAAATATATTGTTTTCGAAAAATGGGATGCATAAAATTTTTTGCATTTAAATATTTTTGATTGGTGCAGTCTATTTTTCGCAAAACGGACCAAAAAATGATAAAAAAAACTCGATTATGGGACCTAGACCCTTAATAACATCATATATTTGATATTTAAATCATCAAGTATGCATCTGTTATAAATTAAAATCTCTTACTCGCAATCTTAATGAAGGCTTAGAGATTATGAGTACTTTTGATTGCAAGCACTTTCTCTTTTCAAGGGCTACATAAGACTGATAAAACCATTAAAAGGTAAAAATGCTCATCAACAAACATGTTAGTAACATATGTATAATTTATAAAATAAATATATTAATTTTAAGGTAATTTTTAGAATTTCGTCTTTATAAATACAAGGACGTATACGGAAAGAAACAGTGATTTATGAAACATTAAACATTATTTATGTAGTATAAATTCGAAAACAAATCATAATTATTCAACAAAAAACTTCGTTTAAAATTCCAGCGGCATAATTTTGATCAAAACGAAAGAAAAACAAGAAAATTTATCTCGCCGGGCCAAATTAAAACTGTCAAAAAATTCTCATCGGAATTTTTAATTTTGGCACCCGCGGACGAGATTGTGAAAAAATGTAAATTTTGAAAATGTATGGGAGGCTCGGCCTCAGGTGGCGGAGTGGGTCGGGCTCCACCTCGAGGGCAACATCTTCTCGTGCCAAGTAGGTCTCCTCCACCCCCGGAGCTGTTCTTCCCGACAGGGTGAGGCACGGAGGGTTGCGAGGAGAGCCTACAGAAGTTTGTTCTACCAGCACTGTGCGGTCGGTCGGCTCGAATTCGGAAAACTTCTCTAAATTTTATCTTTGAGTTCTTTCTCTTGAGTTATCAAAAATAAGTTAAAGCAGATTTCAAAAGTATTATTTAACAAGCGAAGTTGACATTTTCTTTGTTCATTTTTTTTTTAAATCGCAAGATTAAATATATAAATTATATTGTCTTTGTGGGTGGACAAATTAACATAAAATAATATTTCATCTTCGATTTATAAATTATTACTTATATGATTAGGCACATTAGATCATACATAGAAGATGATTAAAGAAACTCTCAGAAAAATATCATCGTGATTTGTGTGGGATTTGAACCCACATCTCCTGGTTTACATGACCGGTGTACTAACCCTTGTACTAACGAATCACTTCCGTTAATCGAGAGTTTTTAACAATCATTCTCTACATATGAACCAATGTGCCCAGGCCAACCAATATTTCTATGAATATAATAAACCCGTAATGGGTAATAAATACGCATCTGATTGACGTCCAATCCAAAATATAGACATACAATTTTCTTTATATAGCAATCATCAAGATTCGTGAGAACTATTGATACTATAATACACCAAAAAACAGTAATTTTTTTCAAAACAGGGGCCAACGTACTGTTTTTACTCTTCCAGAAATAAAGTTTACGACGGTAAAAAATATTATATTAAAAGTTTAGCTATCTTCAGAATTTTTAGCTTATAGCTTGTACTCTTTCATTTCAAATTTTCTAAAAAGGTTTTCATAACAATTTTTTAATTGAAAATATCGCTGGAATTTTACTATTTTTTTGGCATGTTGCAGTTGTATAAGCTTTTAAATATTAATATAAAAGGTTAAGTTGAAAGTCACAAACGATGAAATTGAATAAAAAGTAAATAAAAACGTGCGCGGAGCACAAACAAAACAAAACAATTAAAAATAACAGATCTGTAGTTTTTGCAAAAACTAAAATTCGGTTTCATATTTAATTAAATTTTTAATCAAGTTAGCAGAAATGCAATTTCATTTTGCGTATTCCAACTAAATAATTATTAAATTTACATAAGTAATTTAATATTTTTGCAATTGGCTCACGGAGGCGTGAGAAATTTTCATTTACGATAAATAATTTTTGTTTTTTGCATTACTTATTATTTATCCTCTTTAAAATAGGTTTTAAGTTAGATGTTAGTAGTGATCAGTTTAAAAAACTGAATTATACACTCTTACAGTAAGCATATTTGTTACATTTATGCACAGCTTTAAAGAAGTAATCTTTATGAATTATATGTGTATGTATGGACATGCCCATCAGATTTTGCAAAGATAAAAATGAATCAAAATATTACACTGAAATCAGAAAAATAGAATATTTTTTCATGAATTGAAATATTATAAAGTTGGTGGATTTTATTATTACTTTCTCCCTTGTTCGTTTTGTTTGAAGATTGTAATCACGCAGCATTTTTGAATCTTAAAAGTTGATTGCTCTTGCGGGAATCTTTGTTACTTTAGTTGGAAATAGCCACCTGCCTCCATTTTGCGAGATATATTCGGAAAAATAATTTATTTCGACGGTGGTTTTATTTTTTCTCTTTTGAATGAGAAAATCCAATATTTTTTTCCTCACTTGCATATTTCATAAAAAGCTCTCTACTAAATTTATTAATTTTATTGAGTTTTTAAATTTATACTTTACACATTTTTAACTGCGTAAAAGCCGCTCGAGGTGAATATTGGAAAATTTATTTTACTGTATACTTTTGTTTAGTTTAATTAAGGCAAAGCAATTAAGACACGTCAAATGCATCGTGTTTTAATTGGTTTATTTAATAGGCCAAAATGTGAATGCATCAAATAAAAAAAATTTGTTATTCATTAATGAACTTACTATTTGTTTTATTTAAAAGTTTCAATTGGTAATGGAAGTTTTGATTTCTCATTTGGATTCAGTATGCTCTATTAAATGTCGCCATGTAGTTTGCTTTTGGTTTCTTCTGTATGTTACTTTGACTCGAACTGCCTTGACTTTGTTGGCGGTAGCCCAAATACCTTAACACGAACTACAAATTTTCATGGCAGCACAAGTTCAGCTATTATTATTGATAGCCATTTGTGATGATAACGCTAAATTTATTATCGAACATAGCTGAACGAAAGCGCTTATGTTTTCAATATTATTACTTTTACATGAACTTTTTTATGTCTCTTTGCCTTTCCGCTTTATTAACAATAAGTTTAGTATTTATTAAAAGTCATGTTGTTTAAACCAAGATATGCATATTTTTTTAAATTTGCGTGAGGCACATAGGTGTCTCACACAAGTGAGCTTTAAAAAAATACCTTATCTATTTTCCGGTAAGTTAAGTAATTGAGTATTGTCAACATTATCATATTGAAGCTATATTTTCAAAGCTAAATTTTATAAGCCTTTGCTTTTAAGAAGCTACGGAGATAATTCTATACTCTCACCCTCCAAACGCTTTAATATCAGGCTTAATGCTTGGTTTACCATAGTTAACCGTATTAAATTCGGTCTACATCACTAAACTTGCATCAGCAACACGGCTGAATAATTCAATCTAATATCAATATACTTTAAACAAATAAATACAACATATAATGTATAACACAATAAGGTTTTAATCACAGTTTACCCAGAAACGGTGTTTTAAATAAATGTGTTTAGGGCGGTAGAAGTTTCTAGAATGTTTCAATGCGATGAATTACAATAAAGTAATTTGGAAAAAAAATACAACAAAAGCCGTTGCGTAATGAACATCAAGAAAGAATAAAAGGGGGGCAAAAGAAAAGGAAGTGATTATGGTAAATGATCCTTTCTTGGGTGTTATATTTCTCATCCATTTGTCTGGAGAGTTCTCCGGCCGTTCTTTCATTTCCTAGCAGGGCTCATCAGGCCCGCTCGGGGCTCAGGCGCTTTGTTACTTCCCAAATGGAGTTATTGCGATACGAACGGTTAAATATTTATTATCACCGCATCAAACAAAAGCATTGACTCCAGCCTATTTAACTTCTATTAACTTCAGTCATTATTGGTTTAAGTCAGTATTGGTGACCTTTGTGAAGAAACAAATAAATTTAAAGAAACACGGTTTTAACGCAATGCGTGAATGATTTATATAAGTGAGTTTTATGGTATGAAATCAGTTGCTTGGTAAAAGTGAATCAAAATAGAATATATTTAAAACATATTTTTTAAGCAATTTTTCAATAAAATGTTTTATGTAGATCTAAGACCATTTTCAGCGGTGAAATTTAGTATATTTCAGAAACCGTCAGCAATAAAAGACATCACCTGAATATATACAATTATTAATTATTAATTAGGTTAACTTATAATCACCTAATAATATATGCAATGATATCATATAGTAATTGCTAAAAGTATTATGTAAGCTATCGTTAGATTCGCAATTAGAATCTAAATATATCCTGTTTTTTCAACCAAAGCTGAAAACCCCAAGAAAGTTCATTGTATTCTGGGTTCTTCGTTATAAGCATAATTTTATGTAGAATAGAAACCCCTGATTTGTTTTTGCAATTTACTTTATAAAATATTAATAAAGTTCCATTTTGGGTACCTGAGATATTCAGTTAGATTCAAGTATTTATGTAATAAAATTATCTTGTCTTTATTAAATAAATTGTTTAATGCCTCGTGCGTATTTGATGATTTTAATCATGTAAATATGCTATTAATGAACCAATTGGTTTTGGAGAGTTTAAATACGTCAAAACAATCTCATTGAAATCCAAAATTCAGTGTTTTCGCTTTAATTCTATTAAACAAAATTCTGCGAATCTAGGAATCAAAACACAATAAGGAATACGATCTACCGAAGTATTTTTAGATATCTTTTAAGGATTATTAAATTTATACGAATACCCCATAGTATAGTAAAAAACGTTTTACAAGATCGTTACAAAGAAACCAGGCACAGAAAAGTGTTGTAGAGATTTATTACATGTAAAATAAAATTGACAATATTTAGGAATATTCGATGAAAATTATATAAAGATATTGAAACAAATTTTTAATGACTTCAACCGAGTAAATATATCTGTTTATACTGAGAAGGATTTCATTTAAGTTTTGGTTTTAAGTAACACAAGCGAATCATGACGCTGCATTTTAAAGACACATACAAGTTTCTGTTCTGCGCCTTATTTGCTAAGTACAGTTAACATTTTTTTTATCACATTTTAGTAATTCGATAACGCTCTGAATACAGTTTGTACATCCATTACGATATTTTTTATACTTGATACTGTGCGAATGGTAGAAGGAGGAAGACAATAATACTGCCATCACGGATACTCGCAGATGCGAGCACTAGTACAGTACACAATGTACGGACTTAGGGGGCTTTTCTACGAGATGAGGACTTTAACAACGTTACATTTATTTGACAGTACCAGAGCTATAAGCATCTTCTTCCTTCCGTATATTACGTGTTTTATTTTAAGTGTTAGAGAGAATTGAAAAAAACATATTAAATATTTAAACAAAATATTACCATTTTAGATTTTATGTAATCACAGTGTTTTGAGGGGAAAAAATTAAATAAAGTGATTAACATAATAATAAAAACCCACATAAAGAGAACTGCGGTGGTCAAAAATATTTTTTTTGTAATATTCTTCTTTTTTTGGTATTTGAATAAAATATTGTTATTATAATTTTTTTTCAGATCTTATTAGTATTTTCACAAATATTTTTACGCTGATACAATAATAAATTATTAATTAATTCTTGTGGATTTTTGTCTCACGTGGTTGTTTTAACATTTAATAAAAAAATATCTAGAAAATGTGGTTACATAATTTAAGATATATTTTTTTGAAATATACTTCAATTGAGGTAATATCAGCCTTAGTCGATAAGAATAAACTAAATTTTCCGACATTACGTTTTCGACAACTCTGTGTAACAATATGGAGTGGAGTTATTGCAACAAATTTTAATTAGCACGCGAATGCTCACGCCTGTTTTCCACCGATCGAGAGCATTCTGGAGCCTCCGGGAAATCCGAATGTTTATTTATCGCCACAAAGTGCGCCGTTCATAATGCGATTACAGCCTGTATTCAATCGAGCCGCCGACTCCGCGGACGCTCGCCGGCATAATTATGTTTGCCGAAACACCAGATATCGCCATTTTGGAAGCACCGAGTCAGGTATCGCCTACGAGGGAGATATTCCGAACTGAAGTCATCCATTCTACCGCGTTTATCCCTTAATTTGCGTGCAGCACAAACACGTGCCAGCTCGGGCATATCGCGACCAATTACAATTTCCCGTATATTTTAGCACTGATTTAGTTTGGAATATAGTATGGAAATAATTAAGTAAACAAGCAACACATAGAGCCAACGTGAAATACTGGCAAAACCGGTCACCAATAAAAATTAACATGTGGAAAAATCACTCGAGTATTTTATTTAAAATATTAAAATGGAATTCCAGCAAGTACTCTCTGTCAAAGATATTGATTACTTTAACAATGCTTTCATAATAAATATTAAATTTTATTAAAAATCGTAGATGTATTTATTTAAAATCAAGTTGTATAGAGACTTCAAATATTAATCAATGAGACGGTTAAGTCTTTTTTTCCATATATAACTGTCAAAATTTTTGACCTATATATTTCTAATATACGTTTTTTCTATTTACTAAAGTCATTTTCCTAAGATACATGCAGTACTAAGATGAATCATTTCAATCCAAACAAAAAAGAGGTTGCATCGTTATTGGCACCTTGAATTAAAGATAACAAAAATAAATCACTAGTAAATTTTACATTTGCAACAAAACGTATACATACGATAGTTTGAAAGTAAAATTTTCAGAAAAGAGATGCACACTCCCTACAGATGTATTCAAATTCCAAACTAAACGCTTGCAACTGCATAATCAAACAGAAGCAACTTGCGTCCATTGGCTCTGCGTGACTTTAGTTTATTCGTGGAATATTTGTTTATAATGAAACAGTTGGCATTCTCTCCATCATGGTGCTAGATTTCCAGGAAGGTCCAAACAAGTGGAACTAATTGTGCAGCCGTAAACAGCCGGCGGGCGGCGCCGCCAGAACTGCGCTTGCACATTCAATTATGCCTTCATTGCTAGCCACGGTGTATAGAAAGGATGCTTACCTGCCTGTGATTGTGTGCATATAAAAATATTAGTATTCCACTAGTCAATGTGTTAATGTCTAATTGAACATACATCGTCAATCACGCCATTATATTGAAATATATCGAAAATAAAGCTTACTTGGCGGTTACTTTACGCGTGTAAAAATATTGATATTTCATTGCTCATTTTAAATATGTAAACACATATTAAGCAACCAATTGTATGTATGTTTGAGTATTAGGTAAAATTAATTTAAATAATACAGCGACTGTGGTGAAAATTTCATTATTGCGGACTATTCTGTACAAACTGCAGGCTTTAGTCGCCATTCAAAGTTCAAAATTCAGTCGCCTCGGTTCATTAGCAACATTAGTGAACATTCTAGAACTCTCCAAGTGTTATTAGAATTCATGCGTACATTCACTGACTTGCAAAGTAACAAAATGAAATGAAAATCAAAACAATGTTTTGAAGTAAATATATATAGCTAAACAAGTATTTTTTTTGTTGTTTTGTGTGTTGATTGATTACCTTTATAATATAAAAAAATAAACATAATAATTAAATATTAACGACGACAAAAATTAGCCCTTTTTGGGGAGGGGAGGATGGTTTATTATGTAATTTTAAATGAAATTTATTAATTTGATTTCTCAGCTATTGTTTAAATGATTTTACAAGCACCGCTTATTCGTAAAACAATTTTGGTTCCACATTTTCAAAACAAAGGAAATATTTTTAACGTAACGTTACATTATTTACACAGTGTTTCTCACGGTATAACTCATTATGCAAAATGTTTGAGGTAAGCGAGTGATCGTTTAGCTTTCTTAAGTACTGAAGGGGTAGGGAATATGGGGTGGCAGTGTATAAAAAACCTCATTGTTCAAAGGTTATGTATTTTAAGGGCGTAGTCTATTTTTTTATGTTTTACTGAGTCGAAGTATGTATTTTATAATGCTGAATGTCGGAAATGTCAGAATCAGAATATATTTTACTACTTTTTTAAAACACAATGCTTGCATAAAATATAAAAAGGCAAATATAAAAGCTTATAGCACTACTACGGGTAAACCAACCTTTTTTTTCTTTTAGAAAAAATTGCTTAAATCACACCAATAAAAATTATCTAACCTAACCTTTAAAATATATTTAACACTATTATTTAGCACCTTTTAATAGATTCTATAATAAATATAATTTTGTCTACTGTCTTTTAAATATCTACGAGAAGGAATATTAAAATTGATGTTTCATTTAACAACATAAATTTAAAAAAAAAAGCGTTCGCAGGTTTTGGGAACGGTTGTTCTTGAAGCGTCATAATATCTAAGAATATAACTACCATATACAAGTTAAGTCATATCTTAGTTAATAATGTATGATGTATGAACGCTAAAAAAATCAGAATTATACTACAGGCAATGATAAATAAACTTAAGTTTAGGAGTATGAGTATTATTTCAGACAAATTTGACAGAGCAATAAAATATAGATATTTAATTCATTAAATACCTTTTTTTTATTAAATGTAGTTATTATAAATAGGTTTTTTTTCACTTGTACTGCGTATATAATAAAAAAAGATTTTCCGATACATATTTAAATCGTGGACAATAAAATAATTTGTCGATTCAATAACGAAATTTAATAGTATCCAATTATGTCTCCCTTCATCTTTTCTCCTAAGAATTTCTGTCCTTACTAATGAATAGCAAATATACTTTCACAGATTCAATACTCAGTAAGCTCTTCTGCTCTCATTCGTCCCCTACAGCTCAGGACGCAAACGGGGCGGGTGTTTTCGTGTTTAATTCTATTTGTCTTATTTTAACACGTTTTGATTTTATATTCATATTTTTTTTTACAGACACTTTATTTATTAAAGTATTAATAAATAAAAATGTGTATATCACAAGCAAATTATCAAGATTTTGAAAGAGTCAACCTATCTTCGAGTCTCGTTACTAAAATGTTGACAATTTACAAGTGACCAACTGATAATGTTTATTATTTTAGTTATAAAAAACCAAATGCAAATCGGTATTTGTAGTTCAATTTATATAATAAAATAATGGTCAACATTTTAAAATATTTTATGAGTGTAATATTTAACTTGTATATCCGCAGAGTGTCAGTTTATCTTTTTAGCCAATAGTTTTTTTTTTAATTTAAAAGACTTTGTACACCGCCAATGTAAAATGCTTCTGCAAATGAAGCATTAATGACGCTTGATAACTGTAACATTCATAAATCAAATTTTAAAATCTCTTAACCTTTTGAAATTGTGTAATTTGTTTCAAAAGACGGTAAAGCTTGAATTTGATGAAAATTATATGACTTTACAAATCCTTGCAATAGAAATAGCACTTTATGCTTTAAAGTCTTAATATATTCAAAAACTTTTCCCGTATACTTAACCAAAGGTGCTCATACTATACTTGTATAGGTTAATGATATAATACGTACCCAAGATGGCTTTAAAATAATTATATGATTATTTCATATATTTTATGTATGAAGTATGCGCTCTCCCTTTTCGATTAATGATTTGAATAAACTGAAGAGTTGTATAAGTCTTTGAATATCTAAAATACTTACTACTGAAATCATTTTTGCAATCTTCTATTGAATCACAATGATATTTAGAAGTACCAAAAGTTTTTTTTAAGACTTCAACTCCGCCTGTTCGGATGATATCACCAAATTAATGTATCGTATATAATACCAGAAGTACAAGAACTTTGTTAAGCCGCAAATGATTTTAATTGCATACCCGACTCTTACGCTTTCAATTTTACATCCTTAAAAAGTACTTTATTATATAAATCAGTCATGCCGATTATCTAGTCTTGGGTGTCTCTCACTCATGGAGCTTAACAGCCAAATATTATAAAACAAACACGGCAGGCCCACCTGACAGATAAGTATGGCACGAGTAAACTTATCACCAGGTATGGGAGTCGATGCACGGATTACCTTCATTTTAATGAAGAACGTGTTTCGTGAAACTCGCGATGTCAGCTTGAGGTAAATATTCCTGTAAAACGGCTTCAGTCGAAACGCCCTGTCATCCTCCCTCTCATTTAAATTTTCAACAAAGACCCTCGCGCCGTAACGCAAGACATATTTAATATAAACCTACGAAACAAAAGACATAAGAAGTCATAATGGCGCTCGTACTCCGCCATTCAAATATCAACAGCAGAATTAGTCAGGCAAATGTACTTTGGGAAGCATAACGGGTAACTAATTGAAAAAGTTTATTTCACGTCTCTATTAAAAAATTCTTTACATACGGTTATATTTTACTAACGACCGTAAAGATTCCGAGAGTAGTAGTACTTTATTTTTAATGTATTTTTTTAAACTTTTGTACTGAAACAAAGAATTGCATGTGTTGACTTTAGAAAATAATTAAATATACAGGCACTTGATTGTATCATTAGAAGTCTAATAAATTGTTGAGGTACCAAGTGGAGGTGGCAAGTATATAGTTTTGTAGCTCGTTAAGTATTAAAAAAAGTTATATTGCTTAATCAAAATATTTAGTCGATGAAAGTAATACTCTTAAGTACTAATTAAGTCGCGTTGGCTTTTAACGTAAACATAATGACAAGTTGTTATGTATCTTTTG
Organism: Atopsyche davidsoni; assembly: GCA_022113835.1. NCBI lineage: Eukaryota > Metazoa > Arthropoda > Insecta > Trichoptera > Hydrobiosidae > Atopsyche > Atopsyche davidsoni. Next base: position 5,224,088 of record JAILWY010000001.1, read on the forward strand.
AATAGTTGTTATCTTTATATATTATGAACATAGGTCTTATCAGAACACAGAATAAATAATGCATTAAACTTTATTGGTCATTCGATTTTTTTATTGATGATTATTTAAAATAAAAGGTAACGCTTTTAAGCTAAAATAAAACTGTTGAATCGTAGTCAAAAATATATTGTTTCTCGTTTCTATAAATACTAAGAATTTAAGCGTTAAATGATGTAAGAAACCATTTTATTAAATGTACGTTTTCAATATCTATGCAGTTATATTTACTAATTCAATTTAAAAATTAAATGTGGTTTTCTTTTGAGAGTCAAGTACTAAAAATAGGTTCAAATCTCTCCTTTACGAAGTAGAAAAAAAGTCTATTTAAATAACTTCCATACAAAATATAATAAAACCTGGTTCGTGAATGAAGCGGAAGTATTCTGGGCGCTTTTCTTGAATGCTGAACTATTTCCTATACAGCAGCAGACTTTAGAAATTTACAGACCCCAGCAGTTTATATGGTTTTTAATTTCCGCCCTTAAATGGGATATTTTGCAATTCAAGCGATATCACAATGCATAAAAACTGATTTAAACAGTAAAGCGTCGAAAATAACTAAAAAGTAACAATTTAAGCATATAGGCTGAAGGCTAAAAATATATTTTCGAAAAAATGTTTATTTGATATTCACTCGTTTGAATCTTTGTAGATAATCCATCCTTGATTTTTATTGTATAATTATGAATATTTGTGTTAATTGTTGTATATGTTTATAAAATTGTTTATAAATGTAGTTCATTTTCACAATTGTGTTGATATTTATTTCATCTTGATTGATTTTTCCACATATAATTTTTTTATCGGTGAATGGTTTCGCCAAACTTTCGCGTTGGCATTATCAAACTGAGTGATGTGTAAAAATCACTCAAGTATTTTACCTGTTTAAAATATTCAAATGGAATTCCACCAAGTACTCACTGTCAAAAATATTTAATTTTATATGAGTAGGCTAAATTGTACATCGCTGACATCGACAAATTTCTATACACTCCCCAGAGTAAGAGCTCACAGAGAGCCCGGAGTTACAATCAGAAACACAATAAAGATATTTCTCCTGAAAAATGCTTTGAGAGCTCGCGGGATATAACTTTGCATTGATTTATCTGGCGTGTAATGGACTCGCCCATGCAAGGTCTTCTGATTGAATGAACTGTTCCGGCGCGGGCCCAGACAATCGGGGCGGGGGTGGAGCCTCCCCGGAGGTAGCGACTTAATAAAGACAGGCCCCGCGTCTGAGCGCCGTAGATGGCCACTCGCGATGTGGGGGGAATCCTGAATACTGTAAACCATAGGTTCCCAAAATATTTTGTCCCGTCGACCCCATGTCGAATTTTCCTATTTTTCGTAGACCCTTGCCTTGCTAATATTGAATTTATACAATATCATCTTCTTCAAACATATTTTTGACATCTGATGTACAGGTGCGCCATATTTTATGTCGGTATGTAAACATTGATTAACTTTTTTTTTTTCGTAAGAAGGTTGACAACTGCACTGAAATCCTTTTTCATGTGGTATGAAGATGGAAAGCTATCAAAAACCTTCTTGAGATAGTCCATAATGCAGGATTAACAGCATTATTATGTTATTACATAGGTTCAATCTGTGTTCAATTATGATATTTACGGAATGCCTAAATTTTCGTGATGATCCACTCTCGTAAGCCCCCATTTACAGTTCGTGGACTCCCATTTTAATTTTTCGCTGTCATCGACCCCTTGCAGGGCAAAATCGACGCCTGGGGGTCGATATTGACCACTTTGGGAACCAGTGCTGTAAACGAACGCTGATTGCAATGGGGCCGTTTTCTATTCTGATTTTTCTCTGGGATTTGGCGGCCCTAATTGCGTACTTGCTCGTAAAGATATTTCATACATCCTTAATAAAAACACAAAAAAAATTATGTAAATTTATTTCAGAATATTTTGCAGTTTTTGTATTCACAAATAAACAATAAATATTATAGTACTTTTTTAAAAAGTCAGTAATGATACTATATGTACATACATATTCAAATATTTATATTGAACCTCAAATTTTGAAAAAATATAAAAAAAATAATTATCAATAATGACATAAGTTAACTATAACTATAAAAATCTCTTAATAATAAATATTTCCACAGCCACATAAAACTGTGTCTTGTTATCATTAGGTATTGCAAAGCATTTCAAAGCTCATTTCAAATATAATTATAATTGATTTGATTATATATCGAAATTTAAAAAACCGCCTTTGCTTTGCTAAAGTATGCTAAATAGTCTGTGTTTGAATTTTCAGATGCTGTAAGAGATTTCGCTCTCCCCTAGTCATTACATGTCTTCATATTCTAAAGGTAAAAGGGGAAGGTTTTCGAATATATTATTGCAAGTAAATGAGTCTCAGGAGCTTTCTTGAACTTATCTTCAGTAGTATAATTTATATAGAAAATCGAAAATTTTGTTATCAAAGTTAGCATATCACGTATTCTTCAAGAGAAATTAAATTAAATCATTCTACCTTCAATAATACTTTACTTTACTCACTGAAACATGATTGAATTTTACTAAATAATTAAATTATTATTTTTAGGTATAAAGCGGTACAAAATTATATTTATATGTTTTTTTGCAATATTAATAAGTTATTGTATGAAACGGTTATCTTTTTCAATAAGAAAGACACATGTTTTTACCTGTATTTAATAAAAAGCATATTCTATAAAAAAGATCCACCTTAATAAATATTCTGCGAGCAAAAACTGAATATAACATTTTTGGAGTCCAAAAAAAAAAAACCATTATAAAATTGCTCATATTTCATATAATAACCATAAAAAACGTAACGTATACGGACTTCATCATTTTCCATAGGAGCAATAAATAATAAAATAATTATTTCACTTGATTTACTCATATTTTATAAAATTTTATTGTGAAACTAGTCTTTTAAAAAGTTACGGTAATTTTTTTTTTAGTTAAACGTTTTACGTGCTTAAATATTTAAAAATATGTATTTCGCTAGACATAAATTTACTATGGTATTTAATACTTTTTTCTCTTAGAAACTAAAGAAAACAATATTCACATCTTAGTAAAGTTTCAGAATATTATATATTTAATGAAAGTATTATAATTCATCTTTTTCTACCAACAACTAAAAATTCACAAAACAAAGATAATACTCAAAAAAAAACGCCAAAAATTAAAAAAAAAAAAAACTTCATAAAATCCTACTTTTTGTAGTGTTATAGTCACTATTAACATATTTTTTTTAAACATTAACATATTTATGCCAAATTTTATAGGGGTTATAATAATTCACTTCATAGCTCTTATGTTTTCATAATGTTTACATTACATCTTCAAATATTGGTGAAAAATATAAGTTTTTAACTGACAGTGGATAAAAATATTTAAACTTTTATTTATTTCAAAAGTTTAAAAGTAAATGATCGCCATTTCTTTGCGATATGGGGTTGATGGTTGTTTCTTGTTTCTCTCTAAGGTATGATCGATTTCGCGTTAACTTTCATTGATATCGCTGATGTTTGGACTTCTATCCTTAAGAGACTTTTCTTCTTCAGGTAACAGTAAAGTTCTCGATGTCTCTTTTGAGCTTCCAACTTCTGATAAAAAGTAACATAAAAGACTTTAAATATTTAGGATATGTAATTCAAAACTTTGTTTATTGGAATATTCCGACCCCAGAGAGTAATAATTATAAAGTTGAAGTATATCAAGAGATGTATCAATCCATATACTAAAATAATTTAATTTTTAATGAGTAAAAGAACGCACAGTTAAAAAAATATTGTAGTCTACAGAACTAAAATAATAACTTTTGGCGAAATACAAATGTTGTATTTTGTAAAATTTTAATAAATATTAAACGATCATATTTTTATTTTATAATACATGTACAATATGTGAATATTGTCTTGAATTACAATGAATTAATTAATATTATCGGTCAAATATATTACGTTGGATTGGTGCCTTCCTGTTGTTAGATTTCATTTAGGGACCATAAAATATTATCGGATACGGAGATTGCAAGAAAATTCAATCCTACTTATGGTGGTTTTTTTCATGAACTGAGTGGTACTTAACGGTCATCTAAAATGAAACCCTACTCTTACCTTGTTATATTGAATTAATTTATGTGATCCTTATAAAGACATATTCATTTTTTCTCTTTATTTAAACCTCTCTTGGTTGTTTCATAATTTTTGCTCTTTTGTACTAGTTCTGTGTTTATACAAATATCAATACAGTATCATATAGTATGATATTTAATATTTTTTAGCGACCGTTTATTCGATTATTTACTCTATACAATTTAAAATCTACGTGAGTTTTCACAAAAACCAAACCGAGCGTACATTATGATTATTTAAGTGTGTCTTATGGGTATTTACCTGAAAGGTAGCAATTTCATATGAACGGAATTAAAAAAATTCAAAATGGCGCTATTTCATGATTGCATTGAAAAAACCTCTCATTTTTTTTCGATTTCAATTTCAGATAGGCGAAACCTTACCGAGGCTCCTACCGTCACGTGTTCGGGCTGCGCCTATGACAGGATATCAATTTTGAAACAGGAAATTGCGAGGGGGTTCATTAATCGACATTTTACATACCGGGGCCGCCGCTGCTCGCTTTCTCCTAATCATTACTTTTCAATTCTTTTTCAAAAGGCGCCGTTCATACAACATATATTATTTAGGACACGAGATGTAGCCGAGACGATGAAAATCGATTATACTTTCAAATACGAATTGTGTATTTTTCTCAATACAAATATACATTCAAGAAACGCGTAAGTCAATACCCACACATTTTCCAAGCACAAGATCGTAAATACATGAAAATATTAAAAGAAATTTCGTAAGTAAAAAAAGGAATTTCATTTTTATATTTACAATTTTTACGAAAGCTGTACGTATAACATTAACAGAGTGATCAAAAAAAAAAACATTTATAATATTTAAAAAATTAAAGCACGGTTAAAAAATTAACCTGTTATTCATATATTAGCAAATCCTAGTAAAAAACTTTTAATATTATTTTCGATGTTTATTCATTGAGTATTTCGTTACGATCATTCGATAAAAAAGTCACTTTAAAAAAAAATTTTAGGATGACTTGACAGGTTTATGAGCAGAATACACCACATACTAGTTTTTTACATGAAATAAATAATTCTAAATATCACAAGCTTTATTTACAAAAAATAAATATAAAATAAAAATATATCAAAATACGAGATAGTAAACCGTAGAGAACCTGTATTAAACCCCAAATTATTTTCCATATTTATATCAGGACATCAAAGGCAAATTATTAGCTTGTGAAAAATACGTCTTCATTAGTAGCACCGGTTTTCTCTTAACCATAATACGTTTGATATTTTATTAGCTGTGTTTACCGTGCCCTCTTCCTCGGAGGTTTAAAAATTTAATTCCTGACAAACACTCGAGAAAGTGCGGTTTTTATTTACTCCCCCTTCGGCAACGTCTCAAACATCCCTACCGGGGTTAAATAAGTACACACTTCTGTATGAAACCAAAAATGACTTCGAGGATCCAGTAACATGTCGGTCTTTAAATAGGATGGCCTAAAGTTGAGATACGAAAACCTTTGCATTAAATGAAACCAATTTTTTTCTCATTTTACTTGAGTATAATCGTATTAGCATCATTAAAAGGTATTTGGTTTTTTGATACATAAACCTAAGCTATTTTTAGGGTTTTTCAATGTCGTTATGCAATAAAATGTTAGATATACAATTTATAGAAACCCAGATTATTCAGAAACTCTCAGCTCACATAAAATAAAATATTGCTAGATAATCATTGCCTCTGTCTCTAACAATATGTTTTTGTTGAAAAATAATGAGACCTCACTATTTTTGAAAATGCCCATATGGAAAGTTAGCGAAACTAGTCACACAAAACATAATAAATATGTAAAAAATCACTCAAAATGTTTCTTGGCCGTTATTATGGTTGTTACGCCATGTTTTTGCTAATCTTGTATTTTTACGTTACTAAAAGTCTTTGTCCCGGTACAAGTAATCTTCAGAGTTTTAAAATATTTGTCATAGTAAGGATTTGAACAACTTACTCTAAAAACTATTTTGTTGAGCATCTCTTTGGTAAATATATAATTAGTTCCAGATTATCCAGAAATCATTGGCTTATTTAATGCGGTTAAAATCAAAATATTTGATAATTGAAAACAAAAAATGTTTTTTTCTGGTGACTTATTTGCATTTATATACTATGTGATATCCTCTCCTCGGTGGATTAATGTGACCAACATCTGTTCGTGGTTTTATGAGAATAATATTTTTTTTATAATTCTGTGAAACTTATATGAAAGCATAGTGCTTTGTGCTTTAAATTATTGCAGATATATTTATCTAAGTCTTATTTTTCAAGTTTTATGCTTGCTTTTAGATAAAGACGTTCATGAGAAAAGGTTTTCATCCATTTTCATAAGAAGAATTATCTCTAGCACAACCAAACCACTATAGTTTTGGATTAAACACATTTCATAAAAGTATTTCTTTATAAATGTTGTGTACATCAAAACATTGAACCATTTTTTTTTTATTAGTTGTGTAACTATGAATATATTTTAAGATTAATCTTTCGTAGATATCGGAAATTTGGGTTTACTTGGTTATTATGATGAATTGATTTATTTTGTCATACCTCAAAATTTTCCTTTCTTTGTAGACACAGGAAGATAAATATACACAGTCTAAGCACATTTGAAATATTTAACTATAAAAAGAGAAAATAAAACTTTTACAGTTAAATATTTAGAAAATTTGTGGGAAAAGGTTTTTTTGCTAATATAATAAAAATTACCATCCAGTTTATGTTAATTTTACTATAATTTTGCTTTGTATGAACAAAATGCAAATATGATTAAAATTATTTAATTAAATATATAAGTATGCAGTATTGAGTTCAACAATTTATTAATTTATAAATATATTCATAATTTCTACTTAAAAAAAAACTTTTTTTTTATTTTACCAAAACCAACAACTTTTTATAAGTTTTCTCGATGTCCCTAGTATTAAAGATCGTTGGACACTTGTGCGGTCTCAGGTCCCAGAGGTCATCCGACGACCTTCTCTGACCTTGCCTCTAAGAATAGCATAAGCCATCTTTCCAGTAAACATTAGAACTCCACTTTTTCTATCTTTCCGGTAAAAAAGTAACCCCGTTAATTAATCTTCGTACATTTCATTTGGATGGCTTTCTGCTTGGGCCGTACTTGTTCATAGTAATACCAAAAAAAAATCTGACTCATTTATTCTGAATTTTCGTCTACCGGCTAAAACTTAATAAAATCCTCTAATCAAATAAATTTAAAGCCTCACATAATATCATAATAATTCTTATCTCTGAGGTTAGAATCATTTGATATGTCTTATATAATTATGATATGTATCAAGTATTTTAACTTAAAGCAAAACATAGATTAAAAATATGAATTCTATCATAACACTTATCTATAATTTTAAATAAGTAAGAGTACCATTTTAAATAAAAATTAAAAGTGTAAGTCTATATTAAAAAAAAAAATAAAAATCAAACTCATTGTAGTTAAAATATTTCATATATTTTAATAGAAAATACTTTGTGAAATTCCATAATAATATATTAAAGTTAAAAGCTTCTTTTGAAAGACTGGAATTTGCAGTTTGAAAATACAAGCCCTGTCGTAAAGCTGGTCGCTTCAAAAAGCATGCAAAAAGTCACTTTAGATTTTTTTTCTAATTTATTTTATATCTTTTAACGATGCCAAAAAATATGGCGAAATTAAAATACTTAAAAACAGTACACCAACAAAGTGAGGTTTCATGTGAATTTAAGTTTTATTAAAGAGTTTACTCCGTACAGAAGTGTGTAAGGGATGCAAGAATGCTTGAGCACTTTATTATCCAATAAACAAATAATTCATTGCAATTACCTCTCTTTAGTAGGCTCCCAAAATAAACGTTCACCTAATTAGCTAGCACCTTGGATTAACTGCACTTGTATGTATTAAACATTTAACACCTCAAATTTTACGGTTCTTTCAGAAGGGTAGTTTATGGAACACCCCTGTAGCCTTTTATTACCTCACCCTCTATAGTCGGAGAGTGGCTGGGACACATACAGGATGGAAACTCTAAGCCTATAAGATCGTTTTTTCCTTGTCATTACCTCTATACGGCCGGGTTTCTTGCTGCATAAGATTTCCAGTTTCAGGATTAGCAGAACTTAGGAAATAAAATGATTTTCATCAGAATACAACGGGGTAAAAAGCAGAATTTTAATTTATTATAATAATATATAATTGGTGCGTGTTAATTTCTATACATGTGTGCGTGTATATAAATTATTCAAATACAAAAAAACACTACGTAAAATAAGTTAAACAGGTTAATTTTGAATTCTTTCAGATTCTGTTTTACCATTTTATTGACACTAATGTGAAAAGTACGAAGTAATGAATATTTCAACCGAGGGGTTACAACCCGGTGTAAGCCTCGTTGTGCAATTCTGAAAGTCGTTGAACTTCAGTCCCCGATTGGATGCGGAAGATATTTTATCAGCAGCCAGCGACATTTATGGCATTCCCTTTTGAGAAGAATTGCGATGAGCGAGCAAGCCCTGCGCTTCAAGCTGCACCATTGTATCTAGCATTTGGTGAAATTTAATCTATTTAAAATTAAATAAATATTTAAAATTTTATTCACGATAGACTGGTTTAATTTCTTATAAGATTACAATAAAAACAAAAAATTGGATTAATGTTAATCAGGATGCGTATTTATTTACCCATGCAGGTATTAGTATGTTTATGTGATTAAGCATATTTTTTCCCACATTGAAAACGATTAAAGAAAACTCTCAGAAAATATCATCGTGACTTGTGAGGGATATCCCTCACAAGTCACGATGATATTTTCTGAGAGTTTTCTTTAATCGTTTTCAATGTGGGAAAAAATATGCTTAATCACATAAAAACAAAAAAGGTAAGCGACTGGGGTAATTTTTCATGGAGAACGCTTTTGTCAACTAAATCAACATAATCAGAACACATATCCTTTTGATTAAATAGCCAAACATCCCAATATGAAACTAAGCTATCAAGTAGATATTTAATTATTTTTGTTATTAATTCTGTTCATTCGAGTTTGTAGAGAAACATTTGAAAAAATGTATATTAATAAACCATCATCAAAGTATTAACTTGTACGTTTTATTAAAATTATTTAAATCATACTTTTTGACGAGAAATACATAAACAGTTATAGATTGTTTTGGTTTATGGATATTGTGATTTTTCTATCCGTACTTTGAAAAAAAATAAAAGGTTTCCATGTGAAATAATTTTATTGAATAATATTCGGTTACTGGCTTTTACGTTAGTACCGCAGAAGCAATGCGAGCACTCTAGAACAATCAGACTGGAAACTCGATTGTAATGCCGTGTAACAGGTTAGGTTGGAATAAGACGAGACGCGAGACGCTGGTTTGGAAATTTAAGGATATTAATATAGTTTTATGGGAATACTACAATTTTATGTGGAGAAATGGAGGTCGGAGACGACATTCGAATATGTAATACATGAAACGAAAGCTATCTTATATACCCAGAATATATTTTATATAAAAAGGCAAGTTGTGCTTTCGTAATAGGCAATAACACTGAATGGAGGTTAGGTGCCCGGCGAGTAAATACAATTGAGTTAAAACACGTAAAAAAGAAGTTTAACTGTTGACCTGCTTTATATTGAAACTTTTTGTGTAGTTAATAGTTGTTATTTAAAAAAAATGATTTAAACGATGAAAATTACAATATATAAAATAAATTAAATCAATAAATGACAGTAGTTTTTATTTTTCTTTATATAAAATATATGCGTGATTTAGGCTATACTTATAATATATGAATTGAGACATTGAATTTATCCGATTCGATAGAGTGTGACTTTGATTCTCCAGCGCTTTTCGTGAGGTGGATTTTGATGTTCTCGTAAAACACAATCGTAAATAAAATTTATTTAAAAGCCAAAATTATTATCCTCATCATCTCTGTAACAGTATTCGCCGTCGTATGCTCCCCACAAGGCGTCATCATTTACTCTTCCCTTCAGAGTTTCAGCGTGATTTTTTAGGCGCATACAAATTTATCAAATTTTGACCTCGTACTATCGCAAGTAACTTCGTGCAAGTAATGAAAAATTCATCGACCGATTATTACGACATTTAAGCAGTTTATCGATTTGAGTAAATTAAAAACACCATACTTCTAATCTGATAACAAAGAAGGAGTCTAGTAAAATGAAATATTATCTGTTTATTTGAATTTTTACTGTCATTAATTTATGTGCATATGATTTATTTTATAAATTATAAGTTTTGATAATTCAAAGCTTTAATGTTAAACTTTAAAAAATATTAAAATCTTACATTATGAGTTCTGTTGGTAAGGCCGTGCATACGAGATATCTTATATGACATTTATTAATTTAAAATATATTTCAGTTACAGATTAGTGCATTTTGTGTTTAAAAGACATCTGTCTTACCAACTAATATAATTACTCACACCTGCAATTTGTTGTGATACGAGATTCTAATTCTTATAGTGTCTATGATGTAATTAATGATTTAGTATCAAGTCCAAAAAATAAATAATTAAGAAATCTAATTCGTGGTATTCTTACTTCATTTGTTAAAATGTTAATATTTATAAAATATAAAAGTTTAAAAAATATATATATATATATAAATAATTTAAAAGTTATGCTTGTGTTCTTCTGGAGGTTTCAACATCAAATAATACAAAGGTTATAAAATATATTTAAGGCTTTCCATTTTGTTCATTCCGTGTGAATTGTGATTGGTCAATTGCGGGAGGTGTGCATTGCGCCGCCGGGGTTATATATAGTGAGGCGGCTTTGATGGTCCTTTTATATCCGCAAAAACCGAACGCGTGGTAAACCCGACTCGGAGTAACGAGCCTTCATTTCTCAAGACGTTAATCCCGTCTCTGGAGACGCCGCCCCGCGGATATTGCGCTCCGGCGCGCCTGAGAGGAGGCACGCGCTATCCTGCGTCTCTCTCTGGGACGGGAAGCGGAAGCCCTCGGATCACTCACACTTCCCGATACAGCGGATACTCCATTTGTCACGCGCTTTATGTTAAATATCAACCAACTCAGTGCTTAAGCACGATAAACAAAAAAAAAGAATATATATATGTATGTATGTATGTATGGGTGTGTGTATTTATGTCAAACAGATATGTATGTTCAAATACATTCATGAAATCTTTGGCTTCCGATTAAGGTCTGCATAAAAAGGAAATCCCGATTCAAACTTGCTTACATGCAGAATAAACACATATAAAAACAAAAAAAAGGTTTTCTGGTTACAAAGCACCGCAAAACAACCCTCATGAATATATTCAAATGTATTCTTTTTGAAGGTCGATATATCCGGTCGCTTTTTGCTCTCCCTGCGGCCGGAAGTATCGACTGCAGCCCCCGGTGGGAGGGGGGAAGTTATCTCATTAGCGAGGCAACTACAAAGCCGCGTCACTGTCGGGGGAGGGGTTAGCAACACGTAGAGGGTGGAAATATTTAAATTTTGAATCATGCCTTTGTGTGCAGCTTGGGCGAGCGGTTTTTGGGCTAAAAATATGTTTTGGTATTTAATTTTTAATGCTTTTGGAGCAGTGTGGTTTTCAGCACGTTGAATTTTTTAATGTGACAAAAAAATTTTTTTCAACCTTTCATAATCACTGCTAAATTTAAATTAAACAATAATATTCAGAGCACATTGAAAAATATGTAAAATAAACACCATGACCAATTTCATACTATTTAATTGTACATATAAAATTGAACATGACTTGAGGTAACAAATATAAGGTTTTAAAACAACACTTAACACCCTTAATAAAAATTATAAACACACAATGAAAAAGTAAAAACAACTAAATAAGCATTAAAGGGCTTAAAAATATTTTACTATAGTAAATTATTTGGTACTTGATCGTGTGCCTAGGATCCTCTTTCAGTACTTTTCTGTACTTAAAGTATGTCTTAAAAGAATTTTATATGAAAAAAAATAAAATCTCTTTATTCTGCATTATTAACGGATTACACTATAGCCATACGTACAACATTCAAAGGCATTGTGTTAAATCTATGACTTTTCACTTCTCTGGTTCCTTGTTAGCTCGAGAGGCATGCTAGACGAGGTACCAAATTGGTATAAACAAAAGCTTCTAGAAACAATTGCTATCTAATTCTGGTATCAAAAGAAACTGGAAAAACCTTTATACACCAGAAATCAGACTTGGCGGAAGTAGGGCAGACCTGGCGAAATGAGGTTATCAAGGAGAATCACGTGCCTGTGAGGCGAAGAACGTCTGGATGGCAAGCGCCTTATCTGATAGACTTGCTCCGAGAAAGATTTGGCGCTCGCAGGCCCAAAAAATAAATTCGATTCATTACTGACTTTGAAAAAAGTCTTGCTAGACCAATTTATGCGTTTTGTACAATTCTCATGTGTAATGACCGTAACATTATATTTCATAGAACATAATACTTATAAAGTTCAAGCTTTTAGTTTTTTAATTTTTTCGAGTGATATTTGTGGAGAATTTCTATTTTTATTTGACATTGAAATTGCTAAATTGTGTGCTTGGATTACTTTTTTAAAATAATGCTTATGCTTATATTTTATTTAGTAAACACAAAACAAATTAAATCGTTAAGCTTTTTTGCTTTTTTATCACATTTAATTGCTGCTAAATTGAACACTTAGCTTTGACTGTACAAATATCGCTACTCAAAATTCCAAAATTATTATCAATTAAATCTATAAAATAAAAATACAAACAGCCTTGGTGAGTAATAAATACATCACGCTGCTTGAGTTTTTTTTTACATTCTAAGAAGTTTCTTCGTTAATAATTTAAATAAAATTATCATCTTTCAAACTTAGGATGTTTTCAAGTAAGTAATGCTGCATAATTGGCTATACAGAGCAATAAACTGTTCTTGGCAGCAAGTACATCACGCTGCTTCAACTTTCATATCCCAAGACGTTTCCGAGCTAATAAATTCATCGCTCCATACTGAGCATGTTAAATCCTCGACTAACTACGTTACAGCATTAAAACTCGTTTCACCTGTCTGAGCCGTCATTGGGGATTTACCGTTACCAGAGATATTATACTGCAAAGGAACAGGAAACAAGGAGGTCGAAGACTTCGCGTTACAAAGGCTTTGTCTAGTATGAATGCCGCCATGAATATGTGGGAGATATGCAAAGGAAGCGACCCATGCAGTGCCTTATCTGCTACAGCTCTCGGTTGAGTGCCTATAGTGAGATGTTTATTAAACAACACTAGTGCACAACCTCAACTAAATTTTCTTTAAAAAAATTCAACACAGAATTTTTTTTCGAATGTAAAATGAAAAATTACTATATATAAAAACCCAATGACCACCTTTCAATAAATATTTCCACGATTTAAAGTTAATATAAAGATTTCTCATTTCGCGATTGTTCATAAATCAATCAATAAATTATAGTCTTTTTTGTATAAAATTTAAATTGTTAGTTAAGCTAATAAAATATATTTTTGTAGTAATACATATTTTTTGTGGATATTTGGGCATCAGTTGTCATCATTCAGTACCACTTCTTTAGTACTCTTAATATACCTCTGTAAAACTATTCATAACCACACGCAAATTTCCTGAAATTTATAATTGGCACTCAGCAGCATCACTAATACTTCACAATATGTCATGTATACTATTCGATGTCAAAAACAGCAGCTCAATTATTAATCCAAAAAACAGTAAAATATAAAAACAGCTTCAATTAAAATCAGCCAAAGATAAAAATCCTTCAGCATTAAGTAATTATCGATATTTTTGACCTACTTTTTCTGTTGGGTATAACCACGCCATGTCATTTTAATGTTTTGTTTTAACGACGGTTATAAATACTTTGACGATGTTGCAATTTGTATACGGTGATTAAAAAATCATTGTGTTAACCGAAAATTTCATATATTTTCGATTAAAACATAATCGTGATAAAAGTGAATAGCCTCTGCATAAAATTTTATTATTATTTTATATTATTAGGTAAGTTATTTTTTAAAAAAAATGTAAATATCACATAGTAGTATTAAAATAACTTTGAACGTATTTGCTGTGATTTTTTGAATACACTGTAAATCGTTCTCACCTTGTACAAAATTGAATTCTAGAATAATCTATTGGCATGATAAACGTAATAAAACTCTTATAGCGAAGTACGATCAAAATTTGAATGAGCAAAATAGTCTGCAAACTCTAAAAACTTTGATTCAACTCGCGAATAGACCGATTCGACATTCCAATACGAAATCTGAACCTCCCATACGAGCTCCCCTCGGATAATCTTCGAGAAGAAAGTTAGCGCCCACCGCTTTCCGAATCGAATATCTGCCCGAACAGAATGAAAGGAATTTCAAACTTTACGGTCGCTCCACGAACGGATTTTATGAGGGAATATATAAAATTCCCTCTTCCGGAGGACACCTTGCAAAGCCCTCCTCCGGGGGTTATTTTGGAAACAGATTAACCCTCTCTTCGCGGACTGCAATGCGGTGACCTCTGGCAGGAGACAGCGGAAGCAGATGCTCGGGAAATCCCCGTTTTATTGCGGACGTCCTTAAACCTGAAGACTTCTTGCATAAAACATGCCACGCTACATAGTAATTTTTATCTTTGGTACTGGGGACTTTACACTGTGTTGGTTTTATTTTACTACGTCTGCTTCGTGTAACTTTTGTTATACACTGCGATTAACATTAAATATTATTCATGTGGTAATAAAACCTCTGTATAGGTTTTAAAATTGACCAAATATAAAATATTGATGTACCATGAAAACATACTTTGTTTTAAAAAAAAACATTTTATGTAAACAAATTTTTTTGTTAAATTTTACCCAGGTGAGTCCGAGATATACCAAAAAAAATCTATATATAAATTTAAGCTATCTTTAAAAAATAAAAATACCTCTATATATATATATATATATATAGAAGCAAATACCTGTCTTGACGCAAATATGCCGTCTAAAATTTCAATCAATAGTATTTAGTCAAGCCGTAAACTCGCTACCAAGCAGGAATTAAAATTTAATAATTAATTGATATGTTTCTTATATTTTATCAATTTTTATTGTACTTTCGAAATACATGAAACAAAATATTAAAAAGAATTGGTGATAGTAATTATTATATACTAGAAATGTAGCCCGTCACAGAATGACGCGCATTCGATGAACAATGCTTACAATAATAAGATGAATAATGCTTTAATTTTGTACCATCAGTTGGATGAAGGTGCGAAGTTCTGTGATATACCTTGGCCTTGAACTTTGAAGCAGAGTGGCCCACTGTTAATTTAGCTCCCATTGATGCAAAAGATATACTGTTATCGTATGATCTTATTTTTCTCTTGAAATTTCCATTATAAATATCCTTTAAATATACTGGGGAAATAGGCCTTGCTGGTAGTTTCACTTTACTTTTGTGACAGTAATCGTTGAACTTTCCATCTGATGGGTTTCTGCTTGATAATGTAAAGCATTGCAGAATCGACAGGTCACACTAATTAATCCGAAGACAAACGCAGCGTTCGCTGTGCATCAGTTTCTTTTTGTCTTGAGGTCGATGCGCGTACTCGAATTTTAAGAAGACGCTGCTCACGTTTTCCTTCCAACTCATTGCTTGACATTTATGTCACATTTCGTGTCACAAACAACGCATCACTTTTCACTGCACTGTTCTTTATTTGATGCAGTCTTTATCACGTTCAATTGTGAAATTCTTGTTGAATTACGTTTTCTGTGCGTAGACGGTGTTATTTTGAGTTATTAAGGGTCTAGGTCCCATAATCGAGTTTTTTTATCATTTTCTAGACCGTTTTGCGAAAAATCGACTGCACCAATCAATAAGATTTAAATGTAAAAAGTTTGGTACATCCCTTCTTCTGAACACAATATATTTTTATTTCTTATAAATATACTATTAATATGATAAATATGTGTTTTTCCGATTAAAATGTAGGAATTTGGAGATTCGTCTGGTACATTTTCCAAGAATCCTAAACATTTAAAAGTCTTTTTTTCAATTGGAATTAAAAGATTAAATATAAACCATGTGCGTCTTATAAATTTTAAAATTAAAAAAAAAAATCTTTAACAAACTTTGGTTTTGAAAAGTCGTCATTTTAACCAATTTTTCAACATATTTAAGATTTTACTTTACCCTAAAAATGGACGTTAATTAAATAATAAAAATTAGATAAATATAATTTATAGTTTTTTCAATACTGTGTAAAAAAATCAACTTTCGATATAGCAAAATAAAGTGACAATTAAATTAATTAAATGACACGATTTCGCCAGGTAATGGACTGCCCTCTGGTGTGCCAACCAGACACCAGAGACAGCCCAATCGTGTCATTTTTTTAAATAATATGGCGCACATGGTTTATATTTAATCTTTTAATTTCAATTTAAAAAAAAACTTTTAAATGTTTAGGACTCTTTTAAAATCGGCCAGATGAATCTCCAAATTCCTACAATTCAATCGGAAAAAAAATAATTCTCTTAATCATTTCGATATAGAAAAATAAAGTGACAATTAAATGACACGATTTCGCCAGGTAATGCACTGAGCAACTGCCTTAATGATGTGGTTCATAATTTCTAATGCAATTTCGATAAAAAAAATAGAGATGGCACTTGTGTCAAACTGACAAACTGGAAATGTATTTTTTTGTAAAAGTTCTAAATTTGAAATTCTTGCGGCGAAGAACTGAATCCTATAATTCGTACATATTGAAACTCGCTAAAGCATATTTTATAGTTTATGAATGAAAATATTATCCTATCGTCTTGAAATTCGGCACATAGCTGCGGAAAAATTTACTTAACTTATGTGCAAAAAATCAGCGTTGTATCTTTTAAGATATTCTATAGAAAACCAAAAATCGAAACATACACACATACAAACACACAAACACACAATGGCTATTATATATATTAGATAATAAAACATTTGAGGTTTTGCTCATATGCAATCAAACGCTGCCTAGAACCAACATCTCTTATATTTAATTTGTAAACCTTAAATGTTTTATCGTATTTTCAAAGAGATGTAATATATTTTGTATAATATAGGATCTTTTATTACTTGTAATGTTTCCTAGAGACATGGTTATGATCTGAAATCATTTTGTAAGTGTATATTTTGGTAATTTGTTTATAGTATTTTTATAACACTAACTGATCGCCACACGCTAAATTTGAAGCTCTTAAGTATATCGAGAGGTGTAAATAATTTAGGGATACTTTTACTGCTGACCTTTTAGGAATTAGCCAAGGATCGAGAATTAATTAGACTATACGTTAAATAAGTGAAATTAGAAGCTGTGAAATTTCAGCGGCAAAGGAAATTAAAACCCTTGTTCGTTCCCGAGTGTGTAGAGTCACGCCCTGGGGGCGCGACCCCGTCCGTGAGGCTCCAGTGGTCCTAAAACTTTGTCGAGGGTTGTATGACGTTTGCGATATTACCATGACTACCTCGAGTTCAAGTGTTGATCGTGTTTAATTAACATATAAATTAATTCCATGTGTAAAAACTCTGATAATGATTAAGTACATTTTTTCATATATTGAAAATTGATTAAAGAAACTCTCAATATAATCGTGCTTTGTGTGGGATTTGAACCCACAGCCCCAAGCTAACATGGCCTGTACATTACCAATTATACCAACGAATCACTGGTACTCAGCAAACATTTTTTACAATCATATCCTATAGGTGAAACAACGTACTTATTATGCCAATTAAATATTATTAATCAATTTACTTAATCATTATCAATCAATAAAACCTGTATAGGCAAAATCGTACTTCCTGTGAGACGGGCTTCACAAAAAAAAAATTAATAATATAGAGAAAAACTCTTTTTAATGTTATAATATTTTTAATATTGAATATCTTACAAGCTAGACTAAAAAGTGTAGGTGTGTAGTAATCAATATTTAATAAATGCGAGCTTTGCCTAGGTTTGGTTTTGTATTGCAAGATAAATTATTCTACAACAAATATATTGTTAAAAAAACGTAAATTTTATTAAATCATTCTATTAAAACTTTCTAAAATGAAGATTCTTTATTTTGCATAAAACTAAATATGTCTACTTATGTGATTAGGCACATTAGTTCATATATAGAGAAGATGATTTAAAGAAACTCTCAGAAAAATATCATCGTGATTTATTAGGCAAATATCATGTGCCTAATCATATTAGTAAATATAATAAGCCCGTAATGGGTAATAAATACGCATCTTGATTGACTAATCCATAACATAGACTTAATATGTCTCTGGCATATTTTGAATATACGAGTATATATTTTTTTCATTTTTGTAATAAATTTCATAAATATAAATTTTACATTTCTAATAGTACTACTGTATCGTTTCGGACAAAGCAGTATGCAATCGACGGTATGAAATAAAAAAAAAGTCCTATATGCCCTTTCCAAATAAATAAAGTCAGCACACCACTGGCACGGGAAGCCACAAAGTCTGCATGGCATAATCCTTCTTCGTTTTTTTTTCCAGCGGCTCCCGGTCCCGCGAGTGGCTGCCTCGAATTATAATAAGCTGTTTGGTGCACTAAAGCAACCGCTGTATTCTGAACCGGGGTGTCTAATTAATCTCGCAGCGGTGGTTGGTTCCAGTGGGCAAAAATTCACATCATTTAAATTTTAAACCTTTAGATTTACGCATGAAAAATGCATGACCCATGCATAAATTATTTGTAAAAAATGAACAGAATTAAAAAAAAATAACCAAAAAAACCTATCACAAATATTATTAAAAGCTTTATGTGATTAAGCATATTTTTTCACACATTGAAAACGATTAAAGAAAACTCTCAGAAAATATCATCGTGACTTGTGAGTCACGATGATATTTTCTGAGAGTTTTCTTTAATCGTTTTCAATGTGTGAAAAAATATGCTTAATCACATAAACATACTAATACCTGCATGGGTAAATAAATACGCATCCTGATTAACATTAATCTAAATTAATATATTATTAAAAGCATTTGATATATATTTTGTAGAGTCTACATTGTAAAAAAAATAACGGATAAATTTATTAGAAATATATTAACTACATAAAAAAATGCAGTTATTGAAAGAAGTTCAAAATTGGATACAATCATATGACACTTTTAATTTTATTCATTTACTTATGTTTTTTTGTTGTACATATTATTGCCGTAATAATTAATTGATCTTTCAGTTAAAACTTTCTAAGATTTAAAAATAATAAAAAAAAAATTTTCAACTACTTTTTAGCTTAAATTAATTTTCTCACTCGAAACTGTGCTGTGCTTGTCTAACAAACTTTTTTACAAAATTCACGTGCTTTTAACAACTATATATTCATATTTTATTTCTTTGTTTTATCGCTTCTGTGAAAACAATTATTTCATAACACATATATGTGTATAAATATATTTACATACCCAATTAACCGTGTTACCTGGAAGGTGTTTTTTGACACGTTAGTAATTATTCAGTATTATAAGCTACGCTTGCGATGTTAAAATCCTCAACATATTTCAAACATGAAAACTTATCTTTATTTCTAGTTATATTAAACGCATACAGTTAAAATTGCGGTTGGTTTGAAACTTGTAAAAGTTTGCACGTAAGTTTATTGCGTTATTAAAAACATAAATCATTAGAACTTTACTCGTTCGTGCAGAAAATTTATGTCTTGTCTATTTATCGAAGCAATTGAAAGCATGCATTTGTTTTCATTCACTAAGCGTTTATAAAATGAGCTTGGCTTCGTTTTCAATTGCCTTGTAGTTAAGTTACGAGCACTGTAACTTGCTGATCTCGAGTTCGAATCTAAATGCAGCACAAAGTATTTCCATTTATGCTCTTTTGTAGAAATGGTTTTTTAATTCAATAAGTAAGAAAACTATTAGATAAAAGTTCTCTTTGATTTAGGTTTTCTGTGACATTTTCCACATCAAATTAGGCAATTTCTGGAGACCTTTCAAAATGGATTCAGTCGAGTTATCTATGAATACTTTTTACTACTTGTTTTCCTGCATTTTTTTCTGCGGTTTTAGTAGAGGTTCATATTTTTAGATTTTTCTCATGAAAATGATAAAAAATGTTAGTTAAAATATCGAAATGGGATGAACTGGCCTTGCAAGTATCTCTGAAATATTTGCTAAAAGATGAGTCATTAATATATTTTACAGAATATTTAATGACAGAAAACTTCCAGAAATCCTACTAACTGAGATTACAAGTACTATATATTCATTTAGTAGGATTTCTGTTTTTATTGTTTTTTTTATTATTTTAAATAACAGATAGTTTTAATATTTAAACTAAACTCTGGTGTATCTATATCTGAAACGACGTATTCAATATTATGCACGAAAACTAAAGCTCATCGCGGATTCTGATAAGACTCAATAGAACGCGATTTCTATTACAAACCAGTCAAAATCAATAGACATAAAGCCAACAGAGATACTCGCCTTCATGTGATGGGTTTGGTTAGGTGTACCACTGAGTAGGTACTTGCCCTGCGATACCACAGAACAAATAATACCAGCGGAAATTTCTATGAAACAGTTTTGTTTATTTACTTAAGAACGGAATTGGTTTACGATTGTTTCAATGGTACATAGCGTACACGCATTGTTAACGAATTGTTATGATTTCACAATCGCTAGGTGTATAAATAAACTTGTCTTGTCTATATCAAAATTTTGATTACAAAGAGGTTCTGGAATTACCGAATTCAAAATAATTATTTGTTAATATAAAAATAATCAGGATGTTTGAATTTAAGATATCACCCTTCAAACCTAATAAAGAAATATTACTTTGAATTTTGTAAAACAGAATTCTATTCAGTGTCGGGGTTATTTATAGTATTAAATAAATCTGAAGTTCAAAATTTCATTTTGATCCACCCACTCGAACAACCTTAGAGCCGAAAGCGGCTTGTAGAATTTTTTTGCGAGTTTAAAATTTTCAGTTTACGGGATCGTTTTCACAGAGGGGAGATCAAATTAATAAGTAATTATTATAATTACGGGCAAGTGTTTTTAAGTTAACGTTTTTATGATTATGTTAAGAAAATCTGTAATTTTATGACAAAGAGAAATGTGAAAGATTTAACGCCAAAATAGACAATATTATCAAAACCTCACGTTTATACACTGTCAACAAATATAAATAACTGACAACGATCAGAGATATAAAAAACAATTATTAAAAGAGAAATGTGATTTACTCATATGAAGTATCCTAGGGAAAGCTAGATTTGACTGGATAGTAATTTTGAAATTTGATGAACAAAATATAAATATTCTAATTAAATATTTTACTTAAAGTTTGTTTTAAACATAACAGTTCAAAAGCTTACTTCATTATAGTCTTATGATCTCATAAAGCTAAAGCTTTGAATTAATTTTGTCAAGTTTATCAAGTCACTATTCTATACTTTATAAGAGTTACTTGATATGCATTCATGTCCAAATTTTCTGAGTATTTTCGTAAAATTTCCGTTCAAATACAAGCACGAATAGACATTCCACTACTCCACGTCAAACAGGGATCGCAGGAGATTTGTTAGAAATAGGGGATTTTCAGAAACCTTCTAGTTTCAGGCGAGAAGCTTCGGCCCTGCCGAATGAAAATAATAAAAATACTGCGCATTTCTACAAGTTTGAAGAGTAAAAGCTGTTAATGCTACCACTAAAACCAGAAACTCTTTTCAAATGAAGGTTTTATTGGATTTCATAGCAAAAAACCTAAAAAAGATATTACAATTAGACCAAATGAAGTAGCTTTTTAAACAACATATTTTCTTAAGTACACTCAGCGGTATGAATTATTTCTTTTTTAATTAGAACATTGAAATTATGATGGTAGGCAAAAATCTTTACATTTAGAAATAAAGAAAGCACTTTGAATTAAACCTCTCAGTAATGGAGTCATGATTTTTTTTATAGGAGGACTTAAGTGCTTGAAATAAAAATAAACTTTTTTTAACAGAAAGTGAAACCTTTAATTCTGCGTTTGAGATTCATTTAAGTGTATTATGATGATGTATACAAATAATTTTGTAAAATTTATGGCACTGTTAGAATTTCGCTTTAGTATTTTTAAACGCAATGTTTACCTTCCGAAAGTTTAGAATTTATAGGCGAAGTTGGAATAAATCACGTGATTAATGTCTCATGAAACACAATTTTGATATAATTAATGGCTTTTGCAATATTGTTTCTGGGGCAGAATTTTACTAAACCTATTGTGTTATATTCTAAACAGGAAACTTTGTTTATATGAAGAAGCACTGAGTTGCAGGCATTCATAATTAATTTATAATTTCAATAGTAAATAAACTTATGGTCTATATGTTCAATTTCAATACAAATATTTTAGGTTTTAACAGAGTAAAAAATGAGTTATAAGTAATACTTTTTCATTGAATAACATACCGATTTTAAATCACAAATTATCGAAAAAGTGATTCTTCATTATTGAAGTTTTGATATTATATTCTATATCCCGGAAAAATGTACAAGCTATACAGATAACTAGTATGGTTATGAGTTAAATATAAAATAAATAAGAGTACGTGCACAAAATGGTTGAATTGTCACGGAATTAAGTTTTTACGTTCAATGCAATCAATAAAAGTCAAAGCTACTTTCATGTAATTTTTTATATTTAATTTTTCCAATTTACTTGTTAAACAGTGGTTGGCAATCGATAATATGATCTCTCTTTATATTATTTAAATTTCTATCCTTCGTATCTTTTCAAAACCTAAAAATATGTAAACAGACCTATTTTCATAACATGTTGATATACGGTATGCTTGGAGTTCCAAATATCTACAATTTTCATTTACACAGCGTTTCCTGGACCCATACACCGTATAAATTAAGAGTTGAGTATTTTCTTTGTTCGTTTAAATGTGAAAGCTTCTCCATTAAATAGATTAAAACACGGACCAATAGCTTTACCCCAGATTTAAAATGTGTTCTTAGAGCAACGGACTTTATTAATCTACGAAATCTCTTCCTTAAATCTCAAACGAACATCGCGGCATACTTTTTATCTTGAGTTCTCATTACTAAGGGAAGCGAAAGGTTTTAGACTTCAATAAGATGGATTGCAACTGAGTATCTTGTGTGTATTTAATTCATACAAAATATAAATTTATCTCAGCTTGAATTTCTACCTGACCTTTTATTTTACCTTTTCCTGATTTTATATATATATATATATAGATACTAAAGCGAAATGCCTTAGTGATAAGAACTTTTTGACTTGAATGTAGACTTGTAAAATGTTTTTGTAAAGTGTTTTTTTGCTTTCCTACATACATTCTACAGTCAAAATATATTTTGATGTAATACTTATTATGGGATATTATAACGATATTATAATGAATTTACAAAATAAATAAAAGTATGATTGAATTTTATTAGAAATCAACCGACTGACCCCAATCTTAATAAATATATCCAGCATGTATTTCTGGACTTAGAGATATAAAATTAATCATATATTAATATATACTCATGTATTTGAAGGGCCTCAATTGTAGGTTATGCTCCGCTTCCTGAGCTAGTTTTCTCCGAGAACAACCGTTCGACAAAAAGTCCATTGAGACCCTTTACATATATTTTCCAATAATCCCATAAATGGAACAGAAACTGCCGTCGGACTCAGCCGCTGAATTTCCTTCCGTTGGCAATTACCCGATTAGAGTCGAGAGAGAGTAATCCGCCACGACCGCCTCGAGTTTGGCCGCCGCCAACAACCTCTGTCCATGCACTCGTGTGAACCTCGCAGTATAGGTTTTATTCAGGTATCGAATAATCTCGATATTTTATAGAAAACCTTAAATGATCGTAGAAATTATTGATCGATTCAAGATTGGTTTTATCTGAATTTATACTAATTCCAGTCAAGAGAGAATAATCCGACACGAAAGGCAAATCAGGGCGCCGCCGCCGACAACATCTATCCGTGCACTCGCGTGAACCTCGCAGTATAGCTTTTACTCAGGTATCGAATTACTCTTAATATTATTTAGTAAATCTTAAATGATTGTAGAAATTAGTGGTCGATTCAAGATTGTTTTTATCTGGATTTATACTGATGCGAGTCATGGGAGAATAATCCGGCACGACCGTGTCAAGTCATGGCGCCGCCGCCAACAACCTCTATGTCCTTGCACTCGATTAGTTCATGTTTAATACTAATTGATTTTATCTTTCTATCTATTTATGGACGTTTCAAAAAAATAATAACAATCTTATTTCACTTATAAAAAACCTGTAATAGTTTTGTATTATATTTTTATCCGTCGTCAGCTAGTTTATCTCAAATAAAAAGATTATCTTAATACCTTTGCTTTGCAATAGATTTTCTTTGGTTTTATATCCGTAGTCATATGGAAGGGACGAAACGAAAAATATAATAAGATATTTTGTTTAAGACTTTGTCGCTTTATGTGTTTATAAAGTGGAATTTGACTTTTTCATTACTATACACAAATATGGATTTTTTTTCTTCATTTATTTGATTTTTAATAATATCTTAAATATTTGTATACTAATTTGTTTATCTTTTATTTGGATACTTTGAAATATTTCTAGCATCTATTTTATTTCAAGCTTAACTTCTAGAAATATAAATATCATACGTTGAACGTGTAAAGAGAGAAACAGCATCCTGTACTTAGTCTTGCGGGTAAGATAAATGAACGGGGTTTTCAGGGCAGGCAGAGGACGTCCTGGCTTTAAGCTTACAGCAATAGTTTAGTCTAACCTCGGAAGTTCTCTCTAAAACAGTACCAGAAATTAGAATCCAACAGCATTACCTACATCCGATAATAAACATGCCTCGTTAAGGAAAATAATAGTTATCGACTCAATATTATTCATAGAAAGTACATGGTAGAGTCTCATTTTGATTTTATTATATTCTGATTTTTTATTGTAATTTCTCACATTTTAATTTTGTTTAAAGCAACTATTTTTGCCAACATCAATTAAAGTTGCCAAAATAAATCACGTAAAACATAGTAATTAACATATATAATTACTTATATATTTATTTACAAATAAAAAAATATCAATAGCTATGTGATAGTGTCTATAATATTTTTGCGTGGATAAAAGTGAAGTGAAAGTGCCACTGATATTATAGCGTGGATAAAAGTGAGGTGAAAGCGATGTGAAAGTGCATCTGATATTTTTGTCCTGATTAAACATATGCAAATTTAAAAAAAAACATCAAAATACACTTTACTTTAACATAAAATATATTAAAAGTAGAACCATCTTTCATGATTATAAAAATATCATTTAGAATCATATATAAGCTTTCGTTTACAATATTATTATTTTATAGCATAATATTCGGCATAGTTGCTTAGATGTGTTTTTAGGTTCATATCTGACAGAAATAGTTAGCTGAAATATGTTAAAAGAAATATGTAGCTATATTGCCAATAAATAGATATTAATCACTAAAATACTGCACAACAGAACAATCCGCAAAAGATTTATATAATTAATTGTCAGCTGTTGGATCATAACAATTTTTACCACGTTAAATAATATCTTTGATTGAATCGAACATATGATCTATACAATTCACAAATAAACAAAAAATATTTAATCTAAAAAATAATATTTCTTAAAGGTTACCAATTTTTTATTGTAACAACCTAATCTGGGTGTTATTGGTCTAACCGCATTGCATTGATCTCTTTGCAGTCTTAACTAAACGCAACCTATTTACTTCAGTAGATACGTGCACCCTGGAAAAGCGCCACAACCTCGTACGCGACCCAAATATAAATTAATAGTGTCATTAAAAATAAAACCAGTCCCGTGTAGTTTATGCGATATCAGTGGCGCCTCGTAACAATAAACTGATAAAGCATTTTAACGGGGCTTTGCCTAAGTGAACAACGCAAAATAGGAGGTTATTGGCTAGTTACAGTTCGGTTGTCGGTTGTGTCGCGACGTGTGCAGGCAGCCTAACTCAGTAGGTGGTCTCACTCTCACCGGCGCCGGATTCAATTACAAATGTCTTATCTGGCCAGGGATTCCCCTCGTGCGCGGGGCTTATGCCAGTCCACTGCATGCCTAATGCTAATACCCAAATCCTAAATGTTTAGTGCCGGCCGAATGGGAGCTCGGAGAATCGGTTTATCGGACTCTGTAAGGCTCGGAAATAAATCTGGCAGTTTGAAAGAGATAGCAATGAGAAACGTATCGCATCAGTTAATTTTATAATACAACAAATGATATTGATGCCTTCGAGATAATGATCATATTTTGTAAGCGCCATCCCCTTTCGATGTTCAGTTTATTCATGTTTGACGAGTATAATTTATAGTACTCCGTATTAAAATATGCACAGCCATTTGGCTAAAATAATCATTTGCTATGTTTGACTTAAATAATAATTGATTATTACTGAAATGGCATCTTTTTAAAGGTTCGTTTGTTAGTGTCGTCGTATTCAAAATGAAAATTTTGTTATATCCTTTGTACAAATCCGAGAAATGCACTTAAGTATGTTCTTATCTAGTTTTACTTGTTCCTGAGGTCACAGCTATAAATATCACAAACTCTTCTCTGGCAAAGGTTTTTTCGTTAATTTTTTAATTCCAAAAATAAGCTCGACCAAGCTGAAAATTAACAGAAGTCTGAACGAAATGCTTTGATCTATTTAGACTAAAAGTCGTTTTACAGTCGTGTCAAACAATTTTTTTTACATCCAATTTTTATCTTTTGTTTGACATTTTAGAAGTCAATATTGGGCTACGCTTGTAAAACAAATTAATTATAATATTTTATTGAATACTCAAAAAATAGTTACTATGGATGACTACTTTATATTTCAATTATAAATATAAAAAGTAACTTTGCATTTTTACAACATTTTTGGACCAATGAAATGTAATTGCACGATATTTTTTGTAAATATATATAATAACTTAACTTTTCATGAATGATTTATTTTTCACTCAATGTAGTTTAATATTTCGGGGTATTACCACAATAGCACTGTTATCAATACCATAAAATAATTTTGAAAACATTTTTATAATTACGATATAAATTGAGTTAATGAAATATTTATTTCAGCCCAGTTTTCAAAGTTCATTCAATAAATAAAATCTCTTCACGCAGAATCCAAAAATATTATAAAGCTGTAAAATATGACCCAATAAATATAAATTTAATAAAAATATTTTATTAGCTCATATTAAACGCCTTACAGTTTCACTGCACATAGAAAGATACTCCGCTGGACCGGCCGTAAAACAGACTATAAAGAAACTAATAAGTATAAATCTTTAAAGTTTTCAGGTGAAAATGTATGGGACAGAGAAGCGCATTCTACAAAATAGTTGAAAAATTCAATGCTGTAAAATTGTAAAGATGTATTACCATGATGTGAATTCTAGTGCCATATTTTTTAAACATGTTGTGTATGTCCTACATATAAAAATCAAATATAAAAAAACAGAATGTAAAACTTAAAATATAAATTACATTTTGTTATAGCTATAATTTATAACTACAAAGCCTTTTATAAACTAATTTGCCTTTTTTTATTTTTAAAATTTAGGTTTAATTGAAAATCTCGAAATAAAAACCAAATTAATTAAAGTTTGGGTATATTATCAATGTACAATTTTTTGCCAATGTTTTTAAGGATTCTGAGTTATTTATAGGAAGGCTATGATTCTTCCTCACAATAGATGACCTACGCCTGGAGTTCGAGGTGAGGTCCGTAAATTGTGGCTACAGCCAACTTCAGCTAATTGCGTAAAATATAGTTGTATACTGAAAAAGTTACTCTCAAGAGGATGCGCAAATGTTTCGCATTTCCCCGAAGAACCTTTATTTATTAATCTAACAGAGAGAACTCAGATATCAGCCATATAAAAAGAGGATTCTCGTGTAATTTATAGATATATTTATTTGCCTTTGTAAGTATTTTTTTTTTCAGTCCTGCGTGAGTTTACCCAAAATGCCATAAAAAAATTCTCGATTTTTCGGAATTGAGAAAATTATTATTACGTTTATGTAATACAGTCTTGTGATCACTTCATCGGGATCTTATTTCAAATTTAAAAAAATATTTTTACATATATACAACCTTAAATTATGAATGCAAACAAGAACCAAATAATAGAAAAACATGATTCAACATTTCTTATTTTCTTCGAAGAAAGCTTTCTAACCCGAGATTTTCAAATATATTACTGATGCATACATTTACATCCTTTCCAAGCATGAGGGATGTTTTCTTGCAGATTTATTATTAACAACACCCTACAGCGGCCTGTGTATATCAATTTTAAATTCTTATCACGTTTGCATGAGATGCCGCTGTAAAGGCTTAACATATTTCCATCCCAAAGTTTAATGATTTTTTCATCCCCAAAAACTTTTCTGATGATGCTTTGTGACGACAAAATGAATTTATCTCGCTCCCTTTTATAAAAATTCTTTCGCTTGCTTAAAAGAATTTACAAAATATTTTCAAAAGAATATTTATGTTACTTACTGTTAAATCTGAAAAATAAAACATATTAGAGGTTTTACTTTTGTCATAACTTTGTTTTACATTATTATCACATCGTTTGGCGAATATTTTTCAGGGTTTTAATTATTGCTTTTGGACAGGCTTTTTTTTTGTTAAGTATATCCGTGGTGTTTTTTTCTAGAAGTTTTCTACAAGACAACCATTTGAATAAATTAAAATTTTTCATAATACGTCCAGACTGGATAATTTCATTTATTATGAAACTATTAGAATATTTTAACGAAAAATGCTGTTGATCTGTCAGATATTAAAACGGTATTTTTTACTGAGAATTTAATAATAAAAAATGAATTAAAAATACAGTCAAATCACTATCATCCTAAATTTTATTAATGAAAGGTCTTTGTCAATATACAAAGTTATATTTATGAGAAAATTGCTAGTTATATTTAGTAACTATTTCAGCAACATTTTTTAACAACAGACTAGATAAAGTAAAAGTCTTTTTTTAGAATGTACAAGGACCGCGCATGCTAGTTTCAGGTCTCAAAGGATCGATTAATAAGAAGCCTTTGTAAAAAAGGTAGCGCTTACTCTGCAAATTCAATGGCTTCGTAAGAGTTATATCGTCTATGGGGGGCGGCATTTACCCCCATACCTGGAGCTAACCTCAATAGGACCAAACTGAAATATCACGCTTTTTGATTCATAATCAAGCTATTTAGAAAATATAAAGACTCAAACCGAAGTAAATATACGAAAAACCCTTTATTTTCTATTTAGTTTTATAGTACTTTTAAAATCGCTTAATACTGTAATGATCATAAGATTCTTTAAATTTATTGATACCCATAGAAAGACGCAGATCGCGATACCATTAAATGTTTTCTTTTTTTTTTTACAAAAACCCATTTTTCATTTAATAAATAATATAAGTGGAACAATGAGTCTTAAAGTCACTAAACGGAGTCAAAGTGGTTTATTACTATTTTAAAATTAGAGTAAGATCAGTAGTGTTTTTATGAATTACGTGATAAACTTTTAAAAAAGTATTAAACTGTAAATATAAATGTTTTAACAGTCAATACTTATAAACCTAATTATATATTTTAATTCAATTTACCCTTGAGTCAATAAACTTTTGCCATTAAAATGGATGAATACAGGCAAGTAAATATTAATAGTAAAAAAATAATATTTTTGAGAAAAAAATTTTTTTCCAGATAATTTCAATTTCTAAGCTTAAGCATTACATACCATAACTTAGATCTTAGATTATTTAACGTTTTAGAAATGTTGGTTTCTATACACTGTATAGTCAGTACATATTAACCTAGGGTTAATTTATTATTCTGAACTCTATTTGGTGTCATTGGAGGTTTACGACAAGACAGAAGAGCATAAGATTTATGACTTCTTGCATTATTGAGTCCTAACATGTGCGCATGCTATCAGCAGGAGGTTTAAAGTTGTGAAGATATTTCTTCATTACTCTCATATGTCTGGAAACATAGTTGTACATCAAGTATACCTGAAAAGACATAATAAAAATAATCAACTGATCTGAAAGTACGTTTTTCAAATTAAGGATGTTTAAATAAATTGATTTGTAAAATGATTCCATAAATTATATATTATTATATTTATTTGTGATATGTAATGGCCAAAGATGTTGATATGACATCTAATCGACAAAATTAAATCCAAATTTAATATTAAATACTGAAATCATCACCATCATTAAACACAAACTATACAATTAAAATCATACGCACTATAAAAATATTTACTATTATCCTTATACTTGTTCAGGATTTAAAAATCTTTTCGTTGTGAATATTTACTATTTAAGCAGAATATTTAAATATATATATATATATATATAAATATCTATTTTTTAAGAAAATGAACACTTTTAAGGTATTACGGGCCAAAAAACTTTTTATATTTGATATACAAAAACTTTACCAAGAATCCTTTGGAAAATATTGGAAATTGTATAATTTAATTATTATAAATGATTGTATAGAACCTCCGATTAGTCAGGAACATTTAACTCACTGAGCATTTTCACTATAATTAGTGCATCTCTCTCACATTGTATCATTTGCTAATTATAAATATCCTACAAAACCTCACTCTATTTGAAAATGCAAATTTAGCCTGTCAGCGAAACTTTTCACATAAATTTTTTTTGATTAACAACAATTTTTTTTTTAATAATATTTTCTTTGTTTTTTGAACCATCATTAATGTACGGTTCTTAAATACAGTTTCTGAGCTATAGAAAAATGGTTTCGAGAAACATCCAAATGGCTGGATTTTTCTGCGCCTCTTTAGGCCCAAATCACCATGACACCTTTACACATCAGCATTAAAAGTAGCGCATTCTTTAAGCAGAAGAAATGGGCCTTTCTAAGGTAAATAAATCTACCAAACATAGAAGCCACGCTCGCGAAGGCTCTCTCCCAGAAAGCACTGCGATCAATCAATGTTGCATGTCGCCGGGTTTGTTGGAGCTTTCATACGATAATGCGGTCTAAGGGATTTTTGTTTTTTTTTAGATGTTTGTCGCAGTGAGGAATTACAGTTTTATTTCGGTAGTATTATCGGTAACAACTTGCTTGTTGTATGCGATTGTATCGCATTTATAAAATGTATTTTAAAAAGTAATTAAAACCCACTCAAATGATATAAATGACCTTTTAACGTTTATTTTGGGTACATTACAGTAAAAATACTTGGTCATATCGCATTATAATAGTTTTAATGAAATAAATATATAATGTATGAAAAAAATGAATAATGAGAATGTTGCTAAATATTTTTTTTTCTCTAGGCTTATACTTCTAAGCATGGCTTATTTGACTTGCCTTGAAAAAGATGCTTTGAATATTCATTAAATATTTATTTTTCATACAAACGGTATTCATATACATTTTATTATTTATGTAAAATTATACTGTAGTTATACAACAAAGCTTTTGTTATAAATATTTTTTGGTCTCGCCCTACAATTAAATTTAAGTATTTTAGTAAATCCCACTTCATTACAATAAATAAAACTATATTTTTCTCGTAACAAAAATCTAAAAATTACTTTGAAATGATACAGCACTATCTATATGGTTGTGTTGGATCATATGTCTTACGAAGTTACCGTGTTATGAATTTAATGAAGATGGATAGTGTAAAGAGTCAAGAATAAAGAGTTAGGTTAGAGAGTGATAAAGTGAAAATTAAGGGTTGGTAAACCTTCGGCATTGTTCGATAGGTGTTTAATTTGTTGTATGTTCATAATACCATTACAAGATTTTGCTTACTGATCACGAATTATGCTTGGTAAAGCACGTACTCCGTGTAGGTGAAAATGGCATAATTTCTGAAATTTGAATAATAATATTCAGTAGGTTGTTTACTGAAATGGCAGTGTTATCAATCTGGTATAATTAGTATTATTAATAGTAAAAGTAATGCAATAACTAACATAAAATTTATTACGATAATTGTATAGTGACCATCGTTATTCGAGACTTTTTTTCAGTTTATTAAAATGTAATATTAAAACGTAATGTAAAACATAATATTGTGAGTATATCGGGATATAGTATTATTAAATAAATAATATAAGGTACTTCATAATACAATAGATAATTCTCTAAAGAATTCAATGTAGTTTATATCTAAATTTGAGGATCGGGTTACCCGTTTAATCATAGTATGTTTCCATTATAAAAAGTTTTACAATGACTGATATTAAAACTACTAAAAGGTGCTAAAATCAACCATGTATAGCAGAATCAGGAAAATTTTCAACTAAAATTAATCGCATCATTACACACCCGTTAGAATGTCGATTCCACGCGGCGGTGGAAAAGCGTTGTCATAAACAAAAAAAGCACGCCCGAAACACCAAAAACTAATTTTCTCATTAAATGAAATCGCCATTATCGCGCAGCATCGGAGACACCTGGCGCGCATTAATTACATCCGCCATGCCGTTTCACCCCCAAATTGAATATTTAGCCTCCGAGCCGAATATTTCGCGGGCGAATTGGATATTGCCGCTTTGCCGGTGAAACTCAAAGGTTTACTCGAGTAATTTGCACCACTTTGCCAGGTGCCTCGGCTCTGATCTGAGAGCTTGCCCTCGGACTTGGCTCGCCCCTTGTTTTATTGATTTATCGCTCCATAAAACGATTGTCAAGCATGAGAACGAAACATGAATCACTTTTCCTCACAAAGTCTATTACGAGTATAATTTAAGCGATTGCTTTATAGAACAGTGCAACTAAGGCAAGATTTATTTTTATTGCGGCCATACCGAGTCTGGAAAAAGAAAAATGTCTCACCCACCCCACAAGAAGCAATGCACCTGATATATGGACAAAGAAAGTATATTTCTAAAAGCTTTTGTTAATAACTTTTTAATTATTTTAAAATTCATGTATAAAACATCCATAATAATGCTGCAATCAAATATACAAAATGGCATTCAAAAACCTTGAAAAATTTGAACAAAATTAAATATCATAAAAATATTTTACTTTCAAGATTATAAGACTAGTATCAAAATTAATAGATAGGTTTATAATGAATGAATCACCTGCAATTGCTAATAACAAAGTAGTTGTAGCAATTACAGGTGACAGCCGCTGAGTGTAACGTATTTTATATCAAGATTTTATCATATGTAGAATATTTCACGACTACCTCATTTTTCTCACGGTTAAAATAAGAGGGATTCTGTATATAATCTTCTGTATTTATGGTAATATGGTCAATAAAGTTCCATGAAAATCGCGCATTTATTAATAAATGGACAAGGTTGATTTGTTATTATTGTGAGTTTACTTTCTGCAAATAGAGGGTTCACAAACTCGGGGATTAAATTGTATTTATCCCGAGCTATACAGCAGAAGTAGAGTTTGCTTTGTGTTGGCGAATTTTCGTTGTTTACTATGCATCTGTTGAGCATTTATAATTAATTAATATAAAGGACAAACCGCAACCGAAGGTAGTGTAATTAGTAATGAATACGATAAGGATATTCCGATAACCGGGATGCTTTAATATTTTACCTAAAATATTAGTTACAGGGCTAAATTTAGGGAAATTTTAGTCTAAAACATTTTAATACCTTGATATTAATTATTTAAAAATTCTCGCACAGCTTCAATATATATATCTGAAATATGTTGCCATGCTTTTTGCATCTATTTTAATAATAAGTATTTGTGTGTTTAAATAGTTTATATTTTAATTTAATGTATAAAACATAAATAATATTAGTAAATTTATGATTTTTAGTAACTAAATGAATATCCAACATAGTGCAGTTTTGTAAGGTAATAACTAAAATTGTATGTACTTGATGTCGTGAAGTAGTTAAATATATTATATTAAACCATGAGGCTTTCATATAGAAAAAATTGGTTCGTCATGATATAATCTGTCAAACGAAATTCAATTTTTTTTACGAATTAAATCCCCGAACGACAAGCTTCAGCTGGACAGCGAATTGCTATTTTATTTACACCATCAATGTGGAAAAAGGCTTCGCATTTCCGTATTGATTATTAATTTTACAAAACCAGTTTATTCGGAATTTATCATCGGTTCACGGGGCTTGTATTTATGATAGCTATCAATATTTCAAACCGATTGCGATTTTTCTCCAATCAGTATGAAGTTTGTCATAACTGAATCCGCTTCGAGGATTGAACAAAAGCATTACGCCCGATGGAGGTCTGATTGAAACGAGGACTTCACTTCACACGGGTGAATCGCTGCGATATTGCTATTGTCTGCTCATAAAGATAAAAGAGGTTAACTGGATCGATTTTTTTTAATACAAAAAATAACAATGCAGTTTTCCTATTGTTACAGTAGTGAAAAATATTCATTTATGAAATATTACGGATGAACTTAATTTTTAGAATAAACATTATAGTTAAATTTTAGGGGAGCATTACCTTTTAAAGTTGTTATTAACTTTTAATATATCTTTATGTCATTCATATAATATATATATGTATATTATTACATACTTTAGTACATTATTATATACTTTGGTACAGTTGTTTTTTATTTGCAGTATTATTGAAAGTGGTTATAATCCTGTTTTATTAATCAACTAATTAAACACATTGTTATTTTATCTTTTTTAGTGTATTTTTTGTGTAAACGCTGAAGTATTAGTATAACAAAATCTTTTTATTTACATTGAAACTAATAATAAATACGGAATATAGTTTTATTTTCTCACGAGTAGTACTAACTAGGTTTTTTAGTATTCCACTGTAAAAAATATCCTTGATGCATTTTTATTGAAATTTTCTGTTGCATCGTCTGTTTTTTAGTCAGTTACAAATAATTTGCGTTTTATTAGACCCTAAAAATGGCTCCTAGATATTCATTTTTACTGAAAGGTACCTTTCTGATACAAGAAGTAGCCAGCACTACCACAATACGGTACGCGGAGCGGAAAATATCGACTCGCTTTTATTCCATTTTTCCATCCGTCGGTGTTTGATGGTATTGAATAAATTCCCTTGGCCGTAACATTTTTCACTGTACGAGGGAGGGTTTGTTATACTCCATTTTAAACTGCAACATAGAGCTTCCAGGAAATGGAATTTTACGATAAGGAGCCTTCTCAAATCTGTATATATAATGTTCCGAGTTTCTGCACCAAACGATTTGGAAATACTTTATACCCTCTTGTATATATCTCATCACCTCAAAAGTGTTTCCAAACTTTGTTTTATTAAATAATTTACCATATGATGTATTCGGACATATAAGAAAAAACAATGTTATTAAAACTTAATGATTCAAAAATATGAGAGGGTTCCTTTAAATTTTTCATCCACAAAAATATTGTACATATTTAAATTTATCTAAAAGCTGTTTTTGTACAGTAATGTTATCAATATTTTTAATACAAATTTTCAATCTGTTTTAAATTGGACGTTTGAATAAACTGATATTAATTTAACTCATATATTTATAAACAGTTGACTACCACGTGACGTTGACTACTACGTAATCGTAAAAACACAGTCAAAAATGTTTTATTTATTAAATTGTGTACTGATGATTATTATAAAAAATACGAATATTTTGTACATTTCATGATTTTAATTGAACATATTTGCCAATAAGTGTTCATCTTGTTAATACGAATGAATTAACTGCTTGCCAGATGGTTGGTAATGATTCTAATTATGTTGTATAACAAGCGTATATTCCAGATATATTACATTTTTTATTTAATTTTATTATGTATGGATTATTTTAATAAAATCCGAATTATCAATCAACCATCTTATTATTTCCTTAGTTTTTGGGACATTCTTCATGAGTATTTTTTATGCCATTACTATTTTATGTTTTCAATGTTGATATAGACAAAATTAACTAGTAAGTAAAACAATGTTTATTCGATATTTTTTATTTCAAATTATGTCATACATTACAGTAATGTGTTTTTATTTCTATAATCCACAATATGTACAAGCATGTCTTTACAAAATGAAATTTTATTGTCACTCCTTCCAGTTAGGTGATAAATATTCATGCCAAATAATTAAATGCTATGATATATTCAAATAAACTTAAAATTAATTAATGATATTCTGTTGTAAATTCCTTCCATACTTACTTATTTACATTAGACTCCCCCGCGAGAGAATCGGATAATATTACTAATTTGGTACCAAGCTGTCAATAAAATAAATATAAATTGAGAAATTAATCTTTTGCTGACTTTCGGTCGTCCGATAAATTTTACAAATATAAAATTGAAAAATACTCACAATTTTCATATAAATTATCTGAATTTAACTTTATAATGAAATTTTTAACAATTTACAATTTCGTGTGGAAGACTGTCAGGATTTTTGCATCTTCCTTTTGTAATTTTTAGATTTTCATTTCAATTTTATTATACATCAGTAAAAACTCTGCTCAAATAATAAAGTGCTTTATTTTTATTTAAATTCAAGAAATTTTTGCTTGCTTGGAATATTTATATTATAATATAAAATAAATTGTATTCGTGCAACCGTTCCTAGGGGGCAATGAAAAACATTTCAGTGAAATCTGTTGGAATTGATATTTAATACAGGTTTCTAAATGCTATTGCATTGCAACCTTTAGATATATCTAGGATATTCACAAAATCACTTTAAAAACTAACCAAATATAACATGAAAAGTTATTTACAAAGATAAACAGGTTATTTTCGACATCATATGTATCATTCCATATAAAACTCTTCTTAATAAATTTATTACAATATTCCTAACTCGTATGTTTTACTCACTTTCTCGATATGGGATAAGTTCAACGTTCAAAAATATAAGCAATAAATATATCACTTGGTTCATATTATCTCTTCAATTATTTAAATTTTGATGTAAGGATATCTTAACAATATTATCTACAGGGGTTTTTTTTTATAAAAATTGTTTTTTTTTATTTCGCGAGTCTAGTTTATGATAACGACATTCCTTTGGTGTTTAAATACAAAAATCTACTCCTTAAATATTTTTAACTATAATTATTATTTTAAAATAAATAAAATTACTTCACATTTCTTTTAAGCAAAAGTAAATTTAAATACTTTGTAAATATACAAAGAAAATTATTGTTTTCGAATACATTATTATTTTATTAAATATTGAATCATACAAATCTTGAAAAGCTTAAAAACAATGTTATCCATTATTCATTAACAGTATTTTTAAAAAATAATATTTGTGTCATTAAATTTTATATTTAATCGCTAGAAATTTTAATTAAAGTATTACAATTTAAAGAATGTTCACATTTTTTATATTTTATATAAAAGCGTGAGATCTCCTTTGACTTCAAAGCTTTACCGTGGTTGTGTGATTCTATAAAGTTGTGTGAATATTGGTGACCCTTAAAGCAATTCTTAAAAGTTAAGTGTGTGGATCATAAGGCCATTCATTTTTGTTAAAACCATCTATTAAAATTCCAGTGAAAAATAAAATGAGTGTAGAGCATTGACTATAAATGCACTAAATTTAAGGCATAAATAATTCAAGGTATAATATTTTCAATTTATTGTTATCCGCTTGGTGGTCTCTTAAATCAATAAAGGTTTTTAAAAAATCAGTGTATTATTGAATATATTAACTATGCAATGCAAGTTGATAAACGAAATTTCAAACAACTAGTATTAATCTTACCTAACTATCTAAATCCTGTTGTAGAACTAATTCCATGTTATATTTGTTACATATAAATATTTGTCTATTAGCAACCCTTGTATCAGCTGTAAAATTCTGGTAGGACTCCAAGGCTACTCTATGATATTTCATTATCTCGTTTGCTGGTTATTTTTTTTGCTTTATTTGTAAAAAAATCAGGATATTCTCTGGTGTGGTGCCTCACAGAGAGCACGGCATGAGGTCGCAGCTCTGCTTGTCCACCCTGGGGCCGCAGGGTTGGCCACCCCCCGAGGGTGGGCGCCGCACGGAGCGGGTGCGCTGGCGAAGGGCGCCGATTCCGCACGTCCCCGAGCAGGGACTCCAGTTGGACCATCCTGATAATACGCAGTCCTTGCGGGCTGTCAGACACACAATTACATCAAATTAGAACAGCGAAGAGTCAAAGATGCATCTGTAGTCAAAAATAATTCAAATTTTTGATCTAAACGTACTAACGAATCATTTCCGTTTATCGAGAATTTTTTTTTAGTACACCGGTCATGTAAACCAGGGGATGTGGGATCAAAGGGTATAATTATGCCTGTTTCAAAGTATCACAATAATACACCATGAAAAGTACTAATTTTTAAGTTGTGTAATATAATATTTTTGCAGAAATAAAATTTTAAAAAATATATAACATTGCATGTAATTTGTTAATGAAAATAATATTTTTATTACTTATATGATTAGGCACATAAGTTTATATATAGAAGATGATTTAAAGAATCTTTTAGAAAAATATCATCGTGATTTGTGTGGGATTTGAACCCACATCCCCTGGTTTACATGACCGGTGTACTAACCCTTGTACTAACGAATCACTTCCGTTTATCGAGAATTTTTTTTTTAGTACACCTGTCATGTAAACCGGTTTTTTTAGTACACCGGTCATGTAAACCAGGGGATGTGGGTTCAAATCCCACACAAATCACGATGATATTTTTTTGAGAGTTTCTTTAAATCATCTTCTATATATGAACTAATGTGCTTAATCATATTAATAATAATATAATAAACCCGTAATGGGTAATAAATACGCATCTGATGGACGTTTAATAAAGAAATCGACATATGAAAATAATATTTAATAAATAATTATTTTTATTAGCGTACATACACATTAAAAATATTTGAAGCAAACTTTATACAAAGATCTCGTTTTAAAAAAATCATACATTTTTTTAATTGTGCGTT
This sequence comes from Atopsyche davidsoni, assembly GCA_022113835.1. Taxonomy (NCBI): domain Eukaryota; kingdom Metazoa; phylum Arthropoda; class Insecta; order Trichoptera; family Hydrobiosidae; genus Atopsyche; species Atopsyche davidsoni. The sequence continues at coordinate 5,263,307 of JAILWY010000001.1, forward strand.
ACTCAATTCTATGTATTATTGTAGAAGAAAATGTTAACTACTTCTTTTATAAATAAAGTCTATTAAGAAGAATTTCACAAATTTATTTCGAGCATATATAAAATTTTTATGTTTTTATTTCTTCAAATTAAACGTATGCCGGCTAGGCCTTTCCGCATTTTTTATGAAATTTAATTTCGAAAAAATTTACCACCGCAAGCATATTTAAATTAAATCCTCGATGTTTCAATTTTTAAGCGCAAACATTATTATCAAAGCCGGGTGCGGCCAGGCTAATTTGCATTTGCCCGGCTGCTTCAAAAACCAATCTGAAAAATTGCATCTCACGGCGAAATATAACGCAACCAAACAGAATCAGCTGACGTTGCCTAGCAACTGGCTGACGGGGCAAACACCTGAGGGAGCAAGCGTGGCTAGTTTTCAGGAATTGCAATATTCTATTTGCGCTTCTAGCACTGAAAAATTTCCTTTTAAACGATACGTTTGACACGTTAAATTTAAAGAACATACATTCGTTTCAGTCAATGATTATCATAAATCCACATTTTAAACATACTGTTAATACAATTCACGCAAGAACCAATTGAATTATTATCGTTTTATATTTGATTTTAAAAGTCTATTAAAAAAAAAAAAAATTTTTATTAATGTAGCAGAAATCACTGTAAAATTGTTTATGAGAAACAGGCTTTTTTAAAGTGCAAAATCAATTCTTATAACGTTTAAAAATTAAAAGCCTACATCAAAGATAATTTTTAAGATTTAATATTAAAAATATAAATTAGCTATAATAAGTACATAAGTGGTAACATTGTATTATTGTCAGTTTATGAAAACAATATATTTCTTACCACTTGGGAAATGATTCCCAGGTCCCCATGTTGGGTTGGAGTCATAGCTGTTGTCTTCGTCTGCGTTATCATCTTCATTGTTATCGTCCCCATTGCTGGTATCTTCTTCAGATCTTCTGCCGCCTCCTTTACAGGGTCTCAGCTTTAAGCATTTTCTTCTCTTCAAAAGTTTCCTGGGGCAATCCTTGCCGCCATTGAGGGGATGTTTCTGTTAAAACAAAACAACGTAAAATTTTTTATCTACTTATCTCGAATAGAAAATTTGAGTATTTAATTGATAAAATTTGCTTACGATGATATATCTAGACTTGGTCTCAAAACCTCTTCCACATGTTACATTGCACCCGCTCCAATCCGTCCACTTTGAGACCTCACACTTCTTTATTAATCCCACAACCTCTTCGATGACGCCATTTGTTCCAGAATGAGCTGGTTTCCTCATGTTAATGTCAGTGCTCTCTCGTACTCTGGCTTCTTCGCTGTCTTCTTGCTCATCTTCATCTGCATCACCTCTTTGGTATTGTCTTCTCTTCTCTTCATTTTGATCTCTGCCACCGTAGCGGTGTCTCCCGGGAGCGTCACTTCCTTGCTGCTTGTTTCTGTCTCTTCTTTGATTTCTATTATTGCGATCTCTGTTTTTATTTTTTTTATTTTCTCTCGAATCTTCCATTTCATTTGAATTGGGAGGGTTTGTTGGTCCATCGATTCCACTCAGCGAGCCATCTCCGGTGACGATTCCTGAAGATAGATCTCCGGCGAGAGGTCGCCGATTACCGATCTGGTTTCCAGGGTCTAAGCCTCCGAATTGATCAAGACCTATTTACACATACAATAATATTATATTAAATACCATCAAAGACTAAATTAAATGTTTACATAATTTACAGTGCAAAAAAGACTATAAACATACAATTTATTTATAATATATATATTTAATTTAAGAAGAATAACTTTATAATAAATAAAACAAATATTGATGTTATAAAATTGTTTAAACCTTTTATCAAAATAGACATCGCTTTTGTTACAATCACTATAGATTTTATACGATAACGCTCGTTTTCCTTTGCGCCGTAAAACATTTTACAGGGTGAACCATAAAAACTTCCCCGTGTTCCGGGGATGAATAAATAATGACCGTATTTCATTTCCCCTACCGTAGTATGTGTCCATATTGTCGTCCTGTTGCGCGACATCCAGGAAGGTGTGATTGGCGACAGGTGCGTGAACAAAATTTGTCTCATCGTCTTCGCTATTTTCCTCAAGAATTTTCTCGATTCTTTTCAAATCCTCTAAGCAGCGTGTAAGGAAACCGTCGTTTTGAGATATGTTTACTAAGCTATTACTTATTTTATTAAAGAAATATAAATATGCCAAAAGAGATTTAAAATAAAACGCTTTAATAATTGATAAATTATCGCTGAGCTCGGATTTTAATATGAGACAAAGGGTTTTCTAAAAATTAATAAAAAATACCTATGCATAATTTAAACAAAACCTTATTTAAGGGTATTGTTTTTAATGTTGAATGAAATTTTATAATGTGTTTTTATTTTTTTTCGTTATACTGGGTAAGCATAAATATTGTTCATACCAAAAAAAGCAGAACACAAAATTGATTAATATAAAAAAAACATACATTTCATGACCTTTTTAAAATTTTAAAATATATATATAGGTGTGTGTGTTTGTGTGTGTGTGTGTGTGTGTGTGTGTATATAAGCACATTTGAATGAATGCGATGTGAATATTGGTATGTATAAGTAATGAAAAATATTGAGTATGAATTTAGAGATGTCTTAGAAAAATTATAAAAAATCTACTAAGTTATTGTCAATATCCACCTCTGTACGAAGAACAGACGCGCCAGCACTCATGGTGCGAATCGAAGTTATTCCTGTTCCCCTGGCAACCCGTATAACCGAAGGGCTCGCACTTCTTGGCGTTGATGTCGAAGAACCACCTCTCCATGTAGGCCCTGCACGGACCCACAATCTTGGGAAGGCTGCAGATCTCTTTAAGCGCGGTTAGTATTGTTAGTAAAGCATGTAATGGAATGAGATGTCGTTAGAACTACGGTTAACTTTACAAGGTAAGGCTTTTTTATACGTTTGCTCGATTTTAATAGATGATCGACTCATACACTAATAAATAATAAAATGTAAAACAACCGACAGTTTTTAGTAATCAATAGCTGTGTTTAAATCTCAGCTCGTGTATTGTACAAATATTGGTTTTATTTGTAAAAAAAATGCCAGTTTTTAAAGTGTTGTTTTTGTGAATTACTTGTAAAAACTATGCCAAGTGAATGATCGTGTTGAAATACGTTAAACAATTTATATTTAACATCTTTATTTAGTATTTTTATCATTTCTATTTAGTGCTCGCTGAACACTTCTCGGTAAGCTAAAATACATATTTATATTTCACTTCGTATTTTCAATCATTCTACTAATTTATAGTATAAGCAAATGTATTTTTTTTCAGAAAATTAAAAAAAAAATTCAATGAGGTTAGTTTATCAAAGGGAAGATTTTACAAGATAAATAACTTACGTCTAGCATCCTCTTGAGATACGTCACAGGAAGGCAGCACTCCCTCGCACTCCACTTCCTCCATCATGGCAGTGTTCTTGCACGCCTCGCTGACGTCACTGTCGCCGTCACCGTCACCCTCGGGGTGCATACTGTCGTCTTCTTCGTTTTCTTCCTCAGACTTCTCATCATCTTCTTGATTACTCTTAGGCTATAAAACATTTTCAGTTATTTTAACACATTCACATATTATATTTGTATGAAATTCACTAGCAGTGTTATATTTACTTTGTTAAAATACGTATCCTTGTAAATAAACGAATAACATGTTAAAGATTTCAAATTGCATTAAAGATTATATATTATTTACAAATATAATAATTACTATTTTTTTTTAGAAATCAATAGTAATTTTCCTAATTTTAAAGACGTCTGTAATCTTACCGGTCGTCCCCAGAGCGCTCTTTTGCGCTGCATCCTGGTCAGGCTCCTCAGCATCTGCTGCTGGTCCACGTCCTTGAAGTATGGCTGGCGAGTGCGCATCTTGCGGCCCTTGCCACAAGTGGCGGTGCAGTCGGACCAATCCGACCACGGGGTCGTGGGGCAGTCCGGATTGTCGTCATAAATTCCGGCCTCGCTCTCAAGCCTGCAGAGAAAAAAATATTTTAAATTTTTGTACAATTTAGTACAAAACTATACAAACATCAAGCATTACAACGTTGTATATCACACACATGGATAAATAAATAAAATAAATAAAGCGAAAAAACTACAGTAATTAATTTCCGTAAAATAAACATATTGGAAAAATTGAGAAGACAAATTAAACCTCAATATTGCAGACGTAAAAGAGTATATTGCGATAATAAATAACACACTGTACACGAAAAAATGATAAATAAATATAAAAATAAAATATTTATTTATAACAATTGAAATTAATGAACATGAAGAATCAATTTACCAATAAACCACAATACGCTAGAATTGCCTCAGCCCACATCAAATATTGGCAATTTAAATGCCTGAGGCAGCTATAAAAGTAATTTTAAATTTGTATAAAAAAAAGTTGATGCTTAGTTAAATAAAACAAACGCGTATTTTTTAACTATGGATATTAAAAATATATATTATTTGTTGGTTATAGATCTCATTCAAAAAACGTCAGTTGCATAAAGCGAGCAGGAGCTTGAGTTCCAGGTATTGCCTGAGCTTCGATGATAAAACTTTCTAATAAATAATGAATACAGTCTTTTCAGCTTACGAGCCAAGTGCGCCGAGTTCTCAGCTAGCCGCAGTAACTTTGCAGCATCGCTGGTTGTACGATAAAAGTGTTGAGATATTGTTAGTATTATGACTTAATGAAGTTCCTCCGTTCCATGGCTCAGCACTTCCATTCCCCGCCTTCCCTAAGCTCTACTTTCATTAAAGCTCTCTATTATAGTTCCCAGTTATTCAGGAAAGCCCGCGAACTTTGTTAATAGTATGTGTATATTCGATAGTGACTTGTTAATTTATATTTGCTCTATGCAACTCGTATACGAAATTACATTGACATCATTTAAATAAAATAAAGTTAACAATCTAATTATAATTAAAATCAAATTAACAAGTTACAAGTTTTCAAAAATATTATTTTGTTAACTAGTATTAATAATCATCATTTTTTAACAGAATTTATACTATGGCATTAAAAAAATATGTCTCATGAAATATATTATCAATATGACATGCAATGAAAATGAAAAACCTTAATAAATGTTATTAATAAATTTGCCTTCAAATACTTCGTTTTTAAAGCTTTTAATTGAGTTGTGATACATTTTCATTATCTATAAGCGGGTAACTTTATACTTTAAAAAAATCTAAAGCCAAAACAAAATTACAAATAATGATAATGATAAAATATAAATGGGGCCAAAAACTAGTATAAATATAAATTATATATATACAATGTTTTTATAATTCGTAATATACACTTTTAACAAATCTTAAAATTGACACAATAAGTTCACTCGATCCATACCTTTTTTTTTAATAATTTGTTTAGTAATTTTTACAAAGCAATTTTATTTCTTTAATTTGTTATCAAATTTGTGAAATTTTTGAACAGACATATTTAAAATAATAAAAGTCTTTCAACTAGTGCTCTAGTGAATTTTTGATATCATGTGATATACAAATTTAAATAAAAATCAATAACGCAGCGTTACTTTAAATTAAAAATATATTTTTAAATGTTTGGTTTCCATGTATTGTTTATATAAATTATTTAAGTATATATCGAGTATTCACTTAAGCGTTCCAAGCAACACGATGTGTTTCGTGGGATATTGATTATTTTTTATGCATGCAAATAGAAAACGGCTAGTAAACATGTTTTATAAAACAGGCCATGGCCGAGGGCGTCGGTCTGTCGCCAAACACAATATAAAATAAAATCAATACAGATCTCAAATTAAACCTTTGATGGACGTCAAATAGATTCTCATAACTAGGCGACGAGTTGTAAAATACTGGCACTGTAAGAAAGTACTATTCGTTAAGTGACTTTATGAGTCATTTTACTGAAAGATCTTGAAAAAAAGTGTTTGCCAATCATAATAAAATAAACCAGTCAGTTGATTTTATTAACCTATAACATGAAAATGCTTTTGGGGTGTTTAAGAATTATGTGGATTTTTTGATATATATAATAGGTTGATATAAATAAATAGTTTAAAAAATATAAATGGAAAATGTATAGTTATAATATTTGAGTTTAGAAAACTAAAAAAAACAAAGTTTTGTAAATGTTTAAATCATTACTAAAATATTAGAAAAAAACTAATTTTACTATATAAATGAATATTAACACTTTTTATATGAGGAACAAAAATTTATTTTTACGCAATATAAAGTGAGATCATAAAACTAATCATAATACTACGAAAAACCGTTTTTTTACTAATGCTACTTTGAAGTTAAGATATTATTTTTAATATAAAAAGGTAAGCATGAACATATTGCTAAATGTAGTCTAGAAATGTTCATAGAGGTTGACCTGTCCAGTTTTCAATATACCTTTTTTTAAATCAGACCTTTAAAGGCTTTTGAGTATAAAAGTCATTGGTTTGATTTTATTATATCAATTAGGAGACAGAATTTTTTTTTAAATAGTTCAGGCTGAAAATTGTTTCAAATATTGAAACAATCTCTTTGTAAACAGTCTCATTTCCATTGGCTTGGCATATAACATATGCGTAACTTCTCACTCGGGCTGACAGACGATGTTCTTTTTATTACTCGATAAATCTGTCTATCAGAAGGATTATGTGTTTAGGAAATAATTTAAAAGGATTACTGAGCTCACTGGAGCTTTAATTATAGCGCTGATTAATGCGAGCACGAGCTTTTCAGTTTCCTGTTCATCAGAAGTCTCCGGCGTATTTTTACGAACTCGATCAGTGGAGTCGTGCCAGGAAACAAGTACAGAAAGATTACAATTTATCAACAAAACAAAAAAAGCACAAAGAGCTTTCCGCTTTTTTCATAGGATAATAATGTCTTGTGTAAACATATAAAGCATTAATACTATATGTGTTTGTTACTTGAAAGTTTGGATTATTCCGACGTAAATCAAACGCCTCCTCTCCCATAAAAAGTTTCTACTTCTATCGAGTGTGACGGAAATCGGTTTTCTTATTTAAAGCTGTTGTTGTTTTATACTCGAACTTTAACGCTGTACCATTCGACAGTTGATGATAAATATTCTCAAATTTAGCAATATTTTCTGTATTATATCCCGAAATTTAAAAAAAAATTAAATTGATTTATGCCAGAAAATATTTATTACATTAACGAATTCCCAATTTATTTTAAATTAGAACTGTTAGTTCAGATTACTAAAAAATATATTTTTACTTGTTTTTTTTTTATTTTGAGATTTTATAATTTAATTTTAGGCTTTTTATTAGATTGCCAGCAAGTTTTTTTTAAATTGAAGGAAGAAAAAAAAATCGTTTAAAATATTCCTTTGCTTATGTGAAAATTTAAAAAATAATATTTGGATAAATTATTTCGTTGATTCTACTGAGATACAACAAATTTAATAAAAAAATTAATTTGAGCAAATTTCAACGCAAAATAAAGATGTAATAAGCAGTTTTTTTTGTATATCAAAAAATACGGCAGTGTATTTTTTGATATGAAATTTTTTAACATATGGTATATTTTCACCGCGTTTTTTTAATAAAAATAATATTACATCAAAACAGTTGGTGAAATGATTATTATTCAAAAATATAAATCTCAGCCAACAGAAATAGGTCGAGCGTCGTAGACTCGACACGTTTGCATTGTTGGATTACCATTTTCTAAATTCAGAAAGCTCATACGCAAGTTGATTTAAACATTGTAAATAAATATTTGGGATGTGAAATACAGTAAAACCTCGCTATAACGGATTTCGGATATAACGTACAAAAAATCAGGTTAAAAGAATAAAAATTAAAAACAATTTCGTAATTTTTGATAGTAAAAAAACAGCAAACTTCAAGAGTGCAAACAAAAGTTAATTGCTATTTATTAGGATTACCGAAAGCAAGCGCGTCGATATAAAACAACAACGTCACTTCACGACGAGTGTCCGAAGACAATTAAATAGAATTTTGTATTTTTATTTATATCTAAATACATTTGAAATCATTTTTTTTTTATATAACGGACATTCGGATTTAACGGACATCCTCTCCCCCCAATTGGTTTGTTATATCGAGGTTTTACTGTAAAATGCTCATACGATGTAAAGGTGTCCAAAAAGAGTATCGGGTTATTGCAATCGGGACCGTTATTGCGATATGCTGCGAAACTTTTTGGGCTCAGAGTTGCAGGAGTTTCAAGGTTTCAACTCAAGAACGTAGTTCCAACAAGATGATGCCACTTTCCATACATCTAATCAATCAATTGAAGCTGTTAACGAATTATTCCCTAATAAGGTCATTTCACGCAGAGGTAACATCAACTGGCCTCCCAGAAGCCCCGACTTTAGCTCTCTTGACTATTTCGTATGAGTATACCTTAAAAGTAGACTTTATGAGAATAATGTGATAAACCTAACGGAATTGAAACAAAACATCAGGTCAGAAATGGCAGCAATATCGAGGTCTATGTGTCAGCGTGTTATCAGCAATCTTCGTTCCAATAACATCATATTTTTGAAATAATTTTACATTTTGCATTCTTATTAGTTTTACTGAACTAACAAATACCCGATACTCTCTTTGGACACAATGTATTAGTGCTGATTTGACTTGCCGCTAAGTAGCGTGTCACCGATATCAAGCCTTACAACCTGCGCGCAGGATCAGAGGATAGCCACACACCATATTATATTATATTCTTAAAGTTTATTTTATTTTCACATGATAGATTTACAATAGGTCTTAGGTTAGGTTAGGTTAGTGGTGAAGTGTGTGGGTATCCTAAAAAAATTATGATTTTTTGGATCAATCATGATTTAACTGTCAGGTCTCTTGTCGTCATCAACTGTATTAGTGCTGATTTGACTTGCCGCTAAGTAGCGTGTCACCGATATCAAGCCTTACAACCTGCGCGCAGGATCAGAGGATTGCCACACACCATATTATATTATATTCTTAAAGATTATTTTATTTTCACTTGATAGATTTACAATAGGTCTTAGGTTAGGTTAGGTTAGTGGTGAGGTGTGTGGGTATCCTAAAAAGATTTATAATTTTTTGGATCAATCATGATTTAACTGTCAGGTCTCTTGTCGTCATCAACTGTATTAGTGCTGATTTGACTTGCCGCTAAGTAGCGTGTCACCGATATCAAGCCTTACAACCTGCGCGCAGGATCAGGGGATAGCCACACACCATATTATATTATATTCTTAAAGATTATTTTATTTTCACTTGATAGATTTACAATACGTCTTAGGTTAGGTTAGGTTAGTGGTGAAGTGTGTGGGTATCCTAAAAAAATTATGATTTTTTGGATCAATCATGATTTAACTGTCAGGTCTTGTGTCGTCTCAGTGGTATAGAATGTGTATAGTCAGAAAGTGAGGAGTGAGGAGTACCCGGCGCAGTCGTCAGCCTGGCCCAGGCAGTCGTCGGTCTGGTGCAGGTCGGGGCGCGCCGCGTGGCCCTGGTGGCAGCGCTTGAAGGCCCCCTTGATGCGGAACTTGCGGGAGCGCGTGCGGGAGCCTCGCCCGCATCGCGCGCTGCAGCCCGACCAGGAGGACCAGGCCGTGAGGGCGCAGGGACCCTCGCTCTGCGCCGGGTCCGGCTCGTCCTCCGAGGGGACCCTGCAGGGGCGGCGTGTTACTCGCTGCATGCGGTTAGTGGGGGGGGGCAACTTATGCTACAAGCAACGTCTTATTCAATGTATTGCGCACTCGATTTATCACACGTCATATTTATAGATATTTCATTTTTTTTTCTAGTACATTACCTGTTCCTTGTAAGCAGAATTGAGTTTGGGATTCAGCCATATTTTTGATTATTTAACAAGTGGGTCGCGGGTTAAATAAAAATACAATTACGTATGTCTATTTTTTGGATTGAACGTCAATCAAGTGCGTATTTATAACCCAATACGGGTTTATTATATTATTACTAATATGATAATTTTTCACATGTTCGTTTTTATTTGTGACCGGTTTCGCCAACCTTTCACGTTGGCTCCACTTGCGAATCCTCCACTTGTCAGGTACATTAAGATCACATTAGCCCTTACCACCTGACAATCACTCTCTCTCTTTCCAACAACCTCTCCCTCTAACAATTGTTTAACTAATTGCTTATTATTATATAAAATCTCACTCTGTTTGATAATGCCAACGTGAAAGGTTGGCGAAACCGGTCACAAATAAAAACGAACCTGTGGAAAATCACTCAAGTATTTTACTCAAAAATATTAAAATGGAATTCCACCAGGTACTCTCTGTCAAAAATATGGAATTTCTTAATATGATTAGGCATATTAGTTCACACATAGAAAATGATTAAAGAAATTCTCTGAAAAATATCATCGTGATTTGTGTGGGATTTGAACCCACATCCCCTGGCTTACATGGCCGGTGTACTAACGAACCACATCCATTAATCGAGAATTTTTGACAATCATACTCTCATATGATCCAATGTGCCCAGGCCAACCAATATTTAGTGATTTGCAAGCATGGGAGTTTTTAAACAAAGTAACAAGTGAAGCGTTTTTAATCCAATCTGGATATTATTTTTAAAAAAACGTATGTGATGGTGCGCGTCTTGGCTAAAATTAATAGATTTTAAAAATAATATCATGGTTTATATGTAGAGTATGATTGTTAAAAATTCTCGAGAATTTCTTTAGTCATCTTCTATGTGTGTACTAATGTGCCTAATCATATTAGTAATAAAAATACAATTGTTGACAGGTCCTACACTACACAGAAGGTTGTGTCTGTTTACTTTTTAATAATTTTTGAGATGCAAATAACTAAATCATTATTTAATTGGAGCCTATTTGTGTCCGCCGTTGAAGAGGGCACTAAATATTTTAAAGCGCCCCACACACGTATCAACAAATTGACGGCTCGTTCAACACATTGAACAATGGTGTAGCCATAACCAGTAGTTTTTGTGAGATTTCACCGATATTCACTGGTATGTGGCTACACCATTGTTCAATTTGTTGATACGTGTGTAGAGTGCTTAAGGCTTCCCTTGCCAGCTTTGGATATTCTTGTTTTCTCTTCATCCAGACGTCAATATTTTAAGCAGTCAGCAGCTAAATTGCACAATACCTATACTTAATTTTCAATAAATATATTATAGGCTTGAACAAAAATAAAATAAAATACGTAATCATTAAAAAAAAATTACCTTACAAAGAGGTCGCGTATTCAAAAAGGTTGAAAAACACTGCTTTACTGAATTAATTTATATGTTTTTTCCGAATAAAACCATTTCTCCGTGCGTTGTAATTAAGTAATTTTCAAAATTACGTAATACTTCATCGCAAGACCCGCACTTGGCATTACAAAATAAAATATACGACTCCTCCATCGCTTACAGCAGAGCGTACGCAACGTGAGTATTCAGTGTTAATGTAGTTTAATTGCGTTATTAGGACCTAATATGTTCAAAATTTCAGCAATTAAACAAAATTTACATTAATTACTGCCATTATCACATTGTAAACTTTTCAGAAGGAAAATTATTTAACATATCCCATGTAAAAGCTTTTTATAAAGTTTTAATTATTTAACATTACGTTTCACAAAAGCCTTGACTACTTTACTACAAAAGAAAAATTATTATTTAAAAATCATATTCTTAGGAACGTGTATTTTTTAACAAAAATTTTGATGTTTTTTATATTTTAATTTAATGCAGCTTTTACTACTATGGCTTAAAATGGCCTTATTTTTTTTTCATTTTTATGTGGTAGAGTTTTTGATGCTTAAACTTTGAACGCTGTCGTTTTTTACAGTCTTAAATTAAATTTGATACATCATCAAGAAAGTTGCATCTTTGTTTTTTAACAGTGTATAAGCAAAAAAAACACAATAAAAAGATACAATTTACAAATTTTTACAAGCTTTGAATAAAATCGGGTTTTTTATTTAATTTCTTACTTATATCATATAAATCATTCCTTTCATTTTTTTGGCAACATAGAAAAGGTTATTACTATTTGTCTATCCGTATATATTGAATATTTATGACAGCAAGTACTTGGGGAAATATTATTTTGATTTATCTCATTAGCATTTTATGAATAAAAATAACGTCTGAATAAAAAAAACCGTTGCGTATTTGAGCAAAAAATAAACATTTAATAATGAAGGTGACTTTGAAGAGAATAATACATACTTCAAATAAAATATTTTTAGTTTTACGAATAAGTTATGACTTTTTACAAGAAAAATGTTTTTTCAGCACCTGATTCACGGACTTAAACATAAATTATTTTTACGAGCCCTTTCATTTCTTTCATTAGGTATTCGCAGCCAATAAAACTATAAAAGTTTTATTCCCCTGCGATATTGCAAAAAATATGTAAGTATACTTTTTGTTCGGCTGGGTTCATGCTTGATTTAGATATCGCACCGGCGAAGACAGCGGGCGACTCGGGGACGTTGGAAAAGCACGTAATTACTTACGAAATATATTTTCACGTTCATCTTCAGCTGAATAATATGGAATTCATCTGATTTTACTATCTGCAAAACGTTCCTTATGATCCGATAGAAAGATCGACGAAAAAAAACCCCGTATAAATTTAACTACCAATGTAAGTAATTTTTCAAACCGATATAGCAAAAATCTTTTTAGTTGTGATATAAAATAAGATAATTTTTTCATTCATCACATATATTTATTTATTTAGATTGTTTTTCTCTAAATACACTTTTTATATAAATTATTTTCTTTCAAAAATATTCATTATTTTTCCATTGGTTTTATTACTAAGAAACACGTGGAATGTGATGATCATAAAATAAATATTCATCCAAGAGGAGGAAATGCCATTTTCTGGACTTCATGCTTTTCTAGGTTAATTCATTTTCTGTCTTCTTCAAGACTGCCACAGTTTTCTGGGCCGCACCTAGAAACATTTCAAGTTAGTTGTCATTAGATCCGGATGACGTTTTGATAAAACCGTCATAGCGGCGATACATCAAAAACACTTTTGTATAAGACGAACTTATTATAAAATGTTTTGATTTCATATAATTTTGTTTAAAATGCAAATGTGAATACGATTCGTTAATATATAAACTCCAATGGTTTGAGAGAAACTGAACTTACCAGTCAAAGCATTAAGTGACAAAGATCAATGGTTTCTACCCTCATTTAAGAAAAGCGCCAAAATAACGCAAAAGTAAAAATGTTAATTTATTTTAATTAAAAACCCTTGTCTGTTGTTTTAACAAAAGAACAGAATCTTGAAAAAATGCACAGACTTTCTCCATCTCAACGCGGGGCATAAATCTAAGTTTGTTTATGGCGAAAGGCTATTTTTCCAAAACGCGAATTTAAAAAATCAGAAAAATAGCAGCGCTCGTCTTCCAAGAAGATTTCAATCAATCCGGATGGGCGCGAGGAGCGCTGGTAATTTAGAATTCGGAATCAATCACCGGAAGTTCCTCCCGGCTCGGCGCGATGGCCCCCGAATCGCGGCAATCACGGGGCGGATTTCACTTCGGGCCCCTTCGGGTCATTCCATTTGCAGTAACCGACGCGTCGCCGCCACTTTATGAAGGCCCTGGAGGGAGACGGCGAGGCGTAAAAAGAAGAGTGCCCTAAAGTACGACTGAAATAAGGTTACCGCATTATATTCAAATGGAGCGTGTGTCCCCCATTTTAAAGTGTAATTTTTCAGGCACACGTATTTTGGGCCCTCTATATATTTTCATACAAAACCGAATGCAAATAGCACGTTACATTTTTGTAATGCACTTACATTCCATATACGAGATGCGGAATCTATGTTGCATGCTCACACTTGGGCAGTCTTACAATTAACGTGATACAGAGCAGACGCGTCTTTCTCTATACTCAACAGTGGAGACGAGTAAACTGCGGGCGTGAAAGTGAGACTGATAATTACGATAAGACTGATAATTAAAGATAAGTGTGAGGGTGTAATATACGAAGTATACGACATACAAAATGTATGTTGCATGCTCACACTTGGGCAGTCTTACAATAAACAAGATACATAGCAGACGTGTCTTTCTCTATACATTACAATATTTAGATTATAAAAATACTTTGAATAAGACCTAAACAATATATAAAAATTGCGAGTGTGTCATTCACATCAGTGCATTATACATTGAAGTTGCTTGAATATATGTATTTCCAATAAAAGCGAGATATATTAAATTTTATAAAAAGGACAGATGAGTTGAGAAAGTATTTTTGAGCACACAAAAACGTATTCCACCAAAAACATTCAATGTAAAATTTATCTGACTCTAATGAAATAAAAAGAATATTATTTTTTCCAGAAAGAATCCTTGTAAAAAGATCAAACACATCATTATGAACAGACCCCAATTCCAAATATATAAAAATGATACATAAAAAAAGGTTGTATTTATTTGTAAAATTAATTAATTTTTAACGAACGGCACAGTGAGAGACGTTCACGAATGATTCAGCCCAAACATTCAAATAAATAAGCAAATGCACAATTTTTACTAATAAATATGTTTACATATTTAAAAAATGGACCGTTAAACCGTTTTAAAAATTTATTCACTTTATTTTATATTTTTTGAAAGTTGCCGATAAAACAGCTAATTTTTAAATTTAACAGTTTTTACTGATTTATTTCATTTTGTTTTCAACATAAATTCTAATATTTTTTTTACGTATAATAAGTCATTTATGTTTATGTCTAGGACACAGTGTTTAAAATAATATAAAATGACTATCTAATCAAAATAATATGCAACACATAATCCGACCTCTGGCACAATCACAACAGAGTATTGTATTTGCTTATTTAGCAAGTAAATTCAGTTTCAAATATGAAATACCGTTTCTACTCCACAGAATCATGTACACATTTAATTGTATGACCACGCAAACAATATCTACTCTAAAAGGGTGGTTACATTCAGAAATAATTTTATAATTCTTGGAAAGTATTAAGCTACACAAACTTTGCTTGGAAAATATTTTAACACTTATAATAGTTCAAACTGACCAACGTTATTATTACGTATACGTATTAGCCTTAATTTTTTTTTGTTTCCAAAGAATTTGTCCTCCATTCGCAGTGTTTTTTTTTGAGGTGGCCCTAAGGAAAGAGGGGTTGGTATACCAATCGCGCCATGCCGCGTTAAAACTGAGTGCCCGTTAAAAGTGCCCTAAATGTAAGAATATTTAACGCGGTAACAGCTTCTAAGGTGCTGCTGGGTGGAATTGCAGATAAGGTGTAGTCGCCCCTTGAAAGCGTAGTTTGGTCGACCGAAGAGCTACTTTATTTTTATACTTAAAAGTTACCCCAATGGTGCCAGGAGCCGATAACCCGTCGCAAACAAATATTCGTTACTTCATTCAAATATTGTAAAACGACTTAAAATTATTCATATCATAAACATTATACTAATTATTTGGTCATATTTTATACATGAATAACACAACAGCAAAGTCATTAATGCGCAAACATGTAAGTACTCAAAATATTAAGGCATGCATGCAATTAAATTCTTTCCTTGCTTCAAAATAAAAATATTGATTAAGCATAGTATTAAAATCGGTTTTTAGCATTTAATATGCCTTCAGGTAGAATTTAATCTATATATCTTAAAAAATTTCACTAAAATACTTTGTATATGATTTCACCCGTTTCAACTCTAACAATTTTTTTATAGAGCGGGTTAAGGTATTGAGCTATCATTTAAACATAAATACATAACGCAGGTACTTTTTTTTTAGAGCGGTACAAACCTTCTGAGAAAATTAATTTATTTTATTCATAAATAAACTTCAATGCTCAAGCCATTCAATCCACCCACTAAACGCAAAGTACTTAGGCAGAACATGAGCATTTCAATGATGTCTAAAGATCTCTAGTTATATAAACTTCCAAGCTTCTCTATTAAGGCTATGGCTTAAAATTATACTCGAAGTGTAGCTCTTTCCACATACCGAATACTCGTAGTGGCTTGAGTAATTGAGAGGCTCCCTTGTAATATGTAAGAAGTAGCAGGCATACGAATTTAATAATGTACGCTGAATCGTAAACATAATTTATTGCAATGCATCGTTTGTTTCCCGGATTGCCTTCTCTGAGGATCCTATACTAAAATATGCAGTACCTGGTTCATCTCTATTTCAAAGCATAGCCCTCGTAAAGAGAATGTACGTAAATCTTTATTAAGTTCAGCATCAATTTCAGTGATTCCGAACGTAGGAATTGGGAAAATTAAGATAAGGTGAAATATTCTAGAGTTCGAGCATTCCACGTCTAATGGAAGCATTGCTCAGAATTACTATCCCGAGGAATATTTGAATATTTTACATAATAATGTTTTAAAATATATAGCAGACATTCAAGGTTATAATATCTTTTGATTAATTATATAAAAAATATAAGACATTATTAATCAAACAACGTTTTAAGCACAAAACAAGTAATTTTGAAAAAACTTAATTTTAGATAAACATTTTTTTGTAAAATGTAACTTTAAATTTTTTTTAATACACTTCCATGCTCGGTCTATTCAATTGCTTAATTATTATTTTTTTAATAAACAAGTTAAATTTTAAAATATTCCACGAATAGTTCGCAATTTTTGTGCTTAATTCATAATCATAGATTTAAGTAACGAGGGGGGTAATTAAACAAAGGGTATAAATGTACCGACCAAACGAACCTTCCTCCCCTATAAGCTAGGTCTGCTGCGGAGAGTTTTCTTGGAGCTCACGAAATTCATATAAAAAAGTATTTCGTTTTAATAATCACGAAAATTACCTTTTTTTTAAATTCCGGGGTAAAATTTTAGTCTTATAACTTCCTTTGTAGCGATTTAAGTATGAAAGCTTTGTTAATACGGAATAAGTCGAGATGCAAAAGTTTATACATTTCAAAAATTTTAAATGTACCAGAATAATATATAATTACTATTATTTGAATAACTATTAATTCCAAAAAAATAGGTTGACGAAACTAATCACAATAAAAACAAAAACATACAATATTAATTTTTATTTTAAAAAATCAAAATGCAATTTTACCAAGTACTTTTTGTCAAAAATGTTTCTTTGATTTACGGTGTTTGTTATTGAGATTGGAAAGACAGCATACAAAAAATATTTTCAGTACTACAACAAAGCCCATTCAAAAGAATTCATTTATATTTGTGCATAAACAAGTAAGACGTCAAAAAGCTGGAAAATATAGCTTCTAAAATTTTATACGGAAATAAACTTCATGGCTACTAGTTTTACCTTTACTTTTAAAAACTTGTTCTCAGATTCTCTCAGACAGTCTTATTCGTCTCCTTCTGTTAGTATACTGCTCTTGTTTCATCGTAAAACGGTGAATCCTTAAAGTTGGAGACCCATCATAAAATATATCATCTAGAAAGACAGCATGCGAGGAACGTAAAAATTGCGAATTAAGAGACATTAGTGAATAGTTTTTATGTACCATCAAAAAATTGATTCTCTTTTTTGTGTAAGAAGTAATTGATTGATTTTCGTTAGCAGAGGATTTTCGTTCAGCGAGCTGATGATGCGACCGAAGTTAAGATATAAAGCGTCCTATTTAGCGTTCAATTATTTCTCGCCAGTTCAGCGTTGATTAAAGAAGCCTGGAGAGAAATTGAAGTCCTAGTCTGGTGCCGGGTCCGCGGCTGTTAGGGATGATGGTAGTTTCTAGAAATCCACCCGCTGAAGAGTTACATGAAATTTAATTTGATTAAAATAGTAGACGGCGGTTCGCGTCGGATCCCCGGGACCATAAACTGTCTAGGGGGCTTGAGACTAACGGCTCTTGTATATAGCGAAAGATCGTTTTAATCTAATATTATCATTGAGTGAATTATTTTTTATACCGATATTATAAATATTTTATAAAATAAAATTAATTTATGGTAAAAACCATTGATTTAATCTCAATTGTTAATATTTAATACAATGCCTTTTGATCTGAAAAAAATAGGTTTTATCGCAGCTGCTATACTATCGTAACAAATAAAATGTGTGACGACCTTAAAACAACTTTAGAATCCAAACATTTATTTCTAAAATAATTTGTAATATTCTGTAGATCCAAACAAAATAAATTGCTCTATCGCATAATACAAACTAATATTTTACTCCGAATACACAGAAATAATATACTTATATTGTATAATTTATCGTTTGTTCACTTGATAATCACAAAAAACAAGCAAACGGTACTTAGAATCCCGGGTTGTGACAATGTTTGTGTACTGTTAAAATAAGTGATTTAGAGACTCTGAGAATCTTATAGATTAACACAACACAAACAATTTTTGGAAAAATAATGTCATGTATTATACAGCGGAAAAGCTGATATTTAATTTTATGTGAATTTAAATAAGTCTAAATAATCGTAAGCAGAAAAACGAAAAATGAGAATGTATATAAATTATAATTCTTGGCGGAACTAAATGTGTTTGTATTATTTTACTATCACTTTTATTTATACATCAAATCACAGCACTTAAACCTTGCTGTCAAAATGCTCTAGATAGCGTTTCTCGTAAATTTATTTTTCCTTCATATTCTATGCAGAAAAAAACCTCAAAGAATTTTTCTAACGATGTGGCAAAGAAAAATAAACATCTTCTTTTTATAATTTATCACTAAAGTGTCAAGCAAAGGAGATGCCAGGCTGCCAGACAGTTCTTTCGCTACTAAAAAAAGGTTCAGACTTCGACTCGCATATTCCCGAGTCTGGCTCTCAAAAAATTACCGGAATTCATAATATCTCTCCGCCATGACAGTCGCAGATGTGACTTTGTTATTTCATAAAATACTCTTCTTGTTTGTTTTGTTTTAATCAACCATTTGTCACAGGGGAAGAATGCTTTGCTAAATATTGTCTCGTCTTAAAAGGTCTCTCATTCTATTTCGTAATGTACCTTTATCGTGGAAATATGAACAGAAATCCAAAAATGATAAGTAATAATAAATTTCTAAATGATAAATTCAAATAATTTAAATACACGAGTATAACTGAATAAATGTTTTAATTAACTATTTTTGATATTAAGATACTAAGTATAAGTGATTTTTTTTAACGATTGATACAGCGTGTATTTTTACAATTGTATAATACAAAAAAGGACGAGTATATTATGACAATTTTTCTTTTATACTGTAAATGATAACTACGTGGTTGCAGTAATAAATAATTACTCCAATTTTTGCCTTATATTACATTATCATGTACGATCAAAAGTATTTATTGGAGTTTTTGTAATAAAGCATATTTTTATTACATTAAGGCATACGTTTTAAAAAACTATACCAGTTTAAAATTTGTACCATTATTTTGATTATTACGTTTTTAAAAAATAATCTCATTCCATGATAAAAAAAGTAAGCTACCCACTCTTTTCGAAGACCATAAATTTTTAATAAGAAATCAGTGAATAATGCTTGATTTAACGTAATAAACTGAAATATTAAAAATAAAAAATGAGTTCCAAACAATAAAATAATCTCGTAAATAAATTAATCTTAAACTTTATTGAAGTAATAATGTTTACGTACAAAAATATAAAAATTTACTCAACTCAACTTTCACAACTGAATATATAATGCTTGGGATCAGGGAACCAATAATGAAGCTCAATTTCATTCAAAATTACCAATTTATAATACATCAATCATCGCTTTGAAACTAATTTACGATTCAGGCAAGTTTCGGAATCTCACAATAAAACGCCGCGAACGGAAACCATGTAGGAAGAAACCGATCCTTCATAAAGTTCCAGCGGCCCGGCGCTCCGGGAACCTCTCATCGCCGGCGCGCGTATCCGAACTAACTTCCACGATTACAACAAATTCAAAGAACAATCTGTTCTCATTCCGCAGCCGAGTGCTACACTTATACACTGTTCAATACGTAGAAATTCTTTCTGTCTTATAAATGATAATTTATAATAAATTTATATAATATAATTAGCATGAGAGTAGTTGCAATCAATACCAATATAAACACACTTTAGGCGGGTACCAAATTGACTAAACTGATGTGCGTAGTGAGCAAAATTCGCGTAAAATTGCACGTGTGAAATCTAGTCTATACACTCTTTGATTTGCAAGTAGTCAAATAAATCGTTTCCCATAAAAAGTTGAACCGCTTCATACACACTTTGTGGATTACTTGACATCACAACAACACCACTTTGTCCTAAAAATTGTTGAGTTACAAACATTTCGAGCTGTAAACCTAAAGAATAAAATGACCTTCTGCTGCTTTTAGAGTAAACACATTCAAAAACGTATTAATATGCGCCCCGCCTTCAGGCAGTAGTCCGCGGAACGGGTACTAGTACCTGCCCCGCCTTTAGTGTGTTAAGTCTCTTTCTGCGCTATGTTTGATAATCTATTGCCTCTGATGCCTTTCTTCATTGGAGGTTGGTGACAATTTCATCGAACATATCCCTATCCTGGGGCAGTTTAATATAGACCGCACTTCCGATCTCCAGCTACTGTCTTAAACTTAAACTTCCTCCTTCAATGGCAGCTGGAGAATGTGGCCAAATAAAGAGACATTCCGCTTCTTTACCAACGTCATGAGTTTCTTTTCTTTGCGCATTCTGTGCAAGTCTCTTTCATTTGTAACGCGGTCAACCTATGGTGTCTTAAAGATTCTTCTATACAGCCACATTTCTGCCACCTCAATTCTTTGCATAGTAGCTTTCTTGAGTGTCCAAGCTTCGACTCCATAAACGAGAACTGAGACGACATAACATTTGGCGAATCTCCAGCGAGGTTTCAGTGTTATATCTCTTGAGCATTGTACTTTCCTCAAATCGTTTAACTTTTATACAACAATGATATATGCTTATATCCTAAATTAATCAATAACAATATCTCTGAATACCTGTACACGCTTAGTATATTAGTAATTTATTTTATGTAATATTTTGTTGTGTATGTATAGACCCAAAATGGCAAAAGGTCTGAAATATTAATAAGGTAGAGTAGTTGAATATGATTATTTATGGTTAAGGATTTCAACATAATCATGTTGAACCAAAATAAAGTATGATAGAAAAAAAATTAAAAAATTATTAAAAATGGAAGGATAAAAAAAAATAACTTAAAGAATTAACGCTAAAAGAGATTTTAGTATTGTGTATTTTTGGAAAGTCTATTTAATTTCGATAAAATATAATTCCGAATAAAAATTGCACTATTTTCATTGTGGTCCAGTAATTAACTATCAGAAAATCAGTGTCACGTAATCTTTTGTAGTTTTATTAGAGTTCAAGTGATCTATTTAAGTTTTCACGAAAGTCTCCATTAGAAAATCATTTAAGTGCAAAGTTTGGAATGTTTGCAATACTATCACAATCAGGCGACACTTTGACAAGTTTTACAAAGGTGCGGAGTCGCAGTAACAGCCAAAGCACCCTTCTCGAGGGGGCGGCTAATTTCAGGTGTGTTTACAATTTCATTTCGGTACCGTGACGCCGAAAAGTTTTGCGACCACTTGAAGTTTCCGGCGTAATATTAAATCCACGATTCCGAGCCACTTTTTGCGCTGCTAACTGATTTTTTATGTTAATTATTTTTGAGCCCTTAACGAAGGGATGATAATGACAGAAAGTTTTTTGTTCTTGTTGTGGTTGTGGCAGGGGAAATTTGAACCCCTCAACTACCACAACTGGCTGTAGATTGGTTGAATTAATATTTTTTGTTAAGACGGGACATTCAATATTAAAAAGTGATACATTAATTATATTTTTTTTTTAAATATTGTGTTGATTCTCATATAACTGAAAGAAAATATGACGTGTTGTTTAAATTTTAGAATTTAATTTCATATATTTTTTTAACTATTAATAAATATAGAAACGTTGTCTTTTAAAAAAAATATCCATTTTACACGGAAAAAAAAAACAATAAAATCTTTCATGAGTTCTCTAATAAACATATCAATCAAAATATTTATTCATCTGTATGAAGTTTTACAAGCAAGTAAGTATTCATAATTAATTTCTATAATAGTGTTTTACCAAGTAAACGCTTTGGGCCACCTCAATATCAGAAA
Organism: Atopsyche davidsoni; assembly: GCA_022113835.1. Lineage (NCBI taxonomy): Eukaryota > Metazoa > Arthropoda > Insecta > Trichoptera > Hydrobiosidae > Atopsyche > Atopsyche davidsoni. The sequence continues at coordinate 5,285,463 of JAILWY010000001.1, forward strand.
TAAACGCATTTTCATACCGTCGTTTGCAGAGTCGTTCATCAAACCAGATAAAGTTATGCTTAGTTTAATGACGTCACAGACCTGCAGCGACCCGCCTTTAATTTTCGATTACACCACTTCTCAAACAGGAAATGCAAAAATCTGTAAACTCAAAAGCGGACTATGGCAGCAATTAATTATGGTATTTAAAGTCCTGCTTTAGTCAAATGCCCAAATATCCTAAAATACTCGGTTTTTAGACGTACGGCTGCTTTATTTTATATTCCGACATTTCATTCCCGTAACTGAAACCTTCTTCAAGAATCTCACCACAAATCCTTGAAATAGGATTAAAATCTCTGAAGATTTAACTTAACCTAATCTCAGTACCTAGACAGAAATGTCGTTTTGTAAAAAAATAAACGCACCATTATACTCAGGAACGGAGTATTGGTAAGAACAACGACTGAAAATAGATTCTTCTTCTAGTGCCTCTCCTCATAGGAGGTTGGTGACCTATTTTTCGAATAAATTCCTATCCTAGGCCAGTCTCACTAGTTTGGCTTAATCTGACGTAAATTTTGCATCCACGTAAGTTTCCTCCTTCTAATATCCCTGTTCCCTCCGATTTTTTCTTAGACAATCAGTTGAAAAATGCTTTATATATTGCTTCAAAAAATATGACCTAAATAGGAGACCTTACGCTTTTTTTTACCATCGTCAGGAGTTCTCTTTCTTTCTGCATTCTGTGCAATACTCTCTCATTTGTGACGCGGTCAACCTATGGTATTATTCGTCTCAGTTTTTCTTTTACTATGTAAATAATTAAGACGTTTAAAATGTGGTTTTATAAGAGAATCCTTTAAGTACATATTTTTATGTGTTAATTTAGTTTTTTTTTGTTTTTTGAGACGTGCTTTGTAAAAAAATATCTCTGCATATATATTATCAATAATTTTTGATTTGCTTGTGCGCATATATTTTTTTAAATCATGGAAATTTTTGAAATATGCCGAAAAAAATATTATTGAGATAGATTTTACAAGTCTGAAAGCTGCTCGAGTGTCATAAAAAGAAGTCGTTTTGCATCGTTGTTACTATTGTTACTGGCGATGGAAAATGGATTCATGAAGACAACCCAAAGAGCAAAAAATCGTGTTTGAAGCCTGGCCAACTAGCCAAATCGACACCGAAAAAGAATATTCACGCTGCCAAGATAATGCTCTGTATTTGGTGGGACCAGAAGGGAGCAGAACATCTGATTCGTTTAAAGAAAGTATTGAAGGAAAAACGGCCAGAATGGGAGACCAGACACGAGACATTGCTTTTCCAACATGATAATGCTGCGCCACAAGTTGCTCAACCCGTTAAAAACTATTTGGAAAATAGCGGATGGGAAGATCTGCCCCACCAGCTATATAGTCCAGACTTGGCGCCTTCTGACTACCATTTGTTTCGGTCGATACAGAATGGACCGGAATACGCTTCACTTCAGTCCAAGCCACCAAAAATTGGCTCGATTCGTTCTTTGGTTCAAAACATGACCGGTTTTTTTAGGATGGCATCCACAAATTGCCAGAAAGATGGGGAAATACTGTAATTTCCGATGGACAATACTTTGAATGACAGAATTATCTAATATTTTAGTAAAAAAATTCCGGTTTTTAAGGAATAGATCCAATATATATATATACATATATATATATATATATATATATATATATATATATATATATATATATATATATATATATATATATATATATATATAAATATAATACAAATTTTATGTTTAGTTATAATAACAATAAAGGATCACGGTTAATCGTCATGCTAGTGGGAAATATGAACGTGTTAGTTGGGCCCAAGCCACACCCGTGCGCAATACACAGTAAGACGTTACCGGAGACGAGGTTCCTCCTCTTGCCTGCAATGGCGGCGCGGGGCGGTGCAGGGCCGCTTCTGCGTCAGGTGCTTGCGGCAGCCCTCGGCTCGCGAGGAGTACAGGTACTGGCGCTGGCGCCGCTGCACCCCCTTGCCACACGTGGCCGAGCACGCCGACCACTCGCCCCAGTGCATCACCTTGCACGCGTCCACGCTGGAGCTGCTGTCTTCCTCTCTGGACACTGCAAACATACAAAAAATTCGATCAATCTAACTAAAAAAAAACTTCTTTATCAAGCGCCATTTCACTGAGCATATACTCATGCTAACCCAGTGATCATGGTTTTCCTGGATCCTTCTACACCACAGCTTTATATTGCAAGAAAAAGTCTGCGTATTGGTGCTGCCCAATAGCATTATTATATAATCCTTTACGTACAAAGCTCTAGCGTTTATATCTGATACTCCGTATGTAGCAAGCTACAGAAACAATAACAAGAACCCCCCCCCCCCCCACCCCAATCTCCAGCCATTAAACCATGAACTGTTGACGTCTATCATCTTTTGTACTTCACCTATTATAATTTTTAGCTTGATTTGTTATATGGTTAACATATGCTACAAAATAATTATTTTCTTTAAAAAATAAAATAAGCATGCTTTTAATATTCATAGTAGCTCAAGTTTTGTCGTATAAAAAAATATGTTGCACGAAAGGTTTTATATTTAAGGAAAATATATTTCCTGAAAAAAAGGCACCCCTGTGTCGTGGAATCTAGGTGCTAATAGCAAAATGTACATCTCGAGGAGGAGTAGGAATACGTTTTCATCTTTGGTTCTTTCCGCGGCAAGATTCTCTCTTTGCTTGCACTTAAAGCTCTTCGTTACTCACTGAAAGCCTCCCACTCCTTCCACCTCGGCTCACCCCAGCCCACCCCTAACAAACTTATGCTCGGAACCGTAAACTCAGAAAGTGCCCTCTCAATGGGTTTTATCGACGGATGCTATGTACAACGCATTTCGTAACTTTGTTTACTACATCGCGTGTTTGCATATTCAGATTGTGTGAAAATATCTCGTATTACACAACCTTACATAATACTTACAAATATAAGCAATTGCATCACTCAGTTTCAATTTAAAGTTTTGACTGTGAACTACCTATCAAATATCAACAACTATGGTTATTTGGTCCTTTTTTTACTAAAGAATAAACACTTATTTTTTTATTATTATTTTATTAAAAAATCTGATGCTACGATTGATGGTGTAACTACATCAATCAGTAAAATTTATTTAATTTGACTTCTACAACAACATCACAGCCGGTATTTGCTACATTTTTAAATGAAAATTTTTATTAATTAATGTATTTAATAAGAATAATGTGCTTGTATTTAATATCATATTAATAATCACGTTATATTATTGATTTTTGTGAAGACCATCTCACAGGAAGTACGATTTTGCCTATAATAAGTATGTTGTTTCACATATAGGATATGATTGTTAAAAATTCTTGTTAAGTACCAGTGATTCGTTGGTGTAATTAGTAATGCACCGGCCATGTAAGCTTAGGGATGTGGGTTCAAATTCCACACAAATCACGATGATATTTTTCTGAGAGTTTCTTTAATCAATTATCAATATTTGAAAAATTTTACTTAATCATTATCAATCAATAATTAGGTTATTTGATCAAGTTTTAATAAAATAACACCAAGTGGTTTTGGAGACTACGTTTATTCCACTTGTAGCGAGAGCTCTTTCGTCGAATACGGCATCTTCAAGACTTCCAGAAGTCTTGAAGATGCCGTGTTCGGCTCCAAAACCACTTGGTTTTATTTTATTATAATAAAATGGAGTATTACAAAATAAAGTATTGTATGTATAAATAGTATTGTATATATCGGTTGCAGCTCAATCAGTCAAACAATACGTCAATATACCAAAGATTTCAACAGTAAAAACTTTTTCACGATCACCGATTCGGTTTATTATTTTGTTTGTCCGCGCCACCTCTCAGCACTTGCGGGGCAAAAATAAAAATAATAAAAAAATCGTTTCGCAAATCCCCGCATCACACCAGCGGAGTTCCACAAACATCGGGGGCAATCAGGTCGGCCTATGCTGTAAAAACTTTTCCAATTGATTAAAGACCTCTTAAGTCGGGCCCGGCGCACGTCCCCGCGCTGACGGCCCTGGCTAATGAGACGAAGATGCGAGGCCGCCTCGCCAGACGTGACCCGACAAAGGGTTCCCTCGGCCGGCAGGGTGCGGCCGGCGCAACCCCCGTGAAATTCAGGAGTCACGATCTAATCTATCATTTAGGGGAAAAAAATCCACTCACTGGGTTTTAATAAAAACTCAAGTGAACAACGTGTTTTGTGTGCCTCGGAAATGATGATGTATTGCTGTTTAATATTTAACGAAGTTTCAACATCGTTGTGAATTTGTTTACGATTAAAATATTTTTAACTGTTTATCCGCTTAGAACTTTGACATAATTCAATACCCACATAGACCGAGAGCGGTCCGATAAATACTTAGCCTCACCGCCCGATGCTAGTGCTAGTATTGTGTAGTACATTCTCATAGACGGCTACTGACAAAGTTTCAAAGCGGACGTGTACGCGTATTTTAGAAAAATATAAAAAGAGCAATATCAGTCGGTGATGCGATTCTTGTTTTTGGAAGGGAAATCGCGCAGTGAAATCAAAGAGCGCTTGGATGCTGTGTACGGTGACTCTTCTCCTTCGATGGCGACCGTCAAAAATTGGTTTAACGAGTTTCAACGTGGTCGCACGTCGGTTTTTGATGAGCCACGCTCAGGTGCCTCGAAAATGGATGACAATGGATGGAAACATGGATCCACTGGTACACACCAGAGACCAAGGAACAGTCGAAACAGTGGATTTCACCCGGCGAACGTGCTCCGAAGAAGGCGAAGACTGTCCTATCGGCCGGAAAGGTGATAGCCACCGTTTTCTGGGATTCACAAGGTGTGATCTACATTGACTAACTGGAGAAGGGCAAAACGGTGACAGGACTCAATTATGCTGAATTATTGGGCCGATTCGACGCCGAATTGCATAAAAAATGGCCTCATTTGGCGAAGAAAAAAGTGATCTTCCACCATGACAACGCACCGGCTCACACCTCCGCCGTCGCCACGGCCAAATTGGTCGAATTGCACTACCGAACTGCTCCCCTATCCTCCGTATTCTCCAGATTTGGTCCCGTGCGATTTAATTTTGGTTTCCTAACTTGAAAAGATCACTCGCCGGGCAGAAATTTAAGTCGAATAAGGAGCTCATCGTCGCCACGGAGGCCTACTATGCAGACCTTGAGAAAACGTATTTTTCAGATGGGTTAAAGAAGTTGGAGCATCGCTGACTATTTTGAGAAATAAATCGCTTTTATTTTGTAGGCTAAGAACTTATCGGACCGCCCTCGTATATTGAAAGATTTCAATTACCACTGACATACTCACATAGTATGTGTCTTCTTCTTTTGTATTATCAAATTTGATTATATCAAATAAGTAGCACAGTAAAGTGCATGTGCTTCTAATCAAAAATTATTTTTTTTGTTTATTAAATCAATGAATGTATCGAGTCTTAATCTCAACTCTTTGCTTCAAGAAAAAATCTTTGAAAATTATTGACGCTACAAATTTGACGCTCTCATCAACCACCTAGAGTTGATGAGTCAACTGATATGCTTTGACGAGTACACGGGTTATCTACAATACATCGCAAACATATCAACTTAATTTATATTGCGATTGTAACGTTTACGAATTAACACTTCCCCAAAACTATCTCATTTGATTAATAATAAATAAAGTATAAGATTTTTTAAGTCACCTTCAAGAGATGTGTGTCCTTGAGTAATAGTTTTGAGAATCTTGAAAATTGATAGAACGTAAAAACATTAGTTACAGACCTCACTAAGTGATACATCAATTCCTCAAGTGTAAAAGTCGAAGACTTTTTATTATCAAGCACCGGGAACGATGAACATCGGAGATATCACTTGGCAATAGAAGCCGTGTTTTTCTCCCTGAAGAAATGTTACTCCTTGTATAGTATGTGAGCGCAAGAGACGATTTGTCTTCTATGTAAAAAACAACAAGACAAACGATGTCTCACGGTTTGTACTTTCAATATCGATAAGATTTCAATTCGTACTTTATATATTCTAAGTCTTAAAATGTAACAAAGAAAAGTGTTTTTAATCTTAATTCACATATCATATCAATAACAATATAGAACTTTACCAATAATATGTAATAAATATACTTCTAATAGACTTGTTCTCAAGGTAAATTTTTTAAACAAATAATCTTGTTAACTATAAAATACAATCATGTTAACGACAGTCGTATTCTAGACATTCATCCAATCAGATATTTTTATTTTCAAGTGTGAGAGTTTTTGTTTTATTTGAATATTGTAAAGTATATTTAGTAGTATTGCACGTAGAAGTCAAAGAGAAAATCTATTTTTAATAATTTGTCAGTCAAAATATTATCTTGCAAGTAATTCTAGGCTGAGAATGAAATGAGACAATTTATGTTAGAAGACAAATTGTCTTGGTTGTGCAACTCATGGAACAAGAAACAGATTTATTTCAATACTCAGCAGTCGAGGGCCAAGTTCTGGAGTTTCAAATTATCCTACTGATCTTCTCTCTCGTGACTGTGAGAAGAATGCCCCACATACACAAAAGAAAAATGAGTATAACAAATTAAATCAGTCTGTCGTGAACTATTTACATGATTGAAAGTATATATAATCTGTGGATGATGTAATAATACGAAAAGCCAACGCAATATAGTTTTTACTTGATTACGACGACCTACAAAGATACGTCAACTTTCTAATCGAGGAAAAAGCACGTAATTAAATTGCAAGAGCTTTTAACACTGATTAAAAATTATGTAAAATATTTTTCAACACGCCGAAATGCATTATTTAGCGGTAAGTCCACAGAGTCCTGAGTGAATTAATAACTGTGGCATCTCTTATCAGGGAGGAACACTTCCCCGCTAGCGTTCCCTGGCCCCATCACCTACCCATTTACCCCACCCCGTTACCCCACCCCGTCACCCGCCTAGTCACCCGGTGTTATAAAATGGGCATTCAAAACGTAACGGTCCAAACCAACACTGATCATGGAGGAACTGCTAAATTTAGAGGCAGAGTCTAATCAACATTAACAATTTTTTTATTTTAAATCCATACAAATAGAAAAACATCCAATCACTTATATATGTGATAAAATAATATTTTAAACTGTGAATTTATTTTTTAAATCTAATATCAAAATTTGAATTATATTTTGTATATAAAAAACCAATTATTTTATCTCTTTAATAAATTTACTGCTTTATTGCTTGTATGAACTATTCCCTACTAATGTGCATAGCGTAGTACAAGAAAATCAAAGTAAAAGTAAAAGTGACGCACTATAAAAATTGTAGCTATCCCAGATAAAAACGAGTTTAAAAAAATGGTGCAATCAATGATAATGTTGTGTAAGGCTATTTTCTGTTTGTAATTTAGCGTCCCATTTTAAATAAAATACAATACACTAAAAAATCTGTAAAATAAAAATAGAAAAGAAAGTTTTGTTATATTTATTTGTCAAAATGATATATATTTTTTAATGTTTTTGCTATAAATTTCCTTGTGTGATTCCTCTCAGTAACCTCACTTTACAGCTGATCAGTATTGAGAATGCCATGCAGATCTACTACTTCCTATCGCTCTACATTTCGTCGAGCACCTCCGGACGTCCGTTATACTTAAACCAAGCTATGACCTGGAGGAGCTTTTATAGCAGCGCCAGGAATAAAAACTTTGGATTACGTATTCTAATTTAATAAATAAAAATAAAAGCCCCATGTTTGTTATGCGAGATATTTTATTTATTCCGATTGCACTGTTAAACGGTTTAACGATCATCCCTTCAACGCAAAATAAAAGGTATTCAGACGGCCGCATTAGAGACCAAACCGTAAACATACTTAATGTGACGTCACTTTGAATCGGAAGGAACAAAAAATCCCCGAATACGAAAACTGACGATTTCCATAATATGTAAAGTGAAGCTGCCTGGGAAAGCGGGGAAGGGGTGGAACGACCGCAACCTTCTCTCTCATTCTCTTTATGCAGTGCTTAAGTTAGGTTAACTCAGATTTATTTTTAGATACAATACAAATTCCGCTAAAACCTCGAATAATACAAAAAGATATTTTTTACATTGTTGTTTCTTAGTCATAAGCTGCTTGGGTTTTTTTGTTATTTTATACGTCTGAAATTATGAGGTGTACGAATTTATTTATTGAAATGCGTTGTTATGTTTTCGATAATCTGAAATTGATACTACAAAAAGCTTTCAATTATCCGATGAGCATCATAATAGAACCAAAACATTCAATCCTTCATTAAGAAAATAATCAATTTCAGTAAAAAATTTATGCGCGTAAAGTATAACAATATAACTTATTTATAAACAACGACCCTGTAGAGTCACCCCTTCGCCGTTAGATGTATTGCATAGATTATCGGTGGTAGGATAACTTTCAGCCCCCGGCGGAGCTTGTCGGTCACCACTTGCTAAATAGCAGACGGAAGGACCTTTATCGCGAGTTCAGAAGGCTTAATGGCGAGTCCTTGGAAGCCTCTTTAAAAAAGGTTCAGATTATTTTGAATTCTTACCCACAGCTATTTTAGGTGTAAAAAAATATATTTTTACTGGTATGTTTGTTAGCTGGATGCAAATACTATATTATCATTATGATCTAAATAAAATTATTAAAATTAAAATTAAAGCTGTTTTAAAGTTTAATTGTATTTAATATTTTATGTATGTGTCTGTATAATATAAAATATACAGTTTCTTTATTAATATATATATTTTTTTTTTTCCGTAAATACAAAAGAATAGATAGATGTAATAGTAACACTAACACATAGATATTACTCCAAGATTAAAATTGGTTTAAATAGGAAAAAATAATATTTTACCAGAGAACGCTGCTATGTCAAACAATATTTAAAAAAAAGTAATATTGCGAATTTATACAGAATGAGATTTTTAATTATCTGTATTCATAAATTTAATGCAATACTCATAAAAATAATAAAAAACCATTGTAAAAAAATCGTTTCCTAAGTAACAAATTGCCATAATGAACTGCTTAAGTGGGTTTTCAGGGCAAATTATGTAAAAGGCGACGTCGATGAAAAGTTTGAATAACGAAATAAAAACTCGACCAAGATGCCGAATTCTCGGGGAAATTGGAAGGCGATTACGTGGCCTATTCATTCCGCGACCCACCGTTTGGTAATTGAATTTGGGCTCCGCGCCGGTCTCGCAGCCTTTAGCGTTACGTGTAAGGCCAAAATGGCGGTCTAAATAATGCAGCGTCTTTTTCAGGCGCGGCTGCACCAGGCGCCATTTTTTTTAACACCCCTACGACCACTCAATTAAAAATATATATTTACTTGGTGACGAAATATCAAGCTTTGTTAAGTGTAGGACAACCAAAATATATAAGAAGTTAGGAGTTAAAAATATACTAAGTGAGATCAAAATATACCTATATCTCATATGTGAATATGTGAGTGATAATTTATGCCTTATATTTTTGTTTAAAACAGAAGTTAATTTTATTTCAATACAAATAAAATCTCTATTTTCCGGGCATGAGACAAAAAATTTCAAATAATATAAAATTGAGGAGTTTACATTTACACTCGTTTGTAATAGTAAGAAACCGCAATCGAAGAAGACAAGCAGAATAAAAAATTCAGGAATAATTGCGGCTGTACTCAACTTAATACGTCTTCGAGCTTTGAACATAATAGTGAGATTACAGTAAATCTTCATCAAATAGGAGTTTTACGCTGGTTTTTACGTCTTTAAAAAACATGAAGAGGTTTAAAAATATAAAAAAATCATTTGAGTTGCTTTTAGATATAAAATGTAAATAATATATTATTTCACTTTACAATAAACGCCAGTTATATACTAAGTAAAATTTTCATTAAAAATAAATCGAATTACATGAAACAGTAAAATTTTTGATGATATAAATCATTTTAAAGTTAACAACAACAAAATATTTATTTATACTATTATATAAATATATTTTTGTGTTTATACAAAAATATATATTTTTTGTGTTGTACAAAAGAAAACAATCTCACAATGCATATCGATCTATTTATGCGCCTTACGCCAACTACTTTTCTCCTATTTTTCAACTCCGCACGTGCACGTAGGTACAATATTCTTTATCTCGCAAAAAAGTTATGAATATTGAATATGAAACTCGACCTAGTATTCCTATGATTGGGTTACATTCGATACCCGCGGCAACACTCAAACCTCTGGCCAGTGTCGGCGACCACGTACCGTCCCCATCCCGTATTCAAAAGACGTAACAGATAAAACAATCCATAGGAACGGCACCAATAACTTACTTTAAAAGTACAAATAAATAGCCTGAATTATAAGCAGCGGCTCTGCATAACAATTCTGCTGAATAAATAAATAAATATGGGAGGGCTACCCCCGGGGGTGGGTGAGATCAAAGAAGTAATTTCTTTCTTCTTGGTACATTGCCTCCGACCCCACAGCTGTCATTTGCGCTTGCGGCTTTGTGTTTATTTTTTTCCGTATGCATTATGTGTCGTAAAGAATTCGTTTCAAAATAAAAATATACTATTGTGCTGTGCAAATCCGTTAGCTGAGCATACATTATGTATTAGGTGAGATTTATGGAAATTTATTTTTGAGATACATAATGTCGGAAGCTATTCATATTATTTTTTTAAGATTTTTATTATAAACATCTTAGAATTTATTACTTTGTACGAATATTTTAACATTGTATTTTGTGTATAAAAACTTTTAATCTGCTCTATAAGGAATTTGACGGAATTTTTTTTGGATGTTAGTTTTATGTAAATTGCTTATGTCTTTTTGTAAGTACAATAGAGATATTTAAGCTAATATTAAAATGGTTATTAGACAAAGATATCTGCTAAAAATAAAAATAATCTAGTCCTCATATTAAAACCATGAAATGGTGCATATTGTATATATTTAAACGATTAGTTAATAATTTATATTATAAATGATGTTGTACATGAAACATAGCTTTAATGTCACTAATATTTTTTGTTTTAAATAATTCAGTGAATTATTTTGGATCTAACATTTTTTTTTTTTAACACTTATACCTGAATATTTTAAGGATCACTGAAAATACAAATAATTACATTTTAAAAAATCACATCTTCAATCTTCTAAATAAAAAAATAACAAAAACAATTGTTATTCCTTATTTTGCCATATAAGCAGTTTTCTATCGCTCATAGGTAGCTATTTAAAATAATTGACTATTAATTAATAACGAGCTTTCATTCGGCACATCACCGAGGGTGGTGAGGCTTTGTGTGTCGCGGGGTTTAATACTCAATATTACATAGTTAATGAGGGATGATATAAGCAGACAACACTGCTTGAATATATTATATCCTACAGTGCACTGACTATGTGATGCTGAAAGACGTCAATATTCCATGCTTGTGCTTTAGTATGCCAGGATTAACATGCATTATTTAAAATTCAGTGATAAGTAATAAAGTATTGTGTTATATTGACGAATTTATTTTGTAAAACTTTGTTTCAATGTGCATGAAACAATTATCGTGGTATACTTTTTTCTGTTATATTTACAAGTGGTCAATAAGCCAAACACTACGAGAGTCTCAAAAAGATAAATAGGTCAATGTCAATAAAAATTTATATGATCCCATAAAGGAAAAGTACTCATTCAAATAAGATTTCTTACATAGTATAAAGAATAACATACTTTGCCAGTGTAGTTTAATAATCAGTAGAAAAGGTCGAATTTTATTGTTTGAAATGTACTGTCTCTCATATTTTACTTATTGTTATCAATTAAAAGGTCTTCATTGCAAATACAGATGTTCCTCAGCTGTGCTGTATCGATTTATGTGTTTCGTATTATATGTGAAGCTCTACAGAAAACTTACGTAAAAAGACGCAGAATATAGCCGTTTCAAAATAAACGAATTACTTATTGTTCAGTAAATATTGGTCCGGTGTTATCCGAAAACTGGATCGGTTCCGAATCCCGAAAAGAGTATTTGCTTTGAAATGGATAAAAAATACAAAAAGGCTTCGCGAAAATAAAAGGCCTTGGGCAGAAAGGGTGTCTTACCGATAGCCCGAGGGTATTAATAGAAATAGGGTGGGATAACATTTGGTAATATTTAAAAATAACCAAACAATGTTAACCGCTAAAGGCTTCGATTAATTAAAAAAATATTATTTCAACGGATAAAAAGTATTTAAAAATAAAACAAAAAAACATGAAATCACGTAATCAAAACCTATTTTCATATTTCTTATATATCACAGCAGAATTTAAAGTTTTCTCATAATATCTATAGTGATCCAAAGTTTTTGAAATGAAAAATGAAAATTCTGTATCAATGTTCTGGATATTTAAAACAAAAGATTATTTTTTCTTTAACGTCTACTTTGAATCAGAGCTTTGAAGATATAACAGAAGCAAAATATTAATTGAGAGCACGTGAGAAACGTTGTTATATGGTTAATGCCAAGAACTTAAGATTTACATTCAAATCGAGTTCCTCCGAGTAGACACAACTCCTCGATATCCTGAATCGCGACTCCTTCCTCCCAGTTCTCTCTTCTCTTTGTCCACACCCTCCAAGCCGGAGGAACTTTTAATTGAAAATAAACAAAATCCCTATTGTTCCTGAAACAAATATGCAAATAGTGAAATCCGTTTTCTGTTCCCAGCATTGATCGTTTGTTACCCTTATCTAGCCTACATTCAACGTAAATAAAAACCGGTATTAGAAAACCGTGCCCGTTAAGGCATCTACCTAAATCAATTTGCCGTTTGTTTGTTTGTTTATTTCTGTCATCTCCTTGTAATAAATCTTGAAACTAATTTGGAGGGCTTATTGCAGATCCAATTAATACACATCTGACATTCAGCAATGTTAAAAATGGACTTATAAGTCTATCATTTCGTTCGAATTTTATTATATAATAGAAAAAAACTCGCTGATATTTAAGATTTGTCTTTGCATCTAATTTTTTATGAATTATTGATTAATTTATTCATCAGTAAGCATAGGAAATTTATGATTTTTTTAACTGAATAGTATTTTATTTTAAACGAATTTCATACGGATAAAAATTGAAATATAACAAAAAACCCATGCTAATGTTTTTCTGAAATATTTTATGTTCGTATTGTTACTTAAATTTTTTTAGATGTATAAAGAAGGTTTATATCAATGTGTTTTCTTATTAAGGCTCTTTACATAGGAAACTCGAAAAAATAACAAAAAAATGCATACTTAGAATATTATTAATATAATATCCGTAACTATTTTTATTAGTACCACTATTGTTAAGAAATGACGGAATTCAAAAATACATTTCATAAAAAAGTGGTTGGGAGGTATAACAAAAATTTACTTTTAAATCTCGGCTTCATTTTAAAAAAGACTGAGAAAAATGTACGCAATTTTACAAATTAAAAAGTATTTTCAAATAAAAGCAATTATTTTCACTTGAATATACAGATATTCACTCTTTGAGAAATAAATATGGCTTAATTTCTTTTTTTAATTCGTTTTCAGCCCCTTTTAATAGCAACTTCCCGAGGCTCGAGCACCTCACACTAAATTATCCCTAAACATTTCACATAAAGTAATCGCAGAGCGTTTTCAACAAAAGCGCCTTCGTAACAAATGCCTTCTGGAAGTTCGGAAGCTGTATCATTACTCTTTCCACAGAAAATACGCATTCGGCGCTTTACAGGCTGCAAACTCATTTTAAAAATACATAAAACTTACTTAAAGGTAAACGAACAAGCTCGCAACGGGAATAAGAAAAACTGATAAGGCAGGCGATAACTGCCGATAAATCCGTCGGACTTGATGGGCCTCTACTGAAAACTTGCGATCCTGCAGCCCCGTTACGGGGTGCAAAGCAAAGGTGTGAACCCTTATAACATCACTTATCTTTAAATAAGTTTTAAGACTCGATCTGATAAAGAAAAAGTGAATTCTAGGTTACAATTTGAACTAAAATTGAATCTAATATAAAACTTAGGTCAACTTTAGATATATGCTGAATGATTCAAGAGTACTTTATTTTATAAAATTTATATTTAAAAAAGAATGCTTTCATTTACTTTCAATAATTTTATACAAAATAATGTATGTTTTCAGATATCTTATGAGATTCGGGTAGCTACAAAATTCTCAACATAGCACCACACCTTCAACGAAATATTTCCGCTTTATGCGCAGTCAAAATATTCAAAACGTCCGTTGTTTATCGCTCTTTTCTGTTTTTATTCAAAAATAATGCCTCGTTTGTAAGCAAGAGAACTGTAGCTCTTTCTCTGGAAAGTACAGATAAGGTCAGTAACTGTGCAAATTTAAAAACCACAACTAACAAACTTGTCCCGTCCAACTAACCGAACATGGGTTGAAAAAGCATTTTCTACCCCGATAAGCACGATTTATATTAAAATTAATGAATATTTTTAAATAGCTGGTTTACACAGTATATATGTATTAGTTAGTTAAACCGGAAGCTAATGTTTTGGAGAAGTTGTTATATTTTTTTAACTAATCAGCGGTCGTGAAAGTTTGGCGATAAGGTTGTTTTGAAATATCGTGCTTTGCTTAGAATCTGATAATTAAAAGTTCGTATTTAATACCTGTGTTAACGCAATGATTAGTGCTAGAGCAGTCTTTATTTTTAATCATGATTTGGCTTTAGTAATTAGTTCATGTTGTAATCAAAGGTTAAATCGGGAATAAATTATTTAAGTGCTGGTATTTACGGCTATTGAAAATTCGTAAGGCTTTTATCTTGATAAATTAGCTTTAGTATTTTTTTTGACACGTGAAACTAAAGCTCGCACACTTTTATAAAAAATACTAATATTACTTTTAGTATAGTGTGAAAAATGTGAACGTTTATTTATCGCTAAAAAATTTAACAAATTATCGTTATTAATATTTATTTCTTTTTAAACGTCAATCGTTTAATTACATATTGAACTCATAAGAGTTTAAAAACTAATATAGGTCAGTTTCTTTAACAATTTGCTACTTGCTTACATGTTATTTACAAACTCTAATTTCGTTAGATAATAACAATCACTTATAAAATGATAAAATGTGGAAAAATCACATAAGTAATTAATCAAAAATATTATTGTATTTAAATAAAACTGTATTTTTTTATGCAAAAAGAAGAAATTTTATAACAGAAAACAATCGATTTGATTCTAACATAAAATAAATAAATGATCTGTAAGAATTTTCATGAAAAAATTAAAACGTTCTGGCGCGACTAAGAATGTAAATGATGCAGATAAAAGCACAGCAGAGATAAGCGGTTAAAGATTTTCTAAGACTTCCTGAACGTCGGGAGTTTTGCCTTCACGACGATTTTCCTCGGTAGCTTTTTTTCAGATAATCCTTCACGTCACCTGAAATCTCCAGCAAGGGATTAAGGTCATGGAAAATGTAAAAAGAGAAGTTCTATCGAGCATGGATTCGAAGACGATTTTACTTTCTATCTTGGAGATCAAAGAAATATTACGAAACAAGCATCCACCATATTTGTTTGAATTATATCAGAAAAGGCACTTTAATACTTGATTTCTATCAAAAATTCTCTTTTACTTTGTTATACCTAAATAAAAAAACTGTATTCATTATATTTTGTTTCAATTTTTTAGTATTGATATTTTTCATTGCTTTTGTTTTCAACATCAGTTTATTTTAAATATGCAATCTAACACTATGACCTAACAATTCATATTAATAATGACAAAGTGGAAATTAAAAAAGTCCAAATATTCTAAAAGCATATTCTTCTTGCTATTATTCATTAATTCGAACATAATAACTTTCGTATTATTTTATTAATATTTTTTAATAAAACACTTGAGTGATTTTCCACATGTTCGTTTTTATTTGTGACTGTTTCGCCTATCTTTCACGTTGGCATTATAAAACAGAGTTGGAGGAACAGATTGGCAAAACCGATCACAAATAAAAACGAACATGTAGAAAATCACTCAAGTATTTTATTCAAAAATATTAAAATGGAATTCCACCAAGTACTCCAAAAATATTGAATTTCCTATTATTTTATTGTTGTTAAAATTAATATTTTTCAATTAAAATATTGTTTCATTTAAAAATTTTTTTAATGAAGATAAAGTATTAAATTAACTAAATTAGTAGTTAATCACATTTCAATCCATTTAAAAAAACCTATATGGTACTGAATAAATTGCATACACATAAATCAGAAGTCATATGATAAGGATCCTTTCTTCTCTCCGAACTCATACAAATGCAGCGGTGATCTAAGGACATCCAACGTATTATAAAAAATAGGCCGACTGTCTACCCTTCTCTCATTCCTGTCGCTACAGGGGTCGCCGAACTCACCCTTCGGTACAAGCCGAGAGCCTGTAGGCTCGACGTCACGATTGTATGGTCTGATTTTCCGGTGCGAGCAATTCGTTATGTGTCACCCTGTAGACGTAAAATCAATCCAGTATCTGTTTAATTCGCAGAATAGCTCTGGCTCTCTGCTTGGCTAGCAAAAACTATGTTCAGACGACGCTTAGCGTTGAAGGTTTTAATCTTGCTGATCTCGTAGGAACGTATTACGTTTATCAAGATTATTTAAAAAAAAAAAAAACTAAACCTCTTTATGTGGCGCAATTTTATTCATACAGAGATTGATCAAAGAATAAAAATAGGTTGTATTTTTAATAAAAATTAGACAGAAAATTTAGCGTTGTATGTACTTATTTTAAAATCATCATCATTCTGGCTGTTTAAAATTAACCTAATGGCTTCAAAAGCAATTTTGTTAAATAAAAAAAAATTGCAACTATTAATGTATTATTATGATACGGAATATACCTTTGTCAATATTTATATTTTCAAAAAATACTTTTGAAATCCTGTGTTAAAGAAGTGCGACGATTTATACTTTAAATATATATCTACCAGGATTATATATCTAATTCCAGGATAACATACATTAAAGTATATAAATAAGCAGGAAATATTTGCATAATATTTGGGTTAATCACGAAATTCGGGCCCCCCTCACGTTTTCAGCAGAATGACCTAAAATTTTCTGCGATCCCTCAGGAAGAAGTGTGAGGACCGTGCATGTTCCCGGCCCCATATATTTATCTTTGTGCTAATATATAAGGGTTTATTCTACCCTTACAAAATAAGGCTCGATGTGGCTCTTGTAGCTAATGGAGGCTGCACAGCGCTGTCTGATAATGGAATATTAATTATATAATTTATTTAATGAAATAACGCGTTTCTTCTCCTTAACTTCACTATTTTATTTACAAAGGTTCTCCAAATACGTGAAATTATAATGCATGCTTTTTTTCGATGAATATTTTTAAAAGGAAAATAAAAACTAAATCTTTGACAGTTTGTTTTTTTTTTTAATTATGTACTCACATAATTATTCTGATTTTCGTCAAAAATGTAATAACTTTTAAATAACTTTCAAAATAATACTTCATGAAAAAAATGCTGTATAAAATTGACTTCATACCTTTTTACATCTTTTAATTTTAAGCCGCCGCTGGCAATGGAAAGACTTATAAATTTTAAATGTTAACTCAGACAACACTGAAAAAAGCTTTCAGCTCTGCAAAAATGTATTAAAATGACTAAGCCCTGCCGTATTATTGTAATAAATCGATGTTACTTTGTACGCCACCCCCCGCCCCGCCCCTCCCCGCCCCCCCCCCCCCACCACCCCCTCCGCGTGACGTCACTGCCCGCAGAGGAGCTGACCGTCCATTTTGTTCGATGCTTATTTGTTTTGCCCGCTGACGGCGTCCATTGCGATATTTTACAGAAATTTATGGGTAGAACCCTGCACTTTTTATGCGGTCGATATAGATAGCCATACTAACCATTGGCTTTGAACGAAGAATAAGCCTATAAATCCACATGCAGTTCTTCGAGAGTAATAAATTGTAGGCGTGAATGTAAAACAGATATCATTTATTTTTATATCAACCGAGAACGACACTCAGCTGGTTATAAATGTAGAGTTTTATTTTTTATTATTAGCTACGACAGACTGATTTAAAATAGCCAAATAGCTGAGACATTACCATATTTTCTGTTGTATGAAGGAACCCTTAAAAGCGCTCACAATTAGAAAGATAGTAATTGATATATTTACGTATGTTTAAAATTTCAAGTTATAATTCTGTGTTATTGTGACGAAATATATATTTGGAATTTTCATTGCTTTTTTTTACGCTTACGCTTTTTTTTTTAAGTGGAAAACAGATGAAACAAAATAATTCAGTTATCTGTAAAGATATCTTAGCTTGTTTTAGATATAATTTTTTTTTTAGCAAACGCTACATTGATGGAATTAATAATAAAAATCGTGGGCCACTATCCGTGAGCAAAGTAGACCGGAATTAAGTCTACATACCCAGCGAGTTGATTGGGCATTCGGTTAGTTGCACATGTCAACCATGATTTCTTTCAGAAAAGCTGGGATATTTTCTCTTACGTACAGCAAAATACCCCGGAAAATTATATCGGCTGCAATACAAAAGTTATATTGTAAAATTAATTATTTGATGTTTTTAAATATATCATGAATGATTTTTTTAAATATTTACTTATTAAATAACTGAACTCGTAGACAAAAAACTAAATCAATCACCACGATATTTTTTTTTAGTTAGTGCGTTTTGAATATCTTATAAATAATATTAATATACATTTTTCGATACATTTGCATTTGAACCCTATACAGGTGTTTTGTGTACCATCAATATAAATAATTAACTAGCAACTAGGTTCATCACACTTGCATATAATTATTTAAACTCTCGCTACGTTTTAGTGTCACGGTTGTCAGGAGTATAACATATACACCTATGTTTCTAAAAATATATTTTTTTAAATTATCTCATTTAAAGCAAATATAATATTTAATTATAGCAAATATTCAAAAATTGGTAATACTGAGGTAAAATTTCACTCACGAAAATAAAAGGACATCAAAACAGTCTTAAAGTATTAAAAAGACTGGAAGATGAATAAGAACTCGGCAGATATACGACTATGATCAACGTCATCCTAGTAACAGGTATTCATAAATTACTTCCAGAAAATAAACTTTCTAAAAGATTACACTGTAAAAGTGATACTTTTTTTATATTTTCATAATATAGCCGTACGTATAACGCCACGTGGAGCAGATCTTTTCTTCACCATTTTTTTTATAGCACTAAATATGATTAGATTCTTTTGAGCGCCATTCCGCCACCTGCGATGCGTTTAAAACGAAATTAAATTGCCATCGCGGTTTAAGACTACCCTTTAACATGCTTGTCATATTGTAAACGTAGAATTATAAATGCCGAATGAAGATGAGCATATTCACTCAGGATCCTCGAATAACGACTCCTCCGACAAGATTTCTACGGATCCCTTGCCAACTCAATGTAAATGCAGAGGAGCTCCAATCAGGCCTTATCCGAACCAAGCCTTATCCAAGGTCTTTAAATATATATATTTTTTTAAATACGTAATATCAATTTTTAGGCTGGCAAGCGTCATGTGAATGTTCTATGACAGTGCGCGTCTTATCGCCCCGTAAATGCACATTTTGTATGTAATGTCAAAACATAATGGGGTGGCCGCAAATAGCGAGGCGGGGCGGGGGCAGGGGCGGGGCGGGGCGGGGGCAGGGGTGGCGGGGCAGGGAGGGGGCGGGGCGAGGGCAGGGGCGGCGGGGCAGGGGGGGGGAGGGTGAGGGCAGGGGCGGTGGGGCGCATTCCCGGGCCCTTTTGTGCCGTTCGGGTGCACGTCATCGCGGCGTGAATGCAAAAAATGTACGACGAAAATTTATTTTCGTGAATATTTAATACGAGGGTCCGGTCCGAAATTTTGGTTTATTTAATTTTCCCCCATTCCATGATTATACGCTCGCATATTTTGAATTTTATTACAAAATTCGCGAAAAATGTGGGGTTTAAATATTTTTATTTGTAATATATATTGCGGTTGTGTTTATATTAAAAATATGAAATTCTATGAATTTGGCTTAATAATGAACAGTATTCGTACATTTATTTTAACTCTGTTATTTTGTGTATCCCTTAAGATATGAATTCATTCAAATAACTTGAAAAAATGAGGTTTAAATAGGTCTAGCACAGTGGCTCTCAAACTCTTTTGGCCCACGGACCCCCTTTCATAGTCAAAACTTGCCTACGGACCCTGGGTGAAAAACTACATAAATTCATATTATAGACTAGTTGGTGCAAGTATCGACTCTATTGCGTTCCTGTATTAACCTACCTGACTCACCGCGATGCCTGTTATTACTTGTATTTTATGCACCTGTTTATATCTATATTTTACTTAGGACTTAAAAAACGCTATTAATGTATTCGTTGTTATTTATTTTAACTTCCATATTAATATAAATATGTCACATTTTTTTTATTTTATATTAAACCTTGCGCGGACCCCCTGACATTGTTTAGGGACCCCCAAACCAATTTTAATTTTCTATGAACCCCCTGAATGATCCCAGGGACCCCCTGGAGTCCGCAGGGACCACTTTGAGAAGCACTGGTCTAGAATAATATCATGATAATTTTATTGTTGAATATTCAAAAAGAAATTCCAAACTTTTTTTTCTGTATACATTTTATTAAGCATTATCTATTGGAAAGCTTCAAGAAAGGGCTGACTTTGAAAGCGTGCGAGATCCCACACGAGAGGTGACATTTCACTCAGCTTAAGTTTCAATACAGCATGTCATGAGTAGTGCTCCATATTTCAGTCTGCCCTACATCCGCCATCACTAAGTCCTGAACATTTGACATTTCCCTTTAAACGGAAGACAAGGGGGCGACCGACCCCCCGCGTGACCTCTCGGCGCTCACATGTACCGGAGTATCTCACGAATTCTTCATCTGCGAATACTCACGAACTTACCCGACCTCATATGAGCATGCACCGTGAATCATACCGAATATTTGAAATTACTTAAGCGAAAAGTTCCTACAAAATACTCTGATATTTTATTTCATTCACAGAAATAAAAAATCTTTAATTTGCTAATATAAAAAATAAATAAAATTTACGTTTCGGTGTAACGTCTTCAGTATATAAGCATGCATTATCGCCTCGTGGCTTAGTGATAAGGAGAGTCATTCTTTGGCCATACATTTTCATGTTAAAATCCAGGTATGATAAGTTTATCCAGTTGGTGCCCCTATTTTACACCCTCGGCGAGTTTGACTAATTACCTCGCTGAGATAACCTTAACCCAAGTAACATTTGCTCATAGAATACATTTGTTACGTTGATCATATTTGTAGCATAACAAACATAAAACGAATTATTTATTCCGTATAGAAACTAGAGTTATTACATTTTACGTCACACTTCAAATATTTTGTAGAGAGTCTGAATACAGTGCTTTTATGTCACATGTTATACAGTTTATCCTAGTTCTTAATCAACTTTGTATTTCGCTGAAAGACTGTTATTTAATGAATACGACGGATTTCCAAGGCTAATTAAATAATTCTTTATTAAAAGCAACACCAAATAAACTCAGAGCAGCTTGACATGCGAGTGGATTTGCAAACAAAGTTGTGTAATTATATAATAGAATACAGTTTCAGGCTGTGAGTTTCCTTGTACTCTGTGAATTCTACACATTTCTTCCACATAACACTTTTTGGGTTTTGTTCTAGTTTAGCTTTGAATGTAAGCTTCAATTCGCTTTGATACATTAAACTTTATTTTGCTCGTAGCTTTATGGCTCTCTCACGATTGGCGCCGTCCCAGAAAAATGCGATCCAGTCTCTACATGTCTGTCCTTCTCATGTTGTAGTAATCTCTATTAAAGAGGACAGGCCAAAAGAAGAATGTTTGTTCTTCGTGTGAATGATTTTCAAAATTCAATCTGCCAACAATTATTACGAGAACAATAAAGTTGAAAATTGAAAATACGTGTACTGGGCTACGATAACCGTGAAGGTATTGTTTTAAACCTAACCTGTGCCACAAAAAAGTCAATGTGAGAATCGATGACATTTGCGGATCGATGCCAAGCACTATATTTGGTATAACTAATATATAGTATATGTACCAGGTGATTTCTGTTAAAAATATTAAGTACGTCAGTAGTTAAGTTCGTGAATGCTGGTGTGAATTGGATGAAAAGTTGTTACTCACCAACCACGTTACCGCCTTCTCCGTCGCACAGCTTTTCGTAGAGCCTCTGCCTGGAGAGGTGCAGCCTGGCAAGAGGCTTCATGTCCGCTCCTGAAGGGTCGTAGAAGGGCGAGTGCGGGTCGTTGGGGAAGTTAGGGCGAATGCGACGCACCACGTCGGGCGGCGTAGTCGGCTCGTCTGGCGACTGCAATATTCGACTCGATGTAAACACTAATTATACGACAAGATCTTAAATTAAGGTAGGAGCTAATACTGTTATACTAGATTCTAAAACCCTAAATTTAGAATCCAAAAAAAAACTGATTTTTATGAAATTAATGTTATTATAAATATCGTGATTATTTTTTAAACCTTACTTCGTATACAAATAATTCATTTGTCATGCTGTTTTTTTTATTTAATTCCACAGCTTATAATAAATATACAGAAAAATTGGCTAAATTTATGATTTTAAAACAACTTGTAAATTCACATGCACAATTGTTTTCGAGACACTCTTTTGCTGTCCGTATAAATAAACATAAATATTTCCAAAAAAAATTCGAACGTTCTTCAGAATTGTTTACTGAATTCTTGTAAAATCTTATTTAAGTCCGAAGAAAAATATTTGTAGACTTTAGGTAAGGTCATAAAAAAAAATGCCCTCAAAAGTTCAGAAGAGTTCTCGATTTATTCGTTTTACGGAGCGTTTTACAGTGTATACAAATTGAAATGGGAATTGGCAACACCTTCCTCGAATACCTTGAATTCTGCATGCGTACTATACATTAACATCATCTTACACATTAAAAAGACAAATTATTAGAGGGTGTTACTCCAGCAAACCGCGCAGAGGGAATCTGCCCCATAAAGTATAAATGTAAATCGGTATCGGAAAACGATCACCAGTATTTAAACGAACGCCAGTGTATTCACAATGAGTATGCAGTGAACTTGAAGTCCCAAATGGCCACTCATTTTTCAGCAGCAAAGCAATATATTTCTACATAAAGCTGAAATAGTCTTTATCTACTGGAGCATATTTGTTATTTCGTTGGTATGTATCGTATATAAATCGCATTGTTACGAAACGGAGGAGTTGAAAAATTGAGAGCTTTGGAAGTTTGTCTCCGTGGGTGGGAGCGGTGGTCGATCGGTTGTGAAATGAATTTTGTTGTGAGACCCGAAGCTGCTCCACTTTGGAATAATGAATATTGGAATTGCAAACTGTTTACCGGTTCTTTGAATAATCGAGTTAAATTGAATTGAAATTGTCTCTTATCGACGACGTTATTGATTGATAAGTCAAAAATATTCTTCTATGTAACATCAGCATAACCAAAAGTAATTTGTTTAATAGAAGGGTCAACAAAAGCTTAAAATAAAAACCGTTTTTATGGCAAGTATTTATCAACAGGTATCTATATCTAGAGCCTGCCTTCTAAAGATGTCATTTCAAGATTTGTATTATTTTAGATACATTTGTTAAATGTAATTAAACATTATTAAAAAAAAAATCTGTGGGCTTAAAAATCAGGTGTTGTTTCATGCATGGTGAAAAAAGTATGGAAAATTTATATGTACTATAAAAACTTAGTTTTTCTTGTAGCGTGTTTTCTAGAAGAATGTGTTTAATCGAATAAGATGCTTAAAAACAATATACAGATCGTTCAGCTCAAAAGATAACTCATTAGTGTGAATTGACCTCAATGTAAATAATACAAAGGAATTTTTTTTCTTGAATTAAGGAAGTAATTATTTTTTTTAGTTCAATAAAACATTTTTTATGATGCTTGCAAATGAATAACTCACAACATAGGTAGGTCCGCTATCGGTGCCTACATCCCAAGGGTACAGGTTCAGCACTTTGGATTCAATCCACGAACAGTTGCTGGTGCAGAGCTCCAGGCCTGAGACCCCCACCACCCAGTCGGGTGAGGGGTTTATCATGGAGACCAGCGACATCAGGTGATGACGGTTATCCACCCGGAAAACTGCGAAAGTCTTGCCCGTAAGGTTTGGGTAAGAGATGCCACGGGCTTTGATGATGGTGCGAATGTGATCACTCTGAAAAAAATCGTTGTTTTTAATTCTTTGCCATTCATTTTGTTCTTCAAAACATAAAACAATGCTTTTGATAAAAGAATATTTATATAACTGAATCGAAATATTTTTCTAAAAAATAAAAATAATTCAAACAAAATATATGCAATAAAAAAATGGATACGAACGAAAATACTTCTAAGCATTTTTATATAAATAAAGTAGAACTCCTGTTGGTGCAACTCGTATTGCTTACCTCAGCCTTGAGTTCGCTCTCCAGGACCCTGGTGGTGCCATGCTCCGCCAGCTGACGCAGCCCCTCGCTGGCATGTTGGCCATAGTCCCAGAAGCGGTAGTCCGCAGCGTGACTGGCTCCGATGACGTCACTAAACCTCGTCAGCCAGCTGTTGTCAGGGAAGTCCTTAGGGTGCGTGTGCCGCGACCACAGGCCTTCAAATGTTACCTAAAGAAAAAATATATTTAAAAAACATTTTTTGCAATTTTTCTACATCACAAACGCATTAAAACGACTATATGCCAAAAAAAAATTTTTTTTTCATTGTATTAAATAATTATCAGTACACTTTCTAAAATATACATGAAATAACCAATACCAATCAAAAACCTTTTATAGTATGAAAGAAGCAAACATTGTCGATTCTTTCAAAAATAAAAATAAAAACATTTTCGAAATAAAATAAGAAAATACATAAAAAATAAGCACTTAGGGTACATCATGAAAACGAAAGCGAGTGTGCAAGGAAAATACTTCTATATTTTAAAGGTATAAAAGCCAAACGGTTGATTTAAGGGTTGCTGAATTTTTTAAATTGCCAGGTCTGAAAGATACGGAGCCTAAAAGGATGAAAATAATGAAAGAAACATGGGGAGGTCTTCATCCAGTAAAGTGTATGGAAAGCGACTGTACATGATGGTTATGTCTACGGTGAAACAGGCAAGAACCATTTTATATCGCATATAAAATTCAATGGTCTTTAAATGATGCCCTGTCGCCGGAATATTTTCATTTTAGGAAGTATAAATATTTTATATCTTTTCTTTCAGACCACTCGGCACGATAATACATGTAAATTTAATATACCGAGAGCAAACATTACATAACAGTTCTGCAAATCTCCTAAATGTGCTTAGCGCTGTATAATGAAGACAGTAAATGAACGTCTGTTAATTTTTAATTATATGGTTTATTTAGGATATTCCGTACTTGGAAAATATACTCCTGTTATTTGATGTAATAAAATTGTATGAGCGATGATCACACAGGAGCTTGCGAAATAATGTAACATAAGCACTTTAAATATTTTATTATATTATTATGTTTTAAACATACGATAAACATAAAAAAATAAGTAATCCTCTTATTCGGAGTTTTTTAATTATACAATTTGAAATTTTTTATAGTATCGATTTCATATATTAATACAAAAGTGCAGATAATATTTTATCTATTAAAATTATGGATAAGAGAAAAATACATATTTTAAAAATAAAACACATATAAAAAAATCTATTTTTTATAAGAAATTAAAATATTTACATTTTTTTACACTTTTTTTGGGGGTCATGTTTAAAAGTATTAACCATTCAAATGATTTCACATAAAAAATGTGATATGAAGAAGTTCATCACTCACCTCATATTTTGCCTCATCACAAGCGCAGCACTTGTTGACGATGAGGGGCTGCATGTCGTAGGACTCCTGGATGTTCTCGCACAGCGTCTTGCTGAGGGGCCCGTCGTCCATGTACCAGATGTCATGGTGTTCGATGACGGTGGCCTTCAGGGTGAGGCACCCACTGCCGACGGGGGGAGCCGTCCAGAGCGCCTGCACAAACATGGTTCATGACATACAACATTTTACATACAGGTACTTTCATTGGTAAGCAAAATCCATGGATTTATAAATTCGAGTTTTAACTGAATAAGACCCAAAAGCAATCGAGAGATTAATTTTTTAACACTTAACCGGAAGATAATTGAAAAATATACGCATTTCTCTAAAAATTCATTCATTCTATTCGTATCATTGTCGAACAAAAGTTTAAAAAAAAAAAAAAAAAGTCCGATATTTCTTTTAGAACATCTGTTATTTATTAACAAGCTGTATACTGTAAGTGTATGGGTGTTAATATCAAAAATATTTTAATGTATTATACTATAAAACTTGCTCTAAATGTAATTTTTTAGTCTTCAATTTAGGTCGGATTTTTAGAAGCAGGAGTAGAGAGCTTTATACGAGTGAAGGATAATCCGCCAATTTTTCATAGGTTTTTTTATCATTGGAGAGTAGGGTAAAGAGCTTAATAAAAACTCAAAGAAATATAACTTTAAATATAAATATTTTTAATTCTCTTTCTCAATTTTTAAAGATGGTTTTGATATACGACGACATTGACCTGTTGATTTGTGTGTATATGTAAATTCTCAAAGACGATTTATGCAAAAAGGCCAAAGTGCTACTACCATCACCCTTACTACGGTCAGACCGCGATTTATATGGGGCGTTCTGGGTAAAAATTGTTAAATAAATTAACCCTGACGAAGGTAGCATGAAAACAGCCTGTTATTTATTGATAAAGAAAAAAAATATTTCACTGAAGATTAATAGCAAGGTCGGAAATGGAATTTTTTTTAAGGGCGCGTAAATTAAGTTTTTTTTAATCATTTAAAATGCTTAAATAAAAAATATTTTCATAAATCATAATCTGATATAACCAATGTATTCAATTTTGTATTTATTTTTTTATAAATTCACAGTTAAAAAGAGATTTTTTTATCATCACAATATTTTTAATACAATGCAATATTTATTAAAAATATCGTATTGTTTATATAGCTATCTTACATTTTATCATCATGGTCTCAATATTATGTTGAAATATAAAAATAAATTAATTTGGTTTTTAAGATACGCTTTTATGAAATAAAATGTTTTTCGAGAATACCAACCTTTATTGGAGTAAATATTTTTTTTATGTAGGTAAATATATTTTTGTTTGCTGCGTACTTAAAATAGAACTTTTAATATAAGTTTATCATGTCTGTTAGCTTAAAGAGGAAATACGCAATAAATTTCAAACAATGAGTGTTTGTTTTATCTCAAATTCTGGAAATCGTTTCTATCTCAAAGAATAACATAGCAATATCTAACTATACCCTGTACTAATATTGAAATATAGAAGTGGATTTCAATCCGTTTAAATGGATTCCCAGTTTGTTTGCTTTGCCCTCGATCATCAATGTTGTCAAAACAAGAATGGTAGCAAATTTGTTTCCCCGTCGATTGTTTATGGGTTGGTTGCGATTGAAAATGTAGCGATATTTAACTTTCAAAGATGCTAGAATTGATGAAAGCTTCAAATATTGTTCAAATAATTATTTATGTTGTTACAAGAAGAGCTTAATTGATTTTTCATTAGAGCTTAAGAAATTAGTGACTCAAAAATAACGAAGCTAATTTTTTAACATCATCATTGAGTTTTGTTAAATTAATATTCTCATTTTTCTTTATATTTGCTTTATTAATTATATCTTCAAAGAATATTCTTCGTCAATTTATATTTTACTTGTTAACATGTAAATCTTTTTTGTGCCAATTATTTCAATATAATTTGTGTTTATTTTATTATATTTTATTTATTTTATGGAAATAATCAAAAATAGCCTATGAATACAATGATATTTGAAAATGTGTGATTCTCTTGATACTCTTCCTAATATTCCAGAACGACTAATAAATATAATGTTATTTCATATAATATACCACCAAGACAGTGTAATCTGGTTTTGACACGTGCCTACTACGTATAATACTCTAATAATATTCAAATTACAAAATTTAAATTCCTCCTACTCAAATATTAAATATTTTACTGAAAATGATCGGTGTGTTAACTAGTGACACAAAAGATTACGTCAAGAGTACAACATTAAATAGCTATATAGCTCTTGCGTGTCGATTACAGGGTCCCAACCTTAGTGAAGCAATTTATTTTCAGTTTTTAAAATTATACGCTGTCTCTGTCAAAGATAACCTTCTACTAATCCCTCTCTACTAAATTTTATTTGTATAAAATTAAACTAAGCAGCAATTGACACATAATATTACTTTCTATGAGGCTAAACGAGTCATCACTTGCGACTTCTTACTTTTAAAGATACTACCTTACTTTTAGAGAGAAGTGTGATTATTGACTTTTCATTTATATAAAATATCGTTCAATCGTATAATACTTATAAAAACCATGAAAAAAACCAACATGGGCGTATCGGCAGTCCCGTGACATATTCATGCCTTTACAAAGTTTTTAAAAGCCAATATACTGCGTATCGATTCTTCATTTACCTACGCTAAAAAGTTATCGGCCATCTCGGTTACACAATAGGGTTAGCCAAACTTTTGTCATTGAAGCGGTGAAACCATAAAGAATTATAGCTCGTTTTATGTCATCTAGCAGGGGTTGTAAACAATACGGTGACGTCACGCAGTTAGGGGCGAGAAACGACGCGTCAGCAGACTTCGTAGCGAGTCTGGTGGTTATGGCATTATTTATCAAAGTCATATTTCATGTTGCAATGTAAGCATTTAAAGTGAATCGTTGCTCTGAAACGACAGCCTTTGAAATAACTCTGCTTAGCAGTAATACAAAGCCGAAGGCTGTACAAAATTAAAAAGCATCAGCAATGTTTGTCTTCATTATAAATTCAACAAAGAATGGTAATTAATACATGTAGAGTTCTCATAAGCTGCGATAAACTTTGACGCATCAAGTAAATTTTTGAGAAAATGCAGATCATAGATAATTAAATTTCAGTTTGATTGCTGTTTGCATTCAATAAATGATGTTCAACGAAATCATATATTTTGGAATCACGGTTTAAGGATGGAGGTCTCCGAACACGAAATGCAAAAATGATAAACATCACATTAATAGTTTTGATCAAATTAACCTAGAAACCTGATAGTTTCTAGTCTGGCTACAAATTAGGTTTTATTGAATTGCGCGAGTTATTTCCGAGTTTCGCTAATGAGAGATAATTTGTTTTTCATGGTCTTAATTGAACATTTTGCGCGCAAATCCGAAACCCAGTTTCATACCCGCGTGAGTCATGATCGCCGCGACTCAAACCCCACGGAGTAAACTATGCTGGAAACTATGGAATAATGTGTGATTTATGAATATCGTGATACTTTTAAATTTAAAGCTTTTCATGATTCATGGGTCACCAGAAGATTACCCAACCTAATCAAAGCTTGTAGGTTACTAGAAGATAATGGAACATAACCTAAAATTAGCAAATCTCATAAATTACCTGAAAACAGAAGAACTTATATAACCATATAGGTTAACTGAAGATAGAAGATCTAAGGTTTGTTATTTAAAAAAAAGTTCTACCTAATAGTTTTATATGTATATATTTGTTTATAATTAA
The DNA here is from genome assembly GCA_022113835.1 of Atopsyche davidsoni. Classification (NCBI taxonomy): domain Eukaryota; kingdom Metazoa; phylum Arthropoda; class Insecta; order Trichoptera; family Hydrobiosidae; genus Atopsyche; species Atopsyche davidsoni. Next base: position 5,315,201 of record JAILWY010000001.1, read on the forward strand.
AGACGAAAATACTCACAAACAAAAATAATGATAATCTCCTAGTCGTTCTAAACTTATTTGTTGCTGGTGTATAAGATCGTAATTTATTCAAGTTTTCTATCATGACATATCCAATATTACGATGTAAATGTGGAATCCGCCGTACCAAGAAGCTCCGTCATTATAATTCGACAGGTATACGACGTCTGTGCAGGCAAACATCCGATTGCAAAACAAATTTGCATTTATAGCGAAGCGACCCCCGCGAAACTACGCGTGCCGCGGTAATTCGGTTAAATTCCTAAACAAACAGGAGGAATGAGCTAGCATGATCTGTGTAACCTCGTTTGAACCCCCGCCCTCGGGCCGGTGAGGGGTGAAAGCCGGATTTCGTTTCTCGCGTGGTTGGACCCAAAAGCGATGACAATTCTAATGTGTAAATGATACACGTGATTCACGCTTAAATCCATCTTTTCGATATTTACTCTATGTTTATCTCATGTTGATTTTAAATATAAAACGTATGTGACAATTTACCAATTTAGTTCTAAAAAAAAATAATGTATAAATACATTAGTACAACGTATTAAATAAAGAACTTAAACTAAGGCACGTGTAATTAAAATTATATTTCGCTCAAATTAATAATAGATCAATCACATTGCATTCACAAATTTTAAAAGTCAATTCCCTGATCAGGTTTTCTTGAGAGTTTGCAAGATCATTACACGGAATCAAAACTTCTTAAAACATCCATTAATCAAAAAAATAAATCTGAAAAAATTCACGAGCGTAAATCCTGTTGAAGTGACCGACATAATTTTCAGATCAATTCTCCGGGTAATGAATTTATTATTGGCAAAAACGCTCGTGACAGCCAGCCCGAGGCGGACGGCCAGGGTCGCGCACGAGACACACCGGATGGAGGACAAACCCAACCATAAAACGAGCTTTTATTTAAAATATCCTACCCATCGTGTCAGTTGTCTATTCACAGTCCTTACAAAAACTGTAAATTAAATACGATAAATATTTTTGTTTCAAAGGATTTGCTCCAATCATAGTTAGTAAAATGAATGTCAACAAAATATCAGTTTGACAGTTACACTCCAAAGTTGTTTATTATATTATATTAAAAGCTGTAATAATAACGCGTCACTTGTTTCTTTGTTCAAAAAGTCCAGTGCTTGCAAATCACTAAATATTGGTTGGCCTGGGCACATTGGTTCATATGTAGAGTATGATTGTTAAAAATTCTCGAAAAACGGAAGTGATTTGTTAGTACAAGGGTTAGTACACCGACCATGTAAGCCAGGGGATGTGGGTTCAAATCCCACACAAATCACGATGATATTTTTTTGAGAGTTTCTTTAAATCATCTTCTATGTATGAACTAATGTGCCTAATCATATTTGTAACTTACAAATAAATTTTAATGATATAAACAAGTTGTGTGTTTGTTCGTCAGTTTCATCAGTGAAACAAGTACATGAGACAGCGTTGTTTTAAAATTGCATATTACTTATGGGAAAAAAAATAAGTAATTTCAATGTTTAAATATAAATATTTTTTTCTTCTAGTTTTCCGCAATTCTGTGCTCACTTTTACAAACACAGGGATACAATACCCTATTATATTATCAGTTGTTATTTTCTGGATAGTAACGAGCGAATGCCGACCATTTGGCGGGCACATGGCAACCCTACCGCCGTAACTGCCAACATGACAGAGCCCATCTGCCACAGGCTTTCTTCATTAACTTCGGATTCAGAATAAAAATAATCCCGCCTGTTTACGTCTGCCCGGCTGAGACTTTGTAAAGAATTCAGACCTAATGGTGTTTTGTTACCGCAAGCAAGTGCGCCGTATATCTTTATAACCAATCCTTTATTTGGCTGGTGAGCAGTCTCGTTTGTATTCCAGCTAACTTACTATGACGTACGATATGACATACGCACGACGCTTTAAGCAAAAAAAATCCATTCATATTAAATTTCACATATGCTCTTTTTCGTCTCTGTTGACAAAGACCATCTTTAAAAATTAAAAGTGATAATATCCGGGATTTCATTGAGAACAATATATATTTCTTTGAGACTCCCATGTCTTATACTTCTCCACTAGTAGTTTAATATTTTTATGTCGTAAATATTATACATATTTTAGACTAGAATATTTTTGACGGGTTATATATATAGCTATATTTTTATAATAATTTATTATCTAATAAAAATATTTCCAAATCTAAAATTCATATTTTTTCTCGTTGATACTGAATATTGTATTATTAATATTAAAAATGTGTACTTTTTATTTATTAGTTTCGTATGATAAATTGTGGTTTCCTAAAAAATATAAACCCCAAAATTTTATTGTGTAAGTCGTAATACTATAAAAGGTACAGACAAAAACAACGCGGAATAGAAAATTCCCACTTTTAAAAAGTAAGCGTACCCGTAGACAACCCTTAAAATCTACTCAATATAACACAAATAATATTTGAATAATTTAATGCTATTTTTATAAATGAATAACTATCTCGTTGTAGATTTTTTTTCCCGTTTTCTATTGAACCACAAGCACTTCGGCACAAAAGGATTTTTCGTAAATGCTATACACGTAGTGGGTATGCACGTGGACGTCTACGTTTTACTTTTGTCATTTCTCATCTAAGGACTTACCTTGTCTCGGGGCTGTCAACAACTACCAGGGGTATTCAAGTTTCAATGCCACTTGACAGTGTTGATCTGTCTCATGATTTATATTTTCTTTTCATGACAATTCCCTAAATTTTCTTATTTTAAGAATAAATTCACGAACGTTAGGATAGACGTATATTCTAGCAAAAAAGACGTATATTCTCGTGATTTTTGCTTTTATAAATGGATTTTACTGAAAATTTTTGGTAATTCGTAATATTATAAAACAACTTCAGAATAAAACAAAATAAAAACGAAAATCGTTTACTAAATAATTGAAAATTGAGTACTTATGTTATTAAAAATATAATCCAATAAATCCATTTGTTATTCGTACATTAATTCGTTTAAATAATTTGTTTCCTAAAAAAATATAGTACGTAGCTTTCGGCTAATCCATATTAGTATGAGATTAGCTTATCATGACTGTAAGCTGATAAATGGTTAGCGTCGATTCTTGAATAAAATTAATTCAAACTCTATCCTCAGTTTTATATATAAAAATGTTTTTTTAGAGCGTTTTCTTTATTTTTATCAAATGAATTATTCAAAAAGCAACATATTTTTTGACATTGAGAATATATTTTCAATATGTGCGTGCCCAGTCAAAATATTAGACGAGGTTTTGATCTTGGTACATTTCTAAGCCTTAAAATGTCGACGATATGCTTGAAGTGTTTTACATCTTGCTTTATAAAGTAACACTCCATAGCCCCTGGATTCGACAAAAAAAATTCAGATTTTATTTTGCTAAAATAACATACAAGTGTTACTTCTGAATACAAAACCCTCACTCACCTCTTTCAGAGAATTAAATCCAAAGCTATCAAAAAGTGACAGCTGCCAGTTTCATACAAAATATTTTATTTTTGATTGTAAGATGTTTTGAAATTAATTCTTTTATGTATTAAATAATTTTTCAAATACAATTTTTTTTAGACAGTCAAATAATACAGTAAATATATATTTTTTAAGAATTTTTTAAACCATTTATGTTATTGTTACAATTTATTAATTTTGATTGAACTGAAAATAATACGATTATGTAACATTTGTAATGTGTTGTTTTTTTTTTAAAGGCCTATTATAGTAAAATATTGTTTTTTTTGTTATTGTTTTGTAAATTGATTTTTAGGGCTTTGAATAAGTATCTAATGATGAAAACTGAAAAAATTGAGGGTTATGCCCATAAGACGACATGGCGAGTCATAATAATAATAGTTAGGACTTACTGTGATTTCGTTCTTGACCATGCTGTTGGTGTGGGTGACTGCATTGGGGCACCGGTCGCTGTACTTGGTCATGGTGTCCCCCGTGGTCTGGAAGGTGCCCACCTCCACAGGACCTTGGTTGGAGGCGAAGGACTCGGAGACCACGTCCCGCGGCTCCGCCTCAGCTACCAGCAGGAAGCCAGCAAACTTACTGGGCATCTGCGAGCTGCGCTGGCCCTGGATGCTCACTGGAAATAAAGTTCAAAACATTTTACTTACATCTTTCATCTTACATATTTCATATCATATTGTAGATGAACAAATAGTTTATTTGCAAGAATTAACGATTACCACATTTAAAAAGTATATTTTTGTTTATTTTTCTGCATTAATTATAAAACTAAACATTTGTCGGCAAACAACACAATTGAAATAAAATAAACACCAGTTATGGTCAGTTATATAAAAAAATTGATAAGGAAATTACAATCGCTCTACTTTTGCTAGTTAAATATGAATAAACTGTCTCGTGTTCAATAGAAGAACACAGACACCCACTTCCTGAAAATTACATTACAACTATCACAAATCCCTACCCCTGATCGAAAATTTGCCCTCCTACCGCTTTTCAGGAGTAATTGACGCGTGTGGTGATGACGGCTGCGAGATGAACCGATCAGAAATAGGATTTCGGGCGAATGGATGTTTGAATTTTGATTTCTCGTATAAATATTCAATTAATTTTTAAAATTATAGATTTATACTGATGAATTGAGCTGTCAAATAACGAGAATATTAAGGCTCAACTCATTAAGCTGAGGGTTAAGTCCATGAAGGGTTTGAATATGAGGGTTCTGTATACGCCACAGTGATATGACATTTTATAATATTATAACATCACATAATATAATAATCACCTAGTAATTATGTTGTCATTACGCATGGTTACCGACTATGGGAAAGCGGACTAGGGCCCAGGGTGAATATTTTTTTTTTTTTTTTAAAGTCTATCGAGAAAAAAACATCTCTAGTAATAAATTTTTGTAGTTTATCAAATCGTTAGATTCGTTTTTGCTTTAATTTTTTTTAGAGCAATATGCGCAATAGAATAAAAATATTTTTTATCTTATATGTGATTATGGTTTTCCTGCAATATCAAGCAAATAATTATACTACATAAGTGTGTATTCAAAGCTTTCGCGGATGCGTTACTGAAAAAAAAAATATTTAACTACAAATTCCTGATGAAGTTCTAAATAATTGAGAACGTCCCCGATAAGAACCATTCATTGCATGGTCAGACTATATTAAGGAGGCGACATAAATATCCACTCAACGAAGGACACTAAAACATGAAAGTGGATCACCAGGGTGGATATTCAACGGAGCCACGACCCCAAAATTTGAGACGCTGCCTGAGATATAAATAAAAAAGTAAAAATATATTGTTATTTCGGTAATATTGTGGATTTCAGGCTCCGGTATATATCCCCACCCACCCCCATTCGTCAACCATGTTTTTGACAGCTATTATATAAATCAGATTGAATTGAGTATTCGTATGGGAAATATTAAAAATTCTGTAATTTAATTCGATATAACCTATAGTTTATTCCGTACAGAATTTGAGAAATTATTGCGATGTAACGCTTTGAACATATATGAAAAGTTAGTGTTTCCAAGAATGAAGAGATATTTTCATAATATTCTATTTGATTTACTTTTCGATACTTTTTTTGATGGAATATTTTGACTCACGCTCAACATTTTCGTAAAAATCACAAAAATATCAAATAGTAAGGTAGATAAGAAACGAGTTTAGAAATATTTTTAAATAATAATTAAATACATTGAGTATTTATTAGAAAAACTAATTATATTTTTATTTAATAATAAATTTTAACATCAAGTATTTTCAGTAAAAAAACAATTTTATTATCATAAAAATATTATAAAAACAAAACAAATATGATAAGCCAAATGAATAAGAGATCTTGAGTTTTTTTAATGTTAGTGTTTTCACATTTAAAGGATTTTTATTTTACGAATATACTCAGTAAATATTTTATTTAAAATGTGTATTAACTGTAAAAACCGCACGCAACTGATAAGTAAAATTTAAAAAAATATAATTTAATTCAACAAAAAAAAAACCGATTAAGATAAGTAATGAAATGTGTGTTGAGTGAAAGCTTCCATTTGATGAAAATACGTAAAAATTCACTTTTATCTTTTAATATTACTTAATATATGGACCTCGATATATATATCAATTTTCGAAGTTTATTGCCTTAAAATAATAAACGATAAAAAGTACTTTCATGAACATTCGTAATAAAATTAATTCCGTCCAATCGCAATCCAAATTATAGTGAGATCCGTTTTGTTGTAGGAAATCAAAATGTTGCCAGGTTTTGTTGAATCTTAGGGGAAATTAAACTCCGCATAAGAAATGTCATTTTTTGCCGCTCGGTGGGGAGGAAAACGTCCAGACCTCAAAACGATGGCAACCCTCCCAAGAAAAACCCATTTGGAATAAAATTTACTTTTTCCTCTGGGAAATTTTGTATCGTTTTTATTTGCATGGTGGGTACAATTGAGAGGGATATTTTTTATTTATAAATAAACAACTGCAGAACTGTCGTAATTAGAATGTTATTTATGTTAAAATTAAATTTATTATTCTCAAAATTAAAATAACAGATACATATTAGCGATTTCTACATAACTTGGATTTTCAATGCTATATTTATATAACCTTGTAGGATTATGTAACTTAAGATTAAAATTCCAATTTAATTCTAATTTATTTGATTTTATAATGAGAAACCCGAAATGCCCAGCCCTTGCCTTTGATAATATTTAAGCTAATCTTTTTTAATCCGATTATATGGAAAATATCATTGATAATAACCATAATTTTAAATTAATCCTGGAACAAGGTATTACAATCAATATTTGTACAAAATAAAGTTTGGAATCCAAAGGTTTTTTAACAGAATAATCGTCGTTAACGAGATAATACTAGCTTTCAAAAATATATTTAATTTCAATAAAAATAAAATTTTTGTCAACATTGATAATACATAAATTATTTGACGATAAATACAATACTATAAAAATATCCATTTGGGTATTTAAGTAAATTAAAAATAAAACTTATCGATTGACGAATAAATAAATAAGCGCATTAAATTTAATTTGCTCTATATGATTGTATTATGTACAAATATATATTGAAAACCTATATTTTTATAAAAAAAACTATATATATATTAGGGTGTCCCTTAAATTTCAAGTTCGATATTTTTTTACGCGTACCTTCTTAAAAGTTTAGTAATAACCCTATATTGTCTAGAAAAAAAATATTAGTTCGATTTATAAACGGTAACCCGTGCCGACTTGCGATTTTAACTTGTCCATACAAGTTGCGTAAGTACTGCGCTGTGACTTTTACAAATAAAACATGTAGTTACCTACATGTTTTATTTGTCATTTCATACGTGATTTTTGAGATTAGTAGTGCTTCATTGTTTAGTGCGTTGACATGTCGGTGGAATTACGGAGTGTTAAACAAAATAACTTCCTTATCGGTTTGCCTAGATATCAAATAAATGGTGCACAATTACCATCTAATCGACAATTTCTCTCGGTCCTATTTTACAATATTCTTGAGGTTAAACTGACTGTTAGTGAAAGTGCAAATCTTGTGATTAGGGAGTGCATCATATATTGGGAAAAAGCAAGAATTCCAACAGGGGCATTTCCTAACTGCGTGAAGAAAATTGTTGATTTATATCATGTTTGGAGAGAGATGCAAAAAATTGTAAGAAAACTCAGGTTACGTTCAAGAGCCGTGAGAACAATTTCAAAATTGATCTTGATAATTTGTTTGATATTGCACATGCTGATGTTTTTGAGAGAATGAAAATAGAGGAAGATAAATTATTTTTAATGAAACAGAGAGAGCCAGGTCGACCGGGATGCTTAGGTGGTGTTGATAAAAAATTGGCGGAAAAAGAAGATAGATCTAAACAACGACGAATGGAAGATGAGGAAAGGGTTGTAAGACAAAGATAATCACTAGCTGCTGAAACTAGAAAATCAAGGGCAGAAGCATTAAAATCTGACTTCCAAAACAATGTACCCGACGTAGTCACAGTCCATTGGGATGGAAAACTATTACCCAGGTTGGATGTACAAAGTTCTAAAGAAGAACGCTTGCCAGTTATTGCTTCGTTTGACGATAAGGAACAGCTTCTTGCAGTGCTGAAACTAGAACATTCTTCTGGAAAACATCAAGGTAAGGCTGTCTCAACAGCTCTTTTTGACTGGAACCTTCACGATAAAGTACAAATAATGTGCTGCGACACAACAGCTTCCAATACTGGCCATATTAATGGAGCTTGTGCTATTTTGGAGCAAACTTTAGGAAGTGAATTTCTGCTTTTCACCTGTCGTCATCATGTTTATGAATTAGTCCTAAAAGCTGTCTTTGAAAGCAAAATAAAGCAAATTACTAGTAGCCCAGATATTCCAATGCTTAAAAAGTTCAGAGAAAATTGGAAAAACATCGACGCTAGTAACATTGAACCATCTCTTAATTTCGTAAAACAACGTGTTGCCGAGACAGACATTCAAGCTTTGTTAATATTTTATAAGGCAGAATTAGACAAAGGTTATGTAAGAGATGACTACCACAAATTGGTCGAACTGTGCGTAATATTTTTGGGAGGAGACACAGAGGAAAAATTAAAACTAAGCCCCCCCGGAGCCATGCATCAGGCACGCTAGATGGCGAGAACGATCTATTCTTTAAAAAAAATTGTTTACTTCAGTCACAATGCAGAATAACTGCGAAGGACAAAAAGGCTCTACAAGATGGTTTCTTATTTGTCGTGATATTGTATGTTAAGCCTTGGCTCGAATGTACAGTGGCGATCAAAGCACCTAACCAAGATTTGCGCTTCTTGAAGATGTTAAAAGAGTACGAAAAATTTGACGCAACAATTCTAATGCTTCTATAAGCAAGTTTAGCCATCACTTGTGGTATTTATGTGAAGAGACAGTTATTCTATCACTGTTTGATGATGAAGTTGATAACCAAACCAAGAAAAAAATGATTGCCAACTTCAACCGGGACAAAACCTCAGATTTTAACAAACGCGATGACCCGTCAAAGGAAGAACTTCCTCAAAGGTTGTTTGGTAAGTTAAATTGACTTTTTGTATATTTTATTTAAATATATTTAAATTGTTGTAGATTTTTTTTGTTATTTGTCTTATTTTTCTTTTTTTTCCAGACAAAACACTGCATGATTTCGTATCGGAAAAGAGCAAACAATTTTTATCACGACTGCAGATCGACGACAGTTTTCTAAAGGAAGATGTATCTTCTTGGAATAATAATGCTGCTTTTCTGGAAGCTAAATGAAAAATTAATTATTTGAGAGTTGTGAATGATACTGCTGAAAGGGCTGTTAAAATGATGCAAGATTTTAACGGACTTATCGCGGCTGAAGAAGAACAAAAACAGTTCTTGCTGCGCTGTGTCCAGGAACATAGAAGATTGTATCCGGACTGTAAAAAAAAACTCTAAAAAAAAGTTACCCTGACTGATTGTTATTACTTTATGTTTTTGATTAAAAATTAATGTTCATCTAATTGAATTTTTACTTTTATTCACTTAATTTATTGCATTTATAATGATTTTATACCAGACCGAAATATCAAGACAAAACAAGTTTTTTACTAAACTTTGAAGCTCGGTCGGCACTGGTTGCAATTATGCTAGAAAGATGAAATTTTATATTTAAGTATCTTATAGCATTAGTAAAAAAAGTAGAAGGTATCCATTTCGAAATTTGAAAAAAAAAATTTTTTGGTCATATAAGGGACACCCTAATATATATATATATGGAATAAGGTTTACAAAATATTCACTTTTATATATTTTTTTCACATTTAATTTAATATTTAATCATTGTATGTATTAGTAAAGTAAATCTGTATATTTGATTCAAAAATTACTATTTATAGTTTTTATTTTTACTCTCAATAATAAAAATTGTAAAACATCCATACTAGATTGATTTTTATAACTCGTACATTAATTTAGTCCAAGATTCTTTTTCTTTTGCGTTGACTCCGTGAAAGGGCGATGGCCTCTTTAATAAGAGTGTCAGAGGATCCTTGATAGACGCCGTTGAGTTTAATTCAATTCAACCGTCCTGAACTACTTTCACCCGCAACTAGGCCATCGGCACCTCAACTTTACCCTTTGCATCCCGTTATGCCTCTGAAAATTTATCAACATTTTCTGACAAGCCCTAAGCTATTCATAGACTTCGTATAAAATCTCGCTGCTCAATTAAAAAAATATTTTTATAACCTGCTTTCAATTACATAAAACCAATTATTTTAAAAAAATGTTATATAAAATGAAAAGTTCAACCAAATCCTATTGAATTTTTTAATTACAAGACCAAATAAAAAATAATTGCAAATATATGAATTATCACTTTTTTAAAAGAATTATTTGTGCATATATTGAGTTTTCATTTAATTTTTCGCAATGGTATATTTTAAATACTGAGTGAACTTGCATGCGTGCATAGTTAGATATTTGTCTATAAAGACACTATAGGCATAAAATATTTTTTAAAAATAAATAAGAAATTATTATAAATGGTGTATTTTTATATTGAATATCTTTTATGTCACCTGTTTTGATTATTTACCTTAAATACCAAGTACTATGAACATTTTCTAAGAAGCGATACGTTGAGGTAAATACCTGCCTTACTTTACCCTTAACAAATGGGGGCTACATCCGCCGTTCGCAACTAAATTTAAACTAATTTATAGGCAATTTCCTGAAACCGCAGCTGGGTTGGAATACTGACTCGTATTGTAGTCTGCTCATTTAAGGCATTTCAAATAATCATAAAGTAAAGGTGCCATAAATACACGGAAAACGAGGTGAAAGTCTTACAATTGACACTTAAGCTTAAGTTTAAATACACCGGCTCGTTTATAGGCTATTTAAAGCGCATTATTATAACAAGTCATATTTATAATTTCTTTGTTTGAATAAATCATTTTTTATTGTTTAATATTATTTAATACTGAGAAGAATTCGTTTTTGCCTGTTGTTTTAAACGTGCATATTAATTTATTTATTTGAAAATTTATGAAATACGACCAACAAAAGAAATCATAATTCGGTAATTTTTTAAAACTATTTTTAAAGATTTTTTAACCATTCTGTTTATTAACATATTTTTGATTTTCTTAGTTTTCATTTCAGTTGCATATAGTTAAGCTAGTGCTTAAGTTTTCAGCTTGTGTGCTTTTGTGGGAAAGTTCACATTTTTTGAGCTTGGTTTTCCTCCTGAACGCTTTCTCAAATACACTTTTCCGTAATCCTATTAGTGTACTCACATAAATAAGGAAGAGTTTTTTAACGTCGCCTACGAACATTCCAATTAATGTCGTCACAGAAGGTTTAGATGAGATGAAATTCCAGCAGACAAGGAAGCAGATAGTAGGGATCAACGTTTAGCTTAACCCTACTAATAATTTGTTAATTAAAATAATTTTAACGGTGGTTAGTACCAATTATATTTATAACATAGTTTTATTATAAAAATTCTAATTTGACTCATCGCTTTCTCAAAAGAATACAATGTTTTTAAGGTATAAATTTCATAAATCTTTTTGCCCCACAGATCTAAATTCTACTTAACGACAGCCGCGATATAAAAATACAAAATGGCCGTCTGTGTGGCTGCCATGTTTATTGCGCCATTTGCGGCAGATACGTAAGCGGCGCCAATCCCGCCAGTAAATATTGCGATCCAATATTTATTAATGACTTAAACATTATTTATATCCCAAAAAGATATCCGCACTTTACTAAAAAAGCATTCCCCGTTGTGCATTTGCGGTTTCAAAGCTGATATCTCTTGTATATTACAATAAACAATACGTATAAACTTTACTTTACATCATGATCATGATATTAAATACTATTGATTACTATTTAATATCATGATATTAAATACAAAAACTTTGGTTGTTGTCAGCATTGAATTAAATGAATTGTCGCGTTTGTATTGTTTTATAAATCAGATTTAGGTCTTAATTGCAAAATATTTTTAAAAAATGGTATATATTACCGGGCTGCTAAAATTTGCATGAACTGTAGGTCAACATTTTATCCATCATGCCTGAAGATGATGTTTCGTATTGACTTGTTAAGTGTACTATTTTTACAGATGTCTTCTAGAAAAATTTCAGTCTTAGGTTTTGAAAATTAACAGATTCAAAAAATATATATCTAACGTTAATACAAAATAAATAATTTAACTGCTTGTTTTGGGCTCGTTATTAATCTCGAAACAGGTGAAATTTTAACTCTAACCCTGACCTTTTGTAGAATGCAGATTAGGACGGAATTTTTTTATTAGCAGGCATGAAACTAACATACTTAGATCAATATATTGTTTGAAAATGTGAATTTTTATACTCCGTTTATATATTTTTGTAAAACCATGTTCATAAATAAAATGATTTTTTTAGCCTTTACTTCTAAAACATAAAATTGAATATAATAAATTACTTGATTCTGAATGTAGATATTTCAAATAAAATTGGGCAATTTAGAGAATTCTAAAAACACCAAAACCGTTTCCGTCAATTCCCAGACCAAAAAAATTTAAGATGTTCCCGTCAACGGTAAGTTAGAGACATCTCAAAAATTTCTAAATATAATTTCGTTGATTTTTTATAACAAAGGAATTATAGCGCGGGTCTTATCTCAACGTCAAAAATGTTTCTACATAATTTATATATTCACATTTTAATCCTACTTTAAAATTGGCAGGGACTCCCCAATCTGACTACTCATTTTTATTCAAATCCAGTGTCAAAGAAGACAAGTTAAAAACAATTTCTCCACCTTATTTCACAGTATAATTCGCAAGAGCAAGCTCTCGCCCGGGGCCTCCGCTGTGAGGGACTAATACTTCATTCAGGCGAGAAAGTTTATTTGATTGCTCATTGTCTGGGCAGGCCGGAGGACCGTCTCCGGCTCCTGCGGTGGTGGCTCGGCCGAATCGCCCGCAGCCACGCGCCCGCCAATTGGATAGTAAATAAATTATTTGACGGGAGTGCTGTGTGTATTATTTGCCCATAATGATTGTGCTCATATTTATTTATGAGGCAAATTTTGAAACTTTGCAGCTTAATACAAACGGAAGTCGAATTCAATTTGACCTTTATGAACACAAACATTTATCGATGGAAAATTCGGCTAGCAATACAAAGGTTGATGTTTAACAAGTACTTTGTTTGAGTTTATAAAATCACTACAAAATTTAATTATTTCAATGTAACATGTAACCTTTATAAAATTATACTTTTACGTGATCATTTTTTTATATCGAAGCGACAGGATTTATTTTATATACTTATTACGAAAATTGCTTAAGTTTTCCATCTTCATGTGATTAATATGTTTCAACTTTTCTTATGTTATAACAAAAAAAGTAATAAAAAAATCCAAAATCAAGTGTTGAAATTTTTTTTTATTAGAACCTTCAAAATGTCACACTGAAACTAAAAACAATTTCCTAAAAATTGTGATAATAATAATTTGATATATATAAGGTTTTCGTTATACCTCTTAAGTTAATATTTTTTCATGAAAAAAAAAAACAAAACTCTGTTTATTAAACCCACCGTAATTGCATTAATTAAAACAATTTTACGAGAATCTTTGATATCCACTTTGATCTTTTCTTTCTCATTTTATCATAATTTCTTTAAAATTTACAAAGAATATTTCCCTTAATCTTTAAATTAACATTTTTACAACATTAATATTAAGAAATGAAGAATACTTAATTGAGTAGTATAATTAGTTGGAATAAATACATTTAGTTAAAAAATACGATTAACATATTTAGCAATAACATAAATTTATATTGTTTTTGAAATGCCAAATACATATTATGCGATTTGTTGTTAAAATTGAAATAATATTTTGAAAATATATATTTTTTTCTCATTCGATGTTTTAATATAGGTTAGGTAATGTTATTTTGAAATATCGATTTGTTCAACCCACCAAATCAGATTTTGAAATAAAGTCATTGCCTATAGAAATAGGTAGTTATACATGACCCGACTGAATGTTTCCCGTGTTTAGAGCAACAGTACTCCTGTGTGCATATTCAACACAGAGGTTTCCAGCAAACATTTGCGGTGATGCGAGCTGCAGCTGCAAAGGATGTGTTCAACCCTAACAGCTAATGTAACCAGTAACTAGATAGTTTCACTTAACGTATATGAGAAGAGACAAACTCATAACAGATTCGAAATATGATCAGTTGATACATATCGCTGATATATATTTCATTCAAGTCTTAACAGTTAAAAACTAATAGAAAAAAAATAATATGTTCTTTCTATGAAATTATTATTGTGGGGTATAAATAATGGCACTGACTGTTTTACTTTTTTCAGTGTTGCTATATATTTTTAGTAATAACATTTTTATTAAATTTGTATCAAAATGTACCAACTCATTGTTGCATTTGCACAGCGTCTGCTTCAGAGTGTAAGGGAAGCTTGTTTGGCGGTCTGACAATAAATTACTTGCTCTAACACGTGTACCGACTCAGTTACACGTGCACAAATATGCGTGGGCACCTCCACACGATACGCCGTACACGCCCACACCTAATTGCACACGTACGTGGGTGTATTTGCAGATCCCGTTAGGGTGGATGGTATTGATCGTCTCATGGAAGTAGACGAGATAGCAAAATATCCATCATTATAATGTAATAAGGTAACTGGAATCAATCAATCTTTTACCAATAACAAAATCTTTGGGAAGAATTTTGCGAAAATACCATTATTGGTAATGCAGTATCCTGTGCAACAAGTTACATAAAAAAAAACACAGGGCCAAGACAAAATGATCATATATCTTTGATATAACTAATTTTTTAATTTTTAATAAAGTTTTCTAGACTTTTATTAAATTTGTGTTAACTTAATAAATCATGATTTAAAACGATATTAGCCGTGTGGAAAAGTAGTTTAAATTGAAATAAAGAAGTTAAATTAATGATAAAATTAAACAATGAACCTTAAAGAAGTTAAGTGTCAACTTCTTAACAGTTCAGATATACAACTATGTAAAATACATAATGAATTTGGTTGGCTTCATGGCTACTGTTATTGATTTTTTGTGCTCCCCGGCAGGCAAATCACACGCCGTGTTAGTGAGTAACGCCACCTCAGATTAGGTTAGAAACAATTTGTACACACACTGTATATGTCATCACAATTTATGTTTTTTTTAAAATTAATTTGCCTAAACACTACTTTCACGTTTAAACTTAAATGTGCTATCTTTACTTAAGAACTTCTTAAAAAATCATTTAAATAATTTGATTACTCGTTATTGTACAATTTTAATATATTCTCACGATCCTTTTTAAAAAAAAATTATAGAATTTATGTTATGTTTTTTTTTTTCGAATTGGGCGAATTTTTCTCCTGAAATACAATATTTATCAAAACTAAAATGAAAAGAAATATTAAAACTCAATTTCGTTCCTCTTTCATTCGGATACACATAAAATATGAAGTCTCGACTGCCCCTTCCGTTCAACAGGCTCTCCGTGAAGGTTCTACGTATTTGTACTACGGTCAAGTTTACTCAGAATGAGATATATCTTGAGGGTAGTACCCCGAAATTCCCATACAATCACTTCATTTCACCCCCCATTCGCTATTTAGCCAAGGGTAGATCGTTTGAAACGTTGACGTTTATTACGCAAAATACAGCAGATATTTCTACATAAATAGATATTTATAACATTTATTCATGAATTCGTAATATTTATTGGATTCTCCCGAGGAATTAAAATAATGAATTAACAACAGCTAGTCTACATAATTGTTTATAGATTTTGAGGCTTATCTATTAATAACAGGCCTTAATATTTGTTAAAAGAAAGTTTTTTTTTCTGATTTTCTTTGTTTAAGTAAATAAGTAAGTAAATAAAAAGTACATGTATTGAATGATATAATTTTGAAATAAATGATAAATTTTTATTTTTTTCTTAGTTGATTATCTATTTATATTGATTTTACAAATTTCTATTCATCAAAAGAAAACATTAAGTTGTAACAAAATTAATTTTATCAACATAATTTTTTTTTTGTTAATTTTTTTTTGGTATATATTTTATTTAAAATCAAATATATTACTTTATAGAATTTTCGAGAAAATACAGGAATCATGACGCATTGCTTCCGGGAGAATCATTTCAAGGGAATATTATTGTTCGAAGAAACCTTACATCACACAAGTACATTCAACGGAGGGAACTTGCTTTATTTATTCGAGGGTAGTTGAATAGGAAACTATTTGATTGAATATTAATAATGCTTGTACGGATTCAGAAATTTGATATTTGGTAAAATGAAAATAATTATTGTGAAACTTTACAATATATAATTCAGACCGTCCGCACAAGTAACAATAGTTTAGATACTTTAAATTATGTTTAATATCTAATAAGCAAAATAAGTTCACTAGACCAGTAGTAAATGTGCTTAGTATAAATACTTTATAGGTTCCCAAAGAGGTCAATATCGACCCCCAGGGGTCGATGACAGCGAAAAATTAAATTGGGGGTCCACGAACTGTAAATGGGGGTCTACAAGAGTGGATCTTATTGGCCACTATATTTTCTACGATATGCACGTTGATTTAACACAACTGAACAACTATTTTCAATGTACAGGGCCACTATTTCAGCGCGTTGTTTCAGTGTGAAGCATGGTTAAAATTGTATTAAATTATTATTTTAAAACATGTTTACTCAAATCAATCGGTTGATAAATGTCAAAGATATTCAATATTTTCATACCAACATAAAATATGGAGCACCTGTTTATCAGATGTCAAAAATATGTTTGAAGTTGACGAATGTTATAAAAATTAAATATTAGCAAGACAGGGGTCTACGCAAAACAGGAAAAACTCGACAAGGAGTCGACGGGACAAAATAGTTTGGGACCCTATGCTTTATATTAAACATATTTGCGAAGCAAGCATTTGAAATGTGTAATTAATGTCTTAATTAAATTAATTAATGTTTTATTATATGTTTCACAATTTATTAAAATATATGATAATAACTCAAAGTGTATTCATAACTTGTAAACAGATAAAATTTTGTTATAACTTTATACTTCTATGAAATAATAAAGAAATATTTGAATTTGAAATTAAAACATTTAATATACATAAGCTCTAAGCATTCCTTTTCAATTTAATAGAATAAACAGCTTTTAATCCAGACTATCATCTTATCCTGTAAACGTCGCAGTGATTACTGGGAGAGCGGCAATCAAATGTCCCAGCACCGGGCTGAGTGGATGAATTTCAAAGCTCCAGGCATGAAAAGATCTGGGGGAGGAATCAGTATTCCTGACGTCACAGCTTCGCATCAAATGAAATAGACCACAAGCTGTTTTTTTTATCGCAGACCGTAGGGAGTATTGCGACACGGACTTGGTTTATGAAAACCTAGAGGTTGCCTGAACTAACCATTTCAGTAACTTATCAATTTAAAAGTGGTGAAGCAAGCAGAGGTTCTTTGTTTGACTTGGAAATATCTAGACCAAAATGCTGATGAAACTCAGAATATTAAATATTCTTTTAATTTCAGACGTCCAACACTGCTTTTTCTGATAAAATCGCATGAAATATTCATCAGGTCATTTGATAAAGAATATAATGGCCCACTTTATTAGTGGGCCAAAGTATTCGTAAAACTCCACCAAATACACGCTTCATTAAAGCTCAAAAATCTTTCTTATATTTTGATTTCTTTGGAGAAATCCGACACTTAAACAAACTCAAATTACAGCCCCATCCGAACGAAATTAGATGTAGAAACAAAGTCAGGAGTAATTAAAAGGCTCAAATGGAGCTTTCGTGCCTACTAGGATCAGCCTGAAAGGACGAAGGTTTTGTGGCAGGAGGCACAGCAAGCTGGTTAAGGAAACAGGATATAAACTTAACGCGGTGTTATGCCCCTGGAGAATGGCGGTGTGTCTCTCTAACGAGATACCTCGGATTTAAAACCTCCCCGGATGTAGGTCATACCTTTGGCTCTAAGCTTAATGTAGAGAAAACTATGAGATAACAATGATGTTGTTTGTTGTTAGTAATTTTATAATTAATTTTCCACAGCTTTGGCACCCGATAGTTTGTTAAATTAAATGAATGTAATTATTAAATTTATTTTTTTAGTAAAATATTTCATCAATATGTTACAGAAAAAACTTCTTCTTAAAAAGCCAATCTCACCAGACGTTGAATCTTTTTTGTGTCTCATATATACAAAAATTATATATTCTTTTATGCATCAGTCGACGCCAAATAGCCCGAATTCAATAATGGGTGTGTTTTTATGCTCCGCTGCGTCATAAAATTAGATCATTAGAAAATTTTCATTAGATCGGGGGCCTCTCATTTTACAGTTTTTCATATAATATAATAAAATCATAAAACTTTGCATTTTCTGTAGGTTTTTTCTTAATTTGAGAATTCGCAAGTATATACATCAAAAACAAATATTTCTGACGCAATATAATTCGTTTTTTTTTTTAAATAATATGCGTATAATTTCGTTTATTAAAAAAAACATTGCAGTCTTTTTATTCTAAATCAGTTTACAAAAAAAATAAATCAAAGTAAATCCATTCCGAAGTCTCTTCGAGAACCTTAAAAATAAATCGTTTTGACGAGAAAAATAAATCTTATACTACTTGACTTAATAGGTATTCCAAAACAGCTTAAAATCTCATTGGCTGCGCCGTTCGATTAGCGATATCAGAATCCAAGTCGAGTGAGCCATCGTGGACCCAATCCGAAGCAAAAGATTTTTGATAAAAAAATAATCTCTTGTGATTGATTCTCTTTAAATCGACGGAGATACCATATCAACCGTAATCTTTCTTCATACACCGCATAATATTATCTGAAATCTTTTTATTAAATAAGTAAGTGTGTTCTATGATGTGAATATTTGATGTGAATTAGCGTATATCATAATTTATATGAAACGAAATCCGCTCACGCATACGATAAAGGTTTACTGTGGGGCTCAAAAAACCAGTTGTCAGAACAAGTACATCCTGCGAGTAATCTGTGTTCACTCAATACTTTATCCCTTATTCGAACGAAAGAACATCAAGGGAAAACAAAGAGATTTCAATCATTAAACCGAACATGAATAGAACAAATCTAACAAAATCTAGTGTAAGTTGTTAACCGTTTGTAGAAGAGAAAACCCGGAAAGGGATAAAGAAACTCATAAAGTTCCTTTGAAAGGATACTCAATCCCCTTTTGTCATTGGGGATTCTAGTAATTAGGGTATAATAGCAAAAGTAAACGGACAATGGACTTTATATATAGTTCTCCTCCCCGAAGGATATTTCCACTTATCTTTTCTTTTATAATAAAAAACACCGCAAGCTTACCGATTCTCTTTTAAAAAACCGTACTAGCTGTATAATTTTATACATTCTAATGCTAAAAAAAACACACATACAAGAAAAGATTAATGGTGTGAAATCTAAACGAAGCCACATAAATAATTATATTAATAAATTTGCAGAGAATAAAACGCGGTTTCAGCGTGGTGGTATGCAGCATCCCTTATCGTTTTATGCAAAAGAGTAAAACGTGAGACCGTTTTCTCGTGCAGTGTTTGGTAGACAGCTATTTTTCTCCTCCGGTACTTCCGTCCGTACGGATGGCCCGAGTAGCTTGTCGGATACGAAACTTCGCTTGTTTCCAGAACATCCATCCGCTGCCCCGAGATGTTAAGTGAGCCGCGGAACAATGAGAAACCTCCGGCGGTGCGGGCCGTTGCACTCGAGATCGGGAATTCCTCCCGAGTGCAGGAGGGCAATAAAGTTTATGACGAAAAGGCGGAATTTGTAGATATCCGTGTAGATTGATGCCATTCCCAGAGCCATAAAACTTTTATTCGAGCAATGATCGTTTTTGCAGCATCAAAAGATAAATATTTCCAATTACTTTGATTGCGTCGTTTACGGTTTCAAATAACCTTTGTAAATAAAATATAACGACTTGATATTTTTACTACAACATATTATGATTATGTCTATTTTTTGGATTGAACGTCAATCACGGGTTTATTATATTAATACTAATATGATTAGGCACATTACCATAGTTCACACATAGAAGACAGTTAAAGAAATTCTCAGAAAAATATCATCGTGATTTGTGTGGGATCGGGTGGCCTGGGTACATTGGTTCATATGTAGAGTATGATTGTTAAAAATTATCGATTTATGAATGTGATTCGTTAGTACAAGGGTTAGTACACCGACCATGTAAGCCAGGGGATGTGGGTTCATATCCCACACAAATCACGATTATTTTTTTGTGTATTTGAATAAATACTATAGTAATACGATAATATGTTACAAATATAAATGTAAAACATAAAGCAAAAAAGAGACAAACGCGCACTTCATATAAATATTTACACAAAATCAGAGAGAAAATATAGCAAATATAACAATATTATGTAAAGGAAACACTATTGCAAATCTTTATCGGTTATAAACGCATTAATATTTTTTTAAAATATAAATTATGATTTCGCAGATCAAACGTATTGTATTAAACCGTATTTAGTTTTCAAAATTCGTAAGCGGTAAGTACCACCCTTATTTTAACTAAACGAAGAGTATAATACAAAATATAATTGCTTGCAATTATTTTCATGTATGTATATCATTCATTAAATTAGAAAAACATTACGAATAGCTCAATTTATGCTACAGTATATTATGCTCAAAAGTTAACATTATTGATTAGTTTTTTTTTCATTTTCGAAAGTTTTTGATTATTGGTTTTATGAATATCTCCATGTGTGATATCATGACAATAGACCCCCAAACAATATCGGAACAACTGCAGTTGGACCTCCGTCCCCGGGGAGGCTTTGCCATGGTGCGAGCGGGGACAACATTATTTTACTTCGAAATGCCCGGAAGGAGATTACTGGAGCAGGGGCGACGCGAGGCCAGCTCGCTCCCCGTGGACGGTCTCTCTGCTCGTTTACACCCATTGTTATATTTGAATGGAGAAAACAAACACCCTAGATCGCTAACTTTGTATGTTTGCACCAGTTAAAACTTCCAAAACAAGCCGTATCGTCAAAACGTGAGCACATATACAAAACACACATTTTTATTTGAAAAACACATTCAAAAATACTCAATTGTAATTTTTTTGGTCAATATCCTATTCTCTAAAAAATCAGTTACTTGTATAAGTATATCCTAAAAAAATCTGCTACTATATATTTGACCCCAATTCAAACGCAAAAATAACCAGAATCAACCTTACATAACCCAACCCAAAAGACTTCAAGCACAAATGTTTCTAAGAGTAATATTATGATTTAAGTGAGCTACCAGACAAAACATTAAGGTGTTGTTATCTATAAACAATAGTTATCTAAAAATTTATCTTGCGGATTTTTTATATTTGGGTTTTTCGTGAACTCTAGGGAAACAACAAAAAAGTGGCCAACAATTATTAACTCAGATTTATTTTTTTTCTTTTGAAACATTAATAAACTTTTAACGAAAAAATATGCCCCAAGTTTAAGAGCGATGGAAAAACTAAAGAAAACTTTAGACTTTGTGCGTTGGTTGAAATAAATTTGGATTTACGATGTGTTCACAGAGTATTGAATAATAAAAAAAAAACAAGTTTTACCAAAGATTATTATTAAATATTTTTAAAAAACCACGCATTTTCATTCTTACAAGTCTATTTTGTATACAACATGTTTTTATGTGATCGGTTTTCAACGAGAAAATTTAATTAATTTATTTTCGCCATATAATTGGAATTCACTCGTCACATGTAAAACAATTATTAAGAATTTTTTTGTGGTTTCATGACTGAGAATGCATCTTTTATCAAAACAACTCAATTTAAAAGTAAATATAAGTAAAATCTAATGTATACTTTGTACTTATAAACCGATGTTTTATTCAGTTTGGGACTCATTACCGAACCTGATTTCTAAGTAAAAATAATTTAACCAAGAACTATTTTACTCTTCCTCTGTAAACTTCAACATTTACATCATTGACGAAAACGTTTTCCACGAAAGAGCTTTTTTATAATTTAGGATCGCAGATGAGTCTAGGGTCTTCTTTGGACCTCAAATTCGCAAACCGGGTGACCGCGCACAGAACTCATCCGTAAGGAATTTTCAATTAATGCTAACGCCTCTCTCGTCTTGATTTATTTTTTTAAATATGCTCGTTTCCCAGAAAATCATACACTTTTGTTTTTGAATGAAAATTTTGAAATGTTTTGAAACCTTAACTTGATTCTTTTACTTTTAATAAACGTTAAAACATCTTCATCTGCCACAAAACTCATTATATTTTACTGCGTAGATATATCAGTAATTATAAAACGAAAATTGAATTCTGCCAATTAAAATCTAAAAATAAAATAACTATCTTCTCCCAATGTAAACAGATAGACATTCTCTTTCATTGTTAACAGCTAGGACTACGAAGCAAAACTTTTTACTGTCGATCTCATCATTTACTTAGTATTTCTCATATAGTTTCATCTAACCTAATAGGATCGCTGACATCTTGAAACTTTATCTACCTGATTGACTGTGCATAACTTCTTACTGATATAGCATAAGAGAGTTTAAGTACGTCATTAAATATAATTTTTCATTTCAATCTACAGACAAAGCGGCTACCGAACGTATAATATGAGCACAAACGTAACTTTTATCTCTAACCTCAGATATTGCAAGTTCTTTGTTACTGAATTAACGACACAGAATTTCTGGCTTTCTGGCGTATAAGATACTAAATTTGCTGTAAATCCGAGATTTTTTTCAGATTTTTATCTATAATCAACGAGTGGAAGATATATAAGGTAAGTGAGAGAGAAAAAAGTATGAAAACTAATGAGTATTTAGAGGCAATCACAGCTGTGTCAAATTTGATGCTTATTCAGCACTAGCTATAGTACAGTTATTTAATATAACATGAAAAATAAAATTTATGCAAACCTGCTGAATTTCATCAGAATTAAATACGTTATATCAACTTATTTCGGATTTGAGCCCTGGCGTAGTATCTCGAGTTCGTTGAAACATTAATATCGTATAAGCGTTTTATAATAAATACGCCGTCTTACATCTTTACCTTTTGTTTTGAAACTTAAACGGTAACTTTCTAGACAGATGCGCTTTTCACTTGCCAACTTTAAGGCTAGAAATTATTACTCTCCAGTGTTTCCAGCGTGCGAGCACAGTGGGGCGCGTGGGAGGGGATCCTCCAATTCCTAAAAGTACTCCCGAAGGATGTTTTCCCTTCCGAGCATTCGGCATGTTTGATTTATATGTTTTATTCAACGAAAAATACTCGTTACTCAACACACTCGGTTAAATTGCATTGTTTTCAAATAAGGATAAAACAGAAATATACTTGAATTTTTGCTGTCGGTTTATACAAAAGTCCATGTTGGTTTTCAGGTAAAAAAAAACGTATTTCTGAACACTTCTACGCGTAACGCAGAAAAGCCTTGCTACGAATGCTTTTGAATTATATTTGATTCATTACATTTTTATACAAACACTCTCGTTTGTAAAATTTAAAAGACAAAAGAAAGAATTTCGTTTGTTTTATATGCCCCATTTTTATTTGAAAACCTTAACAAAGCAACAATAATAATTATGTGGGAGTCATTATTCTTCCAGTTCTTTAAGGTTTTGTTTTTATGACCAAATATGGATATTTCATGTGTGAAATATTGTGTTTTATGAAAACTGGATAGTTAAAAACACCAGGGATTTTTTACAAAATATCGTAAATTAAATAACATATTTAATCGAAAACCTTTAAGATATAACTGGAATTCTACATCATCGCAGACATATAGTTAACTATTGTGTTTTAAATAAGACATCATTAATACGATATTAATCTATTTCGAATATTTGTTGACACGTTTTAATATTTTAAATATAATAGAGGTTTTTTGGGGCATATTTTATTTTTTTTAAAACTATTGTGTTTATTTAATTATATGTATTTTTTTATTAGAATATATCAAAAGTAAATCACAGTTTTCGGCTTTCACATAACAAGGCATACATTGGAATTACGACATCTCTCAATAATGATACGTCAGAGCGTCAACACGTTATATGAATCCACCTTCCTTGAACTTGATACGCGAGTAGATTTTATACGCTATTTAAAAAATAAATTTATATATTTTTTAGCAGATCTAACATGTGTCTATATTTTATTGTATTGTTGGTTAGGCAAGGAGGTATGGATGATTTGAAATAACAGTTACACTCTCAACCAAGGTCATCACAACCTCGCGTGGCGCCCCGTTCAAATTATCCATACCTCCCTGCCTAACCCCGTACTGTTAGTTTTTTAGATGATTGATTTAGGCGAAGTATCATTCTTATTTTATTAATAGTCTATAACAGTTTTTGCTTAAAATTCACATCAATAATTAATTCTTTGTATTTTGAAATAAAGTGATATATTGCACGATTTATAAAACAAAGTAAACAGTTTAACAAGTCAAAACATTATCATTACAATCTCTCAATGGCGTCGCATCAAGCGCGCGGGGCCATCACATAAAAAATAAACACTAGTGCTTTACGATAATGCTCCTCTGGTCCATTACTTACGTCGAGGGACCTTCTCAGCAATACACTCCTGAGTCATCCCCTCGGCCGGCCATCCCGTCCACAAATTATCCAAATTGAAAGGGTGGCAAACCGAGTAGCGGTCGAGGGTAAGGAGTCAGGGTAAGGTCGCTAGTGGAATCAACTGATTATGTGTCAAGAGTATTGATTTATTACAATGCCAGATATTTGTAGGCATCCTTTCTTCAAAGAATATTCAGGATGATAGCAGACGTATACATAATAAACATGGTAACTTTGAAAAGTTGTAAATCATTTTACTGTTCGTCTTGTCATTTGCTTGCGTATTTATTGGTCCATTTTATTTTAATATTTAAATGTACCATTTACAGCATACGAATTTGTAATTTCTACTCAAACTTATGCTAGAATGTTTGAAAAAAAATATGAAAACGGTATATGAATAAAAATGATAATACTACACATGTTTTATATTAAATTAAACAAAACCGAAGATCGCAAAATTCAATCAACGCGCCTATGTCGAAATTCATGTAAAAAATACTATTTTATTATATAAATAAGCGATACTCGTATTTTATTGCAACTTTTGTACTAACTTTTAGTAGAAGAGTTTTAATATTGAAAGTTATTTATTTGTTACTTACTTTCATATTTCACGGTTCATGGTGGGGAACATTGCAACAGCTGACATCGTAAAACACTTTATTGCAATTACCTTCAATAAAATGTTAGACTCATAATCTATAAAAAATTTAACCTATAATATTTTCTCGCTGACTTTTCAAGATTTTTATTGAAAACGTACAGAGAGAATGAAATAAATTTTAATAATTTTATCAATTTGTGTATCAGCTATAAACAGTATATGAATGGTAGTAAAGATATAATAAAAAAACAATGAATCTTTTTAATAATCGCCCCTAAACATGACATAATTAATTTTTGGAATAGGATAGTAACATTTTTATTGGTTATTTTTATATCGATAAATGAAAATGGATCATAATTTATTTGAATATTTAGAAATCCTTTCAGAAAATTATTCCTGATTTTCTCATCCAGAAATTCAGAATTCCGTAAAAGCCATTAATCCAACCGTCATCTTCATGTCAAAAATAGAGTCCAGTTGATTACATTTCCGATCATCAGATCTCGTTGAGTACTCTACAGGTTTGATAACTTTTATATTAATTTTTGGTAGATAATTGAAAATTCTATCAGAATTACATTCTACGTACCTATATTTATATTTCAAATACTATGATTTAAAATCAAAGCAAGCCGGCATAAATTTTATAAGCTGCAAATTTTTAGGTTTAAATAACAAATTATCAGTTTTTAAAGATCTGTCAACAACACGCATTTTAAGCCACCGCAACTTCAGTGTATTTAATTTTTAGTTATAATTAAAATTTACTCACAATTCGTTAAATAAAAGAAATAATTATTAAAAGTTTTTGAAAAATATATAAGTAATAATTTGTGTAAATTTATTGTGAAATGTTTTAGGTTATATTCCAAGCAATGCCAGTTTATAAAACAATAAAAAAACATTTATAGTAATCATTATAAGACATCGTGCGTTGAATTATAAAAACGCCGCAACATATATACATATTGTCAAACATTAAAAATTTATTTAATTTTTAATATTACACTTTGATTATTCGTGTTATTTTTTTTATTAAAAACATAATTTCTATGGGGTACAAATGGGCAGATTTATTTTCTAATATTTGCCATTTTATCTGTTGATATCACGTCTGTCTGGAGTGATTGTGACCATTTGGTGACGTCTTGCGTAATGGCAGGGAAGAGGAACGGCGGTCGAGGGTCATTCCGGCAATGGGGAGACATCATTGCAGAAAAACTCTGTGGGAATGGGGCGGCCTGACATGGCCGACAGTGAATATCTAAGAGAAGAGAATATTCTCTCTTGCTGACGAGCTAACTGACTCAAGTGCTATCCCAAGGAAGTAGAAAACTACATTATCTATAAAATTACTATAAAAAATATTATTTCCCTTACACGTGACTTCGTAAATATTTAAGTAAATGTTTTGTAGTATTTTCACAATATTAGTTACGAAACCAAAAAGTCTACTTGTTCAAGGTCGCATTGAGTATTTATTTTATTTTAATCGTTATTAAATTAATTTCATGTTACGGTGTTTGTAAAGTAGTTTTATAGTTTTAAGTAAAATGATATTATGCACGATAATATCTAAAAGACTCTACGATTTACAAGCATTGTTTAATAGTAGGCAGTTAACGTTGACTAACTTTTCACATAAAATATATGATTAGAGATTAACCCCGTAAGTACTACGCCACAATTAATATTCATTCCCTCATAATCGGTTTAATTTATATTTTAATAAATGTAAAGTTTCCGGCCGCCCCTGGAGGTCCCGCACCTCCCGCTGACAAAGTACTGTCATTTGTTTGGACGATTCAAAACATCCGGGTCAGTGGCGGCCCGTGGAGGTGGAGGGCCGGGGGAGGGGAATTTGTTTTTTCGCCCCGACAGGATATCATGAGAATAGCTTCTCTTTGCTGGCATTATCTGCAAATATGCACAATGTGGCATCTGTCCACATCAACTGGGAATAATCATCCCTATTTAGTTTTAAAAAATTAAAAGAATTATGTATTAGTGATTTTTGTGAAGACGATTTTGCCTATACAGGTTTGATTGATTGATAATGATTAAGTACATTTTTTTAAATATTGAAAATTGATTAAAGAAACTCTTAGAAAAATATCATCGTGATTTGTTTGCAAGTCACACAATATTTAATTGGCATAATAAGTACGTTGTTTTATTTATAGGATATGATTGTTAAAAATGCATGCTTAGTACTAGTGATTTGTTGGTATAATTGGTAATGCACCGGCCATGTAACCTTGGGGATGTGGGTTCATATCCCACACAAATCATGATGAATTTCTTTAATCAATTTTCAATATTTGAAAAAATGTACTTAATTCAAAAGAATTATGTTTTTTTAGTCTAACGTATTTTACGCTTAATAGTGTTTTTTTAAAGTAAATTTTTACATATTTCATATCAATGTAAATAGCATGGCCTATTATCACAAATAACCAAAAATTATCAATAGGTTTAAACTTATATTTTATTCGCATTTAAACATGAATTTTTTTTTCCAGGGACTTGCAATTCTCTACATCGTTTCTATGATATTTTTGCTTACAATAAAACAGAAGATCCGATATCAGTGCAAAACAGGTAACACGTCTTCGTGGGTATCAACATCCTTCATCATAAAGGCTTTAAATATTTTCAGATCGACATTTTGTTTTTAAATTATCACGTGATTGTACACCGGGGGTCAATTTGCGTTGACTTCTGAACCATAAAAACCATTTTCCGGGCCAAGACACATTCTCCTCCGGGCAGCATTTGCTCAGCCAGATATGATATTGGGAACTCAAAATAGGCTACCGAAAAACAGAAATATATTGGCTACGATGGAGCCCGATAAAATATAACCGTTCGGTATCATCGGCTTCTTCTGACATTACAGGATCTCATATTGTAAGATGAAAAAGAATTTGTCTTCGTTTATTAGAAAGTTCACGAGAAGACCGGGGGACTTTCAATTAGACTGCCACAGTAAAAATATGTAAAATATCATACGTGTGTTTATTATTATGGCTAGTGAATTTTTATAAGATTAAGTTCAAATCAAATAATTTTTTAATGAATCTTATTTTTCTTCTAAAATAATTAACTGTAGTATAAAAAATTTCAATCAATTTTAGCTGGATTAAATAATATTAAGTGGCCTATTTTTAATTTAAAAAAAAAAATTGAATTCATTGCTTTAAAGTTATACTCATGTTTTTACAAATTTTATGAAGTAATTAAAGTTTTCTATAATTTAGTCTGGCGCTTAGTGATACTTTAACTGTCAAAACTGTGTTTGATATAATGAGATTATAAGATATTTAGAGTGATGATAATAAAATTTAAGAAAACTATAATAATGAAGTTTCTAGATAAATTTATACATTATTATTGGTTCTATGAACGCGTTTTCTGTTATTGTTTTCAAGAATATATACTCTCGGATGACTTGATATTCAAGTTTATTATCCTGGGAATCCTATAACATACAAACAACTCAAAACACATTTATCAAAATAACACAATGATTTATCATAATAATACTAAAAGTATCATTAATGATCCCGATTCCTTCACGAACTGCGCTATTCCTTCGATTCAGCTGATTTCCCTGTAGAACTTTTCGTCACAGTTAGGACCTAATGTGAAAACAGTGTTATGGAGACACCGGAAAAGCCTTACAGGGGCTTTTTATTGCGGGTAAACAGGCTCATCCCAAATAAGGTACAAGTTTGCAATTTTGATGAAACATTATACATTTAAATTGAGATTTGTCAGCATTTAGAGCAGCTTATGCGACATTAATTCAAATCGCGTTTCTTAACTTACTCATTATTTCGTGTAATAGAGAATGATGAATTTGCATTTTTCTTCGTGCCATTCTAATCTAAATAAATGTTCTTAGACTCAAACGTTGTAATATTGAAACTCATTAATCATTTACCCGCAGATTTGGTATCATATAATAAAAGACTTAAGGATTAGATTAATAACTATGAATATAATTTGTCATTGCACATATAAAATGTTTTAACAACATCAAAAAAAATGAGAAAAAACACACGATATGAGTTACTTCATTTTTGACTATCTTAGTTTACGAAACAAAACAGGACAACATAAATATTCCACCGCAAGAAGATCAAACCTAATATATATTTCTAAAAATATAAAAATAAGGCGTTCTCTTGATATGTGGGCAAATAACCTAAATGGCAACGAAGAAATTATCCAATCTTGAAAAAACATTAACATCAGCAACGAATATTTAAAATTTATACATTTTGATTATTCATATAAAGGAGCTTTGAAAATGAATAACTTTATATTTGTAACATCCATCTTTTCAATAACACGTATTTCATTGCAGTAACTATTTTTCGTTAAAATTTTTATATTTGATAAAAAATACTTACCTTAAAATACATATTTATTCCTATGTTTACTGTAGCTTACACTGTTCGATTTAAGGCTGCTTAACACGCTCGCTCCGTGGGAGGTTTGCTTTTATTTTGCTGATATAAAAATTCTAGTACAACACGAAAACAAATTGAGCTAAATTAGAAAGTGTTTTTTTAGAAACAATTTATTTTATTTTATATAAAACGACAAACCACCGCCTCTCGACGCCGAGGGTTGATTGTTTTCCTTTTACAATCCACATCCACGTACTGAGGTATGTATTATCTTAATTCCGCTGTACGTAAAAAAATACTAACGAGAATTATGTACTTTGTATTTGAAAAAATCAGTTTTAAGAGTTATCAAAAAAACCTTAATAAATTATTAATCACAAATATCAAAAGTTAACTAAAATTCAATTAGTATACGTACAACGTAATATTATTTGTATTAAAAATATGTTTATTTAATTTTTATTTATGTTACAACGTCTTATATGTACAATATACCATCATAATGTACGGAGTACTTGACGAGTCTAGTATTGTCACCTAAAAAAATTGACGTCAAACACTCGACGAATTTTACAGAATCCTCAGTATTGCATAAATCGTCGCGGTGTATACGTGCTCTTGAAAAACTAATACAGTTCATGTATTTGGATAACTGTATTGACATTCCAGTGTCTTTGTTTTAATTTAATCGGTGTCGTTTTTTATGTGACAGAAGATCCCAGACAAGAGCTCTTTGTCGAACACAACATTATCAGAACCAGTACCGGTGAGTGGCTGTTGAAATTGTTTTGCAACATTCATTTCATTTATGCAGCAATGTATCTCGCAACACGACATTAAATATATAGAAATAATTCTAGATGTATTAAACGTTATACTATTTTCTAAATCCAGACAAACGTCGTATTTACTGCTCTCGAAGAGTTCAACAACATGCAATGCTTTCAAAATAATTTCTAATTAACTGTCAGTATCAATTGAAGACGTGCATTTCATGCAAAGAAAGATATATATTATTATTTTAAGAAAAAAAGTTTTATCATAACAAAATTAATTAGTTGTTTATCGTTTCCAATTCGCAGAAGAGCAAGACTGTCTGTTGGCGATGATTATAAAGTATTTTTCTCTTTGTGGACTGTATTATATCATTTAAACACTTTATTTTCATAAACTTTTTACTTTAAACTATTAATTACAAATTTATTACATTATAAATTTTCCGGACACTTTGCATTTAACACTTTTTTAATTATTTCAAGAATTTTTTTTTAACACTTACCCGACAACTGAAGGTCGGTATTATTATTAAGTCAGGTACGCAGTTTTCGTTACCCGGAGTGGTTAGCACGTTATCAATACTAAATACTTTATTAATTATTATATAGTATAGTTATAGTATATGAGGTCGGTATTATTATTACGACAGATACACGGTTTTCATGACCCCACTGGAGTGGTTTGCGCTTGAGCGACGCTACCACGTGGAGACAGAATAATTATACACTGGATTCATTTTTAAATTTAAACCTTTTTAAATCAAATATTTTCGGGTTAGCAACAATGTACTTTCAAAAAACGCAACAATATTCAAAGAGCGTACGATTACAGAATTTTGTATGTTGTCAACAATGGTTGTCAGCGGGAGAGCGGATTGACAACTTTAGTATCTACATCGACAACAAAGTAGTGGAGAGAGTTAAAAGATTTAGGTATTTGGGCAGCCGGTTGAATGAGAACTGGGATCCTGACCAGAAAATTAAAATGAGGATTGAGACAGCACGCAGTACGTTTAATGATTTGAGGAAAGTATTATGCTTGAGAGATAAAACACTGATATCTCGCTGAAGATTCACCAAATGCTATGTCGTCTCAGTTCTCCTTTATTGAGTCGAATCTTGGACACTATGTGAAGAATTAGGGCGGGAGAAATATGACTGTATAGAAATGAAAGAGTCTTGCACAGAATGCGCAAAGGAAAGGATCTCTTGACTTTGGTAAATATACGA
Source organism: Atopsyche davidsoni (assembly GCA_022113835.1). NCBI lineage: Eukaryota > Metazoa > Arthropoda > Insecta > Trichoptera > Hydrobiosidae > Atopsyche > Atopsyche davidsoni. The sequence continues at coordinate 5,346,991 of JAILWY010000001.1, forward strand.
AAGGTCTCATATTTTGGCCACATTTTTCGTAACGGTAAATATTGCATCCTCTAGCTCAGGGGTCGGCAAACTTATTAACCAAAAAGCCAAATATGTACATTATATTGTGAAAAAAAAATTGAGAGCCAAATCTGTTTATTGATTTAACAAACCTACACTTGAGTTTTTTCAACTGATCATAAGAGTCAGGAATATTATTCCAGGCGTTTGCCTTCTCCAGGTCTTGCGCAATTAAAAACAATACCCGGGGATATTTGTCCCAGAATCGCACTTAAGGGGTCAAAAAGCCGCATGCGGCTCCGGAGCCGCACTTTGCCGACCGCTGCTCTAGCTGATTGTCTTTGGAATCGAAGGAAAAAATGCGATTGAGAGGAGGAAATTTACGTATGTTTGCGCCAGTGGCGGGAGATTAACAGGGCAACCAAAGGGATATGTTCGAGGAAATGGTCACTAACATCCTATAAGGAGAGGCATCAGAAGAATAAGTATGTTTTGCGATATTGTATTGTTTATATCAAAGGTTCCCAACGGGGGCTATGCCGCCCTCCAGTGGGCGCTGGAGCTTTCCAAGGGGGCGGTTGCGGGTCCAAGGGAAAATGAATGAACTTTTTGCATTAATTTTTTTTTGATTTGTGAAAACGACAACATTTTTTTTACCTGGGCAGCAATAAATAATATACAGATAAAAATTATACCTGTAATTTTGCGCAAAGGGGGGCGTTGAAATTTTTTTTCTTGTCAAGGGGGCGGTGGTCAATAAAAGGTTGGGAGTCTATGGTTTATATGGATCGGGGTGAGCTTACCGCTGTAGACTGTTCCGGGCACGTAGGTGTCCGCCCCGCCCGACACCTTGAGGGTGAAGCGGCCGTCGGCGGGGGTGCGGCCCACCCCCGTGCCGTCCGGCCGCCGGTCGCAGCGCAGAGCCTCGCCCGGGCCCGCCGCGCCCAGCAGAGCCAGCAGCGCGCCCGCCACCAAGAGCCGCGCGCCGCCGCGCATCGCGCGAGGAGCGCTGCCTCGGCCTGCAACGCGACCAGACAACCTATCAACACAACCAATCAATACACCATCACTTATCCTTAACAACTAACACATGCACTTGTACCTGAAACAACCGGCTTGTTAAAAAAGCAGTCCCAGCGTTTGCTTCATATAAACATATACAGGGTATATAAGACTTTTGTGAAAGCAATACTAGATTTTAGAGAGCACTGTACACTTGCTACGTATTATAGATATTTTTTTATTAAATATATAACTTGTGTTGACGCAATAAAAACAATATATACTATCCACATTATATCCAGATTTTAGTCTATTAGTTAAATTTCGATTATTACTTTAAGATCTGCATAATATACATCTGATAATACACGAAAATCTCGTGAAAATGTAATACAGGTAGTATCGAGTAGGTGCCTTTACCGCGAGGTAATTTATTACCTGTTGATAGAATAACTCCTGTTTAATTATATATCTTAAATTACCATGTTTAGAAATTAATCATAAGGATGAAGACTACCCTCTCTTATTAGCGAGAGTTCATTTTATCATTAGCTTCTTGTATATAAACATAAAAGTCATTTGAGCCATATAATGTCGGTCGTTTTTAATTTTGCTCAAAAAATTGTGCTTTGTAATATCTCATCTCACACATTGAGAAACCAAGGATTACCATAAATAGCAATGTTCCAACAACATACAGTTCACTTAACTCTTCTTTCATTCAACCTATTTGCAACCATTACTTATCAAGTCTGTACAATATGGTGCCAATAAAATAACTGGATTGGTAACTCTCACGGATTTAAATTTTTCAATTTGAATGTACCATACATAAAGAAAACCAAAGATCGTAAAGATAATTTTCTCCAACATTGAACTTTAATGGTGCTTTCTATAAACAAGGACATTTATCAACCACTTTGTATCCATTTCGTTTATGATAATGGAGTGTAGTTTTTATTTCAAACGATTTTATGAGTTATTATTCTCGAAATAAATTATTAAAAAGGCTAACAAACTGATTTATGAAATTGATAAAATATGTATGAAAAATAATTCCATTATATCATATTTGAGACCCGTGTAATGCGTATGCTTTTAGATAAAATGACATTCCAACTCCATTAACATCAATATCTTCAATAACGTGGAGGCCGAACCCTCTCAAAGGTCCGCCATGCGAAGTAACATGTCACACCCCATAGGAGGCAATCTTGTTATTCTAGAACCCTGTTTGCTAAACTGGCATGTCGATTAACCCTTTACAAGAGGGGTGGAGGTCCAGCAGCACTGTCTATCAAGCGAAGATGAACGACGTCTTAATACAGATTTACATCTGAATGGAAATATAGTAAAGCGAATATAATGTTACAGAAAAGTGATATTTGCTAAAAGGTTTTGATCAATCAAACAGCAGATCAAACTCATAAAATAGATTTATTCGTTTATTTTCTGATTTGTTTTCGAGATGTCGTTTAACATCGCACTTTTATATAATATTTATAAAAACGATTACTAAACACATATACACATGATATATATTTAAAAAATGATTTATAAATGCTTTGGATATATAATAAAGACTTGACATTCTGCTGGTATAAGTTTTCATTTGCATACACTATTATGCATATGGAAAAAAAATCAGAAAGAATAGACCACAACAAACCAAGGGTCCACTCGCCGGTTCCCGTAGCACTGGCAAATTCCTCTAATGAGTATGCTCTTCTGTGTGATGTACGTATAATAATACTGCGCTGGAAATAGAGATGGTTATACAAAACAACGTTTCCTGTATAGAGTGCGGCTTTATAACGAGAAATGCACACAGCCCGGCTTTTTGGTTTGGTAAAATTACTAGCCTACGGGTAACAAAATTGTGACAAACCGAGTGTAGGTAGATGGCAATGTACACATTTTGCAAAACTGAAAATAAGCTAGTATACATTTAAAAAATATATATATATATTATACTTAAAATAACATAATATCGAATACAAATTTCAAATCGTTCACATCATTTATAATTAACTATAAAAAATCATTTTTTATTATATTGTTGGGAATCATTTTCGTGGAGAATAAATTTGTATTATAAAATATGTATTTTTTTCATTAAAGTGTATAGTTGATATTGATGGCTTTTAAATTTTTAGTTAGTATTTTTATAAGCTTTGTAATTTGTAATTATAAATAAATAATTTTCAATTAGGAACTTGAGCCTTCGACGCTTGCCCTCCTCCCTCAGCCTGGCTCCGCTCGGGCTGTTCGTCTTTCAGGGTTTCAGTTGGCAGGTTGACGCTGATTAGCCTTCATGCCAAAGGTTTACTTCTGATCAGGGATGGATAATGTTGAGATAATATTTATCTGCCTACAAGAAAATTCTATATCTTGCTTAAGAAAACCGTGCAAATATAATATTATTATTTGTAAATTGATAAATTTGTGTAAACTTAAATATTTTCGAACTTCATTATTTATTGAAATTTAAAAAACCCATTAAAAATTACTGTGTTTACTATTGCATAGAGGGTGTTGTAAATTTGTGATTATTTCAATTGAATTTTACTTCAGACCCACCCTAAAAACATTATAATTAGTTCTACACGATTGAAAATGCGGCCGCGATTCATGTGGTACAATGCTAATTAACTCAAAATATTATATTTTATGACTTTTAGCTACTAATTTGCTGAATTTAAAAGTGTGGCTCGTATATTGATTTATAAGATTTATTTGTTTTAGCTTACAGTTTTATATTTATGCCTTCAATTATATATTTTATAATTTTGATTAGTTAATCGTAGGTAAAATTAAAACAACTCCAGTTATTATCAGTTCTTAAAAAACTTTTCGTTGCTAACATATAATTTAGATATTTTTTTGAAATGACAATGTTTATATTATTAGTAGTTGTCGTGTTATTACAAAATGTAATATACTATCTCATTTTGTAATAGGGTGACACGTCACTTTAAGAGTCAAGTATAAGTTGACCCTAAATAAAATAAAACTGCCAAGAGCTGACATATAACATTGTCGTCATAATATTTCATGACTTAACACTTAACTCTATACAAGCATGACAGAATACATAAAATATATTGCTCCAATTTACAATATAATAAACGGATCTCTATCATATTGCGAAGGCACTTTATCACTCAAGCATCCCCTCTATTGGAAGTATCTTTTACTGCCTCCGATATCATTGTTAATAGTTTCACATAATTCAATTGGACAGTGCCTTGGCCTAACCATCAGGCGCATCCGAAGCGAGCTCAGGCAGTACAGGACCCGTGCCAGGCAGTTTATTCAATTAAACCCTCTGTCTTCTCTAGGCAAGCCATCCCTTCTTGGCTATACCCCTTCCAAGGTACAAGAAGAGGCTGTCAGAGTTTCGTAATCAATTTAAAGTTATATTTTTGCCAAATAAATTAAATTTTGATAGTGAATGCAGCACAATGATTTCATGTAGTAGTATTATTACGTAATGCTCGAATTATAATTGAATGTGCAGAAATTTTATATAGATTAACTAAATATCAGTAGACCACTACAAAATTACAATTCAGGATGTGCACGAAGTTAGAAATGTCCTAGATTAAAAAAAATATTTCCAATCTTAGATTACTTATTTATATTTTGCTAAATGAAAACAATTCTATTTTAAATCTAAAATGGTGTTTAGTGAATATAAACATAAATTTTTACGTGTACTATTATATGGCTTGAATTAGAAATTATTACGTTTTGTTATTCTTATTGCGCATTATGAGTGGAAAAAAATTCAAACAATTGTTTTTTTCAATATAAAAGTGTATTTGAATTCAATGCGAGAATAAAGCAGCTTTTAAAAAATACGAATTGTTAATATAAAAAATTGTAATAAACATAATTCCAATGAAGCTTATTTCCTTTAAACACAAAATAATAGATATTTCCTTCCTACGCTTTTTTCCGGTACTTGGGGCTACTTTAGGAAAGCATTTTCTTTAGCCTTAATGAGTGAATTGATTTACGATCGAACAAACAAAATGGGACTTGTAGAGAAATATAACAAAAGTAAAATCGAATTCGCCGTGGCCGACTTCTGTCTAACTACCCGTTACTAATTTCTGTATTCCTGCATTCCACAAACTTCGTTCTGAAAACTGATGTCAAATGAACTGAAAAATATTTCGTGCTTCCAGCGGGGATTAGGCCTAATAACCATAAAACGGGAAATATGCCCGATACAATGGAATTTCACTACTGAAAAAAGGGAAAATAAATGCGATTTTTTTTATTTGTGACGCTATTAGATTCTACTAGCAAGTCGAAAAACCAAAAACGTTCAACGTAGAAAGACTTTTGTCAAGCGTATTCCGAGAATTCAATACTAATATAAGCCTTAAAATGTGTAAATTTTTTTTTAAAAGCTGTATTTCTTCAAAGCAATGAACACTGATTGCATTTGAAAGTAAATAAACAGCGCTTAAAATAACGTGTAATAAACATTTAAGTATTTTCATAAAAACTTTAAGATCAAATATATATATTACATGTAATAATATCATAAATAAAATATATTCCCTATGTTAACCAGACAATAATGAGCATATATAAATTATTAATATAAAAGAGTTAATGAAGACAAAACGTTTTATATTAAAAATATTTTTATTATTAGAAGATTTCATATTTTTATTTTTCTGTTTTGGTACAAATAAATTTGAATGAAATAAAAATTAATGCTATTTGTGATGTTATTTTTTAACATAAATTGCGGAAACGTGGCCTCCACAGAAATGAAAATGAAATTAGTGTCATTTCGGTCTTAAAAAGCGTTCGCTTTTTCGTTATAATGGTATATTCTTTGTTCATTTGCGATGATGCATGTTTCTTGAATTTGGATAATGTTTCAAAAACAGGTATAAATAAAGCCACATTAGTCCTTTGCAGCAGTTTGTGATTTACCTGCTTTAATTTACAGGTAGGCAGGAATACAGGTATTTTACATCGAGATTTTTTATATATTGTAATGCTTATTATGTTTTAATAGAACTTTTATTATCTTTTCATTTAATAAAAAAATACCAAATATTTTCAACCGTTTAGCACTTTTATTAAATAATATTTTTTGCATCTAAGAAATTTCATTTAAAAAGATAAAAAGGAAGCCTTAAAACTCCAATAAAAGTACTTATTAAAAACACGGCTTCTTCTGCGTACAGAAAATCCCACCCCTAAATCATTATACTACCGTTACTGTACTGAATAATACTTTTATGTAATTTTATATTTCTAGGGTTTATAAATGTATAATACGTTACTTATTATAAAAATAGATAAAATAACCTAATTTTTCCTTAAAAAGAACCTAAATTATTGCCAAGCACAGTGAAAATATTCCAAAAAAGTCCCAATATTTTTTTTTCTGTTTGTTCAAACATTTTAAAAACTGAAGGGTAAATAATAAAAACTTACTGGCTATGTAAATGAAGACTATTTTCGATACAAATTTACGATTAACATGTTTCAATTTCAGAAAATGTTATTCACGATAGTGAACTTGATTTTCGGATTTTTTAAAAAATTATATAATTGTTTTTTTTTATAAAATTTTTGAAGTTTAAATTATCTATGAGAAGTACATTCACAGTTTCACATTGGGGCCACATTAAGTTAAGTGAGAGAATTTATTATTTAATACGCAGGCAAGGTGCTGCGAGGGGCGCTAGTTTGCAGGGTGTATGAAGTAATTCCATGGAGGTCCTAATGCTGACCCTTCACTGAAAAGAAAGTGAATTGCTGCATTTTACGAGGGCGTATTTTCTTTTTTACGATGATTTTTAGTGCGAGGCCCTCAAGTAATACGTAGAGCCAGGATATCAAGATCACATTAGGAATAAGCAATAAAATAGCGTCGACTATAAAGTATGCCGTTCTGATAATATTTCCTATCGTGATGGCTGATCTTAAGAATAATTTAGGGTAATTTAGATTTTTATTGCACGATATTCATGTATATTTTAAAAATACATTGATTTATACTGCTTTAAAAGTATCCGTATTTTATATAAAATCTACATTTTAACCCTGCTCTGCGGATTGTTTTTTTAAGCGTATTATTCTTATTTGAAGATTTTCATACAATGCGTGGCACAGTTGTTGCTGTATTATAATGAATTTATTTTTATCAATTTAAAACATCATCATCATCATTTAGTTCTTAAAGTAAATACGATAGTGTTTATCAGTTCTAAATACGTTTAAATGTATTTAATTTTTTTTCAACTTATTAAAAAAGATATATTACTGAGAATAAGATTAACTTTTTAGTAAAAAAAATCTGCAACGTTGTACTCAAAATAATACTTAGAACATATACTATACATTGGTTAGATTTTTTTTAATTTTCACTAAAAGTGTTGAATTTTATTCTAGTAAAGCACTTTAAACAATATATATTTCAAATTAACAATAAAATATTTAAATTTCAGTCTTAACTGTCAAGAAATAATGACAGCAATCTGTGAAATAATAAAAGTTGATTTATTGCCGTTAAAAAGTAATAACTTATTTTCAAAGAACGAAAGAGAATATTTTGCCCTTAGAGACAAGGAGTAAATAAATCTTTTTGATAAATGCGATTGTAATTATATTTTGATACTGATTATAAATATCGTAATTGTTTTAAATAACACAATGGGTCCGAGACGAGACATAATAAATCGCAGTTTTTCATCGCGTGCTTATTACTCAGAGCTTACGGAGTATAACTGAGTAATGATACTCTCCGGGCGCCAAGCTCAGTTCCTGGGAGCAAATATATGTTTCAGAGTGGGGAAATTTCAGGAAGGATAACGCCCATAAAACAGTTTGAAGCATGGCGAAAAAATGGACAATAAAATGGAACGGAGGGGAAATTCGTCTCCTATTATGAAGACCATTATTGGGTGTCCTTGTCCTTTTGCTCCGTTTATGACAGAAGTGCCATCAGTCTTCCACTACAAAAGATGTCAGGAAAGCTCGAACAAAGCGCTAAACTTTCTTATACTGTTTCAGCATAAAGGAAATTGAATCGCAAGAAGCACTGTAGTTTTATTGCAACCGTTTGCATAGTCAGAATGGATTTTGAACGACTTTAACCTGGTGTGTTTTATCTGTGATTGTTAATATACAATAACAAAAGTTTCGGGAATAAAATTGAAGCAGAAGTATCTCTCGAACAAAGAGAAGTTTGTTTATTTATTTTGTTGATTAGTTTTGCTAAGTACATATTCAGATACAAAGTTAACTGCCTAATTTAGTCCGGCCTATATAAAGGAAATGCGTCGGGAACTTTACTTTACCGCTCTAGTACCCATTTTAATTATACTGTTATCTTTATTCTAACCTAAAATACTAGGAAATAAATAAATTGATTAAATTTACAAAATATAATTAATGTCTGTAATGGCGATTTATGTTTTCAAGTATCAATGTAAAGAAGTTAATTTGATTTGACATTGCAATGCATATTAATTTATTCACTACTCTTCGTTAATCTAAAATTTGGTCATTACTCTCTTACATATCATTGATAACTATACGTTATTATTATCAAATCACTAAAATGTTATTAGTTCAAATAATTGTTCAATTATCCATCCGGGTGGTATAATTTTAATTAGTATAATATAGAATATCTCGTGTATTTCTTCTATAAATATAAAGAAGCGCCCTTCTATTAGAGTGCTCTTCAGTTTCTTTTGATATTAAACTCAATAACAAAATTTTATAATTGGCTTAAGAATTTTTTTTCCTACTTAGGAAGGAAACTAATCTGATTAAGAACCCCCGACAGATTTTCCAAGTAGCCTCGCAATATTTCCAACCGTGTTTTGTGGTCTAGAATCTGATGAAAAATAAGTCATTTTTTGGTTTAATTAAATATCGTCTAGATACTTGAAAAGATTCGCGCGCATCCTTAAAGGGTGCTTATTTACCAATTAGATTATTTGAGCCATCCCCTGGCGGGTGGACGATCTGCCCGTTGGTTGTAAAGGCTGGCAATTTACGTTTGATCAGCATTATATAAACTGAATTGCGAACTTATTAAATTATAATGCTTTCTTCATAATATTTAAAAATAAAAACTTTTTTTGAATCATCCTATAAAGTAAATTATCACCTTTGTTACATAACAAAACTATTTTTAAAATTTTAAAATTAACACAATCTTTTGCCAAGTTGTTGAAAAGCAGTTTGTGAAAGTTACAAAACATGTTTGTAATGTTAAACTCTAAATACAAATGTATGCGTTACTTTCACATCGAACTCCAGAGCCTCTTAAAGACATTAATATTTTCCTACGCAGTTTCATGAAAATAGACATTCCCTACAAAGTTACTCTACAAAATAGTGGATTACTGTCTATAGAACTGTCATGAAATTTGTCCCATTACTTTTATTAAAGTACTTCATGTGTAAATAGTTCGAAGTATTTAAACTTTTATATATTTGCATATACCGAAAGACCATAAAAAAATTAATTTGAAGGTCGTTAAAAATACATCTAAACGAGGTCTTAAATGTAGGAAAAACATAACAATTTTATGATGAAAAGCGATGATATTTTTAAAGCTACATTTTATAGTGTCCATAAAATACATTTTCCATTCGTTTTATTGACCAATTAATCCAACACAGAAACAATTAACGTGTTTCTTTAAGCCTCGCCGCTTTCCCACACGACTGAGTCATAGCCTCGGGCAGCGACTTGGCAACGCCGCCAAGAGACACTGGGTCAGGAGTGCGGATCAGCAGTCCTGGCGACATCTCTCCTCATCCACTCAGACACCCTCGCACCTACAAAACCCTGAACTTATAGACCTACAATAAAGGAAACTGTGAAACAGACAATTTTTTAATCTGAAACAAGGAACTAAAACATTCAACGGTCTGTTTTTCCAAGCAGCACTCTCTATCACATGAAACTAAATCAAACTTTTCTGTGGTTATTTCATAATGACCTATCCAAGCTTTGTATTATATCACTTGAAACATACTAAAGTTTTTTTTGTGAAAAAGAAACTGCATTGTTTTTTATTGCTTCTTATGTAACTACTTTTGTTACTGGTTATGCTATTTTGGCCAACTTCTATAAAAAATACGATCGATGATGAGATCAATATAAATATGCATGCAACAAAAGCCAATTATGTTGGACGCTGTGATGGCGAGTTCATTAATTTAAAAGCGTAAATATCAAATAAGATGTTTTCTATTAATGCATGGTGTAATTTAATACCATTATTTAACAAAATGTGATCAAACGAAATAATTTATCGATAAAGTAAAATTCTAGAGACCTAATGATAAATTAGGACCTAAAAAATAAATCATTCACTACATATAATTTAATAACAAATAGTTACAATAAATTAATTAAAAAAATTGTGTTAATGTTAATTCAAGTAGGTAACTGAATAAATATATAAAGTTACCTACTTTTATAGTATTACTAATACAAAATAATAATATTAGTTTTCCAATACACAAGGTAGAGAACCTTTGACCTTATTCACATAACGTATTATAGTAGAAAATGAAAATTATTACATCTTTCACAAAGGAGAAAATTAATATTTAAGTTGAAGTTTAAGAAAATAAATTATTGGCTATTTTAAGGTGATTTTTTATATATTTATTTTAATAAGTAGGGCAAGTAAACGATGCGAAACGATCAAAATAAAAATACTGCAATGTGAAATTTCCACTTGAACAGGTAGTCTGTTTTTCTGTGAATCATATACAGAAATAGTACAACCGTGAGAATGTGTACAGGTGCTGAAATATAGTCAGGGGTGGAGATCATGTATTCCACGAAACAACGCCTTGCGTCGAGAGCTTTATTATTACAGCTTAACATAGTGATGCACTCTACTATGTAACATTTCCATGGATACCGCTTATTATAAACTTTGTCTGATTCATTCTTTATATTCATATTAATTTTTTATAAAAGGTTTTTCAATATTTAAGATATTTTTTTATAATTGTTAAGAGAAATATTAAATTTATAATATATTTTAAAAAGAAAGAAATTTTGTCAGTTTCCGAAAATTTACTTGAGCTTTTTTTAAAACAAAAATATCGTATTGCTTTATAGAAACTTCAAATAATTTTTTTATAGTTAAACGATTTTTTATGTGTTTTATTTTCTTTCTAATGTATCTTTAATATTCAATTTTGTTTAAATGTTAGCACACCTACTATATATATATTCCATTAAATAAAAGTGTTAGCTTTACAAAACCAACAAGCGCCATGCACAATAACCTGAAAAGTACACACACTATTCTATTAAAACCCGATTTTAATTTACTAGCATTATCAGTTTCAACATATTTTAATTGGAAATCGTATAAAATAGTGCTTGCTTTATCAATTTACATTTGATCACATCGAGTATATGCATAAATATACGTAGAAAGTTCGTAGCATACTTGGACCGTGTTATGTTTTGATTTTGGTTCAACCGCGGAATGTCTCGGCACTGAGCCAGAAAAATCTCACATGTGCTGTCGTAATACTTTCAAATGGCCGAGGTGATTGCACTTGATTAATTAAAAGATTTATTCTTACAAGCAACTGCCGAAATAAAACATCACAATAGTGAATGTCGGCGATAGCATGTGACTGGGTAACGCACTGCCCACGCGCTTACTTCATCGTTAGATTTTCATTTGGCTTGCTTACTGAAATAATTATCAAAAAAAATTACTGTTCTAGTTGGATTGATTATGTAACTTTGGAAAACTTGTGTGATCAATACAAACTGTGTATGTTTAATATATTATATACTACACATGTAGCAAGCAATATTCCTAGCGAAATGAACGAGAAAATAAAATATACATAAAAAAGGATTACTTCCAAATTGTTTTGTAGTTTTGGGCGAATCAATGTATAAAAAATATTTTTTTACTCTATGAGATCAGTTTTTTTGGGTAAGAAGAGAGTTGTGTTAGAGCATATGTATTCTTCAAGGCATTTTTAAGTCAACTTAACAATTGATCTATTTTGTTGAAGTTGGAAGTTTTAGTATCATAGCATTGAATACGTGTTGGACTATAAAATTATCCACGTACTGTGCTAGAAGTCTGAAGATATACAACTACCACGTACACGAGATACAAACAGAATATCAATTTTATTTTCTACATAATTATTTTTAAAAATACATTCAATACTTAAACTTGTCTTAGATCTGAAGAAAAAAATCCGTGACGTACAAGAAACACAACAGGAAATCATAATATAATCATAGCATTCTTTTCACCTTGTATAACTTTTATATAGACAAAATTAGGCCACTGACGTAAAGGGTAGTGTCATTACACCTACGGAAATTCCAAGATCGATTCATACATTCCTCCGAGAAATTCAATGATATAACGATGACTCAGCTAACATTTCCCTAGGCAAAGTATTCGACCTGACTGAAAAACAGACTCGCATTCCTGCTCGGTCTCTATTGGCTCGCGGCCCGCCGAGGCGCCCATTCATGCCTCCTAGGCCGGTCCGTCCCGTATTCGTTTTATCACCAAAGCAACGTTTATTATTTTATTTGCCCTTGTAAATCTAGTAAATTATTTATATACAACGCGTACTGAGGATGATTTTGCTTTTTTTATATCAAGATATCAACATACTCGCTCGTCTTATAAAGTATCGAATCGATCTTTCTTCTTGCATTGCATTTTCAGGTTTTTGCTTTATTAACTGCTTGACCTATTTAACAGTGAATAATTTAGATATTATGAGCCTACTTTAAAACATATATGCGTTTATATATTTAAAACTACAATTAAGTAATAAAATATTCAAATTTATTTTTAATCTTAAATTTAAATTAATAAACATATTTTTTTAAATATTGAAAATTGATTAAAGAAACTCTTAGAAAAATATCATCGAGATTTGTGTGGGATTTGAACCCACATCCCCAAGCTTACATGGCCGGTGCTTTACCAATTATACCACAAAAATCAATAATATATTTAACAAGTGCCTGTATTGGCTTAATTAAATAGACTTAACCTAACCTAACCCACAAAAATAATAATATCCAGATCGGATTTAAATGCTTCACTCAGTACTTTGTGTTAAAAGTCTAGTATTGCAAGTCACACAATATTTAATTGGCATAATAAGTACGTTGTTTCATTTATAGGATATGATTGTTAAAAATTCTTGCTTAATACTAGTGATTCGTTGGTATAATTGGTAATGCACCGGCCATGTAAGCTTGGAGATGTGGGTTCAAATCCCACACAAATTACGATGATATTTTTTTATAAGTTTCTTTAATCAATTTTCAATATTTGAAAAAATGTACTCAATCATTATCAGTCAATCAAACCTGTATAGGTAGAATCGTACTTCCTGTGAGACGACACAAAAATCAATAATATAATAAATATAATTTCTGTTTGTTTATACAAATTAAATTTGAATTAAACCTTTGTTCTTGATTAGGTTTCTTGAATTTTTACCATCTGGAGAGAGCTCAGCTGCAGCTATTCGCTGAAAGCACATGGCTTTTGTTAAGGTCATCGAAATAAATATTCAGTGAATATAGCAATACACTTCAGTTTACATTTAAAACGGACAATAACCGTAGTGTTTTTTATATAATTATAAAAAACCTGCTTAATCACTTTTTGTTTTAATATATTGTCATAAAAATGGTTTGTGAGATAAAAAAAATTTAAAATTAAGAACTATAATTGCGTCATACGTTCAACTGCATGTATTAAACTGTCCTTCCAATTAAAATACAGAATTTAGACACTCCGTTTTCCAATAAATAAAGTTAAATTGAATACGTATCTCTGAATTAGGTGTGCCTGAAAACCCGCACAGTGGAACCTGAAACGCTCTTGGCCAACTTTCAGGAAGCTCCAGCTAGTTCTCGGCCTGCCTGCTTGCTCTGCACCCTCATCCCCCCACCCTCTCAGCTGAGGCTGCGCTAATTGCGCTCACGACTGGTGCAGTTTTAGCACTTGTGAGTTTGTTTACCAATTCTGAGTGCGCCAGCTCTTCATTGATTGCTGAGCGCGAGACTTCTAGTTGTTGTTATACGTCAGTAAGAGTACGTCAATTTTTCTATCATCAGTTGGCACAATGGATACTAGCTAGTATCTACTATAATAATAGCCATTGTGTGTGGGTGGGTGTGTGTGTATGTTTCATTTTTGGGTTTTCTATAGAATATCTTAAAAGATACAACGCTGATGTTTTGCACGCAAGTTCAGTGAGATTTTCCGCAGCTATGTACCGAATTTCAAGACAATAAGATAATATTTTCATTCATAAACTAATTAAATAAAACTATCAAATATGCTTTATTTACGAATTATATGATTCTGTTGTTCACAGCGAGAATTTCAAATTTAGAATTTTTACAAAAAAACAAAATATGATGCTTCTAAGAAATTTCCAGTTTATGTCAGCTTGACACAAGGTACCAATTTTATTTTTTAGTTGCGATAGAAATTATTAATCACATCATTAATAACTTAAAATGCCTCTTAAAAAAATAACACCGTCTAAGCACAGCAAACGTAATTAAAAAAGAATAGCACAATTGAACGTGATAAAGACTGCATCTAATAAAGAACAGTGCAGTGAAAGTGATTCAATGTTTGTGACACGAAATGTGATATTTCCTAGAATGGCTTTGCTTTCAAAATTAATATCCGGGTATTAAAAAAATATGTGTACAAAATATTCATCTAATTGTCAGCCAAACATATGTTCAAACACTATTGCATCGTTCATCGAATACGTCATTTTATGTCGGGCTACATTTCTAGTAATAAAATAATCTCATAAAGCTGTACACCCAAATATACAAAATAAGTTGCTTTATAGTTACTATAAACAAAAATTCTCAGCCATAATTTTTTTACGTCACTATTTCACATCTTATATCGTTATAAAGTACAATAGATTATTAATTAAATAAATATTTTATTTATAAATCCAAAACAATTAGCAATGAAGATATTGCGTAAACATACTATAAAATTGCCATATATATTTTTTCAAGTGTATTGCATAAAAAATATGGAAGCTTATTTTTTTATTTTTACTACTTTAAAGGTGCTTGTGGGAGATATTTTCTCGGGTATATCAAACGCAGAGCTCAAAATACTTCACTCAATAGAAGTCTTGTGCTAGAAGCAAAGAAGCTTTTCTTGAAAAAGAAATTCTTATTATTCCTTCGAAAATTGTGAAATTGAAAATCAAAGCCTTGGTATGGGGAGGCGTCTAAAGGTAGGAAGAGGTCTAGTACAAAATGAAAGAATCTCGAATTTTTAATATTTTGATCAAAATTAAAACCCAGTTTCAAAATTAAGATGCTTGTCGTAAAAAATGTGATTGACAATATGAATACCTCGACCAAACCCTTTAAATGCAAAAGCGCTCACACACAAAATTAATCGCAATCTAGCTATTTGACTTTTTGTTAATTATTATTTAAATATAACTAAAGTTAAACTTTTTGTAGTGGTAGTGAACGTTTGCAAGTCATATACAGAATACAAGATAAAGACATAACTTACAATATGAAAAACTAAAGGTATATTTTTTGATTTGATAACAAAAAAATATATATAAACTTTACCAGTAATTTAAAAAAATCGTGGCTCACTGCTATAATTCATAAAATTAAATATGAATGAGTAAACGCGATTATTTTTCATGAATTCCCTTTCTTTCCGTACTTTTCGCATGCTACACAACATAATGAAAATCAAATAGCGCCTCTCTCACAAGATTAAAACGAAAAAAATGTTATATTAAAATTTAATATAATTATAATGACGGTATTCAAATAATTTCTAAAATGTAATCCTGACTGTTTATATTCGCAGTAACACTGAAGCCGTAGCTTTAAATATTTGACAGTACGGCTTCAGTTCCTCAAAGACAATTCCTCAACAAACGTAATATATTTAGTAACATAATGAGTTTACTTTTAAAATACAAATATGGGCTTCGCTTTCATATTGTGAACACGTTCAAAGTTAAATACTCATTTTGCCTCCAAAGAAAAATACACCCCGCGAACTGAAATATAATACATTTCACCCAAATGAAATGTCGCTTTGATGCTTCACTTAATATCAGAATATTCATGTGTAATTTCAAAATTGTGATTTATTTTGTCAAAAATTGATTTATTATATAATCGCTCCCAATAAAAAGTTTATCATATAGTAAGTATGTAAACTCAGGTAAAATGTGTCCTAGTAAACAAATAATATAAACTTGATATGTTACATCTTTTTACAGTCTTGTTCCAAAATAAAATACATTGGATTTTTTTATTACTTTAAAGGCATGCCTTAGTATATGATATTTTAATAACATCTAATTAATTTTGGTACTTGAAATAGGTTATATAATCAACTAAGGTTAGTAATTAACTTTTTATATCTCTCTGAACTCAAAGTCTAACACATTTATAACGAGTAAATTTTAGCGTCTGAGCAATCCACTTAGGAATACCTAATTTGCTTTGTCTTTTTATTCCACTAATTACGTCCAGGTGGACCCTTCTTTTATAAATGGGTGTTCTCTCAAATACGTACAGTTTAAAATTTGCTTTTTGGTATTCAAAAGTTTCAACGCAAAGACAAAATGATGGAAATTCACCTCGAATTGGAAATGTTTATTCTTTAATGCGAATTCAGACCAGGTGAGGCGTCCTCGCGGATATATAATTTACAATGTGTAATTTGAAGGGGGCGATTTGAATAATTAATAAAATAGAGGGAATCCGGCATTCAACGTTAATTGCGCATAAAGCTTTGTGAGTGCTTAAATTTATTCAAAAGGCTGACGAAATTCGTGAAAAGTGTTGTTTTATATGTGGAACATATTCACTTTTCTAACAATAGCAAAACAATCTAACCGACGCGTT
This sequence comes from Atopsyche davidsoni, assembly GCA_022113835.1. Classification (NCBI taxonomy): domain Eukaryota; kingdom Metazoa; phylum Arthropoda; class Insecta; order Trichoptera; family Hydrobiosidae; genus Atopsyche; species Atopsyche davidsoni. The sequence goes on from JAILWY010000001.1 coordinate 5,363,960, forward strand.
TATTTAATTTTATATATTTATCAAAGAAAATTAATCATCACAATAGTTTGTATGAGGTACAAAATTAAGTTGTTACGCTTAAGTGTTATTTATTCTGTATTGTACAACAAGAAAATATAAACTATAAATTAAAACAAAAAACAGAAAAAAAATACTTGTAAATATCTAATACTTTCAATAAAAGTCTATCCAATAAGAAAATGGATTAGATAAAATGGAAAAATGTATAATTATAAATACATTATAAAAAAAGATATTTGGTTTTTTCGTATGTAGTCCTCAGTATCATATATTTTTAAATGGTGAAATTCGTATTGAAATATTATTATTTTATGATAAAATGGAATATATTTAAGAAAACATGAAACAACGAACGTAACATCTAGAAAAAAAATAGAATTCATTTATTTTTTCTTATCAGTTTTTTCATTATTTTTTGTGAGCTATGTGAACTTAATACTAGTTATAGTATAAGTACTTTAGCGAATAATATGTCACGTAAAAAAAAACACTTTTTTCTTTCAAGGATGAACAAGCCAAGAATTGTCTACCAAGTAAAATATTTATAGTTTAATCCATAAATAGATGGCATTTAGAACCTCTGCGCTCCCCCTATACTGTTGCTTGTGCATGGCTGCCATTATGTACCTTGAGCGTATGTGAAGGGTCGGTAATGGAGTAATAGACTTAAAATGATATAGAAGTAGCAATAGGTAGACCTTTTTTCCAAATATAAAACTGAAATATAGAAGGACCCTGAGATCTACTACACTATTTTCTCTAAAAAAAACATTAACAGGCATTGAGATATGTTCAGTGAGATGGTCACTAACCTCTTCTGAGGAGAGGCACCTGAAGAAGAAGATAATGGCATTTACTGAAATGTTTTCTGATACAAGTTCCGTCTCATTTATCTTTGCGTTTCTAGAGAGTAGTATCGACACCTCTCACTTGAACACCATTAGTCATATAAATAATTTCAGGACTTCCGTATTGAGAACGCGGAAGCTTATTCATACCTCTTGGGAAATTATACTTAATGATAAGGAAAATCAGAGAAATCTTCCGCAGGTATTCCTTTAACGTAGAATTCACATGGGCGCGTCGTCAATCCCGGATTGGTACTTTACTCAAAAATTATTGTGAAATTTTTACTTCCGAGAAAAAAATATTGACTGAAAATGTTACAATTTAAAATATTGATTTACACACATATATTGTTAGACATTCTTTCTTGACTTGTAAATTGATATTAATTTTATTATAAAAAAACTTCAAATAAAATCAAATTTTAAATTGTTCATAGCAAAAAACGTATATGAGGTCGATAAAATGGTTTAAAAAAACTTCTGGCGACCACCATAAATGTTTACATGACTTATTTTTTTGTTAAATTTTTGACAGTTTAAGACCAAAGATGTTAAAATGAGATAAAAAAAAAACGTATTAACTTAATACAATATAACATACTTTTGCTTATTGAAGGTGCAAAAAACAAAATAGAAAACTCGAGACGTATTGAAAACTTCAAGGCAAGAGGTATACTTCTTCCAATATTGGTACGCTACAAAAATGGGAATAACAATATAATAATCAAAAAAGTGTATATTTTTGAATTGTAGATAAATTCAACATATTGAGACTTTTGCTTTCTTTGGTTCAGGTTCATCAATTTTCAATCCTGTGGGACTTTTAAAATATTACTTTGGGAAATATTATATTTCTTTTATTTTTATTAAAAACTACGTACAAATCAAAGGCGAGAAGACGCAAGACACATCCCGTCGAATATATAAGTAAGCCATGATAAATCCATCGACCCCCGCGCCGGCCCCATCCGTTTAATGGACTGCTCGAAAGAAACAGCGGAGCTTTCATATTAAGTTACGTAGCATTCCTGTACCCGGAGAGGATGGTCTGTCACAACTCAAGCGTTAATCAGGACAACTTCAAAGGTTGCTTGTGAAAGCTCATACTTTGAGAAAAAAAGCTTACAGACCCGAGGAGGGGCCGCTTTTTCCGGCCTTATGAATTCGACGAAAGACTATGCGGACTCCTCTTTCGTTATTAGAACTGAACGCGATTATACTGTCAGAAGCGACGCAAATGAAGCGTACAATATTGAATTTAGTGCTAGTTTAGGACTCGTGATGTAGTGCTCTACACCGGCACTTAATTTGGTTTCATGACCTCACTCAGACCATGAAATTTTTGGAAGCTGAGGGCAGCAGTAATTTTAGTTTCAATGATCATCACACCAAGAATAATCATATCAATCAAATACACACATACAACAACACGTATACTCAAACTTATATTATAATTATTATAAAATAAGCCTTGCTGTATCTTTTAAAGAATTTTAAAAAATTATCGTGATACACATGATAATATTCTAAGATGTTATCATAGTACCAAAATATACCAAAAAAAATTAATTTTTGGCAAAGTAGAAAAAAGTACATGCAAATAAAATAATCTAAATGATTGGACACGACAAGTTTATAGTATAAAATTATAATTTTTTTTTTATAATTTTAGAACACTTTCTCAAAAAAAAGGCTTTTTTTAATTTATACCAATTTACCAATTTAATACAATGTTGAAATAATCTAGTTGCACATGAAACGATTATTAAAATATTATTTATTTGCTTATCATTCGTAAATTGATTACGTTAATATATAAATTATACACAATATTTATGAGTAAAAAAATCATAAAATTTACTTAGAAGAATTTTAATCCCAATAACTTATTACAATGATTAATTTGTATTCATATTGAAACGATTCATCCCGATTTGTCGCTTTTTTGTGTTTCCCCTCGCAATTTTTTATAATTCCATCAATCCGCCGAGCTTTGTAACTGTCTTACGGTCTTAAGTATCTTATTTTTCCTGTTAAACAGGATTGATAAAAAAATTTGGCAGTGAATTTATCTCCGAGAATGACAACCACATAATCGTAATCCAGCTATTCATAAAAATATAATGTTTGTTTATTTGTATTCATCATCTTCAATCGTTTTCGTTTGTTCTTTTTTTTTTTCAAATTAACACTTTTTATATATTTATTTTATGTCATTATAAAGACATATATATTGTAGAGAATAATTTTATTTTCATAACAAAGTCAAAGTATAAGAATTATTTTTTTAAGTCATTAACGAGATTATTTTTTGTTTAAAAGCAAATCGTTATAATAATTAGTTACATCATTAATAATAAGCGTTTAATTTTTTTATTGAATTGACAGTTTTATTATTATTTATTTTCAACTCATTCATACATATTTTTACCTATTGACCGGTATCATACATTTTTATATAAAAAATCTGAACAGATACAGTATTCAGTACAATCAATAATTTTAATTAATATATGTTTGTAATTCATAAAAAAACATAATTTCTAAATAACTGTATTATTGAAACCTTGTATCCAGCTTGAATTTTATTTTTATTATATTTAATGTACTTTGTTTAGAAATCTTAATCGATGAATTACAACCATAATTGTTAAAGACTCGAACAGTAATTCCGTTTTACTCAACAGCATAACATATTTTATTTCAAGGTAACTACGCTTTTATTTTTTTATTTTTTTAACGTGCACTCCACAATTGCAATTTATTTCCGTGGTTTATTTGCTTCGTGTATTACGTACGAAATGCAATCACATGCAGCTGCAATTCAGTACCCGAGGGCACCAGCGCGGGACTCGAAGAGGAAACCTTTGCCTCTCAACCTGGTACTGCTATAAAAGAGACTAGTTGCTCAATCTGGATACTTTCATATCATTCGAATACAGGTATATGAAAAAAGTGCTCCACATATTGCCAGTAATGGCTATCATCAATCACAACCGTTACAAATCTTGATATCAACCTTCGTGTTACTTTAAGCATAACTGTGTTTAGAACTTGCTTCGTAAATAAGATAAAATTATTTTTACTTAATCAAAAAACACGTGTGTTTTCACTACATTTTGAAAGAGAATTTACTATAGTTTAATATAAGGGTAGTAAAAATTTAATTTAAAATAAGCTATATAGCTGTACAAAAAACTGAATTATTTTTATTTTCCTTAAGGCTTAAGATAAGATGAAAATAATAAAAATCATCAGTTAATATTAATTTTATAATAATCAACAATAATCTAAAAAAATGAACGATTCTCTTTTCTGTAGATCATTATTTTAGGAAATAATTATATATTAAGTGGATAACACTATTGGCTTTCTTAAAATCCTTATAATCAATTGGATTAGTAGACGAATGAGTTAAATCTTGGTCTAAAACTGAAACATATTGAATAAGACAATTTACTCGTATTACTAGTTTATCAGTAATTTAACATACCTTAAATGAATAATCTGTTGGTAGAGGTTCCACTGACAAACTTTTTTCACAGTCACTGATCTGAAACAAAAGAAATTAATATTTAAAGTTATTCAATATAATATAAAAAAAATTAAAAAAGAAGTAATAACTCCTACTGTCCATTTAAAACATTTAAAAAAAATTCATTTTCATTAAAACGCAAAAATTATTGTTTTCTAAGAAGAGAAATGCTGTCAAAGAAACTTTTTAATGAGTATTCAAAAAAAAGGTACGAAAAAAACTTTTCCTTGCAACATGTATTCAAATTTCAGGGAAAAAAACTTTACCAATTTGCCTTTTATCGGGCACAATATAAAATGTCTGCGAGGAGGACGGAGTTGCCAGTCGATCGCTTCAAGGAATTTAACGTATCCCTGGGGGAGCGTTAAGGTTTCGGAGATAAAGTAAAAATCACAGTTGATTTTAAATGCCCGCGCCCGATCCGGTCCGCTAGAAAGTTCACCCCATGGAGGAGGCTGCCCGCGTCAGGGGCGGGGGATTTATTTTTTCAGCTCATTTATTTTGAAAATGATATACGCCCAGCAGTCCCTTTTTAAACAACTTTTCAAAAAATATAATGGGTGAAAAATTTTGAATAAATCAAATTCGTTACCCCCTCTGTTTTTTGGGTGTGTGATAAAAGTAAACTTTGAATTGGTTTTAAGGTCTTTAGTTTGCTTTTTACACTGTATATTTTTCATTCTTTTTTCGTGACTATAAGCAATGCTTAATTAATCTGACTTAATTTAATCTGAAATATTGATATATATTTTTTAATATTTTTGAGTAAAATACTTAAAAGTGATTTTCCACATGTTCGTTTTTATTTGTGTCCGCTTTCGCCAACCTTTCACGTTGGCATTATCAAACAGAGTGAGATTTTATATAATAATAAGAAATTAGTTAAACAATTGTTAGAGGGAGAGGTTGTTGAAAAGAGAGAGAGAGAGTGATTGTCAGGTGGTAAGGGGTAATGTGATTTTAATGTACCTGATAAGTGGAGGATTCTATTTATTTGCAAATTTTTGTGAACAAGTATTAATGGGGTAATTATCTAAAGTAGTGGCTTTGAGGTGTAGCAGCAGTTATATTGTGTTGGAGTTTGTCCTGTAGTGTGTTTATCTCTAAATAATAGGTTTTTGCGCAGTAAATGGTTTTTTAAAGATATGATTTAGCAATAGGAAATAATAGTGGAGACTTATTGAAAATAACCTGGTCATTAAGCAGGTGCTCCGGTGTGTTATCTTTTATGCAATTGATTTCTAAAATCTCTTGGAGATCGAGTTTTGTGCCAATATTGTAAATATGCAAAATTTTAAGATTGGAGTTCTGGTTAAAGTCGTGCTCATTATCAGATATACACAAATAAAAACGAAAAAAATATTAAAGTAAAATTCCACCAAGTACTCTCTGTCAAAAATATTGAATATATTTTTTAGAAATAAATAAAATTTATTAAATCAAAGTATTTTACTACAAAAATAAAGTTCGAACCATTTCAATCAATAATAAAAAAGAGTATAATGGACTTGGATGAGGTAATAATATATAAGCAATTAAATAAGATAATAAAAAAATATTGACAAAAGTAATCAGAAACAACCGGAAGTTGTGAAATAAGCTTTTATAAAAATAACTAACAAAATATCATCAGAAAGTCAAAATGGTTAACTTCCGCTCACATATTGGACTGGCAGCGTCGGTCAAATTCAATTTCAATTGACGTTCATGAAAATTGAATTCGTTAGAGGGGGTGACCGTTACTGGGCCGCGCAGGCTGCCGTCACGCCACGCCAGCGCACGCAAATTAAGCACGGGGGGGAAAGAGACAGACATTCTACTTTGTACTAAACTCGCGTGAGCTCACGCGACCGCGGGTCCCGTGATAGCAGTGCCCAAAGGCATTTATTGGCACCCGAGGTTGTAGCTGAATATTTATGAAAACAGTATGCCCGCGGTGGTCTCGCCAGATAGTTAGCAAATATTGTTTTGAGCGCCTAGTTAGAATGCAACCGCGCGAGCATAATGACAATACCAATTGAAAATTATGGAGCCGATCCGGAAAAGCAAAAATTTATGTTGGCTGGCTCACAGTAATATCCACAATATACCTTCTACCTAATTCATTGTGAAATATACAATCGCGTTGTTTTCTTAGCGTGTAAAATACATTATTACAACGTGCGTAATATAATATAAATCTGTTTAAAAACCATATTGTTAAATTTAAATTTTTTTAACACAAAAAAATTATGTATATCTGTATTCACTGCTTACATAATTGATAGAAATTATCTTGCTTTGTTGAAAATGTTATTTAAACTTCCTTTACTTTCGATACGAAATATGTACTGTATTTTCAGCGTATTTTTTCTAAATTTCAACGCATGAAATTTTTGGTACTATTAACGTATTTTCTGGATTTATAAATTTTTAAAGCAACGCTCTTAGTTCGCATGGGTATTTTTTTTTAATGGTTTAATATTTTATGTAAAAAAAATTAATAAGCCCTACATGAAGGGAACTAGTTTCTAGTTACCATGTCAGCGTGATTTTTGTTTTACTTTAAAATTTACTTTGCTCTTAAACTATAATCAATTAATATGTAAATTTACAAGTATATATTTATAATAAAAATATTCTTAACGTGTGGTAAAAAAGTGACAGTTCACAAACACAATGATTATTCAATATATCTCAAGTGACAGCATCTTTTCAATCTCGCTCAGCCGAGATAAAACAAAACTGATGATATGCAATATACATCAAACGCCACGGATATCCCCCTGATATTCTATCACGCTGACATTTCACCGGCGTGAGTGATAACGCCAAGAGTCAGTCACGAACGCCGCATATTTTATGCAGACAGTGCGGTTTTACCGAGCCGAGCAAATATCCTATATCATAAATATCTAACGTTACACTATCCGGCGTAGGTTTGAGTGTGTCGGGCGATGTGCCTTGGGTAAAGTGCGCAATTCGTGATACACCGTATTGTTCGCTATTTACGAGCGTCGTTAGCATTTTGTTCGACCTTGCTGCTAATTGGCGTTAACTGGATTGAAATGGATTGTTTAAAACGCTTCCGTGTTTGAAGCGGTGACGGCTAATGTGTTTTTGTTTGGCTGGAGGGAGGTGTCGGATTTCTCATAATAATTAATCACGCGATTACTGAGCTCCCAATAAATGCTTTATTGCAGAAGTTGTGCGCAGTAAGCGATTTCCTTGCTTTTGCGGCAATAAAGGATTTTGGTGTTCAATTAAACTGTTTTGAACATAAATCAGTAAAAAAAGTTTTATAAATATTTCAAATATATATATGCAAGTATATACTACACATATTACAATCTACTATTGCTGACAACTTCTTAAATATGTACAGTATCTTAATGAAAAATCAATTTGTATAGACTTAAAATTACTCACATCAATTTACATTAAAAATAATATTACCCAAATTAACTACATGCTAATTTATTACATTAATCTATCAGGATAATATAAGATTAAAAGCAAACTTTTTTTAAGCAACTTCTGATGATGTTTCATATAACAAATGGGAAAAAGCTTCTATATTAAGATCCATACTTAATTTTTTCACAATAAAGTTTGTGTTAACACAGATTTTTGAGAATATTTCCGGAATCAGTTAACTTATTCAGTTTCTTAATATATCGTCTCTCTGTATCACGACACAAATGAAGAATATTAAAGATAAGGAAAGAAAAGCTTGACGATAGCCTTAATTCACCCACCAGCTCCTGGATAATCAATACATTTTTATTATGGACGGTAAAGGATATCCGGTGTCATTTCAGATATTGCATTTCAACCGTATCGAATTTCACATTATAAATATTATACACAACGAGAAAAATGATATTATTTATAAATATAAAACAAATTTTATATTTTTAGAACCTTTCAAAATGGTCTGTGCACAATATTGATGATGACATTTTCCTCGACAAAAATATTTATGACATATTATTTTTAAAAAATACCAATATATTTTTTCGTATTATAAAAAAGGTTATTATTTTCTTCATCAGAAACAAAGTTTTTTATACTGTAATACATAACGAATAATTCATTTAAAAATAAATCCTATAACATAAAAATATCATAACATCTACAATACAATATACTGTATTTTATTTCAAATTGAAAAAGTACAAAGTAGTGGCAGCAATATTCTATTACCTTTATTGACTGCACACTGTTGATATTAGAAAACACTTTACACGAACTGCAGCATATACTTTACTTACATCAGATATGATCCTAATATTCACTATCGTGAATTAGTCAACATTTTTAAACAAATACATTTTTGTATTAATCTGAGAAGATATTTAAATATTCAGAGTAACACTTCATTTTATTTTTAATTAAATACAGCAAATAAAAGTAAAGCAGACAAAGTGGCGACATTATTAAGTTTTCATGAGTTGAATTAAGCATGTCCCTCTGACTGGTGTCGCTCCCAGCTGTAATAATTGATACTTAATTCAATTTATCTCAGGACGGACCATTTCGTAATTATTTTAGCTTAAAAAGGTTCATTTATTTCTAATGTACCTCGAAGGAACAAGACTTAACGACCTAAATATTTAAATATATCATTCATCTTTTTTAAAAAGTAAAATCTACAAAAAATGTATTTACGAACACGATATGCTATTTAATATATTCGTTATTAGGTGACTATATTGAATTCTATTCGATCGTTTTATTATTTCTATTTTGTTCTATAAAAAAATATAAATAAAAGTTCATTTCAAAGACATGAGTTTTTTGTTTACTACTTCAGTACTTTTATGAAATTCTGAGGATATCATGTTAGACATGTTATAAAGTAAGTTTTTCAACTGGGAAGCAGTAGTTTGTAGCAATGAAATAAATAGGCTTCATAATAACTGCGACATTAACAGGATTAATACTAAAATATTAGTTATAATAGTATAATGCCAGTGTCAGTTTATTTGAATATTTTTTTGGACATATATTTTGCAACTTCAGATCAAAAACTGTGAATAAACGTTAAATTTATTTGTTTGATTTTTATCTGTAATGGTTCATAAGCGATATTATAAATGTTATCAAATGTCTGCTGAAACATTAATTAAATTTATTTGAACGTGAATAAATTTCTTCTCTGGTAGTTTCAAGTATTTTAATAGTTATATGCTTTATTGATAAAGGTCTGTATGAATCTTAGTAGGTTATAAGTTCTCACATCTCTATGTCAACTTTTGTAATATCTATTCGCAATATCTTTCACATGTTTCTTCAAAACAAGTATAGAACTTAATTGCTTGTATTGCGTCTTTAGATACAAAGTTTCTGAACCAGTTTTAACTCAAAATTAAAATAAAAAAAAGTTTTAAAAAATAAGTCAGCTAGAATCTTTTATTAAATGAAATTTTTGGTATCATTGCAGCACCTGTTAAATTTCATTTATCTTAACATCATCGAAAAATAACTATTTACAATATAATAAAATTCAATAGCAATATATTTTTCCGTTCACGTATTATGAACGCAATTCTCATTATTTCCAAGCATTGGCTTGGTTACGAGTTATATTATAAAAGCCGTGAAAATTTAAGCGTCAAGTACGTGCGTATTTGTCAAAATTAAATACATTAGGTTGACAATGGGGAGTCACTCCGCTCAATACGACATTAATGACAATTAGTTGAAGGCCTCTGGAGTCAAATTTTACGGAACTTGCGAGAGAAGCCTCCATTACTCTAGTCCTTTATGAAAATAAATGTTTTACTCGATTACCCGGCACAGGGACTACGCGGCGACCTCTCCGCCAGTGTGCCGAGCTAAATGAATTGTTAGTGCTGTTTCATTTGAGAATTACTTTATGACTATTTATGTTAAAGTTCATATTTATTTGCATGTCAGGAATAAACCGCCGCCATTTAGCACAATGTTAGCACAACTTTAATCCGTTCAATGTTAGATCCATCAACTATGTTTCTATGTAGTTTTGATGGAGACAAGTTCGCATATATTTGTTGAAATAATTATTGTGATTTTAAACTTTCAGGAACCTAGAGAAACATCTAGCTCGATATCAAAAAGCTCTTAGTAAAATATTATACTAATTTGTAAATTTCAGCATCCAAATATTTTATTCTACAATAATGATTTGGGTTAGGCAAGACATAGGCTAGGACTCCACTTATACAGCTTTCTCCGCATCGATACTCAAGTGGGAGGCAACGAAATCCCCCTTAAAGGCTTATAAGCAAAATCAATTAATAAGAGGCGGCACAGATAATATTAGCCACCCCAAACACATCCTCGCTATTCACTTGGAAAATATAGGGATTCGCCAACAGATTCATAAATACACATCGGAAAGCATTCAGATCTAGCAGTATTGATTTTGTAAGGTAGCATTTGTTCTAACAATTCAATTCAATGAAGGCTACACAAAGGTATTTTAATAAATATTGTAATAAATATATTTTAATAGAGGTAAAATAAATTTCAACACAAAAGAATGAAAGCATTTTTTTTTTTATTTCAACTTGTGCTATTTTATAACATTAATATTGTTACAAATTCGCGGTTTTTTTGTAGACGCCTTTTGTAAAAAGGGATGGTTTATATATTCGAATAACGCTGCTTCCAGAAAAGCTTTCACAAAAAATCTATATCTTTAAATTTTTTCAATGAGATCACTGAAGGACGCCCTTATCTTTCTAATATAAACTAAGAAGACCCCATCGCTTACGTTTTCAATGTAATAAATACAAGCCTCTTTAGTGAAATCAATGAAGAAAAATGTAAACCGTTTACTGTGACATCTTTTCATTGAATACTATAGAAACTTCTTTTTTGATGAAATTGTTTCTTACAATCTTGTGAACTTATTTTGAATAATTGTCAAATGACTTGTGTAATCTAAGTAAAATTTATGAAATAATATGAGATATGCAACATAATATTTTTTCTTGGGAATTTGCACAGTTATTATTCCGAGCACTATCAATTTTTAAATACAGGTAAAGCTTTCAAAAGGTCAAAGTGTTCACGTTTCAAGAACGCTTGTTGTATTCATATTTATTGTCTGAAACCATTATCATCATCATCACACGCAAACTCGATTCCCCAAATCTACAAGTAAAGGCTTATGAGCTAAAGCTACTAGTAGAATAGTGGTTTCGAGGATGTATTGCCTGCTTCAGTAGGCTTTAAACATTTCGCAATTAAGCCCCAAGCACTGCAAACTTTTCTTCCCCCAACAGTTAATTGATTAACCCGAACGAGAACGGAGGCGCTCGGCAAACAATAAAACTGAAGACACTCGTCCCATTGTCAGCCGCCTCTGAACGGAGAGCAAACATGAGGAAGTCCTACAAAGAGCACAGTATCTTAGATTAACTCTCAGTCAGTCGGCGCGACTTCAAACTCGGGTTAAATTAGGTGGGAGTGCAAATTGTCCGGGTGGAGATGTTCGCACAACTTTTCAGCAGCGAAATACGTCGAGGGAAATTAAAACTACTCGACCATCTTCCGGTTTCCAAACGGACAATCAACGATTGCAGAAAGCAATGAATTGTTAAACATCTATCTATGATATTGAAAAAACTTGGTATCTGATCGAATCAATTATCTGATTCTTTAACTTCACATTAAAAACCTTTCTAGATTTAACAGAAAAATATTTCCAATAATTGATTTGATCTGATCGTCGTATTTATATATTTTTTTACTATAAATATTTAAATGAGTAAATTGAAATCTGGACTGTCATTAAAAAATGAATAAAATATAAAAAATTTAGCATATAAAAAATATTCAATTATTTTTTATAATAGATTATACGTAACGCTTTTTGAACAAATATATAATATAACTTAATGAAGGGGAGGATATTACTTACTTATAAGTAATATTAAAAAAAAATTTCGCCTTGCCAATAATCAAAAGATATTAATCTCATCTCAGAATACAATATCAGGCTCTTAAAAAGAATATTTCATAAAATTCTATAATGGATTTTAACTAAATTTTTATAATTTAAATTTACAAGGAATAATATAATGAAACCTTTTAAAAATAAATTATGGATTTTTTGGCTCGAATATAAAGTTCGGGTTGAATTTTAATTATCAAATTAATAATGTGATTGTAATTATTGAATTTGCAACCTTTCGTTAAATAAATCGATTTGAAAAAATATAGTGCAACATAATTTTACACATAAACATTTATTTAATATTAAAGAATAATCCGCGTTTTTTCGCGTACAATGTATGTTTGCCAACATCCATGAGTTTTACATATTTTTTTATACGTTCACAAAAAGCATATGAAAAGCCGCATAACTACATTGTTTTATTTCTTCTCATATAAACTTAACAGAAGTTTAAATCTTGCAGTATATATCAGAATATCGCGCCGAGAATATTCTCCGCGCGGTGTTTTATGTCCGGAAGTTTCTTTGAACGCAAGGAAAAATAGCGCTCGACATAATAATATGCAAACTTACAAAGTAAACACCATTTCACTATTCTCTCAGCAAAAGAAGCTAACAGAAACACTACAAGAATATTCATAGACTCACGATTAACACAATATTTACATAAACAATATTAAAATCAAAGCATGTAGTAATAAACAGGTACTTTATTAAAATGTTTATATCAACTATGTACCATCAAATATATATAAATTGAATATCAAATACAACAAACTAAATATATTAAATAACATGTCACAGAGTATTCTTAATGTCAACGAAATAGGATCACGTGATATAAAAAAATATATATTCCATATAAATATTTCATCACTTATATAAAAACATGAATAGCAATCAACATGAATATCAATACATAATCTTTTTAACATGTATTTATTCTACAAATTCAGTTTAAAGATTATGTGATGTACTGAAAATATATATTTGAATTAATATATACAAGTGTGCATGCATTATATTTTCAATGTTTTAAAAGAGCTGCGTGTTGTTATTAAATTAACTTCTGCATTATAGCCATAGTTTGGCTTGGCGATATTCGCTCGCAGCAGGAAGCAAGCTCTAAGGACCGAAAATGTCTCTTTTCCTAAGTCTAGCATAAAACTTGGGTACTTCGCTCCTTGGTGTAACGCGCTGTAATATATTTAGATTTAGACTCGCGGCTACACTGCGGCCATTACTAATTATTATGCTCTGAACATTACCTCCAAGGGAAATAAAACGCTTCTGCCTCATGCGCGGTTATTTGTTTTCGTGACATTTATTCTGCTGGACTTTGTCTTAATTGTTGCTGTTCGGTGTAAAGGATTTTCTCTGGCCCAGAGTGACTTTACGTTGAATTATTTTATACGTAGGCTTGGGGAGATGTATACTCTACCCAAGTTTTTTTTTTTGCCAAACGTGTCTATTGCTTTCATTTTTTTATAAATAAAATTACTCATATAAATCAATAGAAGACATTTTCATCATCTTTATAAAAATATTAAAAGCCACACGACGCTGATGTTTAGCGTATGAAATTTCATATTACAGGATTTATAGCTATTTAATGAGTTTCAATGTAAAACTGCGGGTGTGTTTTTTTACTAAAGAAAAATGTCATTGTATTGTTACTATTTATTTACAAAAATCTATTAAAATACATATAATAAAATTGTATCTCACTGTACAGTCGCAGTGTCTAATATCTAACAAAGAATAATTATGTAATGTGATATTTGTGTTACATATTGGAATATTATACTGGAATATTAATATATAAACTTAAAAAAAAATTGTTACCTCTTACTAAAATGAACTTAAACCAATTATATTAATTCATTTAAAAAAAATTTAATATCTTTTTTTTGTATTAATTAATTTATATAAGTTTTATATATTAGAGTTCATTTAACTAGTCTGGCAACTTGACAACGTAGACAAAGTAGTCCAAACGTTATAATCAACACGTTGGATTTTTAATCAAATTAAACTCGAATGCATTTTATGTAAACACTAAATGTATTTTTCAAAATGAACGCCGAAACGACCATAATTGTGACTTTTTAAATGTATAAATATTCTTGGTGTCGTATTAAGAATTGATACAACTCTTGAAACATCTTCCAAAAAAATGCATCAAATTTTTAGAAGCTAACAATAATAATAACTTGTATATATATTTAAATATAAATATATATATATATATATATATATATATATATATATATATATATATATATATATATATATATATATATATATATATATAACCAGAAACGATAAACACCCTTCAAGTGTATCAAAGTTAGCAAAGTTTAAACTGACAACAATGTGAGAAGACTAACCACGCATATATATGCCGTCGAAGAGAAATAACTATTGTGAAAAGTTTATTTTTCACGTGAGACTGTGAGTTCGAAATCGAACCAGGGAAAACTACTGCAATGAATCAAGCAGCTACGAACCCGAGTCCCGGCAGGTGCGAGCGTGGTGGCCTGGCGGTGGGGAGAGATCTCTGCAGGTAACTTCCCAAAGATTAATCTTTCAGCACTGGATCTTTTAGGCAACTTCTGATACTATATTTATGTCCGTAAAATCGACTGGCTCGGAGCACCCTTCCATCTATCTACCCTCTAACTTTCAGTCAGGAACATCCACTATGAGCTTTTATGCTTTATTTGTAAAAAAATGTTGAAAATAACGCACTGTATAATAAAACTATTTTAAAGTATATAAAGTGAATATAAATAAGGATTTTTTTTACAATGAATCAAAATTGTTGAATTTCAAACTTGTAAAATACATTGTATTGCCTTGATTTATGTGTATATTTCTATTAAAATACACGTGCAAATATCAAACGCAAAATGTAATTAACGCAAATATAATTTGTACAGCATAAAGTAAATTTTCGAATTTATAACTAATTTTAATTTTCACTTTATTTTTATAGGACCCATTACTCAAACGAAAGTGATTTGTCATCTTTGGCGAATTTGACAAATTCTGTAAAAGTTTACTTAGTTGCCAAAATATCCTCAAATTTCCTCGCAGCAAAATAGTTTTTTTTTTTATTTCAAATTAAATTTATTCTTTCAGGAAATGTGGATATCCATCATTCTTGACAATAAACAAAACAAACAACGATGCTGATAACTATTATTGGTATGTTGAATGAGACGTGTCATATAGCAATGAGTGATCACATATTTCGTTATATCTTAAAATAATTATTATAAATTATTGACAAAGTAAAGTATTTTCCTTTGTTTAATGCCAAAGATGAATCAAACCGGAAACAAAAGTAATATTAGATTCCTTTCTAAGGCGATATGCTATAAAAAACTAGTGCGAATTTCGGTTACTCGTTTTCAGATTATCTGAGCTTGAATGTCTTTCACTTACCATGCGTCGAAATATCGTTAAGTTTTAACATATATTAATATATGTTATACACAATGAGAGTCCTGAACCAACAGGTGTTAATCTATTTAGTTGGAGTGTGGTCATTACCACTGTCCGTCTCAATTCACTCAGGGGTTCTATTTTAGCTTCAAAGTGGAGGAGTGCTGATAAATGCGGTAGTCGGAAAAGGGGAAAGATATAAAACCTAAGAACACTAATCAACATAATTCTCACTAACCGGCCCTAAACAAAGGTTCCATTCAATCCCCAGGACGACGATCCTTAAGCCAACGATAAATAATGCACGGACCTCACTCGGCTGCCCCGCTCTCCCCGCCCGCTCGCCAAACGGTCCGGCGCGGCTGGGCTTTAGTGTAATTTTGTCAATTTATAACTCCCCCCCGCCCTCCCCCACAACGGCACCCCCGCCAACTCCCTTGAGAGTAAACTTCAAATGGAAAAATAGACTTTCTTCGCATTTTTTTGGAATCGCTTTATATACCCTATTAAAATATTCCCAAGACCTTATAATACCTTTATTTTATTGGTATCTGTTGATAAATTATTACATATATACTTCTTAAATGTTGATACGTAATTAATTAAAGAAAATAGGAATGTTATACAAGCGTTGGGTAACTTTTCACATCATACAAATGGAAACTATATAATTTAATAAAACGGAAAGTCTGTAATACGGGTTTGCGGCTATTGGCGTTGCAATGAAAATGGTAATGTGGAATACAATAAAACCCGAGCACCGCGGGCTGTCCGCTCGTCAGCCCCCGGAACATATTGCGCGAGAAACCGCCCCGCACCCCTCCCCGCGCCCCCCACCCCCTCCCCTCCCCATGGGCCCCCCCTCTCTCCACCCCTCGTGCCCCCCGCCCTGGCCGGACGCCGCGTGGACTATGACGAGTAGCCCGCGCAGGTATGGAACGACGCCGAGTAAATTATTGCTGACGGCGTCCTCCTTATGTGCGCACTGCGCAAAAAACTTTCCGAGTCCCCTGTAGTAAGTGCCATAGTACTTTAGGACCCAATGCAGAATTCGGTATTTTTTTCCCCGACTATAAAAATTTATATGGACCGCACCCGCTACTATAGACGCATTGTTTAGGCAACCTATAAGCAAATATACTATTGTATTATACTCTCAACTTATATATTGAATATTATTTCCAAACACTGAATTGATATTTATTATATTTGCGATTAATTACATACCTATCAATTCAAATTTTGGATTTAATATTTAAAGATTTTTTTTACGGTATTTTACTTTGCAAAATACTTGACGCGCCATTTTTAAAAACGTATGCGAAATTCTGAAGGCAGGTTGATAAAAAATACAAAAGTGGCTTTATCAAAGTTGCGCTATTACCTTTACCTGCTCCTAAAATTATAACTCGGAAAAATAAAACTGCCCCTCAGTTGTTCCCTTTACGGCCGCCGAGGAGCCTCCCAGCCCCTAATTTGCGCCACTGCGCCAGGCGCGGGGTGTTTGCTTTTTAGCAAAAAACTTCCCCGTCCCGCCATTTTGTTTTCACGAGTAAATAACGGAATTTTAATTAATGTGCTTTATACTTTTTTGTCTCGCTCGCTGAGGTGGCTAATATTGTGGGAACGCCTTAACGGTTATTAATAGGCAATTTATGTTTTTATTGATGACGCCTGTTTTTGTTTAAATTTCTATATCAGGTATAATTAATATAATGTTGGTTTCAAAGTAAGTTTTCGTTATTATTTAACAAAAAAACATTTCTCAACCAATACAAATAAAATTGAAAATATATTTTTTTAATAAATATATTTAATATCACCTCATAATAAAGACCTTAAAAACTTTTTAAACTATACCGTATAAATTAAAAATAAATAAAAAATGTCTTTTATAAATAAATACAGGTAAAGATGTATCACTAGCATATGTGTCTAACCCAATTAATTTAAGATGGTAAATGAGTTAGGGTATCCTCAAGAAATTAACCCTGAATTTCGCACCACTTAGAGCCCATTTAACATATTCTCTGACTGCTGACCGCATCCCCGTGGGTGCGACCCACCCTTCATCTAGGTTGTCCTCCGACAACAGATGGGGAGAAATCTGGACCTCAGAGAGAGAGCAAATCGTCTCCTTTTCATAAATTTCAGAACCACGTTACTTGACACGATTTTAAAAACATGTTTAAAGTAATGACTAAGTACATTTTTTCAAATAATGAAAATTGATTCAAGAAACTCTTAAAAAAATATCATCGTGATTTGTGTGGGATTTGAACCCACATCCCCAAGCTTACATGGCCGGTGATATGTTTTCAAATCCCACACAAATCACGATTATATTTTTCTAAGAGATTCTTTAATCAATTTTCAATATTTGAAAAAATGTACGTAATCATTATCAATCAATCAAATCTGTATAGGCAAAATCGTACTTCCTGTGAGACGGTCTTCACAAAAATCAATAATACATGTTTAAAGTAATTAAAATTTGATTTGGATACTGCCTAATAAATTTAAGGTGTGCATTTGAAATTTTATAAACGTAAAATATAAGTTCAATTTCGAACTGTACATTTTAATACTAGATTTATACAAAGTATGTTAAATACTTTAAAAATATTTATTTGTATTAGTTATTCGATGAAAAGGTGTTTATAAATAATTAAATACATTGTCGAATATATACGTATTATTTTTTTATTTGAATAAAAATGACCAAAAAAAGTTGCGTGTAAAAAAATAAGTTTTCTAAAAAATATCGATGGATAAGTTTTACAGAATAAGAATATTTCCATATTTGATCAGAAACATTTGATATTTATTGACATGTTTTTAAAACTCATTTCTGTAAACACTTCAAAAAAACTATAATATATTAAAGAGTTTAATCAAGCAGAATACAAAAAAATCAAACAAAAATATATTGCTTAAATGATAAAGTATATGCTACGTAGTAATGAATAAACCATATTTTTAATGAGAGCTAAATAAGTAAACATGCTTTGAATTTCTAACCTAAAAACAACAAAGATAAATTGCGTTCTCAGAATTGAATCTTGTTATTTGCACACAAACAAACAATGTTCCGATGCTATCTCGTTTCAGACGTGTTTATTTTTTTATGAAATGTCAATAATAAGCTTATTACGTTCTCAATTCTCCATCAAAAATACTTAACACCATAAATGTAATTCTTGCGTCCAGTATGATATCCATTATAACATTGTTGATGTTCTGTTCTTCATTTTCGGGCGTATATCCAACCAAACTTCGAGGCACCAACGATGCATAAATATGTTGGGATATTTATAAGGAACCCAGAATATGATATAAGCGGTACAGCCAAGGAGTTTTTCCGCGAAATATATGCAAAAAATCGTTTCTATGAATTCTCACTTGGATATATAGTATTTGCACCATGCGGAATATGGAGATTATGTAACCTTTGGGGCTATCCAGCTATGCCCGGTAATATATCAGTTGGTACAGAATATCCAAATATTCAGGTCTCTTTTGCATGACGTTGTATTTTTGCATGTATGTAATAAATATTTTAATTTATTTTTCATACAGTTATATTAAGGTGAAGTGTAGCAAATATTTTTTTAAATTTTTTAAAGCAATAACAATATCGTTGTAAGAGTGACATAAAACAATAAACGCGTCAAAAAATTACTAGATATAATGTAATTATTAAATTTTGAAACAAAATTTAGATTACATTCATAGCATCCATACGAACTACTTATCAATCTTTTATATGGATATGATGGATATAAATTTAACAAATTTATTACAGAAAGTATTGCTACTCGTATTATTTAAATCTATGACGCCGACCTCCATATCAAGAGAAGAACTTTTGAACTCTTTGATAATTTAATAACATTGTTTTTAATTTCATGAGATTTTAGGTTTTATCAATATTTTTTTGCTTCATTTTAGTAAATAATTAAAAGTATGCACTCAAAGGTTCATAAATATAAATATATTATTACTAATATGATTAGACACATTAGTTCATATATAGAAGATGACATAAAGAAACTCTCAAAAAAATATCATCGTGATTTGTGTGGGATTTGAACCCACATCTCCTGGCTTACATGGCCGGTGTACGAACCCTTGTACTAACGAATCACTTCCGTTTATCGAGAATTTTTAACAGTCATACTCTACATATGAATCAATGTGCCCAGGCCAATCAATATTTGGTGATTTGCAAGCACTGGACTTTTTGAACAAAGTAACAAGTGAAGCGATTTTCTTACATTAGAGCTACGTGTACTTTAAACACAAAAAAAATATCAATTGAAATCCACAGTTTCATTTTACCGCATAAAATTTATGAACATTGACGTAATGGTACATAAAATTTAATCGATTAAGGATTTGAATAAAAAATACGGCGCTATAAACAAACAATAAAGGCGGGTCTCTCCAGGCTCCAGTGAAAGGGGGTTCTTTCTTCGCGGAGTTTCTATAGAAGTGATTCAATATCCATTGAACTGTTGCTTTTTTATGGCAATATTACTCCCTCGTATAGAATACTTAATCCCCCTGCCTGTTCAGGAATGCTCTGCCGATAAATTGCAAGAGCTCAAAATATAATTTAAAACTTACAATTCATAGAATGTTTACATAGCGATTTGTCAATGTAATTTCATTTTATTTAAAGATTATAGCATATCACTCAAAATTAAATGAATTTTTATTGTGTTATAACTACTGTTATTTCAATAACATTCAGCCCTGAATGATTGATTGACACATTAAAAAAAAAATAGATAGCAGAAACGTAGAATTTAATTGAGATAACAAAATTAATATACAACTTTATTTCAATTTGCAGCGCGTAATAAATAACGTATTTTTTGAGTATCACCATATTGTAAGTATTAACATCAAATAACTTAACACCTGAGTTTTTAAATATATTTATTATAAAATAAAATAATTATTAAACATATTCTAATATTTGGACATAGTAAAAATTCATACATAGATTCGATTTTCATTTACAGTTTTTCGGCTGTATTTTATAAGTATAGCAAAGTATTTTTGCAGTGAAAATTAACTTGTGTTAGTGGTATCTCTGTGTAAAAATGGTGTTATTAGTATCTCCGCTACAACCTTTGTATACATGAAAGTGCTATTAGCCTATTTCTTGTTAAGGTGTTCATATGTACATATTGTGTTTTGATAAAGTTTAACGTCACAGATTTGATCGAATCGCTGGAGAGGTGAACCATAATATGCTTTGAAATAATCCAATTAATCAATGTTGAGATGCTGTCGATGTTGGTATTAAAGTGTGAGCTAATCGTCTTCGACAATGGGCGGTGCGGGTGGCAAATGGTGATTATATTGGATATTCTTCCCCAGTCAGTCGACGGGGAACAAAGCGAAGCTAATGAGCGGAAGGGGTTACGATACAACGAACGTAGTTAATAGCTAATGATGATTTATCGTTATTTTTTCCTCGTTAGTATTTTTATACATTATATATTATTTTTTAAGTATTCTTTTATTTTCATTCCCAATTTGTCTTTGTAAGTAAAAATTTAATTTAACGTAGATATTGATAAAAATATATGCACAGTGAATACATATTTATATTAAATATTAAATAACAAATGTGAATTTAAAATATATTTGTAATATAATGAAAAAATTTATAAATAACAGTAATAACAGTGAATGTAAGGTGCATTCATTGGTAACACGTGATATCGCTATAAAAAAAAATATTTAAGGCTCTTAAAATAAAATAAAAAGTTTGTCTCTAAACATTTTTTAATGTTTTTATCCAAATACTTAATACCAAAGATAAATTTAAGTCTCAAAAGTTTTGCTGTACCTAAATGTTTATATCATAAATATAAAATAAAAATTTATTGCTCGCAATGACGATAGGGTGAAAACCTACCCAAGCGCCCGAGAGTACTGTAGATTAAAGTATTGGATACTCCCCCTTTTTGTAAATAGGTATATTAAAAAAAGAACTTTTCCAAACCCACATAATTATCAGTATATAAAGCTGGCGTACTTTAAGTTTGAGTATTTATAAATCGCCTGGCTCAGCTCGCTCAGGCCGAGACACCTCCGAGTAATAAAAAAGACGGCAGAGCAGCGAGGAAGCCACTAAAAATGAATGGGGGGGAAGAAAGCTCAAGAAGATTGGGTTTTATGGATAGAAATATAAACAACCCCAAAGTACATAAAACATATATACAATATTTATGAAATTTCGTCAGCCTGCCGTATGAGAATGAAGACTATTTGTGAGGAACATTAAATTCCAGGGGAAGCAATAAAAGACGCGAAACGCCCATGTGTGCCGCCGTTTTAATTTTTGTATTAAATGTAAACTGAAGGAATAAAATGAAAATACTAGTACGTGCCAGCACTTCAATATAAAGGCAATTGTACGTGGTTGTATTTTAAAAGTCTTCAACCAGGACCTTAAAAATAAAGTTTTACGTTAAAAAAAAATATTTATATCTAAACGCTTTTATTTTAAATCTGGTTATGAGCTGCAGTTCATAAATGGCTGAAGTATTTTATGAACATCCAGCAAATGCGTGCGAAATTCTGAATTTAGAAATCCTTTGAAATGGAAAACTCGTTTATCAAAAAAGAAAACGGGAATTTTTTCATAGGAACTGCGAACGAAAACAAAAATAACTGAAAAAAAAAAACAAAGCATTAAATGAAACTTTTTACAGGGTGTGTGATTATTTTATTCTCTTGCAAAGAACATTACTGTATGGACTGCACGACCTCTATTATATCTCATGTCTTAAGACAATGGATTATACTTGAAAAATAACGTTAACTATGTGAGCTCTAAAACAATTGTAAATAGTTCAGATTGATTATTGTCACAACAAAAAATTAATCATTTTCAAAATATTCGGGTTTTTTTATAATTGAAAATGTAATATGATCACCGTATGCAGTTATCTTTTTGCTTACAATTTTACTATCATTACATTATTATGTGAGAAATTCTATAAATAGTACAAGAGTTGTTCTTATCGTAATAAATATCACTAGTAATACCAATAGAAAATATGAAATAAAAATATTAATTATACTTACAATTACAATTCTTCATATATAAAATAATAACTCTATTTAGTTGTTAATTTATAATTTTTCTTTTTGCTTCTCAGAAAGTGCATTTTCTGGCGTATATTTGATCGCTTACTCCCACTAAAATCACATTTCTGAAAAATTAATGGTAACAAACCAATAAATGTGGCAGAAGTCAACCGAAAATCTTCAACTGAAGAGAGGTGTGGGTTCACACAAGTACAGTAATTAATATGACAATAATGCTTTGAAAAATTATTTAATTACTGAAAATACGCCTACAAGTATTTCGTTGCCGTAAAAAGCGATTAGTTTTTATTACAAAGTCTTTAATATTATCAGTTCATCTATCTTTATGTATTTTCAGGCATTAAAATTTAGTCGTAATGTCACATTAATTTTGAAGATGGTAGTTAAAGTGCGCGTCTCTTTTAAAACAAAAAGCATATTTCGAGAAATTTCAACCGCTATTTTCTGGTGTACTTTGTGTTAAAACTACAACCGCAAAGCCAGAGAGCAAGAACTCCTCTTAGGTCGTGGAAATTCTCTCGAATGCGGTGTATTTAACGTCCAACATCAACATTAAGCGCGTGTTAAGATAAGACCGCCGAGGGTCGAGCGACAAAAGAATGGACTCGGGCCCTGAACAATGAGGCCTCTTTGACAAGAGGGGTTTTGTATGGGAAGTGAGTTCGGTCGGATTACACGTCAAGATTGTAAAGTGTTTAAATTTTTAATGAGAAAAATCAACGCGTATAACGAAGGCGGTTAGCCACCGGAAGTGCGAGGCGAGAGTCCGGGATAATCCTTTTCATCGTTTTATGGCCGGCTTTTGAACACTAAGATTAAATTCAGATTTATGTAAAAATATATTTGATTAAAAAATACCAACGATTGTATTATTTTGCTTAATATTTTCAAAGAACAAATTTAACCCACACAGCCCAGATTACAAAATATATTCATAGAGATTTAATATTTTTTTAAATATTCAATATTTAGAATTTAAAATAGTATTATGGGGAATTCTATGACTGTATTTGGTAAATAAGTAATTTAAAAGTTATAGCTCGCTACCACAAAATAGTGCTAGCTTTATGAATGAGCGCAGCTGCACAAGGTAGCAGTTGTCGAGCAACCACAACGCGAGCAGCGACTAGGCTTGATTATCAATTGTGTTTTCCACTTTATGCATTGTCGGACTTGTCAGGAAACTAATCGAAAATCTGCGAATTCAACAGCGCGGCGGTTTCCATTAAACAGCAGTACCACGGTGAGTAATATGCACGTGCGGCAAACATGTCAGATAATTCTAACTAAGCTATATCAAATCCTAAACTTTTGTTCAGTGAAATTCAACACTATGAATATTTATCAGTTTTAATAAAAAAAATAACGAGAAACATTATTATTTCAAGACTCTCGTAAGATACACTTGTTTTCCGCCGCGACAACACAGAGACATAAAACAAGATAAATAAAGTACAAGCGACCCAAAACAAAACCAACTTACATAATTGAAGCGACAGTCTTATAACGTAATAAAATGTGGCTAAAAAACAACGAGGGCAGCGGGCAAGGCTGGCCGGGTAATTGGATAAACCGACCCGAATTCGGGGCAGATTTGTATCCACTTTGGTCCCTATCGCCCTCCATATTTTTATCGCATCAGGTGAGAGTGTGGAAGCGCTAAGGCACGCCTCATGTTTTATTTACCCGACTCTCTTCTTGTAAACAGCCGGCAGTTCTGCCCTCGACTCCTGACGCCGCGCCTCACAGCTGCCGCCGCTCCCCAGATGAAAACCTACTATTTAAAATGCTTCTAGAAAAACGTAATACTACATAATTCCCTCTATGGGGTTTATATTCGAATATAGTGAATAAAAAAGCGATTTGATCGAAACTTCTGCGGTTATATTTACGAATGAGATGACAGAGTAGACGTCCTCTGACTATAAATCCGTATTTTACGTAGATTGGTTCTGAAACATACTAATAAAAAAATCATAATTATTTTGTTAAAAATTACACACTAACAACAATACCATTAAAAAAAAGGTTTGCGTTGATGATAAAATGATGTAGAATATAAAAACCGTGTTCAAGCATGAAGGTTATGTAATCATCAAATATATGCGGTATTTGGAGCTATTTCACGAAATGAAAATTCCGCTTCAGTACCAAAACCCTAACGTTGAAACATTAATCATAACTTGACCGAGTTAGAACCTAAGAAAATAAGTCCATCGGTTATATTTAAATTAACAAATCTTACTTTATTTATTTGTATTTTTTAAGTATTTGCAAGTATTAGTAATATTATATCTTGTTAAAATGTTGGTTATGTTTCTAAGCGATGAATTTTGTGCACCTATATTTTTTTTATCGCTTTTTATTTACAAACTTAAAATGATTGTTTCTTTTTACCTATGAAATCTAGAAAGAATATGATTCTACAATGAGTCCACAAATCACTGTCTACAGTATAATTAAACGCCACTTACGAGAGACATCTCAATTCTAATGATATAAATGTAAAATTCTGAATACTTGAACGTACGTAATTGTTCAGGATTTATTCTACTGGAAAATTTAAGTCTATATCAAGGAAAACAACTCTCTGTATTACCCGATCTGAAGTCTTATTTCAGTATTTAAATTAGAGAAATATAAACGAGAGTTTTTTATAAGTACTAATTCAAAATCTAGGACAAGATGATGAACAACCCCAAGCATATACTTTTACTAAGACTAAGATTTAGTTTTACACAAAAAAATATTATAAATGATACTAAAGATTATAAAAAAAATACAATGTTGACGTATAAGTGATCTGTGATCAAAGACATGACGTCAAAACAACTTTTTTTACTTATTTAAATTTAGGTCGTCCGAAAAAATTTCCCTACAAAAAAGTTAATACATTGGCTTTGAACAAAATTTAATTCGCCAAATCAGATCATTTATGATCAATTTCCTCTCTGCAAAAAAGATTGGATGAGCAATTTTTAATCTTTTTTATCAGAAAAAAATATGATTATCATCATTTTCATTTTATTATGGCGACATTTGTTTTCTAGACATTATCTCAAAGCAATATTGAAAGAATTATACATTACATAAAACAGATCCCCTTTTCTCGTTTTATTTCTAACGCAACGCCGAAGTTCTTTAAGCACACAATCATTCTTGTATAAACCGTAAATGAAAATAAAATGCCATATAATATTAGCTTCAACTTTCTGAGCGCAAAAGCATGTTCGTATTAGCTAGTTCTCCGTGAAGTGAAACTGACTTAGCTTGTCGCACACATCCAACGCCGACATCTCTAGGCAGTCTAATAGCATAATAGTTGGGAATAAATCATGCGCCACGCTTTGTTGGTTTCCTATATGTTGGTGAACATAAAGCAAAGCAACGCTAATGTATTCCGTGTCGGGTCTAACGGCTTATAGCGCACACAAGAACCAGTCTGTTCTATTGATTTTATTAAAACGTGTATTGAAAGTGCGATGCAAAATATTGCGGAGTTTGCAAAGCCTTCGATAGAAATGTTAACAATACAACAAAGCTTCTAAAGAATCCATTCTACATTTGCGTATATTTTCCTTGTCTGAGTTTAAACTGTATTCAGATAATGCTTCGATTCGGGAAATCGAGTCTATTTTTGTATATTAAATTGTAGCTTGACGATTATTATTCAATCATATTTAGATAATCTGTAATCATTCACGAAAATATCTAATTAAAAAATGAACTCTAAGTTCAATATATCCATACTTTTAAAACATAAGCAAGTTCAGATTATAAGACAAATATATTAAATACTTAAACAATAATATAGAGTATTTTAGACAATCGGTTAGTTTTTGGACAACCACTTATTAAAAAATGTGTTTTCTAAATATTTCAAATACTTTTTTCCCCAACAATTGAAGGTGTTTGAATGCCCTGATCGATAAAAATCTATATTCCCATTGATACAACATTAAAACCAGGGTAACTGGAATTTTCTAAAAACACAAAATAATTATATAAAAAAACAATAATTTAAATTATTTTTTTTACTCAGGCTAAATATCTTTGTTTTCTGGCAATATTCGCTAAAGTTAAAACTGCAGGGTAAATACAGAGCAGGGAATCCACAATCAAATAAGCCCCCGACCGCATAAGAGTCTTCCAGGACTTCCCGCGGCGTTTAAGAGTGTTTACACTGTAGGCAACTGCAGGGGATGGACGTGCTGGAGACAAAGTCCGTGCAGGCTCTTGACAAAATCACCCCCTAAGCTAAGGGGTAGGTAGATAGAGGACCAAGGACGTGCACTAGACAGAGATCAGATGCTAAGCATAAAACTTGTCAAATATTTAAATTTTGCTCATTTATTTTTACATGACTCTGAAATCGGAACAATTGCTATTAAAACTTTTTAATTTGACCCCACCATTATGTATAACTTGTATCTAATTATTTACTTACACAAAAAAGTCTTTCTTGTTGCTGAAACTAAATACGCACAAACAAAGTCAGTGTTCAGTTGTTTTAATTAGTTTCACATAATTAATATATAAATTATGGCAGAACTGTAGCAAAACACAAAGGACTCTTCTGTTCAAGTATAAAAATCAGTATATGCTTTTAATAGAACTGTTAGTCATATGTTTGAAATACATTTTTTACGAGTAAATATGTTTTTTTAGACAGATGTGTAATGTTGTCTCATTTAATCTAAATAAACACTCACGTCATTTTTCTCTAATGTTACGATTGAAAATTATCAATTTAATAATTATACACATTGGTCAATGTTAACACATCACAATGCTTCAATGCGTGAATTTGAAATTACAATTTCTCGTTTTGATAAAATTAATATACGTAGAGAGTATTGAAGTTTTAGCTAGCTGAGAGTGTATATAATATTATATCTTCATCAGCCAAAACTTTACTTGCCGATTATATGTACCAAACTAAAAACATCTTTATGTGACCGTGTTAGTTTTTAGCATCTTTAAGAAAATTGGCAAAATTGGAAAATTATCAACAAGTAATAATTAAAATTTAAATGCACATTGTATTGTAAAATAACTTTTTGTGTAAACTTTTTGTATAAATGTGACAAAATTTATTCAAAAGAAATATCAGTGTACGATACATTCAGCAAATTGATGCGACACGTTTCGGACGTATCACCCCTCAGAAGAAGAAGTAATTTTTATTATTACAATTACCTCTAACACTATATATTTTAAAACGTGTACTTCGTTTATGTGACATATTCGATACAGCCTGACCAACCCTAAGTGAAAACTAATACCCAATGCAACTTCTGCCAGTTCGTATATGTAAATATTCAACAAAGTCATATCTAAAGTTGAATTGCAAAAGCACGATTGAAATATACAGCAGTCTAATCCTGGCTCGAGCAACCTCCAGGATCCTCTGCTGCTTCCCAGGATGTGCGACAGGATGTGGCTGCACGTCATCTTGATACCAGTGAGCGGCGTGTCGCATTAATTCGGTTTGTCTTGGGGATTAATTGCGAGCGGCTTGAGCTCCCGGTACGTGTTTCCACTTTAATCCCGTGGGTTTGAGATGATATCGTTTTTCAGAGATTATGGGATTAAAAATAACGAAATGAGAAATTTTATTTATGAATATCACGTAGTGTTACGTCTACGTTATTCAAAAATGTGAGTAAAATATTCTCAAGTGATTTGACTTTATTTACAAAGCTTAAATTTAAAGTTTTTGAATTAAATTGTAAATTTAAATTAAACTTTTCATTTTAACAATGTTTAAATCTTTAACCGTGTTTAAATTCTAAATTTAAGCAACAAAATATATAATATTTACTCTATATTTAGTATTTTCATTTTTAACAAAAGACAGTTAACATATCTTTATAAGCCTAGTGTTTTTTAATAAAAATCTAAGCCTCTAGTGGTTTCTCTTTTTATGTTTTCATTAATAATAAATACGGATTATTGATTTACAATAAATCCTTGAATATATTGATTATAACTTAAGAGCACATTTTAGCTCAAACAAATTATTATTTATTCCTTTTGAACTTCAGCATGTTAACAATAACACATTTCAATGTTGACAACAAAAAGATTTATTATTTGTAAACATTTTAACGGAAAACCAGGTATTATGTTGGCAAAAACTATTCAATCTCGTAAGACACAGATGAATGAAACAACTGAATAATATAATACTAAGCCTACACGTATAATTATTTCCGTAAAAGAAAAGCTCTATCACTGTCTAATGAATGCGGTTGGAAAAACATGTTTTCTTGGGAAATAAAACCTTTTAGTAATTTGGTTATACAATTATATTGTTATTATTTATTTGAATGCTTCATAACATCGCGTGACTTGGGTTTTTTTAATATACGAGTATATTCACAAGAGTATTTTAAATTAATTTTAAAACAAAAAGTTTCTCACTACACTGTTCAAAATTTCAACAATCGGTTTACATTATAACAAGAAAACTTGGGAGGGTTTATGTAAATGGCATTTGAAGGTTACTTACAAGACGAGATTGACTTGATTGAAAAGTTTCCTTGGATCCAACAGCACACCTCCGTCAATCTGCCCCCAGACGCGGAATCGTACAAGAAAAGTTCGCTGCCTGAAATTCAGCTCTTTTTTTCGTTTTCAAATTCTACTAAAGGTCTAAATTTTCATTATAAAACTTACGCAGCTGTAACTCAACTATCAACTGTTCATAAAAAACTTTTCGGAGAAGGCATGTTTTGCTTGTAATTTAATTAAGCATTTATTTTTTCGTAATAAAATGCCCAGGTCATTTATTTTATTATGGTTTTTGCCCTGCTACAGCCACGCGTACTCTCCAGGATGTCTTTAATTAAATACGTTTTTTTTCTCTACTGGACATTTCGCTACGGGAAAAATATACCCATAATTATCCCCATATGTTACTGATTACCTTCGTGTTCATCATCATCCCCTATTTGCCCTCCTTAATTGGAGGTCTAACTTTACTTCCCGAATGCCTTCAACCCTCTTTCCGTATTACTCACCGACAAGCTTCGAGCTTCAATACGGTTAATATGTTCAACACACATTACATTTTGTGATTAAATTATATCAGAAAACGCTACAAAATGTTTATTTTTCGAGTTAAATATAAAAACATTTTATACCTCGCTTATTTTTCGTATTTTAGGTAACACATAATCTAATAACTATGTCAGCTGTTAATTACAATTAATTGAAAATAACACAAGTAACTAAGTAAATATAGGTTTTATAACCATATTTTTCTTAATATTTAACTATAAGATTTCCATCGATAATTTGATTTTAAATTAATGATTTTTGGATTAACTGATATAGGTATTTTGTAAAATTATTATTCTCTAGATAGTTCTTAACATTTTTTTAAATGTATATTTAAAAAATAATAAAATGTATTCCGCATACTTTACCCTGTCTCAAAATACAAAAACACACAGAAATTCTTACAATGCATCCAACAAATCCGTAGCGTCAGCACTTTGTTGAAGAGCACCCAGCCAGGCTGCAGAGGGGATTTAAAGTATATGCTAGAAACAAGTGGACGTCCCTATTGACAAAATACAGGGGGCTGTAGCGCACCCTTAAAGCTCTGTGGGTGTCGCAAGCTGCATCTAGCGCAGATATAACTGGAGATGCCATTAAAAAGCTCTCCACTACAACTTCTAATATTTCAGGAGGGCCAATTATTATGAAGGGGAAGAACAACATGTTTGTTTAATTATTCAAATAGTTTTGTTTATAATATTTATTTATAAGTAGTAGTTTTGAATTGAATCATTTATAAAAACATTTTAAAAATGTTATTTGTTCATTTTTGATATTCAGCCGTTCAAAAACAGCAAAACTTTACTTTATTCTTGTGCTATTGCTATTGTATTTGGCTTTTTCGGCGGAACAAGAAAAAATAGTTTTTTTTTTCTTTTAACGTTTTCAGAGTCACTTGGTGACGTGTGTCACCAAGGGGTACTTTATTTTTGTGTTGAATTCATAAAAAAAAAATTGTCTATATGTCTACATTATCATATATGTATTTTTTATAATTATTGTTGGTTGTGTTGTTTAGCTCTTTTGTGTATCACCAAGTTGATAAAAAGTTAGGACTGAAAAAATTAAGTACGGTTTCTAATGAATTTCAAATATCCAAACTTTGCAAGTAAGCCCGCATCATTTCGGAATAACAAAGCGTTACTGCACTTTGCTCTGCTATAGCCGATATCCTCAAGTGATTGCAAATAAAACGTTGGCTCGGTCTGCTGGCCCATCGCCCCCTGAGAGGGCCTCGGGGACCATCAGCCCCGTGTGGAGTGGCGAAGGCCTGCACCCGGCCTGGGTCCATTCTGCCATATACATATGCCAGTACAAAGGGTAGTATTTAACAGGCAGGAATTTCAGCCACTAGCTAAAGATAGGAACGACTTTATATTACTGCGATTTTATCATTTTTTTAACGGCCTGCTTTCATAAAAAAACATTGCAAAAATAACATTAAAATTTATCTTGTTGAGGGACAAGGCAGTTGATAGGTGAAGATCCGTTATTATAATAATAAAAGTAGCTTTGTATTTTGTCTTCACTTTGAGTTTATTGTATTTTTTGCATGACTAGTTTCGACCAAATAGACTTAAGTTTGGTTATGCATCTGATGATGACCTAGTCTATTTGGTCGAAACTAGTCATGCAAAAAAATATAATAAACTCAAAGTGAAGGCAAAATACAAAGCTACTTTTATTAATAAATTTAAATTTATGACAAAAAAAATATTTATTTGAAACAGATTGCTGTCTACTTGTGAAATAATTTTAGTACTTATTTTAGTAGGAACGACTTTATATTACGGCCTATTTTCATAAAAACATTGCAAAAATAACATTAAAATGTATGACAAAAAAATATATTAATTTGAAACAGATTGCTGTCTAGTTATGAAATAATTTAAGTTGTTCAGGCATTTATGACTTCGTGGAAAATTGTAATTGAAAGAAAATGAATATAAGCCTAATTTTATAACAAAACTCACCTCACAGTTATTAGTTCATCAATCAAACGTAATTCGTTAATATATCCAGATATATTTATGTTTTTTACTCGAATTTAATGATATAATATAAACACTAGAAATACTTGGAATATGTTCACATATTCATTATAATTTATATTTTAAATCGAATTAAATTACGTGATAGCTTAGTATTATATATTAAAAAGTGCTACGCTCAATATTATAGCAATGAAATGGTATTAAATAAATCCTATTTTTCGGTTTAATTATAAGTAAAA
The DNA here is from genome assembly GCA_022113835.1 of Atopsyche davidsoni. Taxonomy (NCBI): domain Eukaryota; kingdom Metazoa; phylum Arthropoda; class Insecta; order Trichoptera; family Hydrobiosidae; genus Atopsyche; species Atopsyche davidsoni. Next base: position 5,396,176 of record JAILWY010000001.1, read on the forward strand.
AAGTGTTATAAATAAACTTTAATTGTGCTAGAGAAAACCAATTTATTTTGTTGAAATATCACCAAAACGGTTTTAATTTGCCGATTGAATTAATTTAATCATTCTAAGTACATTTTGGTATAATTAATATAAAATTTATTTAATTACAGCCATTATTTGAAAAGAATGTGCGTAAATGAAATGGATAGTTGAATAAATATATTCTAACGAACAATTTTTTTCACTTCCTTTGGTTTGGAAATGCGGAAAAAAATTTTAAAGCAAATATTGTCACATGACGTAAGCACCAAATCAAAACATTTTATTCTGTGTATTTTGTAGGTCAAATTCTTTTTAAATGTAATATCATTTCATTTTCAAACCTCCCGCACCGCTATTTGTTTTAAAGATATTAAAAAACGCAAGCTGGATATTAAATACAAATATTTTTCAATGAAATAACAAACATTCGTGTATACTATCACATAACATTTATTTTTTATTTTCAGCACTCTTCGTGGTTTTATCTCTAAAGGAAAATAAACAATGGTTCATTATAAATTTTAACTACGCTTTCATCGGAGTAATTGCTTGAAGCAATTATTTTTGAAGCAAAAACTCATCTGCATATCTAATTAAAACACTATTGATTAATTATAAATAGATCTTTATTTTAATGCTTTGTGTTTAAAAAAAGCCACATAAATTACTTTTACTCGTCGTTCTTGATTGCCGATTTCTTACATATTTAAGAATATGTATATTGTAAGAAAATAATTTGGCTACATGTTTCGTAAATGGCGTTGATTTTTAGGAAAAAATAAGCAACCCAAGAATAAATCAGAAACACCCCCATCATAAGTGCCAATTTGCATATGAATTCGTGATATTCTGAACGTAAATGGCCATATTTGCTTTTAATTTACAAGGAAATCCAATTTGCTGAAATTACTAGCTAATTTTACTAATATAGCTCTAAATGTATGTTTCAATTTGTAAGAGATTGTATCTGGAATCAAATTTTGATTATAACTCCTGAATTAATATAACCATGAAGAAATAATGATAATACCATGTATTGGATTATTAATTATATAATTTCTATTATAATAAAAAACTATTGTGATCATGCAAAGACGAATTCTACCAATAAATAATTTTAAATCATTTTAATGAATCTTAATTTATTCATGTCTATTGTGTAAACAATATTTAATTGATCGATTCAATCATGAAATAACGAGAAAAATCCTTGATTTTTTGTCATGACACGTATGAGGTTTAAGCCCGTAGTAACTTAATTGTTTCTGATTATTTCTCTTGGACTTTTATTGTATAAATAGTGTGCACAAAAAAATATTACAAATCAAACTAGTTTGCCATTAACGAAATATTTTTAGGAATAATCACAATTTGCTATTTGTCGGTATGCTCATTGTGAAAACTTCTGTGCAATGCTGACATTTAGATAACAAAATTTCTTAAACATTTTTTATCACTTTTACACAGTTGATTTTTTTATTGAAATAGGTTCACAATTTACATGAGAATGTTTTTGCAAACTTTGTAAAACATTCCTACATTAAAAGCTCTCTAAATTATTGTTTTATATTCAGTTTAACTGTTTTAATAAGTCTCGAGGCTTTTGCGGTCTTTCGGGAAGTTTGGCGAGCTTTTAGTAGGTACGATAACTCTCCTCAATGCCTCCGTAGACGTAAGTTTCAAATATTATACAAGTGTTTTGTTTAAGTTTTCTTTTGTTAGCGCTATACCTAAATTTCAACCCTTGTTAAATTATTTCGACTATCGCTTTACAATAAAATAATAGTATCTATTAAAAATGTTCCTTGAAAAATATATAGATTTTTTTACAAATAGTTATAATGTATAACGAGCCAAAAAAATATATTTAAGCTCTTATAATATTCCATATACTTATTATCTCAAATTTATTTTTAATTAATAGTAGTAAACTTTTAAATATAAAAAACTCATTATTTACCTAGTGTGATTACTTTAAATAGGTCACAATGAGTCGATAAAAGCTATTTTAGCAATAGATGTGGTTAGTTTTAGCACTCTCATAGCATTTTTTCCAAGTTTTAAACTTAAAACTTTTTTTTCAAGACTTTCCACTTTAAAGCTTTATCGTAAGTATGCCATGGACGGATTTAAATTCTCACAAAATGTATTTCATACTCCGATATTGTAACTTGGAAATCGTTTTATACCTTGATATCCAAAATGATAATGAATTTCTCTTGACATTATATTACAATCGTGAATAATATGATTACTTATCTAGCATTCAATGTGTTATCACATCCAGCAAACGGTCCTCCACCCACTGCTGGCCTTGGCACTGTTCTGAATGTTTCCGTAACTTTTTCTCTCACTGCGATGAAGGGCATTGTTGATAAAACAATTCATCAAAAATTCAAGTCCGCCGCTCTCTCCGTATGGACATTTACCTATAATCAATCTTCCTTTTTCTCTTCTACGAAAAGCTTTCACAAATTTCTGACAGATTAATTTCTACAACAATTTAAGGAGGGCGAGTTTTCTATTTATCCTCGAGCCCTTCGAGTAAAAGTTGTACAAATAATAAACACGCCGCCACCACGAGCATTCCCTGAACCTCCATCAATCTCCATAGTAAGTTAATTTAGATGCATCTTCCGCGAGGCTTCTCTGCCTAACCTAATCTTGCCCTCAAACAATATCTGGAGACGACGCCTGGGTTTAAGCGGTGATTATATTATCCGCGTATCCGTCAGTTCGCCATTAGAACAGAGATGTCTCGTATTAAACAAGATTCGTATCAGGTATATGGTAATTTAAACTGATGTTATACACTCTAAACTGCCAGAATACGTCGTAATACTATAATAAATGTCTATTTACGTAATGCTATCACGATAACACGCAAATCATTCCCCGACAAGTAAATTTGGACGGATTAGCATTTTTATTAAGACCGAACCTTCGCCTTGAATTCATTTTAACTTTACCGAGTCATAATTCTTTGCAATTTGAATAATGTCACATTTTTACTACCTTCGCATCGTCATGCATCATTATAAGTCTCTGCGCTTTGTAAAAGAAATGTTTAATAAGCTTGAGGTTGCATAAAGGCCTTCTGCGTCGTACCGTAGAAAAGACAGCTTGTTATAAATTTTCTTTCTCGAAATGCAATTTAGCAGCAAGCAAAGGGAACTGCGCAATTATCTGTTTTCTTTTTTTCAATAGAGACGGAGAAAATCCGCTTAAACCTTGTTGTTTTCATAATTACTTTGCTCCGTTCATAATAAGCAACTGCACCTGTCTTTTGTTTATTCCGATAAACCAAATTAATTCACTCAAATTGTATTTAAATAATTTCTTTTGTTTCAAAAATTTATTTTATTCTTTGCAAGGAACATAATCACATTATATTTGTCACAATAAATTTACGGATATTTATTCAATGTTTACCTACCTAACAGTATCATGTTTTTTTTTTTTTTTATCTATTGTGACTTTTAGTATCAAAATAAATTACGTAAATTTCCTTGGAAACAATAATTCTGAAATAACAATGCAAAGTTCAGGAAAAGGTAATAAAATTTGAATAAAAATAAGATAGCACGATGTATAATAAAAGCACAAAAAACCACCGCTTCTCATGAACATGTATAAATCATTAAGAAATCTTCTGACTGGTGCACTGTTGACGTTTTCGCTGTCAGATATATCAACAACTAAAATGTAAACTAAACCTTTTTTTTCTACACATGCTAGAAATTTCTAATTAATCAGTTTCAGTTAATCTCCTCCCATGTGGCCAGGACCAATAAGTGTGTCGGCGGAGGGAGCTTATCAGTCCTAGGTGACCTTTATTCCGATCATGTTTTTATCTCAAGGCGACACACCGCAAGCGGGTCAAGGGTAAATGTTTTAATATTCCCTATCTGCAGTCTTTACAGCTTTATAGGACAACTTCATGAAAAACTTTCCTCTCAATTTTTTTTTTTTACATATCACCGCGCATAATTTCAAGCTAGCGCTATCAAATTAATCAATTCAAACATACCTTGCACAAATAATCCACGCTCTGCCAAATCTATTTCGATACAACAAAAAAACCAAACAAAACACTGGTGACAACCTGAAATTCACACTGTGACACACTGTGCGGGTGCAGGATGTGCCGCAATAACGGGAAGAGGGGATCGCGCGGCTGTCAGAGCGCAGTGCCGCCGTGCCGACGCGCGAGCGGGGGAATACTTCGCGGGGAATGCGTGCTGCTCGGGCTGCTCGGGCTGCTCGGGCTGCTCGGCGTCCGTCGCTGGGGACGTCCGCTGGCTGACTGACGCCGGGCGCCGCGGCGGCGTCCCGCTGTGTTTATATTTAAGAAGGCGAATCCAAGTTCGCGGCGGGCGATTGTTTCCGGAGGGTCCGGGCTATTTTGCGCCTTGCGAGTTGCGCGTTTTTTTTTTTTTTGTTTTTTTCGGTTTAATTGTTTCCGCTGTGTGAAACGCAAAGGGCGGCGGTTCGAGCACGCCGCGGCTTGCGCGCTGTTTCCTGCACGCCGCTAATCTATAACCGTATTATATCTGTACTAGAAATGTTGCCCGTCACAGAACGATGCAATAGTGTTTGACTGAATACTCGAATAGCTGGATACTCATTGCTTGACATTTGTGTCACATTTCGTGTCACTTTCACTGCACTGTTCGTTATTTGAAAAATTCTAAATTTGAAATTCTCGCGGTGAACAACAGAATCCTATAATTTGTAAATAAAGCATATTTTATAGTTTTATTCAATTAGTCTATAAATGAAAATATAATCCTATCATCTTAAAATTATATATCCGCATATAACTGTGGAAAAACGTACTGAACTTACATGCAAAAAATCAGCGTTTTATCTTTTAATATATTCTATAGAAAACCAAAAAATGAAACATACGTACACACACACAATGGATATTATTATTGTAGATATTCTTCTTCATCGAGTGCCTCTTCTCAGATGAGGTTGGCGACCATTTCACTGAGCATATACTCGCAGGAAAATTCTGCTGCCCAATATCATTATAATAATGTTTATTTTTATTTTAATAAAATACTTGAGTGATTTTCCACATGTTCGTTTATTATTTGTGACCGGTTTCGCCAACCTTTTACGTTAGCATTATCTAACAGAATGAGATTTTATATAATAATAAGCAACTAGGTAAACAATTGTTAAAGGGAGAGGTTGTTAGAAAGAAAAAAACCTATTGTTTACAGATAAACAGGATAACTGCTGCTACATCTCAAGTCACTACTTTAGATAATTACCCCATTAATATAAAAACATTTGTAATTATATAGAATCTTCCAATTTTCAGGTACATTAAAATCACATTACCCATTACCACCTGACAATCACTCTCTCTCTCTTTCCAACAACCTCTCCCTCTAACAATTGTTGACCTAATTGCTTATTATTATGTAAAATCTCACTCTGTTTGATAGTGCCAACGTGAAAGGTTGGCGAAACCGGTCACAAATAAAAAAACAAATATTAAAATGGAATTACACCAAGTACTCTCTGTCAAAAATATTAAATTTCTATTATATAATCATTTCCTTACAAAGCTCCGGCGTTTATAAATGATACTCCTTCAGCAGCAAACTACAGAAACAATCATTCCAATTCCACTACTCTATTACCGATTGGCACCAATGCACAAGCAACACAATGGAGAGGACGGGGAGGTATATAACTGAATATGGGTTATCAATATTTTTGATTGAGTCTTCTTCATCAAGTGCTTCTCTTCATTTCGCCGAGGATATACTCGTGCTGAACCAGTGTTCATGCTTTTCTATGGAGAAAATAGTGTTGTGTCCTTTTATACTGCAGTTTTATATTGGAAAAAAAGTCTAGTTATAGGAAAAAATAGAGAGAAAAAAATTCACGAAATGGTCCGTTCTGAGATAAATTGAATTACGTTATTATCAATTATTACAGCTGGAAGCGACACCAGTCAGAGGGACATGCGAAAACATAATAATGTCACCACTTTGTCTGTTTTACTTTGATTTGATATATTTAATTTTTAAAAAATTAAGTGTCACTCGGAATATTTAAATATTATCTCAGATAAATACATAAATGTATTCAATATTATTAATAAAATACTTCAGGGATTCATCCACATTTTAATTTTTATCAGTAACCGGTTTTGCGTTGCCATTATCATTTTATTTCAATCATTTTTACTCAGTTGCTGCACAAGGGTACTTGTTATTAAAACCCTGCTAAAAACTTTATTTTGAAAAAATATTTTTCAAATACTAGACGCAAAATACCCTGCAAAAGATTCGGTATATATAGTTATATATGTGCGTGTGTACAAGTGTTTTTTTTATGAATATAAAGTATATATTAAAGTTCATCTCAGTGTTAAACTGTAATACGCATTCAAGAAATTTCTTATATCAGAAGTAACCCAAATGCTCGCGCAATAGAAAGTGTGCACGGATGAGTGAGCACATGTGCCGAGAATAAATGAAAAGCTTTTGATACAACGCCATACAAATTCAAATTACAAACATATTCACACGCTGTATAAAATGGCCATAATATCAAAATGAAATATGTTAGCTAACATATTGTGTATTGTTGAATTATATGATTACTTATTATGAACATTAAAAATGTATGATTTATTATATGAACAAAAAGCTCAGTATTTTCTAGTACATATTTCTATTTTTAAGAAAGTCTTAGCAACAGAGTCAGATAACATTTACTGAAATTATACTATTTTTCTTTTTTTTGCTTCACTCAGTACTTTGTGTTAAAAGTCTAGTATTGCAAGTCACACAATATTTAATTAGGCATAATAAGAACATTGTTTCATTTATAGGATATGATTATTAAAAATTCTTGTCTAGTACTAGTGATTGGTTAGCATAGTTGGTAATGCACCTGCCATGTAAGCGAGGGGATGTGGGTTCGAATCCCGCACAAATCACGTTGATATATTTTTCTAAGAGTTTCTTTAATCAATTTTCAATATTTAAAAAAATGTTCTTAATCATTATCAATCAATTAAACCTGTATAGGTAAAATCGTACTTCCTGTGAGATGGTCTTCACAAAAAACCAATAATTAAATTTAACAAGTACGTGTATTGACATAATTAAATAGACTAATATCCAGATTGGATTTAAAATGCTTCACTCAGTACTTTGTGTTAAAAGTCTAGTATTGCAAGTCACACAATATTTAATTAGGCATAATAAGAACATTGTTTCATTTATAGGATATGATTATTAAAAATTCTTGTCTAGTACTAGTGATTGGTTAGCATAGTTGGTAATGCACCTGCCATGTAAGCGAGGGGATGTGGGTTCGAATCCCGCACAAATCACGTTGATATATTTTTCTAAGAGTTTCTTTAATCAATTTTCAATATTTAAAAAAATGTTCTTAATCATTATCAAAAACTCTTGTATTTAAGAAAATCACTTTAGTAATACATTAATTCATATAGTATATTTTTATGATACTATATCAAAAGTATGTTATGTGAATAATGTTAGTATAATATTTGAAGTAGTTAAAGCTTCAGGTTCAAAATAATGTATAAAATACACTAATTTAAAAAAAAAACTAATCTATGACCCAATTATTTAGACACAACCAAATCCTATTTTATACGTTTACACTGTTTGATCACATCACTTTTTATGATTTTTACAATTCGTATTTTTAACTCGAGTTTTTTGCGTTATATAATTTAAATTATAAAAAAAAATTGTTATATGAATTCTTGGAGATACAAACGAACAGAAATGTTTAGAAAGACTCGTATTTTAGAAGTGCATTTATAAACGGAGATCGGGCGGAGGAAGGCGACTAACCTCCGAGGAATGCAAGCGCCAGCAGATGGCTAAAAAATATCTCCACCGACTAACGAACCGTGAAGAGGTGAACTCATATCGTAAGAGTGCTCAGTAAATTAACACACGAGTACAGTCAGTAAAGACCATGTACTGGCCTAATTTAAACTGTTTTAAAATATTTGCAAACTCTAATAAAACTACCGTTTTATAAATATATTTTTGATGCATATTTGAAACAAAGCTACAATAGAATGTAACCTCTCGAAGTCTTGTTTCAGGCGTATTTATAGAGAAAGGTAGCCAAAACTCTGAAACTTGTGAGGCAACTTGCTGTTTGACTCTAGAATAACCTCTTAGTTATTAATAAGTTATCCTAATTTTAGCAATTATACTTTGGTCAATCTTAAAATGATTAAGTTATACATTGAAAACGCCACAACACATATTATTAAATATATTTTTCATATCGTTGGCGTTGTTTGTAAATCAAAATTTTTTTTCATTCTCAATAATTTTTTCGTCCATATTTATCAAAATACACTATGTATAGATCTTACTTTCTTTTTCTCAGTGTAAGTTTAATAGTCCACTTACCAGCATATTGTTACATTGTAGAGTAGTATCATAAAATGTCGTCTCGAATGTTGTATAAAAATAATTGAAACTATGTTACACAGATATCTAAAATGTATTGAATACATATAAGAATTTTTAACAAACCATAACTATGTTTTAAATATTCAATATGCACATGTTTAGTGTATAGTACAACAGCATTATTAAATACTCACAAACGTATACATCTTGGCCTATTTCACGCAGGTATTTCACGACCTCGGCAGTGCTGACGTGGGTATAGGAAACTCATTGCAGGGAAATTATGGGTACGTGTATTATATACCTCGAGGCCGACTTCATTAGGGTACCTACATAGCATCCAGGGCGGGGTGTGCAGCTTGCGATACGTGATATGCCGCGGTCAGGTGCCACGTGATATGACGTGGTCAGGTATCACGTGGTCTGACGTCACACGTGTTGGATGACAGAGGTTACTGCGGACCTCACTAATTAGTGAGGCAGCAGCACTGACATCCGCCACAGCGAGGCTCACGAATGGTTTCAACAGAAATAAACAACTTACATAAATAAAATAGCAGTTCCGATCCTTCAAGTTATTCAAATTCTACAACATACCACATTTTTATAAATTTATGACTTGAACATACATACTTGAACGATGTTTTTTAAGGGCGGAAAAATCATGGAAAAAAAACAACAACTTTTACATAATAAAGACTAGACAAAGTTGTGCGGTAGTTGCTGCATAGTCATTTATATCATTAAACTCTACTTATATGAGTCACTCGATTTTAGTATTTAAAGGCAAATGCGCATTACTTCTCTTGTAGTAAATCTGAAGCCCGATGACGAAATAAATGATTATAAGGTCAAAAACATTATGCGAAATCTTAAGTTCACACTTGTAGTAAACAATATGTTCACAATCACGTGTAAGTTCGCAAAAATAATAATACTATCGCCGGTTTTTTTTTATTGAAAATAATTGCTAATAGCTGTTGATGGATAAATTTATCTAGATTTAACACAAACATGACCTTTTTACTTCAAGAGATATCAAAGTGTTTATGAATTTCAATTATTTTGAATGTGTGCATAATTATCGCACAGAGATATACATATGAAAATATAAGTATCACTATTTATCTACAATGATGAGTAATGAAACATATTCTTAAATTTAACAAAAAAAAAAACAAATCTCAAATTATAAAAAAATCTTTAATTCAGTTATAATATTCTATAAATATAACTTCCAACCGTGATTTTTGCCCAAGTATAATATTTTTTCTACTAGTCTTAAAAATATTAGCTTTAGCACTATTCAACACGACATGTATCAAAGCAATTCAGCAAGCCTCATCGTTCAGGATCGTTACTTGAACATAAATTACTACATTTGACGTATTATCTTTTATATACATCCGCGAACACATTACTGAATGGAGGCTGATCACTGTAGGCATACAATTTACGGACAAGAAACTTTTGTCAATTGACATTTCCTGATAAATTACACTATATTTAGTATCCCTTACAACTCGCGTCGACTTATTCTCAGTAGCGGAATATCAATCACTTCACATTCATCGTAATTTATTACCTAAGAAGTGGAAATTGATCAAGTGCTACTTTCGCTGAATGTTGAAAAGCATTCATTATTTATGACTATCGATAAATACAAAAGTATTCATGCTATACTCACGGAAATATAAAATAAAAAATATTTTTACGTATACTATAATTTTTCCGTCAACTCTTACGAATCTGATCCCATTAGCATAAAAACATAATTTTACTTGTAATGTTTACCCTTTGAAAAAATATGCACGTTCATACTTTAAAATGAATTTTTATATCTTGCTTATGTGTACTTTTATGACTAAACTGCAAGAAGCTTACTAAAGTAATGTACACTAGCAAAAATTACCGTTCGCCACGTGCAATATAAGCTTTAGTACGATTAAGCTTGGTTGTAATTTCCGCAATTAAGCCTCGCACGTAATTCATTGAGCTATAAGACTTATATCAGAAAATAGATCACATTTCGTTGTGTAAGGTATTTTTAGTCGTTGGTGCATAATTTCATACAAAGCCGGTCAAACATCTGTCAATGTCAACCGCATTTTACGCGAGCGTCTCGACGATGCCAACCTTATACCCTTAAACATTTAATCTAACTTCAGTCTAAGAGCCAAGAAATTAATTTCTCCCCGAGTGTCTGGCCGTGGAGCAATTAGTTCACTCGGAGTAATATTCATTATGGGGGTGGGCATAAGGGTTACTATCGCAGGACTGCGGCATTATATAGACCGCTGAGCAGGAAATGATATTTACTGTTCGGACTCAGTTTTTCTCCTCAGCGTTTTCGACATTAATGCCCGCAGATCCGCGCAACTGTTTTTATTGCGACCAGAATGAAATAAATTATTCCAGAATTTACTGTCCTTCAAGGAATGAGTTTTTTTATCGGACACCCACGGGCATGTTCAATAACTTAAATTTACATATTTATTACTTCTTCCGCTATTTTTTTATGGGTCGCCGGGGATCGCCCTTAAAGGCAATATCTTGCGTCCATACATACCTAAATAAAATAAAAAAATAAATATTACTTTTATTCGAAAAACGATACAAAAGTATATTGACTCACTTTTTAGAAACTCCAACCGCACAAAACATTGTGCGCCTTAACGGGGACACATATTTAATACCAAATGGGACTAAAATATTTTTTTATAATTTTGAAATATAATTATGTATTATAACAAGAAACAGAGAAAACAGAGACCCCACGTAAAAAATATACAATCATTCTAAGCTCATAATAAAATAATCTGTTTTTTATATCAATATTCAATCAATTATATAATATCAATAAAATATTCTTTACTATCAAAAACGTGATGAGTTAAAAAAAAAAATTAGGAACAATAATCTCAGGATAAGTGATCACATGTGTATTTTGTAATATTTACAAACATCAACAGTATTTTAAATAAAAGTTATCCAATCACTAAATTACTAACTGCACTTATCCTAATTAATTTCGTTGGCTGTTAACTTTAAAACTGCTCCCAGGCATTCTTGATCCATTTACTCCCAAGTCAGGATCTGCGAGCGTTTCATGTTAGTCGCGACGAATAGTTCGAATAGCCGTCAGTTTGTGAAGTTGCAGCAATGGAATAGTTCTGATCCATCTTTAGACTATTAGGCACTGCGAGCACCCAAACTGTCCCAACTCTTGCTGTCAATCCATACGTGATCTTTCAAGTGGAACATTCAAGAAACCTAATTCCCTAAGAACTGTCTTTTCTGAAACCAAGGAAGTTTCACAATAAAAAACCTATAAATTTTTCATTACAATACAATAATATGACTTTTTATCCGTATATTTTATGAAAGGATTGGTCCAGTAAATATTTTTGAAAAATCCAAATTATATATATTTTTTTATTAGATTTAATTAGTTAATGTCTAGTTTTGCCAAAATGTTAAGTTAGCATCTTCAAAACCTCGCTTTCCTTAAAGATGCCAACCTAGCAAGCTAGGAAATCAGCCGTGTCAGTAAATAAAAGAGGGAACATCACATAATATTTATTTTAAATTAAAATATTGAGATAGAATTTATATTAAAATATACTAGTATTTATTAATTTCTCCTTACTTACTGTAATTACGCGTCTAAATTAATCCTTAACTTATTCAATCCTATGAATAGTTTTAAGATGGAATAAGAGGTAATTAAAAATGAGAAATAACAAAATTTATTTTCTTTATCAAAATAATAATTATTTTATATTTTCTTTCACTCTACCGGTTTTATTTTTTTATACTTATATTTATGTATAAACACTCGATTATTTTTTAAAATATTTCAAAATTGTACTTGCCAATCGCTCTGATGTCAATAAGTAACATAATAAAACATATTTTGTTTTTCTCGCATACTCTCCTAAAGTTATAATATAAAGCAAAAAAGGTAAAAAAAAGTAAATTTATTTCCTTTGGTGAAAAAATATATTCAAGTAACTCAAACAAAATTTTTCGGATCAAATTAGTTGGAATATCACCAAGTCATATTTCGCTTTTTCTTTACAACTAAGTGCTTATTTCTCATAAACAAACTCTTCTTGACATTTAATTCCAATTGAGGCTAAGCCGCAAAGCTCATGTTTTATTCATTCCGGGCGCATTTTAATAAACACCTCACCTTCCCTTAAGAATACAGCCACCCTACTTGCGGCGCAAATTAAACTTTTTCGCCACTTCCCTTGAGCATCGCCATTAAATAAAAGTTCATTTCGCAAATGGTGAGGACTCGGAATTTTTCACCGCGAATATAATGCGAGGCGTGTCGAGTCCAATCCCACACGAAGCGTCAAGAATCTCGTTGTTTTTTCTCCACGCCGGAAGCTCCTTTGATACCGTGAAGGTATTTTGTGAGCACTCTGCGATCGCGCGAGATACGGCTGTGATTTTAGAAAGAACTTTTCAGTTTATTGGGCGGGCTCAAGATAAAAGCTCAAAGCGGCTTTAAGCACTCTGGCAGAAGAAAAAAGTTTAAAACAAATTCTTAGCAATATATCACCATAGGAGCCTAGGAATAGCTGTCGCAACTATCAGTGTAATGAGCCTTTCTGATTCCAAGATCCATATCAAAACCTATCTTTTATATATTTTTTACTTTATTTGTAATTTGACTAGTTCCGTTAATTGTTTTAGATTTAATAAAAAATATTAATAGGATGTTTTGTAAAAATAACTTAGCACGAAAATTTTCCAAATCTGACTCTAAGCAGATTTTTTTTAGACAGTTTTGAGATTATCAATATTATGCTAGTAAATAACGTATTTTTAATCAGAAATGCAAGCTTACCTTGGGATATTTTACACATTGGTTTTTCATATATAATGAATTTTTAACGTGCTTTTAAATTGTATAATTAATAAGACAACTTGTGGCATCGTGTAACTTTAGTCCACATTATTAAAAATATACACAGGCTATCTAATCGAAAGCCATAATTACTTTTTGCCACTGTTATAATTTAGTCAAATATTGATACGAATCGAATTTAAAAATTTATAAATTTTCAATCACACCTAATAAAATATAAGCAATGTGCACTCTTTTTTCACTCCAAAGTTCAATATTTTTATTTTGTAATTCATATGCAATCGATACTTTACGGCTGTGTTTTTCTACGGCACTGACATGTTTGTACTTTTCGTCATTGTAATAAATACATTTTTTTTTATTAAATTTAATAATTAAAAATATACTATTTTGTGAATTATTTTAATGTTTATTAAGCTTACATAATTTAAAATCAATAATATGTATTTTAAATATCACATCGTAATATTTACCTTGTCTGTACATCAAGTCTGTTATTAATGTGGTACATGTGAAAAAATGCAGTAAATTATATTTTGCTATATCTTATATAAGATTAATTTTGGTAATATCTGCGGTAAATCATTTCACCCTCATCCCTTGTATTTCTGAGAAACAAGTCACGTGTCCTCCTGAAATCTCTTCGGGCGTAATGGGGTAATTCGACATAGCAAGACAAATGCGACAGCCAGCGAGCTACGAGGATCGTACGGCGATAGGGAGTGCTATATATAGGGGCGGGCGGGCGTACCGGGCTGCGCACTGACAGCTAATGCTGGAAAGCAAAAAACCAACGACACCATTCCACGGAAACTGCCTTCAGACAGCCCCGTGCATAATTATGAAGTTTTTCAAATATATATCTGACTGATATTACATCCACTTGTTACAAACCCAATTTCACATGATTATATTGATAGTAAATTATCTATTCAGATTACACTTAAATTTATCGTGTCTCTGACTTCACAAGAACAAATTGAGAACAAAATAAAAAATAGGTATGATATGACTTTTGAATAATTATAAAATGCTGGTTTTTTTTTATTAATCGCATTTTTTTTGTACAACTCAAGATTTTAATTAAAATTTGTAATCATACTACAGAAGTAAATTAAGTATTGATAAATGTACGAGTATAACAAAGATTAAAAAATAACTTTTCTCGGAAATTCGAGTCAAAGGCAATCCGTATACTGGACGGTCTCAAATTAAAAAAGAATTTTTTATACAAAAAATATATAATTTAAATGAATAAAATTATAATGATGAAAGTTTCGATAAATTTGTCGAGCAAAAACTCTTGAGTTTTAAAATATTCTTATCGCTTTTGCTTTATGTTTTTGATAAAACGATATATTTATTTTTTCAATGGAGGGTCAAGATGTGGTTTAAATATTTGCTTGACCACATGCAGATCAATCTAAGATCCAATATACTGGGTTTCCGGATAATCGAATTACACAGGCAGCAATTTCACATTCCGCCCGCCTGCAATTATTCAAATGAGGCTCTCACGGCAGTCAGCGGCGCAGCCTTTGTCCTCCGAAGACCCGTCCAAGACAATTCCTCTGGTGACACAATCATTTGCGTAAAGGGCGGGACTCACCATCCATCACCCATCGCATGAGCGAAATTCTCTGAGAACTGAGACGAACTAATAGTTTCCTCTGCCCCAAGAGTCTGTGCGCCATTAGCGGTGGGCCAATCGCTAGAAAACTGTTTTCCCTATTGGATATTCGTATTGATATAACACGCATGTCAAAGCTCATAAATCAAATTTAATAGCGTGGCAAGATCCCTATGAGTATATTTGATTTTTTTTTAAGCAACGTACATATTTCTATTTAAATCATTCATGTTTTAAAACTGAGAATACTGAGAGAACGAAACAAAAAATATACAAGAATGTCGAACTTGTCGAAGTTGGCCCCGTGAGGCTGTTAATCAAAAACTTAGATCTAATCACTCAATCAAAATAAAATAGACTAATGTTAAAAACAAATATAATTTATTATGATTTTATTGATTACGTTACAACTGAGTATTATAGGTTGTAATTTTTTGTAAATTCATTTGACAAAGAAAAGTTAATAAACTAAATATTAAATAAACGAAAAATAAAAGTATATATATATTAATGTAGATAAAAAAATATAGTACTACATCGTATGATTTAATTTAAAACCTAATATAATTTTATAAAAATATCAATATTTAGAATAAGTGAATAGTAATGTTATTTCAAGTTATATTTTTGATAGTAAAAATAATTAATTATAAGTCATTGTATAATAACAATTTTTAAAAGAATGTCTGAAAGTAATTATTATATTACATCTTTTTTTATAATTCATTCCATTATATAATTGAAATAGCAAGCCACCCGCCAAATATTTATAACATAGCTCACATTTAAATATTTGCGTAATGAATACAAGTAAAATTACTAAGAAACCTTGAATATGACCTTTTTTCCCTGAAATAATAATTTAATAATTCGCGAGAATGTAATTGTATATTTCATGCATATAACATCCGTTAAAATATATTTCTCACTAAACAGAAATAACAGCAACCAAAAACATACGCTTTATATAAATATCCATTATCTTTAAATTACACCGAAAACCCGCATTAAGGGTTGGAAAGTAATAGCTATTTTTTTAACGAATAGGCTGGGAAGAGATCAGTTCACTTGCTATTAGCAAGAGAAATAAATTCCCATATGGTTAGGATAATATTAAAATAAACCCTCGAGGTTTTTTAGCATTTCCACTTAGACCCTCTCACGTACACCCAATCTCCAAAGAATCCACTAAGGGTCATACAGAACGATATATTCCAACATTAAATAACTCCAGATTGCGTAGAAAAGCGTAATCTTGGTGAGTGTGTTGTACAATTTTAAAAGATTAAAATCTTTCGGTTCTTACTTATTTTATATATTTTTTTAATAAAATTTATGAATTAAAAAGGATCAATTTACGTTATTAAAACATACAAGATAATTGATACAAAAAAAGTCAGAAAGTAACTTTTCTGATTTCAGTTATAATTTTAATCAACTTGACTACTTCTTGCTAAATTAGGAAAATCATTTAATGGTATTAATGCTGTTTGAATATTCATATTTATAAATTCTATGAATATATATTAGACAATCCTCTGTAGACAATTATAAAGGAAAGCCTTGCTTAGGAAACGTGTTCAATTTATTTCAGGAAAAGGATTAAGGCAGTCATCATTTACCCTACTAAAATTTTTATTTAATTGAATTAAACAATAAGATACTACAAAATCTTTAAATTCATAATTATTTTCATGATTTAATAAACTTGGTATTTACAAATAACGTACGGCTTTATTTAAAGGACAAATATTGAAACATTTTTACCAAACGTGTTCATTTAAAAGCACACTTTAAAATTATAAGTTATGTTGCAACTGTTTTGAAATATCTATTTACAAATAAATAAATTACCAACCTTTACACGATTTAGAGGTAATTTGACGCCAAATAGTGATTGACATTGAAAAATTAAAAATATTTCTCAAAACATTATCATAGAAGGACTGAAAAAATTTCATGTAAAGATTTCCGTTATTCAAAAAAAAATTAAATTTGATTTGTGTAAATCGTTATATTTAGACTGATATAGACTGCTGAATATACGCGAACACATTTTCCACGTGAACCCTTAATAATTTATTTACGATGGCGGCATGTTTTTTAAATCTCTAAATAAATACAAAAATATCATATATTTTTTCAACACCCATTTTGACTACCACAAAGCAGGTAAAAGGAACCAACATTTATACATTTTTGTACGTAGTTTTTTTCCCTATATAATGGCATTTACTTAAAAGATGTCGACTTCAACATGTTTATAATTATTTTCAAATAAAAGCCAACAACTTTTACACAGGGTTTGCTAATATTTACAAATTTAAATATGAAATCATCAAAATATTACTTTAATCTATGTAGATGTAGAAGTTAGATTTAATTAATATTTTCTTAAAGGCATAAAGTCGATAAATGTTGATGATCATAAAGAACATCTTCATGACCGAGTCTCTCGTAATAGAAGCCACAGCCGAGCATAATTAATACTCTGATTCAATTACCTTAATTCAGCAAAAGCAAAATGCTGAGCTTTCCCAGTCCCGCATCTTCCGCTAAGCGGAGGCGAATTTGTTCTAACCCAAAGTAACTAAAATAGTTCCCAAAGCTGCGGTTCGGATAGAAGTTAGCTTGAATAATGGCGTCTCGGAGGAACGAGTAATCCGCCATGTTATATGCTCGGTTAAGACACTGCACTAGGCAGGCACTCCCGAAAATCTTTCAAATACGATTAGCAAGTTACTCAATGGATGTGTAATATTAAATATGATAACGAAATATGCTTTCTCGTTCTTTCGATTAGTTTTTGGGTAGACGCATAAAATGTCACGAATGTCTTTTTTACCGTGACTTGAAAAAACACCTGCTGACAATTACAATCTGGTGTCTCAATTCTATCGACAAAAATATATTTTATACAAGATTGTATGGGTAAAAATTTCAATATTTTGATTTGACACTTTGCTTTTAAGATATTTTGCAAAGCGTGTTAATATTGCGAATGTTTACATTTGTTATATTTTCACTAGAAATAATACCAGAAGTAGAGCACGACAAGCCATTTTCGCTGTTACTATCTAGCTTGAAATAAAATGGCCGATGTATTTTCCCATACATCAAAGTCACCTCAGCGAGGCTTACCTACAAAGTTGACAAGCAAAAAACACCCGCGTCCGATAAACCCTTGTAATCCCGCCGAGTGATCAATCATCCCCGATGGCAGTTTGTCATGTCTTATCTTTATTGCGAGAATTTCATTCATGCAACTGAAAATATCGAAGGATGGCCTGCCAGCTAAGGTGGAACGCTCTGAAAGCGCAGCTGAGGGCTGCGAGAACAACGCTGAAGTCCTGAAGAGGATTCTGGCTTTTCGTTTTCCTGCCGATGATTTATTGCGATTCCCGGCCAAGGGAAATGAGATGCCTGATATTGTGATACAAATGCATATTATATGCGCAAGGTCTTCCGAGTCGTATTTTGAACAAAAAATATATCATTTCAGGGTAAAACGGTTTATCTATACTCTGTAATCAATCACATGCATGCATTTATGGGTAATTTGAAAATATAAAATGGATTTTATGGGGCTGCCAGATAGCGATAATGTATCAAAATTGGTTACATGCTGCTTGGATTTTATATAATTCACCAAAAAATGTAACAAATCACTTGTATACTAAAAAACAACAACACATCAGTATTTTATTTTTGGCTAATATCTGTTGTCTACTGACTTATAAAAATTCAAACATTTCATTATAAAAGTAAGATTCGTTGAAATATTTATTTAAAAATTCAACACTGTGACTGTGAATTGTAATCTTCGTTAAAATATTTTGTATTAATCTTTTAAGAATACCTATTATATAAGATTTAAAATATAATCTTCACGTATCAAGCCATATATTGTGTACGACTTTTCATTTCCAAACAGTTTGGAAATGAAATAAGCTGAACCCTCCTCGCACGTCCGCGAACTAAAATTTTCTTTCAGAGAGGCCTTTGCTGTCAGGTTTCGATTGGACTATCGATTAGTGGGGTCGTATAAGTCTCCCACTTTATAGAGCAAAGTAATTACAGCTACCTTGTTGGTGATACCATAAAAGCCAATCGCACCCCTCGCGGGGTATACGGCCTGAAAGCACCCCTCTTTCAAACAGGGATTGGTCCTGATGAGCTTCGTGAATATGGACCTGATTGCAAATAACAATAAGCACGTATCATATGAAATAACGAGATTCTCCACTCTGTTTATCCGAATAATGATGTGCTGGTTTCATTTGGAATATATCGGAAAACATACATGAAAAATATGTATAATATTTGTAAAACTTATTTATTTACCAACAATGTTTTATTTTTTTAGTATTAAACGTGTTAAAAATAATTAGGTACCTTATTCATACCATTAATACATATACAAAGTCAAAATAAAAGACTTAAGTTCAAAAGACAATATGTGACTGTTTATGCAGAATCCACAGAAATTGGTTTTATAATATTTTTCGAGTTGCTCGAAAAATATTCGCAAAATTACTACATTCGAAATGTATAATTTTATATATAATATTGATCAAATATATATTAATGACTGCAAATATCTTATTTAACTATCAGTAAAATATAAATCATTACTTGCTTTTAATATTGTTAGACGTCAAAATTAACGTTTCTTGTTCGATAAAATCTCTTTTCAGAAACTCTCTTACAAGAACTTAACTCGCTAAAAGATAATATTTTACGTATCTTAATATTCACGTTATGGCTTCAAACTAAAATTTATGCAGTGAACAAAATTGTTAGGGACTATTTTTGCTTGTGAAACATTTCAAAATAAAATCAAATATTTGAAAAACAGAGAATTTCTCCAGTTTGACGAAAGTGAAGGATTTTTTCCGCTTGCAAGTTTCTGTTTTCGACCCACTGTCAGATTTGATATGAAACATAATTTAAATTCAAATTTCACCGACAGTATTTAATAAATTGAATTTTCATTTAATAAAATATTTATGAGGATATTAGCATAATGATACGGTTATTAAAGTAGAATTATTTTACTTTTGTGATGAACAGAATTTCATTGTGGCATTTGACGAGCGGTTACTTTTTATAAATACCAAGAAAAAGCGCTTTTTTTATGGAAAACTAAAAAAATGGATATTGTAACGTAAATCTACTGTAATCAACATCACTTTGTTTAATAGCTTTATTTAACTTTTTTGCTTTACTATTTATTTGAAAATTCCTTTACATAGATTATATTTGACATTTCAAAACGGCTTATGAAATAAACAAAATAATAAAACCAAGACATACATAATATGAGCAAAAGATTTAACTTAATTTAACATATATCATACATCAATGTGGACAAATAAACAATTTTTTCTTTAAGGACGAGCATTTTTATTAAGTTCTAAAGATTTTTATGATCTTGATAAAACATAAAGACTATCTTTAACGTCTATTTTTAAAAATCTTATGTTTTTATGCTCAGTAATTACTATTAATAATAAAATTTAGATTCAAAGATTAGTAAACTGTTCAAATTCTTAGGTAACCAAATAACAGTATACTTTTTCCGTAAAAAAATTTTTTTAATAAAAAAAGGTTTTCCTTTCATTTAGCTAGCATATTGAATAATATTCGTTAATCATTCATTTTTTTTTTAATAATTTTACTAGTTATATGATAAACATGGCTTTTTTCAAAATCCAAAACTTTCATACCCCCCCAAAAACAAGGCAATATAAAAAGTGTACCCCACGAGCGCCAACATCATAAAACACCCAAATTTGAATTTTATTTCAACTGAAATATGCTTTTGAGTTGTAACCGAAATTTGTCGCAGTCGCGCTAGGAATTTCACGAAAAATGCTTCACGGGAAGAGCAACACAGAGAACCTTTGGGCCTCTGGCAACAAATTATTTTTGGGATTTCAGAGTACCTCGAGGGACGAGGACTTTTTGAAATATCATACTGGCAACTTTTGACCATCCTACCCTTTGAATAATAAGTCCGCCATACTGTGGACTTAGCTGAAGGCTATGAGAATATTACATTTTTACTTCATTATGAAATACTTATCGTTATTAAAATGTACCGTAAAAAAATTTGTATTTAATTTTTCATATAAAATTTTCTACTTTTGCCCATTTGTATATCCTGCAAAAATAAAACAAACGTAAAAATACTGTATTAAATTAATTCTAGTCTCATGTTTTTCTTGCAATAAGTAGCAGTTTGGGCAAGTATGAAACACGGTAAACTTCCAGGAAACCCCTAAAATTTACATAATCCCAAAGGTTTAATTTAGAATTTGCGGAAATTAAAATATTAGCACCTGAAAATCTTCTATCGCAAACGAATGTTTCACAAGCAACCTGTATTATCAACTAGCCAGTTTTTTACCACGCAGAGATTGCCTATTAAATTTAAATTAAGTCGATTACGACATGCCAAGTACCGGCTGTACGCACCAAGAATCTGCCTTTACCTGCTTTTTAGAGAATTAAAAAAAACTGTTCTCCCAAGCAGAAAGGTGTAATGGCCAAATTATGAATATACCCTCAGTAATCCTAAATGATTATTAAAAATAGCACAAGCAGACTGTACGCAGCTTTCCATAAATTACTCTTTTTAAATTAAATTTCTTTCGCAAGCACAACTTCATTCAGTATATTTCCAAAATTCATAGGAAAAAAACGGGACCCACTTAACGTTTTTGTATTATATTTTTGCTTCTTAATAATTTAGGGCAGCTTTCTCGTGTTGCTCGCCGCGGGTGGGAACATCTTGTTTTCAAGTTGTTTAAAGATATTTTCAATACAAACAGAGACCCGTTCTGTTTTTGGTAGTATAATTTGCCAATCTAAATGATAATATTACTTGGAAAGTTTGCAGCGTTCTGTTTGCAAAGTTGGGCATCTTCATGCAAAAAGTAAACCAACTGGATGTTACTTCGCACGTTTTATTGCCAATCCGCATTATTTAAATCTTAAAAATTTAAAACTATCACAATAGTTTTATTTTAGCGAAACAATATACGTTAATATAAATATTTACATTTAATTTAAATTTTCATTTGAAATTAATTTCAGGTAAAGTGTTTGATTCAGTAGCTTCTATTATTTGACAATATAACATTTCATCAAAACTTAAATGTAAAGTACTAGCTCTTGTTTTTATTAAATTTGCATAAATCATGAGTATTTTGAAGTTTAGGTCAAACAATAAGTAAAGATTGGCATTTTAAATTTAAACATTTTAGATTATTCAAATTTTTCTTACTACCCACAAAATGAGCTAAATATATTTTCCATAGGCTAAAAGAAATAAGTTGATAACTTATTCACGTCTTCCATAATTTTTTTTAATGCGGTTCAGTGCACAGAGAAAATTTATAAGCAAGGTACAAAAAAATGTTTTATCTAACCTGCTTTATTATTTATGTAGTTATCAGTCAACATAAAAATCTTATATAATAAAAATACCTTGAGACTTTAATAAATTTAAAACCATGTCAAAGAAATAATTGGTTTTTCAATTCCATATCATTTTTTATAAATAATAAATGAAACGATTACCATAAGATACAAAACAATTGTTTTTTTATTGAATAAGCTTTCATTGTATAACAATCTTGAAGCCCAGTTTATTAATCTTGATTTATAATAATAAAAATATTTTATATAATATGCTTACAGAATTTCCTTTGTTATTCGGTCCAAGAGGCCTAGGTAAATCCAAATTGTCAATTCTTGTAAAGCGCGTCACATTTTAAGGCCTTCTTTGAAATTATTCCGGGCATCCTTTAACTTGATATCGTGAAAGCACCCAAAATTCCAGAAAAGGTCCGTGACTACAAAAGAGGACGAGGCTCTGACACACTTTGGCTGGACACTCATTGGAAGTTACGGCTACGCATTTCTAACTAAAAGTATTTATGGCTTTCGAAGCTTTAGTGGTGTTTTTCAGAGGTAAAATTTTTCAGAAATCTTAATCATAAAAATACGTAAAAAATTATTATTATGTTTTTAATTTGGTTTTTTTTTTGTTTTTCCAAAATAAAAATAAGAAGTAATATCTTATAAAAATAAATTTGATCATTCTAAATAAAAAGACTTAATTAAACCAAAAAGAATAAATTTATAAGTGAATAATGTTGGTATAATCAAATAGTTTTTTACCAATAACCTATCTGTTTTTAATAATAAAATTTAGAAGTAGCGAAATTTTTCGGAATAAATAAATAACCTAGTTGTAAAAGCATTGCCGATTTTAAACTAAAGACATTTTACTTTTTGTATCTTTTACATCAAAGCTAAGTGAATCTAAGCACTAGGAGTCTATAATCTCTACTTTGCGAGAGTTGGCAGCCACAAAGGAATAACCAGGTATTCAAACATCATGAAACACTCAGTTGTAATTTCAACTGTGTCCGGCTTGACAGCATTTTCTTTGTTGTAGACAGAAACATATTTAAACATATAAACATATTTTCATTTTACACAGATCCGAGCTCGAGATTCGGGCAAGCAAGAATGCTAGTCCCTGAAATACAATGCGTTTTTATCTTACCTTTCAACAGCTGTGAGTAAACAAAAAAATGCTTACAATTATTTTATTAACATATATTAGACATCAACCACAAAAATTTAATAAGTTTTTTCTTATTTTAGTAGCGTCTTGTTATTAAGTTAATCGTGATATGCATTTACAATGAGCCCAGCGTGCATTCAGGCCGGTTAGGGTGGGTGGTGGATTAATGCCTTTGCGGGCGACGGACTCGAGCATTTCTCCTGTGATTGGATTCCAATGAGATTAAAGCCGACTGGCTGCGGGAGAGCAGTCGAGACATTCCATTATTATAATGCCGGTGGAAAAATATCCCGGCTTGTACTCCCTGCCGAGCTGGATTACTGAGATTCTAGCTGACGAGCACGAGCTTGATCTCCCCCTTCGCATTTCAAGTAGAAGAGCGAAGCTGCACCAATTGCATATTATAATAACGATTTAAATAATGGTATTTCAACCATCGACTTTTTTCTAATCATCAGCGATTTACTTGCACCGATTTACTAATTAACCAATATCCTCTTAATTTGGGTGTTTGTATGGGTAAGTCATATTTTCAACGCAAAAGAGATGCTATTGACTAGTTACCGTTCGGTTGTCAGTTATGCTACAGCGTGTACAGAGGGTTCAAGAATTTTTAATAAACAGGGTTCGGCAGGAAGGTATGGAGTAGGCAGAGAGGTATGGGTGATTTTAAATAATAGTTACACTCTCTTTTTTCAATTTTTTATTTTTTTAATGGCAACATTACACATTGAAAAAATAAAATTTAAGTTTCGTTGAAAAATGAATGTGTAACTGTTATTTCAAATCATCCATACCTCCCTGTATCTATATGGAGGTATACTTAAGCCGACTTCACACACAGAGAAACAACATGCAACCGATTTTCAATTAACCAATGGCCTCCTTTTATATTCAGGGCTGTTTGTGGCTTGACCTAAGTAATCAACGCAAAAGAGAACCAGAAATAATACTTTAGTTTACTGAAGGTTTTGCATATCATAAAATATGGTGATAGGTTTTTTTTTTTTTTTTTTAATAAAGCTCAATACACCGCTTAAATTTCTTAGTAGTCTCAATTTTATTAGTTTCTTATTAAAATTTTGCATTACGTAGATTAAAACGTAAATAATATACGGTGGTGCATTAATTTTTTCGGATTTTATAAGAGATGGCGTTACTAGTATTGAATTGCATCAGGATATACTTTAACGTTT
The DNA here is from genome assembly GCA_022113835.1 of Atopsyche davidsoni. Classification (NCBI taxonomy): domain Eukaryota; kingdom Metazoa; phylum Arthropoda; class Insecta; order Trichoptera; family Hydrobiosidae; genus Atopsyche; species Atopsyche davidsoni. The sequence continues at coordinate 5,420,948 of JAILWY010000001.1, forward strand.
CATTGTGAAGCGTCTTTGTTGCGCTTTTGTTTTCAGTATATGTCATATCGCTGAAGTGTATACAACATTTTTTTTGATCTCTCAACATGTCAACTTTTGTACCAACAAGACGCAATTTGCGGGAAGCTTTACTTTTCTGTTTAAATTGGAAGAAAAAACCAGCTGAAAGTCACCGATTGCTGTGTGAAGTTTATGGTGAACATGCTCTATTGCAAAAAGCGTGTGAGAACTGGTTTCGACGCTTTAATAATGGTGATTTCGATGTGGATGACAAAGAACGTCCAGGCCAACCAAAAAAATTCGAAGATGTAGAATTAGAGGCTTTACTCGATAAAGACTCGTGTCAAACGCAAGCAAAACTCGCAAAATCATAAGAAGTTGATCTAGCAACAATTTCAAGACACTTAAAAGCATTGGGAATTATTCAAAACCAAGAACATTGGGTGCCACATGAATTGAAGCCGAAAGACGTCGAAAGGCGATTTTGCATTTCGTAAATTCTGCTTGAATGCCACAAAAAGAAGTCATTTTTGCATCGTATCATCACTGGTAATGAATTATAGATTCGCTACAACAACCTAAAGCATAAAAAATCATTTGGTAAGCCCGGACATGCATCAACATCGACGTCCAGGGCAAATATTCATAGCGCCAAGGTAATGCTGTGTAGTTGGTGGGATCAGAAGGGTTTCATCCACTATGAGCTGCTGAAACCAGGCCAAACTATCACGGGCGAGCTCTACAGATAACAATTGATGCGTTTGAAGCGAGCATTGGCAGAAAAACGGCCAGAATATGCGACCAGGCACGAGTCTATAATTTTCCATCATGACAATGCTCGGCCACATGTTGCTAAATCGGTTAAAACCTATTTGGAAAACAATGGATGAGATGTTCTGCCTCACCCGCCTTATAGCCCAGACCTTGCCCTTTCCGACTACCACTTGTTTCGATCGATGCAGAATGCCTTTTCTGGAATACGCTTCACTTCTGAACAGGGTATCAAAAATTGGCTTAATTATTTCTTGGCTTCAAAAAACGAACAGTTTTTTTGGGATGGAATCTATAATTTGCCCAAAAGATGGGAAAAAGTAGTGGCTAGCGATGGACAATACTTTGAATAGAATATATTGTACCGATTTTTTATAATAAAGCTCCAATTTCACAAAAAACTCCGAAAAAATTAATGCACACACCGTATAAAAAACGTCGATTTTTGTATATTTTTAACGGTATTTATAACCAAATGAAAATGTGTCGTAGAAAAGTAAGCAGAAAAATGTAAGAAGAGCTTTAATTCAAGTTGGTTGGGGTTGTTTTCACGACTCTGTTCACGCCACACGAACTCGGCGTTTTCTATTTACTATTGCGGCGAGGCTGACGCGGCCGGCGCTGCAGCCCCCGGCGCGGCCCCCGGAGGGTCCGGACACGTACTTCCGGGGTTAATTTAACGGAAGCAAGTTTTCTTGTGCCGCCAGCTGTCGCCCACGCGACTGTTTCAAACAAACCAAGTCCTCCGGAATCCGGGGAGGTTTAGCATGTGGAATAGTTTTCATTCAAATGGGAATACAAAAACGGCCAAGAATTTTTGTTACTTCGATAAAGTTTTATGCGAAATTGATTGCTTCGATTTTTCGAGTTGCATACAAATAACATTCGGTGGTGAAATGTTATCTCAAATATACCCCTGCATTAAAAAATTGTTATTATACTCAAATAATATGGTACTAGTAATAATTTTATATGTATAATATATGCAAACTTTTCATGTTTTGAAAGTTTCAGTTTTGCTACTGAAAAATCACATAAAGCCCATTATTAAGCTCAAAACACGTAACCTAAGGCTTCATGGTTGGTATGCGAATTTTTTCTTCATTTCATCACGAGACAACATAAACCCACTTTTGTTGTTTATATACGCTCAATAAGACAAAAAAAGTTATTACATACCAATGAAAAAATGAGCTCATGTCAAAAAACATAATTTTTCATATACGCAATTTTTGTAATGCACCTTAAATATCTCCGTCAGAGGCGAGACGGGAAGAGTATTTTCGATATCAGTCGGACCTTATAAAGCCAGTCCTCGGGCCTGGCAGTCGAGTTATATGTAAACTGATAAATATTGAACCGCCAGGCTGACGATGACATGTCCGTTACGTTGGCTATTGAGTGGTTTTCGTTGTATGTGCTCTGAGCTCCGTACATTCGCGGTAAACCAAATTAAAGTCAGGCGCATTTAGGATGATGTTGATTCGGATCTAACGCAGCGTGTCAAGTGCCTCGTTTGTGCTCGGATAGGAAATCGAACTACCTTGTTTGTGAGGTAGACGCATGTCGTGATGAATATAGACACATATTTGAACTACCTTGCCCTTAAAATGGTATGATAAATTTAGACACATTTTATTCGTGACGTCTTTTGATTATGACTATAGTATATTTAATCATATTAACTACCAGTTAGGATTTCTTAATATCTTTAAAAAAACACCCTATATACGTAGTAATACAATAGACTAACGATTTATCCAATAGTTTCATCCTATTTTGTGTGTTTTTTGATAGTTAAACTAAATAAACAACGCTAAAGCGGACGCTATTGTCCAGTTTCCGTTCAGTTGTTTGTTGTGTTACGGCTTGTGTTGGCAGATTAAATGTGCAACCGTGTCGACACTGTTGCCAATGATTTTATCAATCTTTAATTTTAAGATTAAAGATAAAAAGATAATTTTTAAAAAAATTGGTAAGTATATGCACTAGAAAATACTTGTATATTTTATTCAGCTTTTCACCTGTTACCAGGAATTCTAAAATATGTTTTTTTCAGGTTTGTTCAAATTATTTCATTTTTATATATACCATGAGGGTGATGTTTTCAGTGAAGGCTGTTTTTCTCCTCTCCGGGTGTCTGTTCGCATTCTATTTCCGGTGTTTTCGCGCGTTTATTGGCCGGGGTGGCAATGCTCGTGCGGCCACCTCTTCCCCTCCACCACACGCCTTCCTACAAAGTGCATTTCCGTGTGTCGTTTGCATTTTAACAATACATTTTTTGCCACCTGTGCAGCGAAGGCTGCACAAAAACCGTTTCAGGTTTGTTTATTCAGTATGCATACATATTTATAGACCAGCTTGCATTATTCGTAAAATATAGACAGAACGTCTTTTTATTTTAATCAACCGGTAGAAAAGAGGAGTTTGTTTAAAATTATGCGACACAACTTTTTTGATTTTATAAACCATTTTATTTTACTAAATAAAAAAAATATTATGCAAAACAAATAAAATTTAAAGTACTCACAATATTTCAGATATCTGTGATAATAAATTAAAAATCACAGCATTTTATATTATCATGTGAGCTTTTTTAGAATAAAATCACACTACAAAAAACATTTTTTTTCAGAAGACCATTTTCATTGATTTATAGCCATTAAAAGCAATGAAAACAGAATTTAACAAATACTGTATGCTTATAACTGCATATATATGCAGAAAATTTTCAACTTAATTAAGGCTTTTCGTGATTTCCCCGGGTGAAAGACCCGGGTTCTGTCGAGGGAAAACTTTAAAATATATAAAATAAAACGAAACTACTTTATCATACTTCCAATTTGAATTTCATATCCATAACATGTGCTAGTTAACAGACATCACTAAATGTTTGTGGTTTTGTTGAATGTAATAATCAAATCGTTAAAATAAGAAAAGAGAATAAATATTATCTTATCTTTTCTTGGTTTAAATCACAGTGAATTTTATAAGTGATGTAATAATCAAACGAAGTGATAATACCAACGTTAAAGGTTAGCAAAACCGGCCACAGATAACAATTAAAATCACAAAAGCTTTTAATTGTAAATAAAAAGTAACGTTAATCTACATTCAAAATACATTATAAACTTATTGCTTCATTAACGTTTTGTTTTATAATTAACCAGTTCAACAGAGAGCCTAAGCAAGAAGAGAAGTTCTATAAACTCAAACGCTTTAGGAAACGTTTATAATTCTGCAATTAAGAGTCTTAAGTCTTTTTAAAACTATTTCGTTTTAAAACTTCTCATGTCATGTCTGTTCTTTGCGAATCGATAAACTTTTTAATTGAAAAATTCCAATATTTCAATTATGCCGATAAATTTGGAAAACTTTTAATTAGATAGCTTCAGCAAAAACAACCCAAGTTTTTTTTAATTCTCGCTGTGAATAATTGAAGTCGACTTTTCAATTTGAATTAATATTTTAATTCCACTTTATAAATACTGATTACTATTTAAATTTATAAAACAATACAAAAATACTTTCATATATTTCTGGATGAAAAACCAATGAATCTGACCCAAACCTTATTTCGTCATTGTCAGTCAGATAAGAAAAGAAAGTTTGCAATATGTCCTCACAGAAAACTATACGAAGATAAATTAATCAAAGTTTGTTAAAGAAATTCAACATGTGATTCAAGAATTAATATTGAAAGACTTGAGACCTTATATTCCATTACTTGATTAACCAATCTAACGTTATCGTTTAAACGTAAAAGACATTACAGCACTACAAATTTAACAAATAAGTAATCTTTAAATGTACTTAAAATATCATGGAATCATACATAGATTTTATATAACGCCTGTGTTCATAACTTTTATAAATAAAATTAGTTTATTTTATTATCGTCTTATTTTTTCAGAATATTAAATGTAAAAAAATATGTTTGTCGTATTTCTAAATACTACAATATTACAATTACAATTATTTTAGGATTTCACGAAATACACGAAAACAAAAAAAATATTATTGAGTCCATTGCTTTGGGGTAATGCCAATTATATTTAAACGTATTTAATTAGGTATTTTCTATCTATACTAGTAAATTAATTATTTATACTTACGTCGGAAGACCTAGACTCAAATAGAATTAAATACAAACAGAGGCCAATCAGTTTGAAGGCAGTCTATCGAATTGCTGGCCAGCCGGTCATCTCAAATTGGATTTGTGGATAATGAGAAGTAAGACGGAGAAACTCTATAGCGCCAGTCTCCAGAGAAAAGTTCTCTCATTTATGAGTTTATACATGTACGTATGTTACTTAAGGATTCTGGCAGATGGCCATCGTCAGGTACACCAGCGGGAGGTTCTGTTTTTTCTGGTTACTTAGTTAATTGGGTGGAGGATAATCTATCGTAACAAAAATTTGGCTACCGTATTATATAAAAGGAAATGCAAAAAATTTGGTAAAAAAAAATTGTTATAACAAACACAGATATTAAAAAACATATAATTATTTATAATAATAAAAAATATGTATAAAGCTTTCATAAGCGGTATTACAATATTACAGCACATTTCATACTCATACTTCAAAAGTATTTTTAAAAGGTTGAATCAGCAAAAATTTTGCTATCGTTTAAAATGCGTAAATTTTTCTCATTTATTTTGATATTAAAAGCGGTACATATACTTGTATTTTACATATATGAAAAACGAAGAACCCACGTTGTGAAGCCGGTATGTCCTTTTGATGGAATTTTTAATAACATTTCGTCATTGTGATTGGACTCCACTATGCTCTGAGAGGTCAGAAATTTAACCAGCGCTGTCGTTTTAATAATATATCGCCACAGAATCTGATTTGTAACATTTTACACTTTGAATGAAAATTAAACTATTTTCCTTCAATATTTATAGGTGTTGCCGTTTTTATTTGCACAGTGTACACAATAACTCAATACAATGTACACAATAAGTATTTGTAAGTCAAGTCAGAAAGTATGATTATACTTTGAGAGATATCATAATATATGAAATATGTGCCAATTTGCAAAGTCTCATGGCAGTATTTAAATGTTTAATTCATAACTTTTTTACAATAAATAAGAGAATTTATTTAACTCAAGGCAGAAGCTATAATTAATTCAAACGCATGATTTATCGTTGTGTTAAAAAATAATGACTATATACATAATAAGAGATTACTTTTTTTTTTTTTGTTTGAGTTTTTTTGACTATTTTGTCTCCTACGAATTAATCCAATTTTTCGTGATATCTCAACAAAAAAAAAACACTGAAATATTTTTATCAAACGATTCCTTCTCTTTTTCAGCAAGCTATGTAATTTTTTTGGAATATCGCGTAAGCATGCAATAGCAGCCACTTTCCTCATACGGGCCTCAATCGGGTGTGATTTTACCCTTCCAGCAGATTTCCTTCAAAATCTTCCAATCTTTGAGCAATATAAACTAAGCGTAGCATATAAAAACATTAACGTTCTCAGGCAATAAGGACGTCAAAGTTACGGGACACAAATTATTCCCTGGAGGCTCGTTTAAAAGAGAACGCCTCCTTCCCTTCCCCCGTTATCCGTCATCCCTCAGGAAGTGGTCTCAAGTTAGATTCGAATCTTTTAATGCGGTCGGTCAAAGGGATTCTTGAGAATGTTTTTGTAGGACTGTATCCGAGAGTTGTTTTGTCAAGCTCTTTTTTGCAGTTTGGATTGTTTAGAATTCACAGTGATTTAATTTTGCCTTCAGCAAATAAAATCATCCAATATGAAAACATAATTCAGAACAAATAAATAGAAAAAATCGATTTTTTTTGACACATTATATCTCGTATTAATATTACATATATAATTACTTGTTGTGATACCTTCTTTAATTAATAAACTTGCTTTTAGATGTTTTTTAAACTTCTAATAGGTAATAGAACCAAATCATCAACAACCGAAGAGATGAACAGTCTTACTTATCATTTTTATTGTGGTTAAAAATAGCGCACTATTAGACAACCTTTATAACTATTTCCTTTCAAATCCAACGTTCATCCTCTCAGTGAATCTCTATCTAAAAAATGTATCCATTCTCTTAACAACATCGGTCTATCTCTTCGGTAATCTCATACTTAAAACTTTTTCGATTACAAGAGGTATCTCTAGTTTTCCTCGCCTTTTTAGAACTAGGTAATTCCTTAAATAAAACTTATTGCCATGGCATTATAAATACTTGGTGACTCGACATCTTAAATACGTCGAATAAATTTCTGACTTTAAATTTAACTGACTTATACTTATTTTGTGCCGTGTATTTATCTTAAGACTTAATTCTGTAGTTATGTATATTTATTAATGATTTAAGTGTTAATATATATTCAATACGAAACATCATTGATAAGACCATTTATCGTTTCAATCGTACTAATTGTACTTTTTGTATATATTCTACTGGCTGAAAAATTACAATAGAATATTATGAAGAAGTAGCCCTCGAATCTTTTATTAACTTTTGGATAGTTGCACTCTGTATAATTTTCCGCGTATTTACAGCATGAAATACATCATTTTATATAAATCAAAAATTACCCACGACATTACTGTGGTTGAGCTCATTGAGTATTTTGTCTTGTAAAGATTTGGGTGGTGGGAGGATTTTCATATATCACAACAACTGGAATTTACTTTCTTCGATTTACATAACAATACATCACTGTCTCCATCAGTCACAAAGCTTCCTTCATAATAACAAGTTTATTATTCTTAATAATTTTCCTAATTAATCCTTTGAATAAATCTATTTGCAATAAATATAATAGCTTTTTCTTTGTAACAACCTGCCACTCGCGCATTGGGCATATAAATCTTCCCTTTGTGATCAGATACATTTCTTTTCCTCTGTTCGCCGTAAGGGACAGGTTGGTTGCTTTATTTCGTAACCTTTGTTATTTTATCTACGTAATAGTAGGCAAGAAATTGCTCTGGGTTTTGATAAGAAAGCAGTCACGTCGCGGGATACTTTGACCCTCCGTGCTTTTTGCGAATGAAGTATCTTTTTTACCTTTACGACTCGAGAAACCTTTCTTGGATATTAGTTTTTCAGTTTTTGTGAAGCCATATAAAAATAATCACGATTGAAACGCATTTTCCAAGATAAAACATAAAACAGATGCTACAGGCGGATACCCACTGCATGACGCGTATAAATTTATGTTTACTTTTACTAGTATTTAAGCTGCCCTCTCTTCGAATCGAGACTAGAACCTACTGTGTTTGTAACCTTTGAATATAGTTGTGTTTATTAATCTTAATCATATATCTGAACTCATTAATAATATTTTATATAAATTTACTGAATAAGACTCCTTGGTTTTATTGGATACTTCTATAAATTGTAAAGAAAACAAATCAAAAATATTAAATAATTTTTATTTTGTCACAATAAGATTATTTTCGTAATGTACATTTATCCAAATCTGAAACAGTTAAAATAATATGTATATAAGGCCTGGAAATTAGGCCCATTTTAATTATGAAATAGTTTCGCCCTTTTAACGTTTCATCAGACTGGCGAGATAAAATGACCGAAGTACTAAAAAATAAAAGTGGTCGTAATCTTCAAGACATCTGTTAACATTTTGCTATTATTGTTTTGCTGTGAAGTTTTACAAATGAAACCTTGGTGATATACTTTAGCGTTTTTATGCACTTTCCTTAAAAAATAAGGTGTTGTTAAATATAAATTAATCGTATTTTTAGAAACAATATAAGAATTAATATAGTCACATAACTATATTATTGTTTTTTAGCTCGCTGAGTGTATATGGATTGCCATGGATGATAAGAATCGACACATCTGTTAGAAAGATATATGCAGCGAAAGAGGAAAAAGGAAGGATATACTAGGAATAAGGACCGCATTTTCCTGTTATTGAGTGAAATATTACTGGGCAGAACAATAAACTTACTGAAAAAATGAGAAAGGCATCTCTTCCACACAAAAGCTATGTCTTGAGGTACTGATACTGAGTTGGGTTTAAAGAACAAAACAACCTTCATTCTACAACAAAATATTTTTGCATTTTATCTTGCCAATAAGAAATAATTTTAAATCAATCGTAATGTGCGTTAAATAATTTTCTGATAGTTATTTATGAAATTATTCGTGTAATCAAATCGTGTGGTTTATTTATTGGATTTATGAGAGAGCTGTTGATATTTGGGGCTCGTTTTAGAGAGCCTCCATCACTGTCAGCCCCGGCGATGACGCCCCGGGCGGTAAGTCATGGGAGTCGCCCGTCATTGAGTCTTTGTTGGTCGCTTGTGACGTCATGAGATGACATAACTAATGACATCAGAATGAGTAGAAGGAGTGAATTCACAACCATCCCTCGGATACCCCCAAACACTCGTTTTCATGTATATTTATTTACAAAATGAAGAAGTATGTATTTTGAGTAGAGGGTCTATTCCATGTTATGAAAAATATTATAATGAACAGAATTTAGAAATTTAGTTGAAATAGACTTAAAAAGAATCTTAAAATGCTAATATTTTATTTAAAAAAAATAACAAAGGCTTAAAAAATAGCTTTTTTTCTAATACAAAGCATTTTTGTGTTTGGACACTAAACATCTGTAATTGCCTCTTAACGCTTCAAATTGCTTTCCCGTACAGCCGCCAGCTCAAACAGGTGTGGTTATTAAAACTTTCATTCCGATCGTTTGATTTTGAATACTCCTGTAGAAAATAAGTAAACAAACAACATATAAAAAAATATATTATCCACCTGTAGCATGTAAATATATGGTTTCAATAAGCAGTAATTTTCATGCATAGACCAAAATGGAATGAGAAATAAATGCAAAAATATTTTGTTGTGCTCCTTTATCCAAGAAAGTTTGGATACTTACCTGACTGTAAGTAATGGGGAGTCACAACTTTCTGTAGCAAAGAACAAAAATTGTCTTTATACCCGCCATCACCTTAAAAATATCGGAGAACTTTTAATAGGATACCACTGGAACGGCAAAATAAATACATTACTAAACATAGCCAAACACTCCTGGAAAACTTTTTAAGTTTAAACTAAAACAAGAACAGCCATTTTGAAGGCCGAGTCGGTTCTGGCGCTCTTAAAGGGAGCATTCTCCTTTTACGGCGCCATCAGCAAAATAATTTTCCAACTTCTGCATTATGTCTGCGTTATTGCGATTTGTTATTTGAATATTTACCGCAGTCTGCGTCTCGCCTTTCCTCGCACAATAAATTTATTCGTGATTTTTATCTATCAAAATATTATAAAACATAACATTTTAATGATTTATTATTAAAAAATACTTGCAAAGTATAAAAGTTACATGGTATGAAACCTTCTATGAGCAAGTAGAGTTCAAATTACAGTTGATACATAGTTAGAGTTCGTACAAATCAAACACTGATTCCGAATATTTTCGGACCTCAAAAATCAACAAAATGTTGGCATAGCGATGTGACATCATTCCGTGTCGTTTGAGTTTATCTTCCATCTTTGCCTTACGTTCAAATAAACGACTTGGAAATTTATAACTTGCTGACTCTCATTATTTTAGTCGGGCCGGGCTGGACGTCCGCGGATCTGGTCCCGTCCAGGCAAATATTAGATATGATGGATTATTCTGGGTTGCTGGTGAACTTCTCTTTTTCGTTGTTATGATTTAATGCCCCGGTAAATTTATGAAAAATGTTGTATTTTTTATTATTTATCGCCTACAACGCTAAGGGTGCGCAGTGAAATGAAAAAATATTGGCACGCATACACTTAATACACCCTTTTTAACCCAATAACACGGGTTGCTTTTTTATGTACATACAAGATACCGGGCGTCTTTTAATATCAGTTTTTGTTTTTACAACCTTACAATTTGTATTTTTTACTACATCACATTTAGAGGCTTTTTGGATGTTTATATGATTAACTATATTTTACAAATCTTCATTAAAAAACAACGCTTTATCGTTAACTTTCGGGTAAAGTACGTGTTATTTATATTTTTAACTCAAAAAATATATGAAGCAATATTTTACGATTTAAAACCTCTCACGACTAGTATCTTTAGTAATAAATCTTTTGGTAATTTTTTTTTTCAATGTTTGTGCAAGATTTTTTTTAAAATCATAATTTATAAATAGCTTGATGTCTGTAATAGTTACAATAAGAAAATATCATATTCAAACTAATCATGTTTTTGCGCGTGTAAGGAAAATATTAAGGGCAAATAATATCCCGTGGCTTTTCAAGAAAATATAAAAAAATCTTAGACAGATAAAATAAATTCTATCATACTGATTAATATTGTTTATCATATAATGAACTGGCGCCAATATGCGAAAATATAAATATTTATAAAAACATATATATTTTTTATTATGACAGAGAGCACAGTATTAATATAGTTAAAAACTACATCAATAATATGTGAGCGATCTTTGAACTCTTATAATCTTGTGTGGTTGGTTTAAGAGCGATTGAAAACTTTGTTTTTTGAGTCGGAATCACATTTCACCCTGATGAGTTGACACATGGCAGGCTCTGTCATCTCTGAGCTTTCTGTTGAAATAGCTTTTCATCGCCTCATCCCTTTTGAGTGATGGGGTTAATTCAAAGCACAGTCCATGTCTTAAGCAAAAAAATCAGATAGTTTTATTATTTTGTGCGACATTATGTCTAATATATTATATAGTTCGCCCTAATGGGCCAAACTAATGTTTATTAATTGTCTAAAAATTAGCACACCTCTTTAGCTACTTACTAAAAACAATTGCATGTTTTATTAAGATACGGTTTTACATTTATTAAATTTATTTATTAAAAAAATATTTAAATAATGCAGATTTTACATGTGAAACATAACTATAACCGCTTTCAATATATATGGTGTACCAAAATTAACGCAAGATTTGAATTTGTCGCCATTTTTGCAGTAAAGTTTTGGGATTACTTAAAAAAAACAATTTGACAGCTGTCAGTTTAGGGTTAGTAAAAATAGAGCGTTACACGATAGAACAACGTGTCTTCATTATTGAACAATATTTCAAAAATAATGAAAGCTTGAAACGACTAATGAAAGACTAACAACTGCGTTTTCTATTTAATTCAAATCTTGCGTTAATTTTGGGACAATCTTTATAATGCTGAATAAAATCACCACACTTGTACAATTACTTGTTCTGTCAATTGATATGGGTCATTTGGGATTACGACACGGATTAAATTATTTAATCCTTGGAAAAATTAAATCCTTAAGATGAGAAAAATCCGACGCGCTTAAAAATAAATTACAAGAAAATTCCATTAAAAACACAAAACAACATAAAAAAAAACAACTCTCCACAAAGAATTAACATGAAACTTTGAAATATGCCTTTCTTCTCCAGCTGCGCGTAGCCACCTCGGGTGAAGACCGGCCACATAATAATATAATAAAGTTAATTGTTGTCTTTGAAAGTTGCGGAAGCCTAAGCGCTAATAAATTCAACGCAACATGCTCGAGCCGTCAAGCCCGCGAGCCTCCCCGGCCGGGCCGCTACAAGTTCCCGTGAGTTTCTTCGGCAAACTTCTCGAGTCTCTCTGAGCCCGACGTGTTGTGTCGGCTTACACGAGATCGTTCACAGAAAGAAATGTTAGTAAATAGGCTCAACTGTTACGAAATTCGCAAGTACCTTATACCGCTTGGGTTTATTTCGTGCTCGATCGGTGTTTTATTGTATTGAATTTACTCCCACGATGAATTATCTGTTTTACTGAGAAACTTTTTGGGTTTATTTTTTGTTCAAATAAAATTTGTATTAAACAGTAAAAATACATTAATTTATCTGTTAAATATTATAATCACGTTATAACTACTCTTCACAAACATATCTGCTTTAAAATATTATTTTCCCAATAGTGGAATTTTCACTGTGTCTAAGTTCAAAAATTGATACGACTATTTATTTGCCTATATATTTCAGTATCACATTCAAAGTAAAACTGTGGTTGAAAAGAATGCATCCTTAAATAAAAATAATTCTAAACATTGCATAAAAGTAAATAACACTTTGTATTGCCTTGCATTTATTAGAAATATCTTAAAACTCAATTTTACTGTAGTAGATATATGTGTGATGCGTTTTCATACATTGAAATATAATGTATCTTAAAAAAATAAGTTTTGGTGTTTCCTTTATTAATTTTGAATACATACTGTAAAATATTTAATTAATTGTATTTTTTTGCAAAACAAAACCCACCCAAAACAAACCTTTATTCAAATACTTTAGATGTCATAGATTCCGTTCGTTCGATTTTAATCTAGTTCTGTTGGTAGGAAGACAAAGGAATATACTTCAAAGACCTACAGCCTTAAGCAGGATCTCCCGTTGCAAATAAAAGTCTCATAGTATTCTTTGATGTGCATTCTCCATTTCCCTTATTTGACATTTCGAAAAGATCGGACTTGTCCTAGAGTTTGAAGGATGAAAAGGGACGATCACATTTATTTTATAAAATTTGACTCAATTTGACTCAATTTGACTAAGTTACCTATTTGGAGTATTCAAGACACCTGTTCATCACAAACCTAGATTTTTATTTTTATTAATATTTTATTTATAGCTATGATTTTTTTTCTACTTATGTCAATATATTTACAAAAATATCTAAATTTATTTATATTTGAAACACTATTATCATCTAAGATGTATTCAGCCGGATTTAAAAAAAACAACTAACTTCCTTATGTTTGTAGTTAATCGTATATGATTTCCTTATGTTATAAAGTTCAATAATTTTAAATCAATAAAAAAATGGCAAAGAAAACTTTTGAATCTTATATTTTTGTCGCGGCAAATTTTTTGAAATACCACATAATTGTTTTCATCTTCTATCCACCGTGAAATATTTTAGCAGCGATCACTAATTTCAACTGAATCTATTGACAAGAGTAGCAAATATATGTTTTAGAAAAGAAAAAAAATACAAATATGTTGAGTTACCTTCTTTTCCAATTCTACGCGTTAAAAATACTTCCTAATCCAAAAAAAATCTTCGTAATTTTTTTTTTATAATAATGTTGCTACTTTATTTGTGACATTGAATAACTTGTGTTAGTAACAAATATATAAATATGATAATAGACATCGTTATGTTAGAATTCCTGATTTATTTACATTTGAGTATAAAGGATAAAGTAATGTAGGCAGTATGGGCTCAGGTTTATGTATATTTTGTCAAAGTTATGAAAGGCTGAATGTATTTTTTTTTTGTACACTCAGAACACTTGTAAGATTTATGTTCCGGTATTATCGAGCTTGCATTGTGTTCGATATCTATTGATTTCTATCTGCTTTACAAATGGCTTCCTTTATGAGCTTTCATGCAACCTGAAATCCAACGGTATCTTGGGATTGTTGAAAAAATAGCGAAAGTACTTGAAATGATTCCAAACACAAAAGGCAGTACCAGGAGGAGATTTTTTTCCAAATTTTACTTTCATCATCAAAGGACTTTTGCAAAAAGAAAAATATTTTTTTACAAATATTGTTACACCACTTAACATTTTCCAACTTCCGCTTTTGAAAAGGTTTTCTGCTTCTTCTGTAAACTTTTGTGTATATATGCTAACGTGTATATATAAATATATATATAAAGGTTTTTGAACATCGTTATTTTTTCATTTTAAAAAGAGGAGCACACGAAATACTGATGGCGTATTCATTCTGAACTTATTGAATATATACATAAATTTTCAACTGTACCGTAGAAAGATTATACAATAGCAATGTGTTTCATCAATCAATCACCTCTCAAACAATCAATCACGAATCCCATGTGTTTGAACAGGTAGAATTGGTCAACGCGCTGTGTCAATCCAATGAATGGCATTTGAGCACTCACACCACCTTAATTATTAATTCAAAATTGTCAGTTGAGCTTAGTCATGTATGTACGTTAGTAAAATCTTTTTAATTGTTTGTCTATTAATTCATCAAAAACTAAACTCCGTCTTTATTTATAGCATTGAAAATATTTATTGATTTTTATTCTAAGTGACACGTTTTGTTAAAAATAATTGATGTTTCAACATTTATTAAAATAATTATCTGTCTCTGTGTACATAATCAAAGTTTTATATTGTGATATATATTTAACAAATGGTTAAAAGTTTCAAGTTTATAAAAGCTATAAAATGAATACCCTTTATATTTTGAAAACATCAAAATACGCATTTGCTTAAAAAAGTATTCGTTAGTGGAGTTAGTGTCATAATGGAGTATATCTTACAAAATAATTTATAGAAAAATCAATAGCCTTACATTTCACAGATAAATTAAATTAAGACCCAAGCCCAGACTTATTACCGAAATGTTATTCAGTTCCAACGATAAGACAACCCGAACATCACTAATTTGTATTAATCTAATATAATTTAGGAACAATCGAGCCTTAATTATTTAACCAGTAATTTCGACTTGTCTTGAGAATTCCTCGACCGCCGCACAGAGACCCGCATCCCTAAAATAACAGGACAAGTATCAATTCAAAGTTATAAAAGTACTTGTATCAATTCTAAAAAGCTTTTTTTTTACTTCAAATAACTTATATATATATTTAAAGTGACCAACGCATCTCAACGGAAACGTCTCATTTACATGGTATATGCAATTAAAACTTTCAATAAAATGTTTTACTATAAATTTATTATATTTTAAATGTGACATCGATATTATTTAAAAAACAAAGCTTATTGACACGATTAAGAGTGATTTTTTTACGTAATAAACCAAGAGTATGTTTTTTGTGTAAGCATTGCAATTTGGTGAAGTTAACTTTATTTAGAATAAATTTACAATAGCGCAATAATTAAAATATATCTATTATTTTCTTGCAGTTTTTGGTCCCGCTTTTATATTTTATATTATTTAATTTTTTTTCACAGAGAAATTATTTTTCATTATAATTTTTCACTTCACTCATCTTTTCGCAAAATATAATTACGTCCTTCTAGATTAGAAAAGCGACCCCCTGTGCGATGAATTGATATAGACTCAGAAGCAGCGACGCCTCCTGTGGAACAATGATAAACTCATTTCCTACTATAAAGGAAAATGAAGAAAGAAGAACAGGATTCTGTTAGCGCTGCCGTGCTGAGGATAGAAATTTAAATGTCCTCATGAATAATAATCCTTTGTTCCGACTCGCCACCAATTTTTTTCACAATTAATTTTTCAAGTATTTTTTGGTGTTCCGAATAAAAAAACCTTCTATGGCGTTTGGCAGACTTTATTTCACATCACTCCTTAGCCGGACTCTTTGTCTAGCCATGAATAATCAATCATTTAAATTTTTCCGATTTGATATTCCTGCATAAATTTTTGGCAGTTTAGGCACTCTTTGTTTCTATCAAAATGTATATTGTGAAGTATTTTTTTTATTACTTTTTACGGGACATTGTTTTGTTTCTTTTTGATAAAAGTTTCTCCCGGTGGATTTATAATTTTGTTATATAATACAATTTTATCGAATTTACATTCATTGATAAAATAAGTGGGATATTCAAGTATTATAATTCGATAATCACACAAACATAAAACCTATTAATCGACGCTGGAAAAAAAATATATTCAAATTGCTTCATAATAAACTTTTATTTTCAAAAATTGTAAAATTGTTATTTGATTATATTAATGGAAAAATGTACCCAAGTAAACAACAATGCGAAGCTTTCGGTCTATAATCAAGAAATAATAATTATTTTTTATTAAATATAAATTTTCCAGTTTTAATATATAGTACTGTGTTATTTTTATCGTGAATCGTACATCGTAAATCACCTTGCACTTATTCAAGACACTGACTGCAGTCATCACTTGATCATCTCGTGCTTCAAAGCCGCTGACCTGTCAAATCAACATTTCATCTTCACAAACATAACCCACTATCAATGGTCACTTAAAAATCTATGTACAACACTTGCACTTAATTATAATAATATAAAATACTTCTGAGATGTTTCATCACTGCGAATTGTTAATCACATTTTATTAACAGCACGCATTTACCATGAGCCATAAACAGCGGCATCCAGTCGGAATGGGGCAGTTGGGAAACTTTAGGGTTCAAATTACTGGATTGGATCTTCTCAGCTGGTGTTGGTGGTGCACGCTCCTAGCAGATAAGAACTGTTTAATTTCCGGTTCAGAAAGATTCTTCGTAAACTATAAACTAGAACAGCTAAGTTTCTGAACGGGGAACTCCGTAGTCTATTGCCGAATGCATGGAGTTTATTTCTCTACCCTGTTCTTTTAGAAAAATCTTTTATTATTTATTATATATTTAATTTTAATAAAAATTATAAAATACTTTTAAAAAAATGATTGCTTTGAATATACAACAAAAATTGTATGTTGACAAATTCCATGAAAAACCCACTGAAGTTTGATGAGAAAGTTTCACAGTTACTAAGCGAATTTAATATAAAAATTAAAGTTCCTATGAACAAATTCAAGTAATTTATAAAACATAAAAAAAATTCATGTCTCCACTGTAAGTAAACTTATAATGATTTTAGGTATGTAAATGATTTAAAACTTTAAAAAAACATGAAAATGAGATTTCGTTAATATATTATGTGCTGAAAGACTATGGAATTAATAAATAAAAACAAATGTAATACATTAAAAGGTTGTCATAAATCCACTAGAGTTTTGCTCGCATTTACATGTGTCTAGTATTATTCAAATTCGCTCATTGTCAATTCTGGTGTACAAACAAACAGCAAGTGTAGTGAGCACTCATCCGTGGAAAACCGTCTCTAACAAACCGGTGAAAATATACAGCAAAAAATATACATGTAGCCGAAACAAATTTCATTCAACCGCCCGACACGTCAACACCACATTGAATTGCAAATGGCGCCGCGATGCAAAACTCGAAGTTCTAATTATATTCTGGGATATTCCATTATTCAGTCTGCCAGTTTGTTCGGCATTACACTCCGAGAGCGAGAAATCCAATTGCTGCTAACAAATGATCATCATTTGTAACTTACACCAGTCGACCAGTCGTGGTCCGTCGCTCGCCCGGACATGGCATGGGGGAGAGCTCCTGTGTGGATCATTTTCCTTTTGCCGTACCTACGACTCGACCTAGGGTTACCGATACGCCACTGCTACTTAAAGGACACATAAAAACCATGCCAATCATCAAAAAATGTACGAGCGTCGTTCAAAATTCTCAAAAGATACAGCAAAAAAATATTTCAATATAAAAAACCATCGACTCGCAAAGTTATCTTTTATTCATTTGATACTTGGTGTAGTTAATTAATATTACTCGAGATTAAACCATGCACGTATTTTATAATAATTCTTCTTAGTTCTATTTAAATATTCATTACTTTCTAGAGTCCTGTATTAAGACTGTACGAAAACCAGTATTACAGCTTTATACATGTAATATTTTTGAGTAAAATACTTTAATGATTTTCCACATGTTCGTTTTTATTTGTGACCGGTTTCGCCAACCTTTCACGTTGGTATTATCAAACAGAGTTTCTCAG
The DNA here is from genome assembly GCA_022113835.1 of Atopsyche davidsoni. NCBI lineage: Eukaryota > Metazoa > Arthropoda > Insecta > Trichoptera > Hydrobiosidae > Atopsyche > Atopsyche davidsoni. Next base: position 5,439,291 of record JAILWY010000001.1, read on the forward strand.
CACTGACCCTGTTTGATAATGCCAACGTGAAAGTTTGGCGAAACCGGTCACAGATAAAAACGAACATGTGAAAAATCACGCAAGTATTTTACTCAAAAATATTAAAATTGAATTCCACCATTTCTTTATACATGTGTCATTTTTAATTTATGTACACCTTAACTGCAAAAAAATAACTTTTTATTATTAATATGATCACTATCTAAAATTAACCAAATCGACAAAAAATAAAAAATATTTTTTTGTCGAAAACGAGGAGATTTCCATGTCCATGTCTCCATGCTCTTGATCTTTAATGGCTTTGCGGAAGATTTACTACATTATTTCTCATTAAAATTAAAGATATGTTTATGTTTTCACGGTTGTTTGGTCCTGCAAATAATTTACCAGAATATTTACTAAAAATAGATGACAGCTGCTCCATGTTCTCACTGTCTATTTGCCTTTTGAATAATTTACTATAATAAAGTACATTTATCAAAATGGAGGACATGTCCTCCATGTTTCGCTGTCTGACGACCCTGCGAATGATTTCCGTAACACTGTGCGATTCGACAGCCTCGTTAGACGTGACGCAACAACCCCCCCCCCCTCCTCCCTCCCTGCGGCCATTGTTGATGTGTATCCAATAAAGTCTGGCGTATTTTGTTTAGTCTGGGAAGGCGGAGAGGATTTGTTGAGATGTATTGTTGGGATATCGCCGGATTCTTTCGTGCTGCTTTGTAATGAATAACGCACATTTTGCTCGAGAAAAAAATTGAAAAGGTTCGATCACGAAACCATTTATGCTTTTACTATATGCCTACCATTTCAACAATGTTAATGCTCATATTAGAACCAGTAATTTCATACCTATATTTATTTTTGCCCATGATAACTATTTGTCTTTATCGAAATATTTTTTTTATATATTCAATGCTTCTATAGTTAAATAATATTAAAAATACTTATTATTATAAATGACTCAGTGACTCATCAATATCTCTAAATATCTTGACAACCGATCTTTCGAGTCTGGTCTTATAAACCATCACGAGTTGAAAAGGTCATCAGGAACTATACACCCTATTTATGCAAGACAAGCATTTTTTACATGAGCAAAAGTTGAATTTACTTATATATTTTCAAAATATATGATTCTTTAATTTTAGAAATGATTACTGTATTTCCTTAGTCTCAAAGTGTAGAAATTTATAGTTTTGGTGACCTTGACAAATGATGTCAATTTTTTTAGGCTTTCTTCATAAATAAGTATATTTAAAAAGAGTCACTTATACTGGAAAACTCAAGCTTCGACATTTCTACCTCTACGAGATTGACACCAAAAATATATACTCTACTCTGAGATAGTTTAAACAAGAAAATCATTATTTACAATTATTAATCAAGCTCTGAAGATTTATAACAATGAAAAGATTTATCCTTTGATTACTATAAAAGTCCTATAACGTATTTTATACTGAAAAAATATATACTTATATAAAAACGTGTGTAAAACTTATAATCACAAAACACAAACATTCAATAGAATTGAATACAAGTGTATATTTAGATAATCTATACCGATATTATAATGAACAGGTACTTTACTGCCTAATCGTCTTATCCTTAAGAAAATAAATTACCTATTCAGTTAGCAAAACCATCCCTTAACCTTTACGTAAACAATTCAAATACCTTTTGACCCACGTGTATTACACCCCAACCACCACCCCGACGCCTTGTAGCTCTTATCGCTCGAAGAAGGCTTTTTATATGAAACTCCCAACAATAGCGGAATTCCACTTAAGGGAAATTAATGTATTTTAATCGAGCCTTGGGGTACGAGGCAGCTCGTGCCATCGATCAATGCCAGGCCAATCGAGTTACGGTCTCGCCATTTGTTTGCATTGGCCTTCGCGTTTCGACTTATAGATCAACACTAATCTTTTCTATAACGTTGAGATCTGCCCCTGTTGCTTTCAATTAACTCCAACATTACAATATTGCTAAATATTTAAAAGACAGTACCTCTATAACAAGAATTTAAATATTAATTAACCCTACAATTAGCGAAACGAAATGTTTTAAACTTTGTTTTTCAATGTAGTACAATGTACTTTCGAGTAAATTAGAGTGAACGGTAGCAATTTCTTTGTTATTCAGTATTCACTTTCTATTGATTCACTTATAATAATAATCTAGTAAAATACTCAACGTGGTTAAACTTAAAACGACAATTTAATTACACATACATTTCAAACTTTTACTAACCCAATGCTGAATGTCCCTCTCACTGGCAGCTCCCTGCTAAATAAAACCACAATTCATCATTTTTTTATTTAAGTCCTGCAAGGGATTTTCTTTGTAAATCCACTTCCTGTGTTTTCAATTATTATTTCATGTAAAGAGCTCATTAATAACAAGTCAATTATTTTGCAGTAGTTTCTGTAATTTTCACTTCATTGGTGCATCTTCAGTGGCACAAACTTGGCGATCCGAGCACTTTTTCCACCGGAATAAATTTTCTCAAACTTACACAAATGATTAAATCACCAACTTTGTTCATTATCATTCTTCCAAACTTGTGCCGCCTCAGGGCCGTACTTGCAACAAAAACTAAATCCTCTCGGCTGCTTATAAACTGCAAGACAAATAGTAATTATGAATATATAATTAAAGTCGGAACTTCCACTGAGTTTGTATTCACTTGTACTTGTCTCTGTTGTTACTTCGTTGTGTTTCTTTCAGCATTCGTTTTGGATTATACGTAAAATGTATTTTATACATACTAAAACAAATTTAAATAACTTCTTCAACGTAGCGTAACTTCATTTTAAAAGTTTTGTTTAAATATATTTGCTTATCACGTATTGATACAATTATCACATATAACCAATACAATTCACCTTCGGCCAAACTGAAACAGCAGTGAGCCCAATGTCATCAATTTGGTATTCACCTGTCAGAGGACCGAACCGGAGATCTTTTGACCAAGAGGCCTCGATATTGCCACTAAGCCAACCAATTTTTCTAAAGTAGAAAATTCTACACCCGTCAAACAAAAAAAACAAAAAATGTCAGGTTATTCACACTCAGAAAGTAATAAACTACTAATAATCATGCCTTTTGTGCTTGGAACTTCTATCCCTTTGGTAGATAGATCTAGCTCTATCATATTTTGCCCCGACGATATATTCGGATTTTTTTTGTGCAGTAAATACAAATTGAACATTTCTATATTCGCTGGCCAGAGAGGGGAGGTTGACGGGGTAATCCCGGACCGGTGGGAACTTTTCCAATTACGGGGGCAAAATATCTTATCTACTAAATTAGAAACTTCATTGAAGAGGACCCCGGCCGGCGAAAGGCACTCGTCCTTCGGGTAGAATTTGAAATCTTAGGGGTCATTGCTTAGAAATATTGCATAAAATAAAAATTAAAAGCAACGTAAAAAGAAATTGGACGATGCTTCTTTTTTAATTAAAATTCGGGTCCGTCTGTTTTTTAGGGCAAACGCATTAATTAAAGCTTCTATTTTATATTGGATTTTCATGAATTTTTTAAATAAACATTATTTTTGTCAATATCCTTAATGTAATTAAGGTATATCAACATTATCATTTGCGATTTAAATTAAAGCAATTAAATTATTCACTTTGTCTCTTCTTTGTACGTATTTTTGAAGCTCTTAAAACCAAAACGAATTATGTGAGAGAAAATAATTAAGTAGATTTTTTCAAATATTGAAAATTGATTAAAAAAACTCTCAGAAAAATATCATCGTGATTTGTGTGGGATTTGAACCCACATCCCCAAGTTTACATGGCCGGCGCATTACCTTTAATTTAAATAATAAATAAATAAAATTGACAAAATATAATACATTGAAGATGTTTAATGTGAAAATTATTCTTAATCAAAAATATGATAAAACATTATCATTTTTATTATTAACATTAAAAAAAAACAATTTTTATTATATATACTTTGTATTTTAGGATTTAAAACTACTTTGTATTAACTACTTCACTTACTTTGTATTAACTAATTCCTGTTTTTGAAAAAGTACTATGCATTACATTAAATTACAACTTTTTTTTTTATACCATCGAGCAAACGTTTTACCTGTTTTATAATATGATTCTAAATATGCAAAGCATTGAATAAAATTATATAAAAATTGTTTTTATTTTAGCACGTATTCCCGCATCAAATCAATTCAAAATATGAAACTTATGACATCTATCTGCTGCATTGCTGCGAGATTGCCAGTAAATGGATTAAACTCCCATCACGGGAGACAGGCACTTAATTTGCATACGGAAAACTCTCTCGATGGCACCAATGCATAGATTAGCACCACCCTCTGCGCAGGCCGGAGCGTTTAAGCCCGACGTGTCCAGGGCGGAACCGTAAAAACTGGACGCATAAATTTCCATCACAATACTTGGTGACTAAAATAAGTCTCACGCTGTGCATTTTGCCTGCGACCGCACCGCATGCTCGGAATCCGCACAGTCCATAAAAATGCGATGATTTTTTTTTTTTCTATTTGAATATTTGCATTTTTGTCATGTTTTTGATGCTCGCTTGAATGTTTTGGAATTTTTTGTGCACTTGCATGTGGCATGAACACGTGATAGCCACAATAAATAACAGTATTCAAAAACTACTGCCTGTCAAATAAACGTGTTCGTGGAACATTTAATTAATAATATCATATAATAAATTTCTACGTGGCATGACAGTTTTAAATTTCCATGCTTTAAAATGATTCTTATAAACAAAAAAAATTGCTGTAAATCCATTATATATTACAGATATAAATGCAGTTTATGAAAAAAACAAGTATATGTATCAAGTGTATATTATATATCTCAAATATAACTTTTTTGCGCAATAATACATATTTTCCGTTCACGTTTTATTTTATTCGCTATTTCATTTTGTAACAAACTTTCTGCAACACAGAAACTTATATTTCATACAAAATCTGTAACATTTTCTGTAGAGCTCACTGGTAAATATAAAATTATTTTATACGCCGTCAAACACAAGGAAACATCTGAAACGATGTCTTGCAATAAACTCTCCCTTGTTTCTCCAGTTTAATTCTTCAGCTTTCAATCCCTCGGCAGTAAAAACAAGCTGAGCGTCGGGAAGTGGCGGCAGTCTTTCAGTAAGTTTGACGTTATTTTACGAGTTTAAGCTGACCGGACCCTTGTTTACGTTCTGACGTAAAAATCCGTCAGCTGCTCACTCTAACGGCTGCAAGAATAGGCCCTCAGTCGCTGTCAGCCCGCTCTTCGCGCCCCCACGCACCCCATATATAAAGCATAACTTGTAAATGTTTACTGAAGCAACGCCTGAAAAATTATTCCGAGTCAGATAGCATTGTAATCCCCACTCCGTTAAGACATAAATAAACTTCGTCTTCTCGTTTCCTCCAGATTTCGGTGAAATAAAATCAATATTATGGTAAAAAAATTATTAGGCATTTTGTTTGCATTGTGTCAAAATTACCCAATGGCCATTAATATTCAAGCATTGGAAATATATATTTGTTTTACTTTATTTATATTACACCCCAAATTTTCAAGATGCCTTATATTTTTAAAATGCAAATAGCATTCACAGTTTTTACTGGATTATTCCGTAAGTAAATCAAAAGCCTACTATTTTAAAGGCAATATTATTTGAGTATAAGTAAAATATCAACTTCACGGGTAAAATTTATTTATATCAAGTTGTAATGTGAACTTTGGCTCCTCAGGTATAAATCTCTCTGCCAGTAATATATTGATACAATTCTAACACTTTCTGTAAAAGACGTGCAGTATATTTTATGTTTACTCTGTAGGGTTTTGTATTACTAGACTTAATACAAAATTTTATATAGTTTCCACCGCTTTGATTTCAATTCTAGTTATAAAGCAAATTGTTTGTTTAAAAAAATTACAGCATATAAGTATTTTTAAGCAAGGTTTGTTTGTACTCTTTTTTTAATAAAACGCCTATATTTTAAATACTAGTATATATTGTTTTTGTAAAATTAGTTTATGGCTTAACTTCTTAATTTAATTTTTTTTGAAACTCTTAAGCGGTAACTTTAAAACAACAAAAAAGTGCGTATTATTAATATCTGTACAAATCAAAATATTTCAGACACAAAGTATCACAATTAAGTCATATTTTAATTTTTGATAATTTCATAAAACTGAAAAGCAAAATATCAAGTATAACGTGACACGACCCCTCAGTTTTTCTCAGACTGCAAGTTTCCTTCGAAAAATATTTTCCAATCGTCGCCAAAAAGAGCATAAATAAATATATTCGAGAGTCAGGGCTTTCAGCTCTCTCCAAACGTGAACTACAGCTGGCAGTAACACGAGTCGTTCGTTTTTCATTCCCCTCTGACGTCACCGTACGTTTCCGTTTCTGGGCTTTTGTAATATTCAGACAAAGTGCTTTCCTTCGACGAAGCCTCCCCGCACGTGCACCACCAGCACATGCGGATGTTTCCTCTCGGCTGCAGGGGATGCATCACCGGAGTTATTGAAAGCCTCCACGAGAACTCCTGTCCTGATCTCCTATTTCGATAAATGATAGTTAATCCTGGACTACAACATTTTAAATAAACTCACAGATTTTGAACTAATACCGTTTACTACATAACCTATGTGTTATATTTGTTACATCTTTTATTATCAGAGATATTGACATCAATTATAAAATCTCCGTGTTTATGTTTGTGTTTGATTTCTTTCCACTTAAAAATACCGATTTCGTATTAAGTATTAATACCGGTCTCATAATCGAGTTTTTTTAATTATTTTCTAGTCCGTTTTGAGAAAAATCGACTGCACCAATATGCAAAAAGTTTGATACATCCCTTCTTCCGAACAGAATATTTTTTTTATTTCTTATAAATTTACTTTTAAAATGATAAATATGTGTTTTTCCGATTGAAGTGTAGGAATTTGGAGATTCGTCATGTCCCTTTTCCAAGAATACTAAACATTTATAAGTTTTTTTTGCAATTTGAATTAAAAGATTAAACATAAACCCTGTGCGATATAATATTTTAAAAATTAAAAAAAAAAATCTTTAACAAACTTTGGTTTTGAAAAGTCGTCATTTTATCCAATTTTTCAACATCTTCAAGATTTTATTTTACCCTGAAAATGAACGTTAATTAAATAATAAAAAATAGATAAATTTAATTTATAGTTTTCTCAATACTTTGTTAAAACATTTCGACATATAAAAATAGAGTGACAATTAAATTAATTAAATGACACGATTTCGCCGGGTAATGGACTGTCTCTGGTGTACGTTTGGACACCAGAAGCAATTAAAAGGCTGCAAGCAACTGCCTTAAAGAAAAATACTGTGATATAAATTAAAATTTTAAATTATCTTCATCTTCTTCTCCGAGTCTCTTCTCAAACAAGGTTGGTGACCATTTCACGGAACATATATTTTTCCTGAGTCAGTCTTACTGGCGTAAATTTACATTAGTTTTTTTCTTTCCGATGCCTCTTTTTTCTTCGGTGAGATAAAATATATTCACATCAAGATTATTATAATATATTCCTCTCAAGTTACGTAATTCCTAACCGTAATTTATTTGCCTGACTTCGAACGAGCATACGAGAATCTGAAGGACTCCACATACTTTGGTATGACACTTGTGACTAAAGTACGCTTTTCCAATATCTCCCACAGACTCGCGACATTCTGTCGGCATTTCCCTCCCTTGCCCCTTGGACTCCCTCCCCGCCATTCTCCGGGACAGCGGAATGCTGGTAATATTCCATTGCCCATAATAGTGGAACCCTTTTATTGCTTCCACGTCAAACGATGAAGTATTTTATATCGGTATTTTTCCCTCAATAATCCTTGTAGAAATTTATTATATTAACCGGTAGCAAGAACATTATTAGTACGTCTCGCGAAATAAGAACGTGATTGTAAAATACTGGATGTAAATCATACAATTATTCTAGCAATCCGCACATTTTGTTCATGAGTACTGTAGATGTATAAAACTCAAAAATATATAACTAACTTCAATTGTAATTTTCTCTAATTATATACACAAATCTTCCGTTATTATTTGAGTCGATTCAGTAAAAAAAATAGTAAAAACTAAATACAAACAAAGGTACAAAACTGCCAAGTAAGTGTTTAGAAACTAAGTGATTTCTCGGGAACTCATTACAGTTGTTCTGCTTTTATTCTTAAGCAGAAAGCTTCACAATCAGTGGCCACAATCTTGACAACAAGCGCGAGTATTTCTCGTTAAGAATTTCAAAACAATCCTCTTTTCGAAACTAAGCGAATTTAATGTTTTTTTTCTTTTTCCATTCAATAAACCTCCACAGTTTAATTTTTTTCAAAACAATTGTTTCAAAAAATATTGTGGAGACATTTGCGTCCCTCACCCTTTCCACTTCATTCACAGCCGACACGAGCACGAGGCCAGCCATGTGAGAGGCTGTATTTGTAATAATATATTTTTATTAAATAATCTGCTGTTCGTATTTCTTTAAAAACACAAAATCTACGGAATACTTACTACTACCATTTTTAAGGTCTTTTTGAGCAATATAAAAAGATTTGATCTTTTTATAATCATTTCTACATTTTTAATTGACGGTTACTCTTTTACTTTACTGAAAGAATTAATTTTTAACTAGTTCCACATTTGACACATTGATAATGTCAAATTGATAAAAACAATACAATGGAAACCTTGTGAGAATGTATTTACATTTTAGCCCATCCAGTCCAAGTTCAACCTAACCTAAAGTTATTATACACAAGACCGTATCATAGGAATATCGTATTGCAGAATTCATATGCAATTCCACGGCAATAACTGCAGTCATCTTTGGGTCGTTCCATTACGGGAATCCCCCCGTATCCGGAAATTGTTTATGGGCAGAACGCGAATGCGACAATACCAGCGCTAACTTCCGGGATAAGCTTTTGTTCCAGAATCCATCCAGGCTCCAAAATTTATCTATGTCAATACCAATTTTATAGTAAAGTTGCTGAGTGAGTTTGCCTTTTTTTTGTTTTTTACATCATTAAATATAATTTATAAAATTTGTATCTTATATTTGTTTATTTTATTCTTATTTCTACGTACTTAATCAGTGTTTCAGGTAAAAAAACATTCATTGAATAATTATTTCAGTTAATAATCAATCAGTATTCTTTGATCGTTCTTATTGACAAAATATTTACATTCACACATTTTTCAAAAAATTAATTTAATATTTACAGCTAAAATATATAATTATAGGGTCTACATTTTTTGTAGCTGATAAAAAAATATACAAATAAAAATAGATTATACAATATTGCTTTAGTAAAATATACTTGGAAAAATTGTTACTCGTGTAGCGTACTCACTTTACAGAGGTTACAGCTTGAAGTTATGTCACCATAACGATCCTCTCGTGTTTATTTTTGCTCTTGAAGAAATGAAGGATGGCATCTCTGTCCGGCTTAAAGTGAAACTACTCTAATAATTGCTTTGCTTTAAGAGATCCGCGGAGAACCCCAGCCCAGCAGGTGGCTCATCGGTCTTCCCGTCCAGCTGTTGGTTTTTTGCCAACTGGGTCCATTTTATTATATTCTTTTCTTTTTATTACATTTATTTTAACGTTCAACATGTTCAGTATACATAAAAAATATATAAAACTTAACAAAATCTCATGAAAGTATAAAAACTGAAAGATGGTTTGTTTCAAATTGTTTTGGTTTGTATTGAGAGTCTGGCGTAACGTATAAACCAATAAATGGGTTGCAGCGAAAACTTCCGGAGATGCTTTTCAGTTATGTATGCGTTTTGATGCTAATAAACTAATTTTATAATTCAAATCAATAAAATAATCAAATTTTCTATTCAAACTTCACATTTAAAGTATTTTAAATTTATATTGCATTTTCAAAATCAACAGATAACAAAAGGAGTAGGTACATGTTATATCTAAAAGTAGTGAATCAAAGTATATCAAATTATTCTCAGGCAAATAAATGATGTTACCAGTGAAACAATCTTTATTCTTTAATTTAATCATACAATAATAGTCATTTTTGATACGCCTGATAATTTATCATAACTTCCAGATGCTACTTTCTCATGGCAAGCGATGTTTTCAGAGGAAGTTCTTTCATTCGGAACGCGCAGAGATCTCTTGTATAGCAATTATAATCGCTGGTCAGCTGTCGGAGTGACAATGGCGAGCCTAAATAGAATTCCATTATTATCTATAATTGGATTTCTCCCCGACATAACAGGTTTCGTTTTCAGAGAAAAGAAGAACCGCAGTACTGAAAATTATATTTGGATTGGACGCAAGAGAAAAATACGTGGGAATTTATTCAGCCCGTCGAGTCAGTTTAATTAGAGAATAACACGAAGGAAGCAAAATAAAATGAATTATTATTCTTATATCATTATTGATATTTCAACTGTAGTACCGACATTTACCCAATTCATTAAAATATCTGGAAAAGAGATATGATGAAAACAATTTTTTGAGTTCAAAAATACATTTTGATTAACTAACCTAGTTATATTAGATACTACAAGATATAAAAGATAAACAAGACTACGAGTACACTTTATTATTACGATCCACAAAATAAAAATTAAACAAACTCACTCTGAAAATTCTTGATGTTTTAAAATAAAATAATATTTATTTGAGATAGAAAAATGTGTATTTCCGTTTGAGTGGCAATAAAATGCACCCGTTTCATCGTTGAAAGTCGGGACTCCATATTGGCTGCGACGTCATGCTCTGAATCCCATTTTTGAATAGGAGAAAATTTCTAGCTGCACTGTTGATGACGTCACGTTTTTGACATACTGTCAGCTCAAAGCATTCATGAGGATGATCGCGTCGACCCGATACGGTCGGATTATTTTCCCATGGATTTTTTAATATTCATGCCACCCAGAAGATACATAATAAATACGACATACAAAACCATTATTATAAAAAAAAATTCAGGCTATATAAGGCGAAAGATCTCTTACTTGCAGTGGTAACTTATAAACATGTTTTAATGCAAAATTATAAATTATTTTTCAATTATTATTCCAATTTCTTTCCTGTCTTGATGCCGATTATTTATCCAATTTTGATTTATCCTATAATATTTTGATTCCGATAATGCAATCATTTTCATGAAAAATGCCACGATGTTATGCTATCTATTAGTTTCATTTTAAATGAATATCAAAAATTTAAATCAATTGTTGCATATATATTAGAAAGATATATTCAGAAAACTCAACTATTGCTAAATTTTTGCCAATAATTATATTTATAAAAAGTGTGAATTGAATGTTCAATATCATATTTTTTTTATTTAGATCAATTTATTTGTACAAATAAATTATGATACAACCCATGGCTCAATCTTTAAGTATCTTATCCATAGTACAAAGGACCACAAGATGTCCTGAAACTTACTGTTCTCTTTTATTCCCCCTTTGTCGGGGCTCACTAAAGGGACTAATGACAGCTGCGAGTCACGAGCCGCCCTCTGCCTCCGGTCTTTTCTTGGAAGTCTCATCTGATCCAACGAGAATCACCACTGCCCGCAATTTATCAATCGCAATTCAATAACCGTAACTCACTCACCACATTTTATTGGAAAATTCCCAACCTTACAATTTATGAGGGTAATACGCATGCGACCGGTACTGAAATTTATAATTTATAATTTTAATTTGATGGTACTAAATTTTATGCAAAATTTAAATGAGATTGGCTTAACAATATTGATGTTTTATTAACAATGTTAATACTAAAACTAGTATATTTGAGAATCTCATCTCGTATCTTTATTCGTGACTTTTTTGTTGATACTGCCAAGTCTATCTTCATTTTCAATTTTAAATATTTCAATACTGACACGGTCCGATTTTATTATAAATCAATTATTAGTTCTTGAATTGCGTTTAGTGAGTTAATGTTTGTTAATTTTCCGATCCCTCAAGTCTTCTTAAGTACCCAGTTATGGGGCGTACGAATTAATGAACCAAAGGAGATCTCTGCTGAGCCTGGCGATCACAAAACTGAGAGTACGAGATTAAATATTAACATCCAATTATTGGCAATGCTTTCATTGGCCGATCGGTACAGATTATATTTGCTAAGCAACGTTCTAAATCATTTATCATGATAAAGAGATTTTTTCTAATGAACTGAAATGATTTGTAATATATATCGATTGATTATAATATATGACAGTCAATAACTGATTGGAAATAAAAGCTATGACTATAAATAATTGTGTTCATAGATGAAAAATGTGAAACTAAATGATATTTGAATTATTTTAGCATATTATAGATTAACTTATATAACGTATTATAATCAAGTATCGTTTTAAGTGATATTTAAGTAAATGCACACTATATTAAAAATAATTACTATTTTCTGTTTGATAAAATAACATTAATTCAAAAAAGCTTTTAAGTGCAATAAATTATCATTTTATAATCAATACGGCACCTTCATGTTAGTTTATCCAAGGAAAGAGTTTAAAAAAATTAGTATTATTTCCGTTTTTATTAAACTCAGTTATACCCAAATCCAAATACATACAGTAAAAATGGCCACCAAAGACTAGAAAATCTCACTTTGTGAGTAACTTACCTTGAAAATAACAATATATGTTAGTTAATACTAAACTATTAATAACCAATTCAAAATAACTGTGTATTAACAAAACAAAAAACACTATAAATTTAGTTATTCTATCAGCTTTGTTAAAAGTTTTGGTGTTTTCAAAAAGTGGACTTTTCATACAAAAGGCCTGGAGTGGAAAAAATGGAACCTCCCAAAACACGCAAAATTAATTGCATTATTCATTCTTGTTAAAATATTTACCTTCGTTTTGCATTGTACTTTAAAATGGTTTCACTCTGTTTCCTGCAATCCATTTTTTTTAATTATATTTTGTTTACTATCACGATCACACGATACCGTAAAATACCATCGAAAAATTTAAATCCAATTTTTCCAATCAATCAATCGATGTGTGATTATTTTTATAATATTAGCGTAAATAATAGATATTGGAATTTTTGTGAATATTTTACCGAATGTGTAATTATATAATCACAACTTTTGATTTGATTCGCACATGCTACGGTGTGAAGTTAAAAGCTCGTTTTGGCAAAAATATGAAGCAAGCGCTGTTTTCACTTCTTGATGAAAGTTTTCCCATAACGAGTGTAATATTTTCTATAATATCAGTAAAGACAGAGCATTAGCTGCCTTGGAGGATACGTGCATCGATTAGCCGAAGACACCTTCCGGCGCAGGGCCATTGATAAAGCGTTCGCCGGGGCGTGATCTCGAATGCCCTCACGTCCCCACCGAGAATAAAATCGCATAGCATATTTCCTAAATTCATAAGACTTATTTGTGTAACAAGGGCGGAGCTTTCCAGTCGTGTGTTTTCCTCCATTATCTCTCCCCCCTTTTACGAATGCCTCAGTAAATATTATTCTCATTTCTGTCCGAATTATGTTTACTTTGATTTGTTTTTTTCTTGATGAAATCTTGTGTATTCTCTTGCTTAGAGATCTTGTATTTTTATTATTATTATATCCGGTTATATTTTCAACATAATAATCGTATCACGAGCATTTCATTTGATAATATTTTCGTATTATATTTAACGTTATGATAACTTTTCTTTGTATTGTTTTTTTGACCTTAACAAATGTGGATAATTTTTATGAATGTATTTTATAATTGTGTTTTGAATTAGCCTTCCATGGAGAAAAGCAGAGTTTCTTTAAAAATTAATGGCAATTGATTAACCTCAGAGCGTTAAGCACATTAATCATTTTGGAAAAAAAATGGCATCATTTGTTTTACACGTGCAAATCTCCAGCCTGAGTTGTTTGAGCGCGTCACAAGGGCGCGGCGGGGGATGTTTCGTTGGGGTGGATTAGTTGGAGCCTCTTCTGCGCGGGGATAAAGGTGACACGTGACTAAAGTAACGCCCCGGCCGGATGGGCACGTCCACCAGGAGCAAATATGTGGAGGACTGTTAGAGCCGTGCAGATAAGACCCTTTCTACGTGGTGAATAAACATATTTTCCTTTGTATGCGAGGCTCTTTATTTATTTTGTGAAGAGGTTTTTGTTTGTAGTACTTTTTTTTTCGTTTTTGGTGTAAGTTTTCTAGAGTAAACGTAGAACTTCTCACTTAGTTCACACAACATCAAGTGCTGTATATAATATTCACTCGAGTATAAGAGGCACGATTACATTTTTCCCTAATTATTTTTATCTACTTCTTCAGGTACCTTTCCTCACAGAAAATTTACAACCATCTCACAAAACATATTAATATCATAGGTCAAATTTTATCAGTTCATTTGCATTACATTTACATGTATTATATTTTGTATTATTTTGTCCATATTTTCAGAAATACTAAATATAGCCTTCTCCAAAAAAAATGGACAAGAAAGTTAACATGGATACGGAAGTCGCGAGAGTTCCTAGAAATCGAGGGTACAACTGAATTGATAAAATTATTTTATGAGCATCTTTGAATTCAAATCATGAAATATATTTATACAAACTTGTGATTTTCTTAGCAAGTACTGTTGATAATTATATCGTTGGAAAATATTTATATTTTAATAATGTTTTAAAATTACATATTCATACAAATATAATGAAATTACCCAACAACACAGACGTCATCCTATCATTATCATAACAAGTGTCTTTTAGTGTGTTTTGTGATGAAAAAGATAAAAAGACCTTAATAAATGGAAAATTATGAACAAACGAAGATTCTAAAAATTGTAATATTTCGAGAAATTATAGATTTATCTGAAACAACAAATAAGTTACCAAATTCAATATTTTTGACAGAGAGTACTTGGTGGAATTCCATTTTAATATTTTTGAATAAAATACTTGAAAAAAAAAAAAATGCGAAAAATTACTCAAGTATTTTATTCAAAAATATTAAATCCTGTGAAAATTCATGATTCCCGAATCGAAAAAGTTATTTCAATAATAAATTATGAAATTTTTTCATTACAAAAAGATAACTACTCAATAGAAGATAAAAAATTGGAAATTAATTTGAATAAAATCACATTGGGAAAATTGAATGTTTTTATTTCTTATCTTTAGTATTTTGATTGTATTAACAGTGAATAAAATATGTTAATAACTTATCAAAAAGTAATACTTATTTCCGAATATTTTATTGGCTGTTTCTATACCTAACGTGGCTTAATGTATAAGAACAATAACATTATTAAAATACGGTAACAAAAATATATAAAAATGATTGGTGTGTAGTTTCTTAAGTCTAATATTTATAACATTTGAATTCGTTTTTTTTGGTTATTTACAATATTTTATATTCAGCAAACACATGAAATCTTAAAATTTAAAAAAAAACTACAAAGCTCGTGCAGTTTGGTCAGACAAACACTTAACTCGTTTAAATATTTCCCCTCTTGTTGCAACATTTACATTGTTCCTGAAAATCCTCAAGGCTGCATGGGATAAGTGCTTGGCGAGAATAAGGCGGGGGCACTATAACGGACATTTTCAACAAACAGTTTTCCCAAAGAAATATGTTGCACATTTAACTACGGAAATTTATTTTAAAAAGTCAGGTAGAAAACTCCCATTTTCTTTTACAGTATGTACGTCCAACAAATGCTCGAGAGAAAGGTGAAATGTTTTATTATGTTTTGCACAAACGTTTGTTGAAACAGCACTTATTACCTGTTTTATGTAGTCAAAAAATACTTTCAGGCTCCACATTTGACAGATATCAAGATAGAAAAAAAATTGCACTGAACCTTATGTTCATACGCTGGGCTGGATGTTTTAATATAAAATGACTAATCTTAAAGTTTAAATTTTATTTATTTGTAAATATACTATTTACAAGAAATCATTTTTATTTTGATTTATAAAATAACTACGCTTTAAGCAATATATTATTGAAGATTTGAACAATTCAAGAAATTTTTATATAATATTCGTTATAAAAAATTAAAACTATATTTCGGACTTCATAATAATTTAATGGTGATATATATGGTGGAACATACCAATTAATTACTTACGATTTTTTTTCTTCTAAATAAAATATCACCGAGAAAGTGGCATTAAATTTAAGCTTATGAAACATGCTATATTTAAGCACTATCAATTTAAATATACTTTAACAAACCGTAAGTTGATTACTGAAACAACTAGCTTTTAAAATAACCCAAACACGCTCATGATTCAAGTAACTAAGAAGGTATTATTTTTTTGCATTCAAAGTTACATAAATAACAGCCTCGGGTATACGAAGGTCGCAGTTGTGTTTTTTCGTGCTTACCTACACCTGCTCCGTATAAAATCACAGTTACTGAGTAACCTCCCCATAGCAGTAAAGTTGCACGGAAGCGACAATGTCGGGCAAGGCCGGTCGTATCCCGTGATGACGGTGAACTCCGACGATAATTCTCCCCAGGGACGATAATCCGGAGTAAACTACAGCACTGATGGCCGCGAGGGACCGAGCACATGGCGGCGGTTGATCAACATAACATGCCGTTTGCCCAGTGATCACAAGGAAACTTACGGAGGAATAGCCAAACTTCAAACTGATATAAATAATAGGCTTATTTTATATAATCAAGCTAAGCCCTTGATAATGATTAAGTACATTTTTTCATATATTGAAAATTGATTAAAGAAACTCTTAGAAAAATATCATCGTGATTTGTGTGGGATTCGAACCCACAACCCCAAGCTTACATGGCCATGTAATCAATCAATCAAACCTGTATAGGCAAAATCGTACTTCCTGTGAGACGGTCTTTGCAAAAATCAATAATATATAATACCCTTATTCTAAAATAGTTTCGTGAAATATCAAATAGTTTATTAATATATATATGTGGTGTGAGAATACTATAACGCGAAGGAATTGTCTTCTTCTTCATCAAGTGCCTATCCTCAGAGGAGGTTGGTGACCTTTTCACTAACCTGAGACAGTGTTCATGGTTTTCTAGTACTCGGGGTCTTCAACACCGCAGTTTTATATTCGAAGTAAAGTCTGCGTATTGCTGCTGCCCAATAGCATTATTATATAATCCTTTCCTTACAAAGCTCTGGCGTTAAGATCTGATACTCCTTCAGCATAAAGCTACAGAAACAATAGCAGGAACCCCCCCACATCTCTGCACAATCATTCCAAGTCCACTACTCCATTACCGATTGCCAGCAATGCATAAGCAACAGAATGGGGAGAACGGGGAGACGTTATACGTAACGGAATTGCATACAACTCTTAGAATCATGACAGTCTAAATAAAAATAAACGTAATCAATTAACAAAAAAAAGAGGCTTCAAATTTGTGAATTTCTATTATCAAAACTCAGGAATGTCTGCTGCGTAGCTCTAAGGCAACCGATTCGGAATTCCTAGTTGTAAAGTTTGGCCTGCGCCTCCTGCCCCGCGGTCGAGGTAATTAATTGCGGCGACATGCAAATAATGCAAATTCCCTCTGCCGGACCTCCGGACCTCCGGGGCGACACAGGCGAACCACCTGGCAGCAACCCCTGGAGGCTGTCGGCACATGAAGCCGCACAAAGGACGTTGATCGATAAATTAATCATTGTATATAAGGTATTTTAACTATGCCTAAGGCATAGTACAAATATATTTATAAATATATATATATATATATATATATATATATATATATATATATATATATATATATATATATATATATATATATGTGTGTGTGTGTGTGTGTATATTTTTTTAAAATACTTTTGTGGTTTTTCTACGTGTTCGCCAATCTTTTACGCTGACATCATCGAACGAACGTATAAGCGATAATGCTAACGTAGAAGGTTGAAAAAACTTATCAATAATAAAATTTAACATCAGAAAGAATAACAAAAGTATTTAATTTTAAAAATATATATATGGAATTCTTCCAAGCACTTTCTATCAAAAATATTTAATTTATATATAATATATATATTTTAAATAAAATATATTTTTATGATTTTTTTCACGTATTATTTTAGATGTGGCTAGCTTTGCCATTCTTTTCTTTATTTATTTTAACAGTATAGGTTAGCGAAACTAGTCACATTAAAAATATAACGGGAGAAAAATCACAAGAAATACCTTTGTATTAATAAAATATATACACACACACACACACACATATAGATATATACCAGTATTTGTACTAGCTTTTTTATTATAGCATATAAAAGCAAAACTGCATGTTTATCACATTTAACTTATTTAAGAGGCTCAATTGTTTTTTAATATAAAAAAATAAATATATATTTCAATCGACCTCTAAATAACGACCCTATTAAATATTTAGATTAGTTAGACGTGTCACACCCACAGTTAAAGAGAATAAATCCAGTCACAGCGATGTGTTCCAGCTCCCTGCACACTAACACCCAATGGCAGTTTTCGCAGAATGTACTAAACCCAAACTTAATGGTTTTTCGATGGAAATAATTTTAACTTCGCTCCCTATTAATGACTTTGAATGTGCCACGTTAAGCACACATTACCCTCATGCGCTATGTGTGCAGATAGCATCTACATTAAGTGTATAATATCTAGAGGTGTTTGCAATCTAGCACGAATTATGTTCAACACTTTCACACCATGAGAAACTTAAACTCGCGATATCAAAACTACCAGTTCACCAAATTCAATACCTATTTGAATGATGCTTTTCATTTAAAAATCAACAGGTTAAAGCTTTTTAAAGTTTTACTTAGTATCTGAAGAACTTGCTCAGTACTTGTTATTTCTGTTAATTGAGGATGCGAGGGGATGCTATCAGCAGGACTAACCGAATGTCTTGCAGAACTTAAATTTACTTGCCGATTCTCTCAAATCCTTTGCTAATTCTTCATGCACCCTATTCCATTATTACTTGCCTTTATTCATCTTCTAAATACTTTAATACATAATTTTGTTTAATTCAATAATTAACGATATAATTTTATTTGGATTCTAAAATCTAATAATTATTTTTTTCATCAGTACCCATATCAAGTGTTAAAAAAATTCAATACAGATATGTACATTCAAACTGTGAATTCAAAACTATTTCTAAAAGTATATAATTTTTGCAAGTGTTAAAACTATATTCTACTCTTATTTCGCTATAATACTCTCAGTCTTGGTACACGTATCGTAATTTCACAACAATCTATTTTGCATACAAGTTTTAAGTATTCAGGTTTCCTGGCTTAAACTTTAATTCAACATTAATGCCCTGCCATAATTTTGTTGTTCAAACCCAACACTGCTATAATTAAACTAATTTAAACTGAATAAATCTGACAGTGTGCTTAACTTTTAATAATATTTGTAATAAAACAGTTTAAATAATATTCATACTACTGATGATTTGTACTAATTATATGTGTTGAGTTTGAAACCGAATAATTAACCTAATACCAAAAGCGCAGCAAGGCAAAATTAGCTCTCAATAGGATGATCAAACATAATAAACCACGTACCACAGCAAATTGCGTTATCATCAAAATAGTTTACTTATGATGAGCCATGAGGCAATAAGGAAAACGCAAACACCCCCGGGGATCACTTCAGCTAAATCACGCGCAGTCAATCAAAACCAATGTTCCGACAATACGGTTTTCACATAAGACAGCCTAAAGATAAAGACACATAGAAAATATTACATAATACGATCCATGTCATTCCACATATCTAATATTTGCATTTCAAATAAATTTCACATATCTCTTTATTAATGGATCTGTAATCAAAGTTTTTTGACTGACTGAAATTTTTATATTTTTATCTAAAGATATAATAAATGTATGTTAATATGGATAGTTAATCGTTTTCACAAGTGGCTGGCTCAACCAAGAGTAATTGTGTTTTCAACTTATATCACACCGCCTCTAAGACTGGAGATACAAAATGGATACTTTAGAATTTATGTATTATATTTATTTGTATATTTAAAATACTACAGATATACTTTTTAAGACGCAAGACGACCTCGCTAAAAATGTTAAAAACATTAATTACACTAACAAAAGTGATCACTTGTATGTTATATGATAACAAATATTTGACTTCTAAATTGTGTAGATTATACTAAGACAATTCTTATTATCTTAGTATATAACATTGAGAAAATCTAGTTAGGAATGAATAACAAAAAAACAATTTTATTAAGCACCAAGAAAATTATTTTTTTTATAAATTATATACTGATGTTAGAAATGGAAGTTAAATTAACTATAACCTCCGATATGTTTAATTTTTAATAAAATCTCAGCAATTTTTTTTTTAATTTTAAAAATATTCTGAGATAAGTATACTTCTAAAT
Source organism: Atopsyche davidsoni (assembly GCA_022113835.1). Taxonomy (NCBI): domain Eukaryota; kingdom Metazoa; phylum Arthropoda; class Insecta; order Trichoptera; family Hydrobiosidae; genus Atopsyche; species Atopsyche davidsoni. The sequence continues at coordinate 5,459,712 of JAILWY010000001.1, forward strand.
TTACCAAAAAAAAAAGTAAAGCTTCAGAAGAGCTGATTGTTTGCTTTTGTTATTGAATTCACGGAGTGCTAAAAACTGACGCCCCCTGTAATACCGCGCCGAGCAAACTTCGCTGCTGTGAAATTTTACGGTAAGCACTTTCTCATATGGCGCATCTCGAGAATCAATAAACCTGCAGCGAGGAAGTAGAGCACTCCGCACTTTCAGCGAAGTTCCAACACGTGACTGAAGTTTCCGTGTCTCTCTCGGACGGGACAAGCAATGGCCGTAGAAATGAGGCCAATACCGTCCACTTAATCACTATAACTCTGGCATCAAAATTATTGCAAGCGATGCAACTGTGGTGGGCCTCAACGGCCTTTTCACCGTTGGTAAATCCGAGCGGTATGAAGATTTCTACATTTGTCTGTAAAAAAAAAAATACTTTTTACCTTGGGGGCAAGTTCAAAATTGAAAACCTGAATATTATTTTTAAGTCAATTACTGAGACATTGTGAATTTGGTATGCAACAAATGAATTCAAAAAATAGTTATTAATTTAAAATTCGTGAAAATAAAAAAATTCAGAAGTTGCTTTAGAAAATCAAACAAATAATCAATACGAAAACCGAAACAAGAAGATTCTTTGATAATATTATAGAATAATTGTTTTTTTCAATTATTTCGATTCCTAACTAATTATATTTATTTTAAATATTACCGCACATATAATTTATATCAGTGGTGACAGCTATGTTTACATATAATATTGTCATAATTAAAAGCAAATATAACATTAATCTTCCTTTGAAACAATGGTATAAAACATGGAAAGCTCAAATATATTAACCGACTACATTGGAAGAGTATTTTTGCTTATCATTTCATTATATTTATAATGCTATTTATTCTTAGTTCAATTCATATTTATTTATAAAATAGCACACGCACAGCACGAAGAGTTCAGAGCCCTCTCAACACACTCTACGACACAATTGACAACAGAATAGTAACTAGCCAATAGCGTCCTCTTCTGCATTATTTACTCAGCCCAAACCATAAAAACACCCGAAACAAAGGGACGCTTTTAGCTAATTGCAGATCGGTTGCAATTTGTGTCGCTGCGTGTGTAACAGGCTTAATTTCAGAGTAACTTAAAATCGGTCTGCAATTTTCTCAAAGATTTGTGGGTTTATTCCGTTAGCATTGTGTTTGGCCAGTGGGAGTGGCGATTAAGAAATACAGGAAGCAAAGCCATTTCCGGGAAGTCCCCCAAGAAAGGCCCGCTGTCAATCAACCCCCACGCCCAGCGGCCGCCTGAGTGACGTCACATCCGATGCTCCCCGGTTATCAACCGATCTGAGAGTAATCGCTGGAGACTCGAGCGCTGGAGTTCGCGCTCTTGCTTTTTACGTTGTGCTGTAAATTTGACATATTTTTAGAAGCTTCTTTAGTACATGGAATTTTAAAGAGTTCTTTTTTTTGTTTCCAGACAACGTTACGCTTCGTCTGACTGAAATACGTAAGTTAAGAATGGTTTAAACATAAATATATTTTGGCAGATATCGATTTGAGTATATTTTATTTGTAGGTATGTCAACACTTTAATAACTAGTTAACTAGAAAAAATGTATTATTGTTACACTATCTATGTCATTACTTTTTTTTATTTAATCAATAATATCCATATATTATCATTAGAACAACTCGTATCGTACAGCGGTCTATATGCAAGAAAACGCAATCCACAACTAACCTATTGATTCTAAATTGCATACCATAACCTTTTTAAAAAAATTATATTGTTAAATATAAAATAATGTAAATAATTAGACCCCAAAACTATACACGATATATAAGTTCTAGTTCCCTAATAATTGAAGATTAATGATTACAAAACTAATTACAGCTTAGAAACAATGATATGAACATTTTTTTGATTTATCCTTTACTAAGAATAAAACTAAAGGAAAAGTTATAAATATAAAGGGACCACAGATTTTTATAATGCATATGTTTTCAATCGAATATTTTACAACAGAAAAATGTACTAAGATAGAAAATCAAATTTTCAGTTAGAAATAAATTTAATAAATAATAATTTTATGTTTTGATTGGAGTCTTTTAGTCTTTGAGTATAATCGAAGCGCGCAAAGCTCTTTGTACTTCAGTATTAATTTAAAAGAGTTTTTCAATAAGACCTTCTATTTAACGTTTGTAAAAAGCATTTTAAAAAAATGTATTCACGCTAACATTTTAAGTCACTAGAATACCAACGTTTATTTTGCAAAATCAGAAAATCTTGTAAATTTGTTGATTTTCAAAACAAGGCAGACGAGACCGAGAGTCTTAAGAAATCTTTCATAGCGACTAAGTTCGGCAAAAAACAGAGAGTCAATTTATTCAATTTTTACCTCGGTAATAAATCATTTGACAAAAGATATTTAAAACTCTGGAGGGAAGTAAATTTGAATGTAGCAACTTTGGTACAATAACTCACTATCCAACAGCTGAGTTACGGCCTATATTATCTGTACACGTACATCTTTTAACTGTCAAGGAATTTCGCTGCCAGCCGAGGACTTCTTTGCAAATTTAAATTCGCAAATTTAAAACTTCGTGAACACGTCATGAAAATATTTTAAGTGCCAGATAAAGATATAAGTCATTAAAACTCCAAACGTTTTATCTCCCTAATCGCAAATTTGAATATCTCCCTTTATAATAGAATCATAAATTATTTCAGGTACCTGACAATTATTGAAATGACCAAAATTACCTTATAACAAAGAATTTTTTTTTATAATTTTAAATGTGTCAACTTAAAATATATTTTTTACATAAAATATCCAAAGCAGACTTATAGGGGAGTTATAAAATCACTTTGCTTTTCAAAACGTCGATATTTATAGCTACTTACCCTAAACAAGCAACGATGCTTCCCATGCTTCCCATGCTTGGGAAGGCAAGCGCTCGTGTGTGCCACGCGCCATGGGACACGCGAGGCTTTGTTTTTATAGTGTATTTTCCCACCCCCTGCGAACGAGCGCCATTTTGTTTTAAACGGTCTCCCTTGCAATAAAGAATCGCATAAATATGTTCTATCGTGTCGGTAACTGCTAATGGAATAGCTCTAGGAAGGACGATAACTTTATAACCGCCATATTAATGCCTTTATGTTTCAATCAGGCGCGCTGAATGTTGTTTATACCCGGGATTTAATATCAGATAAAATAATAAAATTATGTGAGAATATCGGATAAATATTTGCATTAATGCCACACGGAGCGTCTTCTTCCTGGCTGCGAACTGCCGGCGCATACATAAAACCACTGTTTATAGGGATATTTATGGACACATAGAGTCTAAATCCTGAAAAGACATGCAAATTAAATTTAATATAAACAAACAATATTTCAGTACTCCACTTTCGTTTTACGATTTTATGTCAGCTCATATAAAAAAAAAATAATAATATGCAAAATTAGTAGTATCAAGATATCACTTTCGAAAAGGCGTTGGACTCGATACAAATAAATGACATAGATCAGCGAGTGCATAAAAGTCAGTATTAATATTTTTAATGGAAAAATAGAATTCCATTGTACTAGTACTTTCCGTTAAAAATATTGAATATAATTACCAAATTGTTATGGGAGCGAATCTTTTCAGATTAAATGAAGATAATCTCAAGAATTTAGGGATTAATTAAAAAAATACCACAATCGGAATAATCCTCGGCAAAATAGAATATCTCCGTATTCAGATTTTGGAGCAGGCTCTCTAGCCGCGCGGGGCTTACCGAGCCAAATCCGGGGGTAGCAACCGCGGGTAACTTTTTAATTGAACGGAAACTCTATTTAATCCGCCGTGTCTCGCCGGTGTACAAGCCCCTTTATTCGACACGTCCTCCAAAGCCGGGGATCCCCGCCAACCCCCTCCCGCCTCACCCCCGTCGAGATTAAATCTCAACTACCTAACAACCGTGCAATTGTACCCAATGAGAACTGAGCCTTTTCGGTGATTCTTTTTTCATACGTCGATTAGGTGGATAATTATCTGAATGTATAGTACTATTAAAATTATTGAACTTTTTTGTTTCACATTTTTATTTTCGTACTTTTGTTTTGATGTTTTGCGGTTATTTCATACATACAATGCGTGTTAATACACGTCATAATGAAAAACAACTGTTTTGTGAAGCTTTTTTTAATCAAATATAAATAAGACTTTCATTAAAAATTATTACGCTTGTCACTCTTTGTAAGCACGATTAGCTTACTTTTTTTCAAAACAACAAAATTTATAGTTATATTTTTTTATGTGTTTCCTAGTTGTTGTTATGCTGTCACATCATGTTAAGCGGTCACATCTAACCATTTGCTTACCTTTAAATAATTGCAGAAGCTGGCAACCGTTTTCCATAAAAAAATAATTCCCATGCAGCTGTTGCACAATCACTTCCGGCAGCGCCTCGGCGCCATTCTTTTTCATTATGTTTCAGCTTTCACGCTTTTAATTTGTTTGCAAACTTTTGAGTTGGCATTTAAAATGAAATCGCACCTGGATAATTTAGGAATTTTGCAGGTTTTTATGGAACGCGTACTTCAATAATAATTCTACGGAGTTTTAAGTGGAAGATGTATTTCTCCACGTAGCATAGGCGAAGCGTTTCATTCGTAATTCTGAATAGGCTTTAAGACTTCAAGATTTTTATATCTTTATCCATAAAATTTATTCAAATCCATAGCAGCATAAAAAATTTACTCACCGGTTATTAATTTATGACTGAGAAGGATGGCGTATCGTTTGTGGCTAAAAGTTTGATTTTAAAATAAATCCAATCCAGATACGGCATTTTTATTATATAATACAATCTAATATAAATTATTCTATAGATATTACATATATTTTAAAATTATAAAGGTTGTTGAAAAGTAACAAAACCTTTGAAAATATCAAATCATTTCACGTCGTGTGTTCGCCAACTTATTAGTTAGCTTCTTGGGTTATAAATCCGGCATTAAAAGAAACGATTCTTTTTTTTTTGTTCCGCCGAAAAAGCCAAAATAAACTGGAAAGAGTTATAAATCTAAATCTAATATATAGAATTAAAGTTTTGAAGAAAAAATTTATTTTAAGGTAACTTTTGTTTAAGTAAATCATTGTGTGTAATATAAGAGCAGGTTTTTTTAAAAGTTCAAATAATCGTTTCCAAACGAGGAAACTTGACTCCGTGTAACTAAATAAAGAATATAATCAATAGTAAAAGTTTCCACTGTCCCGACTATGCGTCAGCTCGGAGTTGTCGGTAAATCAATAAACCCTTGCACTCTCTACGGCCGTAGATATACCATAGACAGGCAAATAGGCTATGGCGGAAAGCCTCCGTGGGGCACCACCAGTCTTACTTAGTCCATGGAACCTCGACTCGGAAAATATATGGCTTCTTAAGGAAATCCGATGGTTAGTGGAAAGCGGGATTTAGCGGCTTTTGAATTTTTTATATTTCGTAGAAAACCAATTTATAAGGTTTCAGAAAAGGCTTGAGACACGAAAGCTTGATAATTTATAAGATTTAACCGTATTTTTTCCTGATATTTTTTTTACTATTTACTAGTAGTAGTACCAATAAAATGTTTGTTAACTTCCTTCTGTATTGGGGAATTATTTTAAGTTAACATAAATGGCTTAGAAACCATTGGAAGGATTTCATAAATTCCATCTGGTATTATATGTATCTTGCTTGTACGAACAATATAGCGTCTGATGTTTATTTATAAGTATGTTTGTTGATAGTATGCGGAGGTTTCGCCTTCAAATATCATCAACTGTTTGTACTTCTCAATTATTGGATGTTGATACATAATTATGTGATCTTGATGTAAAACCAATTAGAAACGTGAATCCCAATAGCGTGAATATCAAATATGTATTCGCTTTACTGGTAGTCATTTTGAATAATAAATAAACACGGTACATACTATGAGAATATTATAACTATTCATGTTGTTCAATTAATAAATATATTTATTTAAATTTAATTTTATAATTGTAATATGCCGAAAGTTATTTTTTTTTAATTATAAAATTAATTTTTAACGCGGAATAAACCGGTGACCTTTGAAAAAGTTGAAAATACTTATCTGAGCTAGTCAATCAGTCATTTAATTATCTGTGATTATATGAAAACGTAGAAAGATAAAACAACTAGCGAATGTATTTTAAGTATCGAGTATTTTAAGGGAAACCATTCAAAAGACTATAAAATATAATGTTATGCATAAGAAATCAAATAAGTATTTGATATCTCTGAAAATGGCTACATAGACTCTTAATGTGAATGAACACCTTTAACGTCAATTCTTCTGTATAAACGAGATATGATTTCTACAAGCCTAACTTGTTCTTTAGTCATTATTAAAATCATAAATATAATATGTATATTTTATTTAAAAGATAAAAATATATTTATACATATACTGTGTAACAAAATACCAATTGAATAAATGTTACGTCCATAAAATTACATATGTGCAATTATATTAAATCGTATAATTAAACTACGGCTAATTACTGACTGGTATATCCAGGAAACAATTTGCTTCCCATATCGATTGACTCCTTAAGGAAATACGCAAACGTTGAGAGAGAAACACAGACGTTTTGTTTCACGACCACCTGGCGCCTACATCAAACGCTTCTGTCATATGAAAGATAAATAAAGATCATTTGTCTGAAGTCTACTATTTTCAATATTTGAGTATTCGCTTACCCTCATCATTTTTAAGCCTGACACACTAGAAATGTCAAATAAATCTGCAAACGTACATAAAACAATTTAGTTCAAGTTAATATTTCATCATTGTTTCTCAAGTATTAAAAATGACTTGATATTTTACGTAAATGCTAGAAAACGTAAATATTTATAGGATATTGTATAATTGTAATTTATACAGCAAAATTTGGCTTTCTCGCGAGGGCAGTATAACAACGAGCTTTGGGGTGTGGCCAGCCACCCCAGAGCAACCCCATTACCAGTAGGAGTCTCACCCTGAGCACACTTTTAAGCAATTAATTATTTTCAATAGGTAATCATCATTATAATCAAGATCGTCATCGATGGTAGTTTTTTTTCTAACTTGCATGTTATCAAAATCAATTTTTTATATTTTGAGATCGTATACAAAAGTTTTAGCAAGTGTATGAGCAAAGTATTAACGTTTATTTAAAATAATAATAATAATACATCTAAACTTATGATTTTTTGAAATTTAAATGTGAAAATCAATTTTTCATATTTTAGCTGGCGAATATTTTTCTTGGTAAAATTCCTAGATATTCAATGTGGTGTTATTTCATAATTATACAATAATACAGTTAAGGACGAACCTAAAATTTATGCTAACAATATTCGACATTTCCAGCACTCGAGTCAAGGAAGCCTTCAGAATTGAACATTAAATTTAAAATTAAGTGCCAAATGGATAATCGCGTTCAATTACAACTGAAACTACAATTGTTAACAAGTATCCACTTATTCATAAGCTGTATCGGGACATAACTGTTTCTGGGCCGCAAATGTTCAAAGTTGTTTGCCAAATACAACTGAATCCTGTTGCCATAACGTAGAAAGATGTCTATTGTATTTCAGTGTTATTATACAACACCGAAACCACAAAATAACAGCACAACCGCCATGATTATTGAAATATTAAAACAGTATTTTATATGATTTGTGGTGTGCTAATAGAATTGGAATAACACAATTTCAATTCAACCATTTTTCATTTGAAATAAATGATCTATTTAATGATACACTTAATGATAATTTAAACAAGTATATTGTGTACTTATTATCTAATCAATTCAGTGAGATATTTCAGTATTTATATATGTTGTATTTATAACTAAATACTCTCTTAAATTCAAAAGCGAGATTCACATATACCTTGTATTATTTTCTTTGAATTCTGGTGAAAATTCATTGAAGACTTAATAAAGTGCGTTACATATATATTTTTTATTTTTAAATGCGTTAAGTATGTTTTATTTTTATTTCAAGAACCTTTTGCCGTATATGCTGTCTTCTCAGCGAGGGGATGCTGACCGATTGCTTTTTTGCCCCAATCGCGTAACTCTTCCACCCCACGTCGCCGACCTGAACAAAGTTTCAGATCGTTGGGGATTATTCAGGCCTCGCTTCAAGTATAAGCAATCAAATCAGCGATGTTTAGTAATATTTTGAGATCGACAATTACAGCACACTTCGAAAATGAAAGATTTTCTTTCTCTACTACACAAAAAAAATCTGTATTCTAAAATGTTATGCTACGCTTTGATTTCATTGCTTAGAAATTTGACAGTAATTTAAAAAACAAAACTGTCTTATATTCAGCTTAATAGTTTTGATTATTATATTCACTTTACAAGAATCACAACTTTGATAAGACTTAAGTTATTATCTTCTATATACAACTCGTAACTTAGTGATAATAATAATGCTTGACAAGTCATTACATTCAAACTACCCACTTCCACTATCTGCGGCATTCGTGAAATACCATCTCGTACTCGGTGGCTTTGTTCCACGAGAGGACAAAATATTCTGACTTATTCCAAATAGCGAAAATAAATGGAGACTTGTACCCGACTCGCCCTGTCTCTTAGCAAGTCTGGAATTCTCAATTTATTCTTACGGTACTATGAGGGATGTCTCCAAAGTGAGGTAGGATAAAAGAAATTAAAAATAATTGCTTCAAGACTCCGAGAGAAGCGAGAATATTGGCCAACATGGAATACCTGAAGGGTTGCAAAGATCGTCTTATGCAATTAATTTTCCGAAATTTTGCTCAAATGTGCACCAATTTCTTTAATCAATTTTATTCAAATACGCCTTTGTTAGAAATTTGTGTGTAATAATCGATCGCTGTAAATGAAACCATTTTTTATATTTCCTTTTGGTTAAAGAAAACCTTTATATTTGTCAAAGGTTTATAAATGTAGTAAGTTTATTAGATATTATTTATATAAATATATATATTCCAATATAATCGTTTCATAATAATATTTCTATGTAATATTATCATATTTCTGTAAATATAAAAACTACGCTTTTATTGGCGGTAAATAATCTTCTAGTAATTATCTTTAATGTTTTTTTTTATTAAAGAGTACTTAAAACTTTATTTAAATTCAATAAATAATTATGGATGATTATATTTAAAATCTACTTAACACCACGTTTACTTACATCTGTATATATATTTTTTTATTTATGTAAATTTAAAAAGTATATATATATATATATTATATTTTAAGCTTTTGTCTTAAAATTTTGTGTGTGACTAAAGAATTCCATTATTTATTCTGCCAAATGAATATTCATTATTTACTACGTTTGCGAATTTCACTGGAGTTTGATTTCTTCTGTAGTAATTTTTATTTATTTATTCACATACATGTGGAAAACTACGACAACAATACGCATGGAAGCACTTAGAGGTACAATTAGCATCTATTCAGTCGCCAGGGAACAACGGTCCGTACATACATTAGGAGGTCCAGGCAGAGTCGACCTCCTGCGAGGTTCCGGTTATTAGGGAGGCACAATGGAGACCTGGTCTCCCCCACCCCCACACACGACATTAATCATAAATCCTAGGGCGGTAAACATCCCTCAGGTACTGCTGGAACAATAGTTCTTTGTTCGGCATTTGTGCTTTTTCGTGCCACCGTCGAGCTCCGTGTAAATGAGTGTTCTCGTAATGCTCTGCGCGGTACTTATTTTCGGCAGAATGGGTTTTTTAAAGCAGTACTGGGAATAATGAATAATATCTGGGGCAGTGACGGCTGTGGAATTGATTTATACTTTTGATCGTTGTTTAGGTCTGCACAAAGGAGTTTGCGTGGCATTGAAATATGACGGTCCTTGTACTCTGGCACAATAGTGTGTTAAGGTCGCCGGCATCATCACCAGGTCAACTGCTAAACCTTTCTTCTTTTTCAAAATTCAGGTACATATTGATGCTCGGAACGAGTCGATGATCGTACAGCGACATCGACATTTGACTTGTTTAAAAAATCTCATTTTTTATCCTTAGGGACTATTTATTCTGCTAGTTCTTTTACTACAGCAATTTTCTACAAGAACAGTCAAACTCCTCAACTCTCCGCGGTTTTTCCGTAACGCTTTAAGAATTACTATTATTGTTGAAATTTTTTATTTCAGTTTTACGAACATCTCTGTTGATGAGTTTTTGTCGTCCCGCATGCCTAATTCTTGTGGAGAGCTCATAATACAAAGATGGGAGAATACAAAAAAATTGTGTTAATATATCCAAATAATACAAAAATCTTTATCAGAAGAATGTTGTTAATTTTTTTTTGTGTATTTATAATGTTTATACAAAAAAATATCTTATGAACTTTAGATTAGAGAAATAGAGAAAAAGGTATATTAAAACTACGTATTATATTCAGAACCTTCCATGAGTGTTATCCGTGTGTACAATGATTCCTCTTTAGAATACATCCCTACTCTTAAATTGAAGAGCGGCGTCCTTAAAACGGAAGGTATATGGTTTATAATTAGCCCATTCTGGCATGAGCGTATTGATCAAGTACCGAGTACACTCACTGCAGTATATTATATAGACTATGAAATGCCAGTTGAGGATGCTATTGTCCGAAGCCCGAAGGGGTGCGCGAGAGGACCGAGATGGATCCCTACCACAATGGCTCGGTGGTCGCCGCTAACTGCCGTACTTTCAGCAAATCCAACAGGATCTCTGTACAATGAGAACTGCTGACAATAATGCCTGGCATCGACACAGATTGTTGTAAGAGTTGCCAATATTACTATACCGATCTTATCTGAGATATTTGGCTAATTACTGTGATGAGATAAATATGTTTAAATGTAAACTATAAATTCGCATTAAAAAAAGTTAAAGATGAAAGTTAGATAGTTTATTTTATAGATAATTTATTTTGTTATTGTTTGTAATAACAAACAATAACAAAATAAATTATCATGAAGTGATTTATTTTTTTTACCATATAAATAAGCAATTGAGTTCGTTTAATAAATGAAACTATATAAAATAACCAATATGAAGATAAAATTTCTCTAAAAGTATTGGTAAACGTGTCGGATAACTTCTGGATGAGTGATATCGGCTAAATATTATTAAATAACTATAAATTATGGGTCACAACTCCAGGTAATTATTCATCGATATAACTGTTAAAAAATAGTTAAAAAATATGAGTAAATACAAATAAGTAAAGAAGAGAAAAATTTATATAAAAAATCAAGCTCTCACTGTTATACAAAATAATAAGCTAAAAAAAGATTTGTATCAAAATCGTATTCATATTAAATACATTAAAAAATTTAAAGTACGCTATTATCCTAGGTAATTTATTTTGAGGCTGTTTACAGTTACATCGATGAATAATTACCTGTAGTTGTGACCCATCATTTATTGTAATTTAATAATAGTTAGCCGATATTACTCACAGTAATAATTCAAAAGTTATCCGATACATCATTTAGCGAACCATAATATAGATTGGAATAATTTATACACCATTAATACCTGCTCATAAAATAATATCACATTTCATTGCTGTATATTACATAGAGACTTACTGAAATTTTCGACCCAAACTAACCACCAGCGCTATTCCTAGGGGATATAAATATTATTCAATTACAATCGTCTCCGTTTCAAAGCCATGAATTATATTTTAGTAGCTACTGAACAAAATTACCTATTAATAGTAATCATAATGTAAATGCTTATAATTATGTTCATATATATATATATATATATATATATATATATATATATATATATATATATATATATATATATATATATATATATATATATATATATATATATATATATATATATATATATATATATATATATATATATATATATATATATATATATATATATATATATATATATATATATATTCTAGTATATTTAATATTTTAGTTTTAATCCGGAATCAAATTACACAAATCACCCATCGTTCAACAGAGAATCATTAACTAGAGCTTGGGTGATTGTATCTCCATGCATAATCTTCTTATGGCGTGTGACACATGTTCCCATTTCAATCGACCTCTAATTAGAATGGGTTTCCTGTTTTTGTACGATTGTAATTTCCTGTGGCAGATTGCAGTAGACATTGTAAACTTTACACCCCGTTACTACAGCCTACCACAAAACCTTTGCCTCGTTGGTTACACTGCAAGTAAAACTTTTGTGCATACCACCAATTGAAAATAATACGAAATTTCTATGAGCATGAAGTAACTTTATGATTTAACAGTTGTTTTAGTCTAAAATTTAACAGCATAAATAAATTATTTAATTTGACACTAATAATTATAAGATAATGTTTTTTTATTGATTTACAAAAGAAACAAAGGTTTGTGAAGATAAAATCAAAAACACCAAAAATTGCAATCCAATTTAAATGGAAATTTTGTGAATATCGCGCGTATAATAGCACCAAATTACTCAAAGCAGAATTCTGTATTAACTTGATCCGATTCCAATAGTTGATTAAATGAACATACTTTCAATGATTTGAATTAAATTTTAGACCCAGTGCAGATGGATCATGCATTAAATAGAGTCTGCAAACGTGTTCACTCAAAATATTCTAAATTAATACCGAAAATAAACGATAAACTGGCAATATTTCTGGTGTATGTACTGCGATGGTTAATAAATTTTAAATCTCTCTTGTTTGCGTAGTGTTACTTGTATAAAAAAACAAATGTAATAAATAAAAACTTCACATATAAATCACGTCTGGTGCGACGGTTGTTCATTTCCTGCGAAGCCAAGAGGTCAGCAGAGAAAAAGTTCATGTGAAAAAACCTCTCGGACATTATTTTCCCTGCGAATAAGGGAAACACTTTTTTGTAACATAAACAATGACCGTCTAACCAAACTCTATAATATTATTTCATATAGTGTCTTATTATATTTTTTCAACCTCAGCGGAGAAGCTATGAGCTGCGAGAATTTGTTCTTTGTTAAATGCTTTTTTTTAATTAATATTTTTGAACGGACGATTCATCAAAAACACTAACTTGTTATAATACGTTTATATTAGTTACATACTTAAACTCTGAAATTGACAACGAACCTATCGATATTTTATCACAGTGCTTTATACAGATCAAATAATACTCTGGAGGTAATCCTTACCCATGCTGTTAATTCCCAAAAGCTGATTTAAAACATCCTCACTTAATTAATACACAGAACGGCTAATTTCGTGCGATCAATATTTGAATAATCCTTTCTTTGAAGTATGCTAAATCATATTGATTGGGGTTTTTATCTGGCTATGTAAATTTTAAATCCCACGAAATCCGTTGGGTCTATCTCGAAATTATAGTGACTTTTCGCTAGAGCCATCACACTCGACTAGAGTTACGTAGAATCTCAAGATTATCTGAATTCTTACCAGATGAAATATAGTGCTTGTCGAATGTCGCACATTTCCCATGACGTGTCGCCTCATCCCCGTCGACCTGGGAGCGGAGGCAGTGTTCACTCTGAAGCGTATCAACCGAGGCATGAAATTGCCAGTATTTTCTTCTCTAAGCAATCTTTCATTCCGGTATCGGGAAATTTCAGCCCTGTAGGGAAAACCTCACGTCATTCGTGCATTTTCAATATCTAGATAGGAGCGCCGCTACTGCCGAGCGAAATCCTCCGAGCGGCCAACAATGTATAAAATACGGCCTTGTTTATTTATTTTTTTAGAAGGACGTGAGTGAAATCAAAGAGTTCGCGAGCATTCTGGGAAATGCTTAATCTTATTTGTGGCGTAGGTGCAGAATTGAATATTAGGATCGCGGAGTTTATTTATTTATTCACAGATTTAAAAAAATAATAAATTTTTATTTATATTATTTGAGTGTGTTTTTGATATGGCTTATGTAAAATTAGCAAAGCAATTCATTAAATAATAGTATCACAAAAATTCACAGGCGTTAATCATTTTAATCGAATATAAAACGCTGTATATTTCTTAGCAAACTAGACGTATATCAGTTGGAAATTGCGTATCCATACCCACTGTTGTTTATCTTGTGTCAAAATGTATTTTTAATTCTGCCTGTTTTTCACATTATTTATTCTAATACTAATAATACACACAATAAAGTTTTTTAAATAAATAAATTGCATTCTAACAAATTTTTGTCTGAATTTAAGGTCTATTATAAAATGAAGTATCTGTCATAATAACTATATTTTGAACATACTAAATTGAAAATTATTGCTATGCATTTTTTAGGAGGAGTTATAACTCTCCGATACGCACCGCATTAAAAAAAATAAACGTACGACAAAATTATTTTTAAGAATACAATTCCGAATGAGTGCACTGAAAAAAATTCATTGAACTGGTAAAAAAATATTATTGAATCGCAAGTATTATAAAAGAAATAGAAGAGAGTCAGATAAATTGGGCCAGTGATAACAGTCAATGTTCCTTGCAACATACACGAATCCAATATTATTTGGAAATGACGGGGGTTGCTTTACATTCCGATTAATTTTAGTCATGACATGCTGGCCCAGTTACACGGGGGTGGTGCCCGCGGGGCTCACATGAATAATGAATTGCTCTGACTCTCCCATGACTGGAACACCACCCACTTAAGATACACATGGAGAATTTATTGGCACGCGTGAAAACAAGCGTTTGCTATGTATGATGCGGGAACATTAATTTCATCGCATATTTAGTCCTGTAAGTTTAACTATTAGGACCAAACGTACATATCACATGTAATCCTCGCGAATGTCATCCACAAAGCAAACCGAAAACAAATATCCGGATACTGAAATATTTACATTTTCAGTAATTATCAATAGTAAGCAATTGCCTATTGACCAGTTTGATTTGAGAAATCATTGATTGATAAATTTTAAATGAAAGATATTTTTTTATGTATTATTTTTAAAGTGATTTGTTTCACCGACCTGTACGTTTGACATTTCAAACAAAACCAAAGCCCATATTTGAAAATGCCAACAGTGTGGGTTGATGAAACTAATCATACTAAAAATAAAATAAATCAAAGATTGATTTAACAAAAATTTAAATTGTGATTTGATACATTGGGTTGGTGTATTGAACGAAAATATAGCCATTTCCATTTCTCGTGAGTCCCCTCGTTAAAACAGCGCAGTAGTGGGAATAATTGCCTTGTTAAAATAATTATCAACATCGACGTCACGAGCTTCGTTTCATGGCGTCACAAATAATGATAAAATGACCGTCGCATGACTTAGTGAGACGTCTAATTACGTTTAACATAGAAAATGACTGGACACAAACGGAGTAACCACAGGGGATTTTGACCTCCACGTAGTTCGTGTGTAGACGAATAGCATTCGGTTACATGGAAAATGCAGTGCTATGCAAATATCACATTTAATTGGTTGCAACACTGCATTACGAGACTGAAAATAGAAATACTCAGTTTTGTTTAGAAGTTGTTTTTATATTTTTGTTCATAACTATACGAGAAAAAACTGTATTTTAGTTAAAATATTTAAATATTGTTGCACAGCATTTATATGTCCTTAACCATTATTTTTTTCAATAACAGCATAAAAAATGACAACAAAATATTTCGTTTTCATAATTAACCAATACAGAAATTTAAATAAATCCAAAACGATCCGAGAAAATATAATTTTCATCCTTTCGACACTTTGGAGAACAATAATAAAATTTTGATTGTTTAAAATAACAGCGTTGCAACAAAATCATTTAATCCAATTTTTTTTGTTCTCAAGTTTTAAAGCTTACTAAGGTATAACTAAATTAAAGTTGTTTAAATAACAGCGTGTAAATTATATTTAAAACTAATATCTGGGTCTATACATGCAACGAACTGTGGATAATTGATATTACCATCACGTGTAGGCGATTAAGGAGTGCACGTTGCAATAGTTGATAATTACATGTCCAGCTCGGGGCACGACGAGCGAGATAAGCGAAGTAACGAGTGAGTCGCCTCCCCTGCGACTGAGCGCAGTTGCATCGATCCCAAATACGATTTCGAGCAGTCGAGATTGGATTTCCTTTCTATATCGTACTTGTTGTTTCGCGGTCTACCCCCGAGTATACAAGCACCTCACAACTCAGTGTATCGCCTATAAATGGTTTACGTATATAATGTTCATACCGTTGTGAAAATCTTTTGGATCACTTTTTTATACGAAAGTGTTTTATTTATTAATTTATTTAAATATAATTTATAATGTTCTTTCCAGCTTTCTTCATTCGTGTGGCTGCAATTATATGACCTGAGCGTATAAAAAGTATATGTAATGGAGTAATGGACTTTTAATGATTGTGGAGGGAGACTGTTATTACTATTGTTTCTGCAGCCTGCTGCAGTAAAAATAGCAATAACAAATATAAAAGCCAGATCTTTGTAAAAAGAGAATTATATAATTATACTATTGGGCAGCAGCAATTCGCAATTTAAAGGACTTGTGGACCCTCTGCACTATTTTCCCAAAGAAATCCAAGAACCTAAGAAGATGGTCACTCAATATTTTCATTAAAATGCTTTTAAATAACAATTTATTTCATTGGAATTAATAATTTACGGATAATCGCTTGATTAACAATCACCCTTTGGAAACCTTAGTAGTGCCTTTTTAGGATTTTTGCGGTTATATTTACTTACGTTACCAACAAGATAAAAAAGGGGGAGTGCCCCCTTTTTTTAAAGAGTGCTCACAAATATAAATTAATTGACCTTTACAAAGAAGGTTCATTATAGCATAATTATAAAATATGTGTGTGTTAATATTATAATACCAATTAAAATCACGCTTAAGTCAGATCAAAATTTAATTTCATGATACTTTTACGGGAAGTTTAAATTTGTAATATCAAGACCAAAAGTTCAAATATTTGTTACAATTTTATATTTTCTTCAATAGAAAAAATTAAATATATTTTTAAACACATTTTTTTGTAGACATGGCAAATGCTAGTGACGGCAATCGGTCAATCAGGGTTGGATCCTGTAAAAATATTCACACTTCAGTCTGACCTTTCCATCCAAAAAAAATATTCAAACAGGGCGATCGCTCAACCAGCTGACTTGTATTTTTTTTTTTTAATTTGGATGATTACACGATTATCGAGATGCTATTTTTCTAAACAATTTATCAAGGGCGAAACCGCCATGAGGTACTAACATCTAGCGATGAGTAACATTATTGTTATATGTGGTTCAGAATTCTGCTACAAAATAATTTGACAAATAAAATTTAGCCCTGCAAGCGTATCTATTAGTTTATTCAAAACCTAGCAAACTTACAACATAAAGTAAGGCATGGACTACGGTGGTGATATCAGAATAATAAACAGCCGCAAAGACAAGATATTAAACATGAAGTTAAAGGCTGTAAACAAATGATTGATGATTGGCGCCTACCAAAGTTTTAACCATTACACTAATGTGATCTGACAAAGTTCAGCAGTTGCGGTCGTAACAACAAGAAACTCCAAGTAAGTGGTGGAGAATGACAAAGTAAACAGCATCCTGACTCCGCATGGTCGGCCGCCCCTGCAGGTTATCTGGTTAGTGCTTATTCAGCATGTTAGTTTGTTAATTAGGCAATAATAACAAACAAAGTATACCCTTTAATAAATCACCGTCAAAATATACTTTGTACCAATATTAACGGGCGATGTGCATGATTTAAAAAACTCGATACACATAGGCATCGTTCTGATGATCAACGTTTTGATACAACCGTACATTTCAAATCAAATAAATCATGATGAACATTGCTGAAGGGTTCAGGAACTATCGTCTCTGCAGAGGTGATATCTTCCTTCTTATTCAACTCTCAATCATTCGATATTTACACAAGGAAATAATAAACTATCCAAAATTGTCGGTTACATTATAAATGAATGTATCTCATCCAATGAAAAGTAATTTCTGGATAGAGATTGATGTAAGTATTCTTCATATCCTTATTTACTTTCAAATGTGTATTTCTCTCATACTAATCTCGAGGTGGTATTATCACGAAATTGAGATACAAACAATTTGTATTATTACTTTATATAAAATAATTGAAATGAACATTAACATAAATTACGAAGTTTTTTAATTTACAAATATATTAGATCATAGCTTCATTACATAACTTATATTACTAACCTTTCAAATGCCACACATATTTACTTTATCGAACATTCCAGTATATATACAGTAACACTCTAAAATATAGGCAATAAATTAGTACGTATCAGTTTTTATACGCTGTTTAGTTACGGTTCAAATAATCATTCAAAAACTTAGTTTTCGTTAAAACCACTTCTTTCAGGCGTATATCTCGGCTGAATGATTTATTTTCTCGCAGTTCAGCCAGAAACTCGAGAAAACTTTGCCAGCGGACAGTTGCTCTTTAGCAATTGTAATATCTACCCCTTTAGAAATTGCTTATCCAGATAACTCTGTTTAAAAACATTTGACTCTTTGACAAATTACTAAGTCGGCGCATTTCCTTATACTGCTGAATAAAAAATCAAGTCATAATAAATTATAAGCCTCTGATTATTATTCATTATTCAATTTTCACGCAGAGTTGTTATTTTTGCATTTGCCTGCAGGAAGTCAAAGGGGTTCCTTCATTAAACGACTCAAGTTCCTTACAAGCCACAAAGTTTATGCTTTTATTAATAAAGTTAGCTTATATTTAATAATTCACCTAAGAAGCTCGTTGAAGACTGCCAAAGGAACTGAGGTTCTAATATAATAATCAGTGATGGGATTGAGAGGTTCTAATGACACACAATTAATACAGTTGAAAATATAAAAAAAAAACAAATTTGAAAATTATATATATATTTATACTAAAGCTTTTAATTTACTAGGTTTTTTGGGTTTCATCGTGTTTTATGTAATATTGCTAAAATATATTTTATAAATATTAATGAAATTTTCAAAATCTGAAAAAAAGTTTTGTCTTATTTTATTTAATACGTTTGTATTTAAATTGCCCAATTTTTCAAACAATCTTTGATGATTTTTAAAGCAATGATTATATCGTAAACATATTCTCAGCCACGTTCATCCACACTTGTAGGGTCGGTCCAGATTGGCTCGTCGATATCAATATTGCTGGCAGAGAAGCCGCGGTCATAAATATGAATGTTACTGTAAACGAAGAAACTTTCCGTATCATTTCCATTTGAACTCGAATATGGTGCTTCATTCACATTTCCCGACTGCGGCTATTTACTCCCGAGGGGAGTTGGAGAATTCTAAATTAATTTCGCCGCGAATATTGCGCATTTGCATATATTACGCAGATTTATGAAGGGAAGTTTAATACATTCTCAGTTTGATTCGCTTTTTAATTAGCTGTTTTAAAACACATGTTTATGTATAATCTTATGAATGAAATATTCAATGGCTTTATTAATAAGATCTTAAATAAAAAAAATAAAGATTATATTATGAGAATTCATAATAGTTCCTAGGCCTATGCTTACAATACGATATGTGACTATCCCTTGATCCTGCGCGCAGGTTGTGGGGCTTACAAGATGTGGCTTAGGTGGTAGCTTAAATGGATTTCTGTATTTTCGTTATTGTGTTTATGCAAGGAAATATATATTCAAAATAAAAATATGCTACATCACAAGTTGTAATGCAGGTGAACGGTAATAGCCTACAATAAAATTTATATATACTTTCCCCAATACCTGTATTTTGAAACATACAGTTTTGCAAATCAAGAATTGTTTTTTTTGCATCATTATATAAAAATTAATGTTACTGTTTATACGTATAGAGTTTCAATAATTTATTATATTCTCTTCACAAGGAGATCACTGCATTCTCTAATGAAGATCAACAGAACACATGACATACCTCCCTTGGCAAAATATGAGTGTATTTCTTATTTTATTGCTCTGTCGCATATTCTAAATGATGTAATGAAAACACTAGCAAACGTAACGTATTTTAATTGGCTCCATTTGCTCTGGAAAGGTCTGAATAATAATGACCTAACAATATAACTGACATCGGCGTTTTCTTTAAACATACGCCGCGACTATCTGGAGACTGGAATTCTTTAGCAAGACACGCTGTTTTCTCTTTCCAGGATCACTAGTTATCATGTTCTATCACCCGTGAATGTCTTTTCATTAAGCTCACTGTAAATCGAGGCGTTGAATTGTAAAACTTACTCTGTATAATTTTCAAAATTCATTAAAATAATGCATATAAACCAACGGCGTATTACAAAGTATTGATAATAATATAAATTTCCAAAGTGGATTTTACAACGGCAACTCAATTTGTGTCAGTGGAAAATCAAGCGTTAGGCGTGTGATATTACTTGTAAACCAAGCAAGTATACACAAAAGCAACAAAAATTATGCACAAATTAATATTATATTAAGGGGCAAAGTCGCATATTCGAGTTTTTTAACCATTTTAACCTATTGCGAAAAATCGACTTCACCAATCAAAAAAATTTAAATGCAGAAAGCTAGATACATCCTTTATTCTACGAAATTTAATTAATTTCGCCAGGTAATAGACTGCCTTTGGTGTGCCAACCAGACACCAGAGGCAGTCCAATCGTGTCATTTAATTAATTTAATTGTCACTTTATTTGTCTATGTCGAAGGTTGATTTTTTTTACAGAGTATTGAAAAAACTATATATTATATTTACCTATTTTTAATTATTCAATTGACGTCCATTTTTAGGGTAAAATAAAATCTTGAAGATGTTGAAAAATTGGATAAAATGACGACTTTCAAAACCAAAGTTTGTTAAAGATTTTCATACAGGAGGGTTCATAATTAATATTTTAATTCCAATTGAAAAAAAGAGTCATAAATGTTTAGGATTCTTGGAACAGGAACATCGCGAAACTCCAATCCTGAAACTTCAATCGGAAAAACACATTTTTATCATATCAAAAGTAAATCATAAGAAATAAAAAAAAATGCCAGTAGAAGAAAGGATGTAAATGTAAATGGTAAAAAAACTCGAATATGCGACTTTGCCCCTTAATATTTAAAATAATTTTTAAAACATCCACAGTGTGCATCGTTCCGAGGATTGCGTGGCGGCCTTTTAAAATTTAACCCCCGTACGCAGAGCTTCCAGCGGTCCTTTAAAGTCCTCCGCCTCGTCTGTCGCGCGAGAGAGGAAACATAAACAAAAAGTGGTTCTCCTGCTGGCCCTCGAAGCTGCTCCGACATGTTTATACTTTCAACAAAATTCATGTCGCTCCACAATCAGGCGAGGAGCCCCTCGGCTAACCTCGGCTCCGCCCGACTTTTCCCGGAGCCTTTGATAACATAATTTGAATTGTAAAACCCTAACACACGAAAGCTTTCAAAATTCCTTTATTTTGACTGCGCTCACACGTTGGCCCACTTCCCCACACGTGGACGTGCAACGGACCCGACGCAGACCGCTAATACTAATGGCCCATAGCTTCACACTGCTCGTAGCAGAGTACTTTAATTTATACAAAAAAATACTATTCAAGCTGATATATATAATAAATAAACATGCCAATGTATGTTACCTGTATCGATAGGCTTAATAGATACACCTGTGATCAATGGTGAAATGATGCATTCTTGATAACTGTACTCTGCTAGTATGTTTATAAAGAATGTGTAGTTACATTTTATACCATATGTAAGTCTAAGGTGAAAGTGTAACTGGGCAATCTGGTTTTTGGGGTTGAATGCAGGAATAGTGGATATCGGTGTATAATAAATTTTCTAGGTGCTTTTAGTATTTGTCAACGAATTACCGATAGTGTTTTTTAATTAAATGTACATTTTTTTCGTTAATTTTCGTTAAAAGAATAGCCTCGAAGCTGTGGACTTAGGATTGCGAGCACGAAGCTCGATATCCCGGCAAGGGACGGCGGACGGGAGCAGTCGAGTCCTGTTACGTCGGAGCAGACAAATAGACGCTACGATTCTGAAATTGCAATCGTAAAAATACGAGTATTCCACCTGCATTAATAATTCATATTGACTTGAGTTAAGCATCTCGATGCTGTTTGCAATAAATATTTTAAATTTTAGCCTCAGAGAAGAATCGGTACTGTTTGCTACGATTTCTGCATTGAATAAATTTAGTTTGTTAAATTTGCTAGTCTGAAAGAAATTTCTTTCAACATAAAAATATCCTCTTTTTATTCAAAATACATTTCATTTGCTGTTGAAAGCTGAGATCTGTTTTAATGTTGTGATAATTTGTTATACGCTATCATTACCGATACACGTACGTAGCTTTCCAAAGCGAGTTTCTTGCTTCCGGGAGTTTTCTACCTTGTTAGAACTACGTGAACTCTAAAGAGTAACGAGACGGAGCAATTAAAGCCTTCGGAACAAATGAAGTGCCCGTCTTCCGAAGTAATTGCAAAAAAGTACGAGAACTACGACTACTAATACAGTTTCATTACAGTTACAAATTAAATACGCCCTTCTGGATGTAAAGCGATCCGGGAGCTACAAATAAAAACAGAGCTTTTCGACAGAATAAAAAGTATCATTTCGCAGAGCAATGCTCTCTTGCTGGCCGGCACAATACACGCTTCGCAATAAAACGAAACTTCGCCAGATGCTCTCAGTTCATAGAAAATCCCCGACTATCAAAGAAAGACCGAAGACAAGGTGCTAAATATAACTACCCGCTTTTCTCACTCTAAAAAAAAAATATATATATTCTTCAGCGTGTATCGATTTTTACTTTTCTACTTCTATTTCAACTTCTGTTCCAGCTGTGAACACGAATTTCGCTCCAAAGATTAAAGCAAAAGAATTTTTGAGTAGTTAACATTTATACCACATTTATCATCTTTGTTTATCAATAAGTAAAATTAATTTCAACCCCACCTTTTTCAAGGAGAATATTTGTTTAAGGCTTAATTTATTTGTAGCAACGTGTTTTTTTAAAGTTATGGAATATAAAACTCGTATTTTTCTCATATAGGAATGAACGTGGCTTTTTTTCTTGGTAAATAGTCTGAGCTTTTAAATTGTAATTGCCGTCCCGAGCGAGGACTCACCTGCTCGCTCCTCCCCAGGCATATTTGTTTATAATAACTCAAAAGCGTGGCAAGGTGCAAAGAGCCCAAATCCTAACCCTAACCTAACCTAACCCAAATCAAACAAGTAAACGTAGATATTTCATAAAAAAAACTATTCAAATATTTATTTCATACTTCATTTATTGATTTCCTCACCTTTCACACATATAACTTGTAACTAGATACTTTGATGATATTCTATATTAAATAAACAAAGTGAGATTGTAAAATTTGAGTTTTTGGCGTGCTCTGCGTATTGTAGAAATTATTAAAATATTTTTTTTTAAATATGTACTGTTTTACAAGAACTAATTTTTTGATTCTTAATATTGTTGTTAATAGCATAGATTTTTTTTTAAATACCTTGGCAACATAACAATCTTACTATACTATAAGTATTAGTACTTGGTAGTACATACTTTATTTTCTCCAAACGATTCGTCTATCAATGCTTGAGCCATTTTCAAAGAAATAACATTCTGGAATTATTTATTCTCTTGTGAAATCAACTTGTAATTCAGTTCAACATTTCAGCTTTCATATAAGACCAAGATTTTATTTTGATTTTGTCGATTTAAGAATCACCTTAGTGAGATATCCAAATAAACTCTAAGAACAGAGGCAACCGAGAAACACTACACAATCAAGCAATTTAACATTAACATATGATTTAATTATATTTAAATTATTTAAATATTAATAAAATGTGACATGTTATTTCAAATAACAGGGTATACATTAACATATATGTCGTCTACGGGAGCGTAACCGAACTTCTTTGGAGACATTCTCAGAACAGGAATATCCGGACTTGTCAAGGTCAAGCGATGGTTTCTCAAACACCCTATAAGAGCTAATTTCATTATAAGGAGAGCAAACCTCATTCCTGAAAAAATAATCACTATTTTAATTATTGATAAAAACAATTAGTCAAAATAGATATTTAAAAGTAAAAAACGTTGTACAGTACAAAAATAATAGTAGCACAACACAAGTGGCTTTATACAATTACCATAACTTCTTATAAATATATCAATTATATATCTTAGCTTTTCATAAGTCTATGGCTCATTCGCCTCTCTCTAATGATATATTTATAGGATAAGAGATCTCCTCTATAAATAATTTGATTGTATTATAAAAACTGTGTATTTACTGACCTATGCAAGTTTTCGGACCCACCCCAAATGGAAAGTATGGTTTTTCTTTTTCAGGATCCAAATTATCGAATCTCTCTGGAATTATTTCCTCTGGGTTTTCATAAAATAGCTCATCGTTTTGAAGAGCCTAAAACATATATTTTTAAAAGAATATATATAGCATCCCTTATTAGAAGTATATGCAGTGTAAGCGCATATTATCTTAAACCAAGTCGAAACAAGCGTATATGTTGTTTCACAAATTTTGGTTTGTTTATATTGTGGTCATTTTACAACATCATCACCCATGTGATGACGCTTTCACAAAATTGACATCAATGATAATCTGATTTTTTGTAAGATAGCTGTTTACTTACCAACATCGGTATAAGAACTTTTGTTCCCTTATGAATGGTCACATTGGTATCTGGTATTTTATAATCTGACGTACAATAACGATCGATGAACGGAAAAGGTGGGGACTTTCTCAAGCACTCTGTAATAATAATGTAAACACCACAAATAACATACCCATATGTTAAAATATATCCTTAATATATACAGTATTTTCACTTTACCCAAAATTGGCTGTAAATATTAGAAAAATAACCTGCCAAAAATACTCGCACATAATTAAAGTTTAAAACAAACAGGAAATTAGCTATGTGTTTACAATAAGAATTATATAAAATATCCAATTTATTGGGCGTATGAAAGAGTTGCGTAACGTATGAACGAAGTATAAAACCTAGGAATAAAATCGTAAACATTATTGAAAGGTAATGCCAACGTGAAAGGTTGGCGAAACCGGTCACCAATAAAAATCTATATGTGGAAAAATCACTCAAGTATTTTACTTATTTAAAATATTATTGAAAGGTGATAAAAATATACCGTTTACAAATTTTGTGACGTAGGTGAGTTCGTTTAATGCCTCGTACGTCATGACTCCTTCGTGCTTGGCCATGGTGTCTCTGATCTCCTTCCGCAGCTTGTCCTGGATGACTTGGTTTCTCGCCGCTTCGTAGATCACGTGGATCACTCCACTGCCGTTGGTTTCATAGCCCGCCACCAAGAATATGAACATTTGTGATATGAGAGTGTCGTCATTAGGGTCTGCAAAAAAAAATACTCTAATCAAAAAAATGCTACTACAACTCCACAGTGTAAAATTTATATCTAGTAGACAAAGTGTAATCTACTCGTGGTTCACAAGCTTTGTCCGATCCTTACGCTATTTCCGTTATTTAAATTCTCGGCGGTCGATATATCGTTATTTTAAATCTTAAGATTACGTACTGATAATATTTCCGTGATTTCCTTCCCAGGGTCCTTTTTCCCTCAATCTCAGGAGGCAGTCGATGTAGTCCCCCCGGTGCTTCTCGTCGTTGACGGCCGTGGCTGTGGCAATCAGCTCCCTCATGTACTGATAAGTCCACTTTGGGAAGACGGCGATTTTTAGCAGCTTCATAAACTCGGGAGCCATGAACACTAACTGGAACCGGATGCCTTGATTGAGGGACACCGAGAAAAGCTAAAAGACAAGATTTCGATGAAAAAAAAATTCATTAAAATATTTCTTATTAGAGTGTCAATCTTTTTACTCAACAAAAAAAAGTCGATTGTTAAACTACAGCGCACTGTAATTTTATTACATAGTTTTCATATATCGAAATTTCATTTATATATTTATAATATATTATATATATAAATATTAAATACAGTATAATTTAATGGCAAATCGTTGTAAGAAAATTAATATCAATTTATGGAAGTAGTGAAGGAGAGCCTGGCGTGAATATTGAATGTTAATTACACTCATGAAATGTCATCATCACAAATAAACGATTCTAGAGAAGTCATGCACGATGCACGCAAGTGATTTATATAGATGTGAGTATTATATTATAAATCACATGCATCTATTCAAATATCTTACGTTATTCAAATTTATTAACTAAGTACATGTATATTATATACAAACGCGTCATAAGCACGTTATTATTTTCTCAAAGTACGTATTTAATTGTTTATCGTAAAGTTAATCATCTTACATAATGTATACGTATTTAAATTAATGAAATACATTTTATTATTATTGTATTAAATTAATTATAGTTTTGCAGTGTATTATTATTTTTGATGCTAATGTAGGCAATAAAAATTCCTTTTAAATATAAATTATCTCTAATGCAATGAGCAATTTGTTTAATAATAGTAATCCAATGATTTTACTCAAGAATAGAAAAACAGTTTTATTTCTAGAAAAGCTTACAAAAATAAGCCTTTAAAATAAATGGGAAAGCTTACCATGAAATGATTCTTCCAATTCGCACAATCAGTTCAGTAATTATTTCGGGAAAATAAAGGTAGAAATAAATACATTACCCCTTCTCCCAATCTCCTTAGTTCATCTGACTCAGGGTTAGAAAGAGCCTCTCCTTCTCGTCTCAAAGCTCCATAAGATATTGCGTCCGCTGCGATACAGCTTCCCATGCGTTTAAGTTCAAATGTAGTACCTGAGCATACAATAAGCTTAGGATAGATGCCAAATAATATTTTATTATATTAATAAATGAGAAAATAGGCCAATAAATCGAAATTTTATTTCATCAGACAGAATCATCAGTAGAAGCTTGCTGTAACTAAAGCTGCAAGCCAAAACTACTAGAAAATATTCTTTAAGATGAATATTATACTCATTAAATCTGTTAAAATTTTGTTGTTTATATTGTTTAAAAATAATATTCAATGCATATAAAATATTTTACCCATAAGAATAAGTTGTTAATACAACAAGTCAATTTCCTTTGGCTATATCAAGTCTATATATGAAATAAAAAAAATTGAGTTTTGAACAATATTTGTTATAGAAATCAGATTCATCGTAAAATCGAAGACATGTGCAAAGAAACGCCTAACATTTTCTGATCTACAAAATCATTTCAAAGAATTAGAAATTATAACCACTCAGCTATTTACTGTGAAAGTGTATTAAACTGTTGATGTAAAGAGGTTTTTGTAAAAATAAATTGTACCAAAATGTAATTCAATTCATTAACCGTATTGCTAGAACCTTTCTATCAACTGGTTTTGCATCTCTACGACACTTACGTTTCTTAAATGATTCTTCTATTTTATCTACAATCGCCAATGCACGATCAAAGGCCACCTTCTGCTTTTTGGATGTAAACGTCGGAGACAATTTAACTCTTGAATTTTTCCATTCAGTCCCGTCAGTAGAAAATAAACTGCAATGAAACATTTCATTATAAGAATTTATGTAATGTATGTATACATAAATGTGCCTTTTCTAGCTATACTCAAAGTTATAGGTGCACATACCTTCTCGCTCCCAAAGGATCAGTTTTCGTTGGCATTTTGAAAAGTCTTCTACTAAAGTAATTAAAGTCCTGCTTCATGATTCTAGAGGCGAGCGCATAGTCTCTCACCAGCAGGCACGGAGCATCGGCTAAAAACAACCCCACGAACCTCTTATCGGGGTTTTCTCTGGAAATAAAGTAAACACTAGAAGTAACTACACATTAACAATAAATTTAAATGCTATATGTATCAAACTAACTTTGTAGCAAGGTGTCTCAAAGCTACTGTAGGGGTTAGTACCTACATCGGAACACGTGTCTTACAGCCCATTGGAATGTGCCTTTCGACCCACGATAAGCGGTCAGTGAAACCGCGATAGCATTTCATGTGAATCTTCCTCATGATGATACACCCCTCGAGACATGTCTCAAGAAGAATCCCATGGGATTCTTCCTGTTTACGTTATATACGAATATAAGCGGCTTCCCCGCGCCTCTCGAGAAAGACCTCGCGGCATCGAAGCAGTAACCACGTACATTTTTATCCAGTGTAATTATATTGAATAAAGTACGAATACGCAAATTATTTCGCCAGCCTTCTGATTTTCAACCAATACATCAATCCTGCAACCACCAACATCACATCACGACATCGGAGACTACGACAACACTTCAATTATTACGGCGAAACTACATATTAATGATTATGTGGTTAAATGTTGTATTTCAGGCTCGTAAGCTTCTTTCAGGATTTCAGAGAAGATTTTGTTTTGTCGCTTATTAGTCTTTTTTACTACCTTGCTGATATCATTTGTTCGTGTGAAATACGTTCAATTTAATCTCAATCGTTAGAGTGCAGTGTCGCGATAACCTGGAGGTCAACACCTCGTCGAGGTCTACAGACCCGGTAACCCTGGAAAACCCTGGTTCGTATCTCATTGGTGACAATTTTTCTCGATGTTCTCGATTTTTCTATAACACACATTTGCACACACGGAAATAATTAAACGAATTGATTTGACGATAAATAAAATAAGTGGAGGCTTTCGAGGTATATTTAATAATTAATATTATGGTACAGTTGAATGTACGTTTGCCAGATTCTCAAACATCTTTGAGAATCCCACGAACCGCATTAGGTCACCTCAAGGAAATCGAGTGCATGGTTGAGGTGTCAGTTTCGTATAACTGCATAATCAAACCAACATTTTATGGTTATATTGAAAAGACCTTCAAAATCTAGTCTACAGGTGATCTTGAATAGTTATATTTATATATTTTATTATAGCAAACACCTCGGGTTATATTCATTATCGTGCAAATTATAAAAATCTCTAAAAGGCTGAAGTGTCGCTCTTCAATCAGCGATGTTTATTTCAATCCAGTGACAGTATGATTTATACTAATTTAGTAATTTTGAAAGTGCTTAGTCAATCCACTATTTTATTATGTTTACATTTACGAGAATAAAATTAAATTTTTTTGCGAATTTGGGTTATTTCCGAAAACGAAAGATTTTGTAATTTTTGTAGACATTTTTACAGTAAAAATATTACGCTCCAGTGCTTAAATATACTCACATATATATAAATATATATTTTTTTTTTATTGATCTGATGAATTGATCTTGAAATATTTCACTAAAATTTTAATGCATTCGAAACATTCGCACTCATAAATACTACCACGATAATTTCAGATTTAATTGATAACATTAAATTCAATCCAGCCACACGCAAACTGATTTTATAGATCTATAATAGTTTAGTATAAATATAAATAGTATTTTTTAAAATTGAATCAATACAGATTTTTTGTGTTGTATGATTTTTTATTATTGTCACAATACTTACTTGTATATTTTTGCGAAGAATTCTCCCATCGAATACTGTAATCTAAATATTGGTCCAAGACTCCCAACGAATATCGTTGGTTTATAATAAAAAATACCGCGATCTTTCCAATAATTAAAGTTTCGTGATAAATACAAGTACAATGAAAGAAGCAAACATATTAATAATATTATAAAAACAAACATCGTATGTGCAATTTTTTAACGTGGATATAAATATCAAAGTGAAGCACAACCGTCTCCAAGGGAAATGCAACATGAACTAAAGGAACTGAAGGTATGGCAAGTTTGCTATACGCAGCTTAAATATAAAACCACTTAGAGGGAAATTAATTATACATTTGTAAAACTGACAGCTATAATCTACTTGATATCTCTCAAGATGTTATTATTGATAATTCAATGTACATGATATAAATAATATTAAAATATATATCTTCATTACAAATAACACACAACTGACTTGAAATCAACAAATGCAATATCACAAACAACATGCAGATTCCGTAAATTGAATTTATTGTCTTAGCTCTAATTTTAATGACTGTTTCATCCTGTTACCTTATTTCAAAATATTATCCTGAAGTTGAAAGCATGAAAGATATGGTTTTATCACTCATTAGATCAGGTCTAATTTATTTAAAAAGTTAAATGATGGATAGGTTTTAATTTGAACATACTTTCCTACTGATAGACCTAACGCTTCGCTAAAAACTTTGCATAGTGAATTACATGCCCAGACTATGCAAACTGCATTTCTATGCAGTTCAATCAAGAAAATATCTGCTAAGATGGCACTGTGGAATAAAACACCGTACATTATAAACACTGAAACATCTATCAGTAGTCAACAAAATGAGAGAGCAATCCCCAAAGGTATTATTATATTACGATGAGTGTTAAATATTTTTCAGATCAAAACTCTCAAAGCTTGTGAATAATATAAAATACTAATGTGGAGTCCTCAATGTAAACCCGTTGAGTTTATAGTAAATAGTCTACTATGAAGCGCAGTCACATTCCTCAGTAACAGTAAATCTTTATGTAAATATGTAATAATAAACTTTGTTTAACATGATTAACAAACTGGCAAATGTGGCACAAGGGTCAATAACACATTACTCTATAAATGTGACATATTTGTTCATTTGTTGTTTATATAAATGTGACATATTTGTTAATTTGTTGTTTATATAAATTATTCTTATGTAATTTGAAGCTTGAGTCTTCATATATGCTTTATGTGGGTTAGATAATATGCATGAGATTCTTTTTTTTTTTTTTTTTTTTTTTTTTTTTTTTTTTTTTTTTTACTGTCGGCCCCGGGCAGCGCTGATGCATGAGATTCTACATAAACAAGTTTTCTTTTCTCACAATACATGCTTGATAGAATTGTATTACATCGGAAAATAATATTGTTAAATAAATATTCATGTTTTCAATTCAATCAAAAATTCAATTAGATTTATTACTTACAATAATCACTTAGGAGTCAAATACAGATTGCAAAATACATTCATACGCTCAAGCCAGTACATTATAAATGGTTGTGCTTTGGCATAATATAATATAATAAAAATAAAATTATGTAATATTTCTAAAAATCTTTCTCATAAAAATACACATTATTTGTGACATTACAACCTTTGCTATACAGGAATGACATTAGTTTATAAAATAAGAGAAATATGATATTTTGAATGCAGATTTTTTCATGAAAAATTCAATCAGTTTTTCTAAGTTTCCAGGCACCAATCCGATATCGTAACCAAATGAGGCCTAAATCTCTTCCCATCTGTAGCCAAGACCATAATGGTGTGACTTTGGATCCATCAATCTCAGTCCAGTAGACAGCATCCTCAGTGATAGGAATTTTCAATCTTTGTGCAATATAGAGCAACTCAACATCAAACGCCCTAAAATTATATAATAGTGTCAATCTTGAGTTATAAAAATTAAGAAAAATTATTATTATGCCATAAATATTCCGAAGACTCTTACCATCTCTCCACATGCATATTTAGAAAGCAAATACGAGCAGCATGTCGGGTTAAAACCTTAAATCCACACTGCGTATCTCGAATACCCCGAACAGCAAATAACCAAACCAGGAAGTGAAATCCATACATCAATATTGTTCTGAAACAAAAGGAAGTAATTATGAATACTTAATAATGAATTAAAATAATTTAAAGTTTCACATCTCCGGGTGCACCATTTCAGAACATTTCAAACCTAAAGAAACTTCTAGTAGCAATAGCATCATCTTCCAGATGAGCTCGTGAGCCAATAGCAATTGCAAGTTTTTCAGCTACAATATCTCTATCCTTCAAATAGTTCATCGAGCAAGTGGATGCCAAGCTCTTTTCTAATTTTGACAGATCTGAAAATTTGGTAGCTCCATCAGCATCGGCAAACAAAATTAGAGCACCTCGGGAACTCATCACACCCTAGAAATGAAATGAATAATATATAGCGACCTATATAATTAATTTTGATTTTTTTCAATATTTTAACACCAAAATTGATAATAAATGATAAATATTTTTATATTTTACATATCCAAGTATTACAAAGCACAATTAAAAAAGTACCACAATCTTCAATATAGCCTGAGAGTATTTTTTAAGATAATAATTTATTGTTGGTATCAAAATAAAATAAAAATACTTATTTTTCAGATCTAATGATTTTTCTTTTATTTAATAGCTCAATCATAATTTCATTACTAAAGCTATAAAAAAGGCATGCAGAATTAATATAGTAAATAGTATTATATAATATATTTAAACCCAAAGTTTAGGCGTTTATATTCTCGCTTATAAATTTAATAAGCCGATAAGTTACTATGGTCATCCCCAATTTACAGTCAAGCCTCATAAGCTTAATAAGTCCAGTGTAACAAAACATTGCATAATGTATTATTAGAACAAAAGTTATATGTCTAACTTCCAAACACACTGGTAAATGAAAAAAATATTTTTCAGACTATGAAAACTTACCAATCTAACAGCTCCCCCTTTTCCTCTATTTTGAATAAGATCCAAAACTCTAACTTTCTCAGATCCATACTTCTCTGAGTACTTATGTGCTACTGCCACTGTGCCGTCTCTGCTTCCATCACTCACTACTATGATTTCATACCTAAAGTCATGAGCATCAAGTAACCTGGATTCGAGAACCTCAAGGCACTCATCTAGCATAGGAGGAACTAGAACAAAATATTCAATTTAGAAAAGTATTGTATCGGTTACATACAGTTTATTAACCAAGTATATTTATTTATTGAATAATAAATAAAACTTTTAACTTTATTAATTTCTTTCTGAAAATAATAATAAATAATATTTTATTGGAATGTATAAAATACAATTTTCTTACGTCTCAATTCCTCATCAAAGGCAGGAACAATAACACTCAAATGTACCGATGGAGGGTCTAACAAGGAAGGAAATTGTAATTTTTTCCCTGATTTCACATCTTTGTACAACTTTTCTTCTTTGTGTCTCACTAAGTTAGGATATGAATCGGTAAAAACAAGGAGAATTATACATAGCTGCAAAAAAAATGTAAACATTTCAATAAATTCATTTATAATAACTAATAATTATAAATATACTAAAAATAATTACAAACCAATAAGAAAGCTGATATTGAAAAGCAGACCCCATAAATTATGAACGTCGTTAATTGTAAATAAAACATTTTTATGGTTTATAAAACCAAATATATATTTTTCTACATAACCTTGTCGACTGCTCACGTCAATTATTTTGACAAACGCCACGTCTACCACCTTGAGGGAGATCCATAGCCAAAATTAAGAAAATACAAAAGGTGTTTTACTCTCAGTTATCAGAAATAAATCAGTTAAATATTTTTCACAATAATCTCCTCACTTATATGTTTTTTTAGTGTTTTATTAGCTATTTTAATTTTTCTAAAAGTTATGATTTATTCTAGGTGTTTAATTGCCATTTGACCATAAACAAGTACGAGCATCGAAGAGGAGAAAAATTATAAATGACAAGTATCACTTATCACTGGGATTCTGGTCAAGTCAGAACATCATCTAGTTTGCTGAGGGCGTTAAAGGAAAAACATTCCCGTTCCGCCAGGACGGCCAAACAAGAGGAAAGAAGAGTCAAGACATTACCCAAAGAGAGGAGTTACTCAAACGAAAGGACTACAACGTACTAACGACAAAAACAATATTTACTGTATTCGGTTTTGTTTTCATACAATAGTTTCCATTGAGTTGTAATATCGCCTTCCCAATATGATTTTAGAGGTAATACAATATAATCTAAAAGTAACTTTGGCACATTAAACTCATTGGTTGATTTAATTCCCAAAATATTTAATAAAAACGGTTTTTTTCTTAGCTGCCTGGTGAGAGTGAAAATTGCCGCACGTTCGTCTTGGAAGATGAAGGACACACATTGGGAAATGCACTAAAATGCATTATATCACGATAGTAAGTGTCTTGCTCGTCTTTATTGTAATGCAATATCAAGTACTGTGATGCATTGTTAGTCCTAATATTTTATGAAATTTGAGTAGAAAAAATACCATTAAATAACTACTAACTATGTCGCCATATAAGCCTTAAATCTACTTGTCACTAGAATGTTCAATAAGTATAGAAAATCGTATGCTCTGCCGCACTGAATTATAAATGCTGTCAAATTCATTTTCTTCAAACGACCAATATTAGTTACTGGACTTAATGGTAACTTGACATCCAAACAACTTGATTTTCACATAGCCTCCTGCCAAGTAACGCCACCGCACACAATATTCAACTCATTTAATACTGTTATCTCAGCCAGTATAACTTTTACTCTCGGCAATTTTAAAAATATTTTAATCTTCACAATTGGTGTGTCTCATCTTGTTGATGCATTAAATAACCACATTGTATTTATTTTTCCAGTCCTGAAGTTCAATTCTGTGGATATACAGTACCACACCCTGCAGAAACTAAAATGCACTTCAGAATACAGACATACAAGGGCAGTGCTGTGGAAATGCTTATGAAGGGGCTTGAAGATTTGGAAGATGTATGCGATTATACCATAGATTTATTTGAAAATGAACTAAAGAAATCTAAATCCTAAACATTTTACTTTTTTACTATTATGTGTAAAAGAAAATTATGTTTCTTACTATATAAGTACTTCATAGTTTTCCTTTCTCAACCTAAGCATAAGAAAAATATTTCCATGCATCAATATTATCCTTTTATAAATCCGTATAGTCACCCATGCAGGTTTATTGTGTACGGAATATTTATGTAATTCATTCACACGTGAAACAGTAGTAAAAATTCTCAAAACGTATTTTTGGTTTTTACACAAATATATAATCCTTCTTAATAACTGATCGCAGGGGCCCAGACTCTTAAGGACTGATTATGTGAATGATATTATAAAATTATTGGATATGTTGCATTGATTAAATAAAATACTGTTCCCTCGATTAGCGATATTCAATTGAAACTGATAAATGAAAATTTATTCTCAACATATTTAATTTGCATGATGCATATCAATAGCAAAAGGGCATCAGGATGTATTGTTCTTGACTTAAGTGTAAAATGTAAAAATTGTTAATCTTATCTTCTCTGATTATAATATAATATATTAACACACCTGATGACTAGTTTCAATTATTAAGTTTTGTAAAAAATTAAATACTTGTGGAATAACTGACCTTAAGTCAGTTCATCCACTAATACAGAAAAAAAATTTACCTACCCAGCAAGTAGGTAATATTTGTTATCAGCAGAAAATTTAATATTACATACACCATAGCCAAAGATCAAAAGGCTGAACCAGAAAAATAATGAATAAATATCTAAGATACTCTTTATAGTCCTGTAAGTTTTCAATTCAAAGGAATATAAGGGTGCCTCAAAGGTTATATGGTACAACCATTTATAAATTTGCAAGCATACACTACGGTAAAAAATAACAGATTCCAAAGATTAGCATCACATCAATGCATGCTCACCATTTATAGAAAAATTCAATATTTTCTAAAAAGTAAGCACTTTGAGTGATATTCTACTGAAGATAGGCAACTCTTGTCTCCCAAAGCAGTGCACCTGTTGCTTATTATTATATTAGCCAATTCTGAATTAGCTTTTTCAGGGAGTAACAAGACATTATCACAACTGATGATGCATATTTTTGGGAGGAATTTGGGAACATCGTAATTTTTTGATGCATGTTGATAACAATAAAAAAATTATGTTTTGCTGGGATAAAATATGATGTAAAGAAAACAAAGGTTAAATTTAGATCTCAGGTGTTTATTTTCTCAAAACCACTGTTTAGTTTGTGTTCTCGGCGAAGCGGACTCCCATCTTCATGGGCTTGGCGAGGTGCTCAGCAAATTCTTGGTACGGAGTCTTGCCTAACTCAATGTCCTTCCATAGATCCGGAGTAAGGAATGCGTAGGTCTTAGCAATGGCAGCATAGGTGGCCTTTGCGAAGTTACCCAGAGTGGCGGTGGAGCCACGGGCTGAAGTGTAACAATCCTCAATACCAGACATCTGCAGAAGTTTCTTGGGGACGGGACCAGATACAATTCCAGTACCGCGAGGCGCAGGTATCAAACGCACAGAAACAGATCCACACTTTCCTGTGACCTGTAATAACAAAGAGTTTCAGACCCAAAAACAATAAAGATGCATTTCTTTACAAATAATATGAATCAGACGCATAAAACTGACACCGAGCTCAAGCTCTCCAGTGGAAACCACGAATGAATAAAAATTTTTATCATCATTTAATATATACTATTAACTCGCAACAAATTAAAAGTGGTAACAAACCTTGCAAGGAACTGTATGCGGCTTTCCGATCTTGTTGCCCCAATATCCTCGGCGAACAGGCACAACAGACAGTTTGGCAAGGATGATAGCTCCACGGATAGCAGTGGCTACTTCCTTACTGCACTTAACGCCTAGGCCTATGTGCCCCTTGCTGTCTCCAATAGCAACAAAAGCCTTGAAGCGAGTACGTTGACCAGCACGAGTCTGCTTCTGGACAGGCATGATCTTCAAAACCTCATCCTTGAGTTCGGCTCCACCAATGAAAAAGTCGATGATCTCGCACTCTTTGATGGGAAGAGAGAAGAGGTAGATTTCCTCAAGCTTGTGAATTTTGCCATCGCGCACAAGGCGGCCCAGCTTGGTAACCGGGATCCACTCCTTCTGGTCTTCCTTTCCGCGACCGCGCCCACGTCCCCTGCCGCGACCACGACCCCTGGGACCCCCGCGTCCTCTATCGCCACCGCGGGCTCCAAATCCCCCACGGAAACCGCCTCGTGCAGCGGCTGGAGCTGCGTCCGCCATTCTGAAATAAAATATAATGCATCAGAATCCGCAAAAGCATTACATCGGGAAAGAAACAATAGTGATAAAGAAATCAGACGTAACTAGCCGTCACTGAGAAATTCTCCGGTGGAAACCGCGAATGTTAAAAATAAGGTATCATCACACAGGTTGGATCACTTTCAAATATAATACATCATTGGCAGCAAAATAAATAGTACAATCAGAAGTTAACTTTATCTGGAACATAGTCCCGACTTCGGGCCATAGTGAACACGTGGCTCGGGCATATAAGACCGGAGATTACTGTTTCCTAAACTAGTATTTATCATGTTTAACTTCAGAGTGCGAGCATTTGCATATTCAACACTAATGCCAAATCATTTCAAAAGTAAATCTATTTGATAAAAATAAATGAACTCACGTTGAACGAGGTGGAGTAGTCGGGAACACCGGAAATGTAATGAAAGATTATGGCGTCACATCGTCGTTTATATAGACTTTTTAAGGTTGCGTTCGCTGCATATTGTTTCAATGTGTTTTTTTTGTGGGTTTTTATTTTTACTTTTAGTTAACTTATACAACAGATTATTCAAAGCATGCTTTTAATTATTCAATAAAATGAAAGCATAGGTGTAGTTTTCATTCTTATATTTATGTAGTGAATGTGAATTATAAATGCAGTTAATCGATATTTCATTAATGAAAAATGTTCTTACTCATTTGTAAAAATAAAATACTAATAATAAATATTAAACAAATATAGTTGAAAATTATCAAATTAAAGAAAGTTTAAAAACAATCCAACAAATAAAAATGTTTCGTTTATATTTTCCGACATGGCTACACTGTCAAATAAAAATGTATAGAGTTTGCAACACAAATGAGTTTGACGTTTATAATAATACAAGGCTTTGAAGTTTAATTCTAAATATTTAATTTCTAAAATGTTGAAAACAATAGGGAGTTGTCATATTATTTACAAATTAATTACGAATAACTGTGCTTGTATTAGTACCAAAATATTAGGTTCTAAGTTGGAGCCCGAAAATAAGAAATCTAAAAAGCAAGGCTTAAAGATAACTCTAATATCTACTGATGATGATATTTCAATTGTGAACCTAACTGAGGCGGAAAAGCTTTCCAAAAGACGTGACTTAAAACTTGTAAAAATATTAGATTTTGATACGAAAACTAAAAGACCAGTATATCAGTAAGTAATACTATAACGCGAATAAGTTATGCATGCAATATAATGTCACCACAATACGGAAAATAAATATTTTCAGGTTAATGACTGGGACCGATTACCACGAAGAAGAATTAAAAAAAAGGGAGGAAAAGCGTTTATCCAAAAAAGAATCAGCTATTAAAGGAAGTAAATTAATTACCATCTCTGCTAGAATTGGACAGCATGATTTAGAAACTCGCCTTAAAAATTTATCCAAGTGGCTAAATAAGCAGTATGAGGTCAAAGTAGTTATCAGTGAAACTGCTACCAATAAGGAAAGTTCAGTAAGCGTTCACCTTTTTCTAGATGTATATTTTTTCTTCAGTTCTAAAGGAAATAATTAAAATTATTTCAACTCATTTAGTCATGACCCTAAATAAAGAATATATAAAACAGTAGTATGAGGTCCATGCAAAAAATACAGCGTTGCTTGCCCTAAAGTATATTTTAAGCTGTTGATAGTAAAAAGTAGGAAGTACCACCTGTCTTAAGAAAATCAAGGATTTTCTTCATAGTTGTTATCACATTAAACCTGTTTTGGCAAATAATTTTCTTAAAATTTTAAGTATTGCACTTTAAAAAAGTAAAGCTTTATAGGACTCAGAGAATTGTGAAGCGAAAATATGAATATATAATTTTTATTGTAACATTTTGGTACTCAATTCTCTGACCCATTAATCTTATTTATAAATTTTATGTCAATTATTTTTGATTAACTGGGCTTAAAGTACACATGTGGGTATGCCTTACTCCCTTTTATAATTTTACAATGGAGTTTCAAAATGATTAAAAGTTATGTAATTTTAATAATTATGTATCTGTTGTGATGTAATTGCATAAAAATATTTACCCCAGTTACAATATTGGTATTGTGTTTCAGGATAAAATATTTTCATTAATAGAGCAGAATTTTGTTGATCAAGGAAGAATACTGCAGAAGCAAATGAAGGGTACTGACTTAAAATTTAATTTAATACCAACTGTAAAAAATGACATCCCTGCTGGATCCCTGACTGAACAGCCAAGACGAGAAATGCACACTGAAGGAGGACCTGATCAATTGTGACTAGAAAAGAATATACTAACTGTATTTATGGGACTATTTACAGTTTTTATAGTCACCAAATATAGCATGATGTATTTGCTATCATCAAAAGAAACTAATAAACAGAAAGAAACTTCCATAAAAGATCCCTAAAATATAATGTAGGTATCAAAGCTGGAAAGGAGAAATGATTTAACTGCTCTTACGTTATTAAAACAATATTATTATTATTCTGTAAATATTATTGATATAGGCTTTATTATATTTTTATTTCATCGTACTAATACTTAAAACAGTTGGGTAGCATATAAAACATTTGCCCTCTTCGGTGTCTGTAATATTAATATTTTGTTGAGAATACTATTTTATTTTAACAATTTGATTTTAAATAAAATTATCTGAATCAATGAATAATATATTTTTAAATTTATATTCAGTAAATAATTTTGTAAATATTTAGTAATATTGTTTTTTGAAGTGTTTTATACATTATAAATATGAACAA
Source organism: Atopsyche davidsoni (assembly GCA_022113835.1). Lineage (NCBI taxonomy): Eukaryota > Metazoa > Arthropoda > Insecta > Trichoptera > Hydrobiosidae > Atopsyche > Atopsyche davidsoni. The sequence continues at coordinate 5,499,305 of JAILWY010000001.1, forward strand.
GAATAAATAATGATACTTTTAAATTTTTGTTTTATTTTTCTGAATTATATACACTAAATTGTTGTGGTATCTTACTATTAAATAATCACATTAAATCACAAATCATACAAATTTTACTATGTACATTGGAAGGTTCTGGATTTTTATTAGTTTTGTGAAACCTACTTTATTTGGGAAGTATTTTGCTATTAAATACTTTAAGATTAAAAATATTTATGAGTAATCTACAGGCTAGAGTTGTGTATTTGCAACAAAAAAATTAAACAGTAATTCAGAACTTTGCTAATCTGAACAAAGCCCATAAAATTAGTTATCCATTATTAATTCATTCAAAAAGAAAAAATGTATCACTATTCAAATATTTTTAAAGCAAGAAGCAAGCATATGTCTGTGTCTAGTCTTTAGTCTGTACCTATTTGTTTATTTATTTTAACTTAATCCGCAATTCATGCAATAAGGGGTTTTTTACACATATTTTCTCAACCCAAAATCAATATTAAAAATCCATGTACTCTACCACCTAAGCCACATTTTGTAAGCCCAATAACATGCACTGCACTGTAAATATAGTTCTAAGAACTATTGTAAATTAACATAAGAAAATAAAAGAATCTTAGAATTCAATTTTTTACACATATTTTCCCTACTCAAATAAGCCCTAACAATTATCGTGAAACATGAAAATAAATAATTATGTAATTTAATAATTTTTTTGTTTTCATAAATCTGTGTAGTAGGCTTTTTACTTATTTGTAAAATTAAAATTATATTGTTTATGGTCAAAAGTGACATGTGGATTTTTCTATACCGGCTGTTTTAACTCTCACTTGAGCTTCATATCGCATTTGGTTACTCATACACGTGTATATTTAATGCGCTATTTCATATAAATAAATACGATATGGTATGTTAAAAAATATAAATATATTTACAATTCTTGTAATATGACCTCTTAGAGGTTCATTTCAAATTAAGTATTATAAATTGATCATTGCAATTGCATCAGAATTTTTACGCAAAATCTTAATTTATTAATGGAATAAATATTGAGTTATGATTTCAGAGTGCCTATTTCATACATTATATAAAAATGCAGGAATATAAAAAAAATTCTAGATTCTTTATCTTATGCTAATATACAATAGTTAGGGCTATGCTTACAATACGGTGTGTGGCTATCCCATGATCCTGCACGCAGGTTGTGGGGTTTACAAAGTGAGGCTTAGATGGTAGCGACCACGGATTTCTCTATTTTCGTTATTGATTTTGCGTAGGGAAAAATATGTAGTATGCATTAACTTACATTCAACCATAAATGCTAATTATTATTAGTATGAAGTTACAAAGAAATATCCGAAATCAAACTTAAATATTTATTCAATTTAATGATAAAAAAATTATTTAACATTAATGTTATAAATTGACTATTGGGTACTTTTGTACCCTAAAGTCTTTTGATTTTAACTTACATTTCATATGTATATGTTCAAAAATAAATATTGATTCATTTTTACAGGCTGCCCTCGATAGGAAGGGTACTTTTAAAGTAGAATATCTACAAAGTATAGAGAAGGATGTGCAAGCCAAATGGAAAGACAGTAAAGTATATGAAGAAGATGCTCCTGCCACTGGTCAACACAAAGGAGGAAAGTTCTTTTGTACTTTCCCGTTTCCTTACATGAATGGGAAACTCCACCTGGGACACACATTTTCCTTATCTAAATGTGAGGTAAGGATCTAAATGTTTTTCTATTTGTAATGTAAAAAAATGTGAATGTTGGAAGCAATATATGTTCATAAACTTTTTTTTTTTTAGTTTTCTATCCGGTACCATCGTTTAAAAGGAAAGAAATGTCTATTTCCTTTCGGATTCCACTGCACTGGAATGCCGATCAAGGCATGTGCTGACAAACTAAAAAGAGAAGTGGAGACTTTCGGGTGTCCTCCCGTATTTCCAGAAGAAGATGAAACAGCTCAAGTCGTTGAAAAGGAAGATGTAGTCATAAAAGACAAAAGTAAAGGAAAAAAGAGCAAAGCTGTTGCAAAAACAGGAAGTGCCAAATATCAATGGCAGATAATGCAAAGTCTGGGATTGTGTGATGAAGAAATAAAGGAGTTTGCTGATGAAGCACATTGGTTAGAATACTTTCCTCCGTTAGCTGTACAGGATCTACTCAGCTTTGGAATCCATGTTAGTACCTAATGTAATTAGATTTTTAGCAAAACAGCCTACACACACACTTACCTCACATCCTACAGATTCATTTATATGTTTAATTTATCTGCAATCAAAATAATATTTTTTAGGTGGATTGGAGACGCACCTTCATAACAACGGATGCAAATCCATTTTTCGATTCATTTGTGCGATGGCAGTTTCTTCATCTGAAAGCCAGAAATAAAATTATGTATGGCAAGAGACATACGATTTTCTCTCCGCGAGATGGACAACCTTGTATGGACCACGATCGTAGCTCTGGGGAAGGAGTGGGTCCTCAAGAGTACACTCTCATCAAAATGCAATTGATTAAACCGTATCCCAAGCAACTTAGGTATGTAATTAACTTCAGTTTTTAAATGATGACACACTTTTAACATATTCAATACAGTTAATAAATAGTGCTTAATTACATCCTATATTTGTTATTCTAGCTCTGTCAGTGACAAGAATGTATTCCTGGTGGCGGCAACATTGCGTCCTGAGACTATGTATGGGCAAACCAATTGTTGGGTTAGACCTGATATGAAGTATATTGCTTTTGTAACTGTAAAAAATGAAGTTTTTATATGTACAGCTCGTTCAGCTCGCAATATGTCTTTCCAAGAGTTTACTACTGAAGATGGTAAATTTAATGTGATTGCAAATATAGTGGGACAAGATATTCTTGGCATCAAATTGAAGTCACCCCTTACGCATCATGCTATAATTTATACACTTCCTATGTTGACTATCAAGGAAGACAAAGGAACTGGGATTGTAACTAGTGTACCATCAGATTCACCTGATGATTACGCTGCTCTTGTGGATCTTAAAAAGAAGCAGCCGCTCAGAGAAAAATATGGCATCACTGATGAAATGGTTCTACCATATAACCCTATCCCGATCATCGATGTTCCAGAATTCGGAAATCTTTCAGCTGTCACGGTTTATGATCAACTCAAAATTCAAAGCCAAAATGATAAAGACAAACTACTGGAAGCCAAGGAAATGGTATATTTGAAGGGATTCTATGATGGTGTCATGCTAGTAGGAGAGTACAAAGGGAAAAAAATTCAAGATGTAAAGAAAGATTTACAGAAAAAACTTCTGGACAGTTCTGAAGCGGTGATATATTTTGAACCTGAAAAGACAATTATTTCTAGATCAGGAGATGAGTGCGTTGTTGCCCTGTGTAACCAATGGTACTTGAATTACGGGGAAGATGTTTGGAAAACACAAGCAGAGAAGTGCTTACAAAACATGAACACCTATCATGATGAAGTAAAGAAGAATTTCAATGCATCATTGAATTGGCTCCATGAACACGCCTGCTCTAGAACTTATGGATTAGGTAAAAGGCTACACTTTTAAAAAGTAATTAATGATGACTTTATTATTTGTAAAAATATGAATTTATAATTCACATTTTTTTTTGTAAAGGTACTAAACTACCGTGGGATGAAAATTGGTTGATTGAATCTCTTTCCGATTCAACAATATACATGGCGTACTATACGGTGGCCCATATCATTCAAGGAAATTCTTTCAAAGGAGATAAACCCAATACGTACAATATTAAAGCTGAAGAAATGACACCGGAAGTCTGGGATTACATATTCTTTCAGAAAGCACCTATTCCAAGTAAATCTAAAATAAAGAAGGAAGCTCTTACTGTAATGAAGCGTGAATTCAATTTTTGGTGAGGATTATTGAAATTATATATTTTTTACATTTATTTTCAAATATGTAGGTATATAATCATATTAAAAATATACAGGTATCCAGTAGATCTCCGAGTCTCTGGAAAAGATCTAATTCAGAATCATCTCACTTATTATATATACAACCATTGTGCGATATGGCCCGAGCAAGAAAACCTTTGGCCGCAAGGGATAAGGGCAAACGGGCATTTGATGTTAAATTCGGCTAAAATGTCAAAGTCTGAAGGAAATTTCTTAACTTTGAATGAGGCAATAAAGAAGTTCAGTGCGGATGGCATGAGGCTCTCCTTGGCAGATGCTGGAGACTCTGTTGAAGATGCTAATTTTGTTGAGAGCACCGCTGATGCTGGTATCTTAAGATTATACACCTTTATTGAATGGGTTAAAGAAATCTTGGAAATTAAACAGACCCTCAGGCAAGGTAAATGAACCCACCATTCACTATCAATGAAAAAGTATTTATCTACCCAATATGTCTCTACTATATTATTATTTCAGGTCCAGCAAATACTTTTCATGATAAAGTATTCATCAGCGAAATGAATTTGAAGATTAAAGAAACCGATGATAATTATAATAAAATGCTATTTAAAGAGGCTCTTCGTACGGGATTTTTCGAACTGCAAGCAACAAGAGACAAATACAGGGAGCTGTGTGGTTCTGACGGAATGAATGTAGACTTGGTGCTTAAGTTCATAAGTGTTCAAGCTTTACTGATGTCTCCGATTTGTCCTCACGTGTGCGAACATGTCTGGAGTCTATTGGGGAATGTGAGTAATCTAACTTTTAGAAATTAATATATGTGTTCAAATTATGTATAGTATACTTTACACGGAGTATTTAAAATTGTAGAAAACTAGCATTTTACATGCAGCCTGGCCTGTAGCTGGAGATATTGGAGAAATAGAAATAAAGGCTAGCTGCTATTTGATGGAGGCTGCACATTCATTTAGAATATTCTTGAAGAACTACCTCGCTGTGAAAAAGCCAGCAAAAGGAAAAAGTGAACCTGTAATTATCCCAGAGAAACCTAACCAAGCAACTCTCTGGGTTGCAAAAAGCTTTCCACAGTGGCAAAGTGCTGTCCTTACAACAATGAAGAATTTTTACGATGTATGTTTTAGAACAGATAAAATTTATAATACTTTCTTTGACTAATATATCAAATTAAAACAATTGTGTTATTGAATTTAAGAAAAATGGCGATCTTCCCGACAATAAAGTGTTGTCAACAGAATTCGGAAAAATGGAAATTCTTAAGAAGTATATGAAGCGAGTGATGCCTTTTGTTCAAGCCACAAGAGAAAAAATGTCTGAAATTGGGCTGCAAGCTCTTTCTCTTACTATGGAGTTCGATGAGGCACAACTTCTGAAAGATAATGCTTCTTATCTAGCAAGCACTCTTGACGTGAGCTTCAAGTTTATATTTAGCTAAGTATGTTTAAAAAAATTATGTCAATTTTAAATAAAGTATCTAATAAAAATATATTTTACAGCTTGAAGGTATCGATGTTCAGTACACGGATAATGCACCAGACAAAACTAAAGAGGAGTGTTGCCCTGGACAGCCGTACATATGCTTTTTTGTTACTCCCGGAGTAAAAATAGAATGCATCAATTCTACACCTCTCAGTGGACTCTTCTCTAAACTGGTTTTAATCTCAGACGGTGACACTGCTGATAAGCTTAGAATAAAATTAACCAAAGATACAAAAGCATTGAAAGGTATTAAAACTTTCATATCTTAATATTCATAATGTTTACTTTAACAAGCTGAAGGAAAATATATTATATTTATCTAAATGTTTATTATAATGTACAATTATCTCCTTTCATTTTCTAGTGTTATTAAATTAAATTGTTTATAGTTAGTAATATATTACATTGTGTATATTATATGGAGGTCAAGTAGGCATCAACCTTTTGGTGCCCTTTGAATCACAAATACACCATCTATGCTAGCTACATTTGTACGTAGCTAGTACACTCGAGTCTCTCTCTGATTGTTATTTATCTTATGCTATTTTCCCAATAGCATTTGGACGAATAAAGAGAAGGCAGGAAAAATCCTATAAATTCATGGTGAATGTACTGTGTAGTCATTCTTAGGAGTCAATTCACCATGAGTGTGTAGCAGCTACAAGATGGATGTTTGCAATTCACCTATTTGTGTTTTTATTTTCTTTCAGATGCCAATGAGATTAAGCTTTGGAGATTTGTAGACCCTGTCTTGGGTCCACGAAAAATTCCATTGTTCGATGATCAGCAGAAAGATAAGATTCTCATACATCCCGATACTAAATTTAGCGTGGATGTTGATAAGAATAAGATTACCCTGGTTGACAATAAAAAATCTTTTGATTTAGGAGCAAAAATTGTGTATACATATGGCATATAGTATTTTTTATCATAAATGCTAATTCATTATATTTGTTTGGTGCACTGTTATCATTAATATTTATGGTAAAATATATAATATTAATATTTTATTTCACACTTTCCCACTACACCTAATAGGGCTTTATTTAAATATGTGCAGTATAAATATAAACTGTGAATCAGAAAAAATGATAAGAAACAGCCTACTCAGATATAAATTTTCACCATGCACCTAACCTTTTTTTATCATGAAAATAAGAATCCCCGGTGCTTTTGCCTGTTTATTATTTATTGTCTAATGAGACATCATTCTCGATAGCAGCAACTAGCTTTGACGATCTGCTGAATATTTGAGACCTTAATATTCTATTAGCATTCTGTTACCCTCACGGATGAGTTAAAATCGACTCCTTCATATTCTTTAGCCGGTTACTCCACCTCCCCTGACTAAGAGCAGACATCTGTGGCATCTAAGAATTATGATTGTAAATACAAATATGACAATCAGTCGACTTTTTTGGAAGATTATTGCTTGTGTGAAATGCATGTCACTAGAATATACCTATTATATAAATAAAAACAATCATTTACTAAGTATTTACCAACACTTTATTAAGTTTCATATTAAAATAGAAAAACTTAGATCTACATGACAAGAGGAATAATTTGGAATATCATAATACTTATTCATATTTTTATATGTCAACATAAATAGGTTACTCCTACTACATATTAAATTTAACACATATTATCCTAATAGTCAAAACAATTTCGAAACGTAAAATATCTAAGGTTACTAAATAAATGCGCAATATTCAAGTAGCATTAGAGCGCTGGGAAGTCTTAAGTTTTAGGAATATCGACCACAGTAAAAATAATGTTCTTGGTAATGGTTTTACAAAAACTACTTATTCCAAGACTACATTAAAAATGACTACTAAAGTGTGGTTGTCACATGGATATGATATAGTATATTATAAAGTTCTGAATGAGCCGGGGATTATAAGAAACAATAGAGTATAAACAAAGCCACATTTTAACAGCTAGATGGCCTTTAAGATATGCTTGACTAGTGAATCAATGACAGCTGCCTGGTAAAAAAAAAATTGAGGGGTTACAACATTGATAACAGAGAACCCTGGATTCTGTGCCAACCTCAAGTGTGCGGCAGCAGGTTGGCTGGAACTCAGGGCATTTCTGGGTGCAGTAGTTTCCACATGGCTAACAAATTTTAAGCATACACATCATACTAGGGAATGCACAGGTTAGTTATTATGTAAGAAACTTTGAAAGGTGATAGCTGATTTTTAAGTATTGTATCTTGATAATCTGAAGCGGTAATTAACTATTTATGGACTAATGTCTACTAAGTGTATCAGCATCTAGCTCTGAATAAGATGTACCATTTGGTACCTTTGTTGTTTAAATGCTTTGTTTCTTATTAAAAAGGGTCTTCAGATGAATCAATTTTTAGTAGATGACTCTTCCAACTCGTCCAAGTGAAGAAAGAGGGTGATCGGACAATGGTCACTGCCGAAAACTTCATTCCGAATAACATTGTCACAAACTCCTGGCACAAGACGCTCGGAAACAATAGCGTAGTCCAATCTCCTAAAAGTTATAAAAGGTTTTAATTGAAAGTTAACACATGTTAGGAAAAATGTGAGAAATTAAAATGTTTTATACCATCCGATATTCTTGGCCCGGCAATTGCTCATGTAGGTCCAGAATGTGTAAGCTGCTGTTTTATCAGGATAGAGATGTCTGAATGTGTCGACAAAGCCATCTCCGAGCAAATTTGTCATACCATCACGCTCCTCTTGGGTGAAACCGGCATTCTTTTTGTTGGTTTTTGGATTAGCCAAATCTAATAGACAATAAAAACAAAAAAATAAATACTCAGTATAAACATGACACTTTAAAGGAACTGTGCATTAAATAACTTACCTATCTCCAAATGCGAGACATTCATGTCGCCACATATGACAACTGGCTTTTTGGAATCCAACTCCTTTACATATTTCTGGAAAACACCATTCCATTGCAGTCTTTTAGGTAATGTGACCAAACCTCTTCCAGAGTTTGGAACATATGTGCAGATCACATAAAATTTGTCCAATTCCACAGTTATGATTCTACCCTCAGAATCCAACTCTTCATCCTCCAGTCCATATTTGACTGATAGAGCTTTTTCTTTTGAGTATACACCAACACCTGCATAGCCTTCTTTCTCTCCATTTAGCCAATATGGATGGTAACCTTCAATAGCTGTAGCATCAGCAGGCAGCTTATCCTCAGAACACTTAGTCTCTTGCAAGCACAAAATGTCTGGCTTTTCGAAGTGAATAAATTCCAAGCCCCCTTTGTTCATCCAGGCTCTTAAGCCATCAACGTTCCAGCTGGATATTTTGTAATTATGGGTTTTACCAGAAGCATTTTTTGTTGTACATTCAAAATTAATGCTGGCATAGTCAGTTGCAGACTTGTTTTGCAATGGTTTCTTTGCAGGAACTTCTTCATTGGCTGGAACGATTTTTCAACGTCACAAAATTAATGTTTACTATTTATTAACACAGATTTAAACATTTACATGTACAGTTATATAAATAAAATGTAAAACCATGTTAGTAAACTCACAAAGGTTAGTAAACTCAACTAAACTACATGTAATATCAAATTTAGTATTACTAGTGATAAGGAAAATTAAATATGATAATGTCAGCTTGAATTGTTTATAAATAAATTATGCTAAGTATGTATGAGTTGCATTTCTACTATGTAAGATTAGACTGTCACGAGAATACACTCTTCATATAATATTGAAAACTCGAAAAAATAAGCAATTACTTATTTATTGCATTACCACACATTTTGTAAAAAATATTAAGCAATCATTTATAACCAAAGTAATGATGCAATTAGAAGTGACTCCTGTGTACATTGACCCCATCTGCATTTATACGACCTGAGTAGATTCACAGGCATTCCATCAGTTAATCCAATTTGATTTTATAAAATACAAAAACCTAACTTTTTACGGATATATATACATTAGTAACGATAAACTAATAAAAACGTCAGCAAAATAATAATATATGAGTAAAAAAAAACTATAGATTTTCTACATTTGGAGGTCAAGAGTTAGTAGTTTAGAATTGAAATGTACTGAACTCTTTATCAGGGGCCAAATTGTAAGGAATATCATTTAAGAATCACAAATTCCATGACCTACCCTAGATTGTTTCCAATATGCGTAATTAAATAGATAGATAAGAAAAAAAATTGGTACTTGGTACGGGTTGTTTCATACTAACCTCAACTGTTAATATTTTATTGTGCGTGTGTATTAATAAAATATTACAGAATGTTAAAAGCCAATGAAAAGAAATCACAAGCAATGGATAAAAATCAAATAAATGTAAGTAGTTTTGTTTCAAATAATTATTTTTTATTTACTGAAATAAGACAAATAAAATATTTACGTTGACGGTCATTGCAGTAAATATAAATGGTAACATGCTGGTGAAGGTTTAATGGAATGTAAGCTTCGTATAAACTTCAAGAGCATAAAACAGGGGAGAACACTTTTGAATTCACTTTCACGCTTTGGAATTACCTTTGGCCGCACCTCCTCTCTTTCTCGGTGGTGCTTTTTCCGCTGGCTCATCGGCCTCTTTAGGGGCCTTCTTAGCTCCTCGCCCTCTCTTGGCGGGTGCCTCGGGAGCCATCTTGGCTTCTTCCTCGGGGGTTTCAGCTTGGTCCTTGAGAGCCTCCGCTTCTGCCTCGCCGGCTTCACTTTCGGCTTCAGATACCTTAGCTTCAACTTCAGGTTCTTCTGTCTCGACTTCAGGTTCTATAGTTTCGTCCTCACTTGACTTTTTGGCTTTTGTTTTTGGTTTTGCAGTCTCTTTCTTTTCAGTTTGTTTTCGGCCTCTCTTGGCAGCCGGCTTCTCAACGACGTCATCGGTTTTCTCTTCAACTTCGGGAGCCTGTTCCCCTGCATCGGCTTCTTCCTCACTGTCAGATTTTGCCTTTTTGGCGGGAGGCGCCTCCTTAGCTTTGCGGCCTCGTTTAGCGGGCAGTTTAGCCTGATCGCCACCATTCTTTTCCGGCTCAACAGGTACATCGCCATTACCGTTGGTAGCTGCTCTGCGTCCACGTTTGGGAGCGATCTTCACATCGCTGTTGCCGGACGCGTCCTCGTTATCTTCAGCGATTTGCACAGTCTTTGCGGTTTTCTTTTTGGTGGGCAGTTCGACCGGCGTCGAATCGACTTCTGCGTCAGCGCTGACAGCGACTGCGGCTTTAGCCTAAGATAAATGGAATAATGCAAAATTAATTATTTATTCAATAATACTGACACTATAAGGGTGACTTATCCACTTAAATACACGAATAACTTACTTTGGTGTGTCCTCGTTTAGGCGCCATTTCGACGGGAGTAAAACAATGCCAAACAACGCTCGCTCAATGTGCACCGCGTACCGTCCCGAAAATCTTATTCTATTTGCTGACAAAATACGAGCTACCGCGGATTACGACCTATTAACAATACAAATGACGTATTTTCCACTATATTCAACAGCTAGCAGATATTGTTTGACGGCAAAAAGGCGATCCCGACGGGAGAATACAAAGGCGGCTGATCTGATGGATTCTTAGAGGCGGGAAAACGCTGAAGAACGAAACGGCAAGCAGGCGCACCAACGCGACAGAATTGTAAAATTTTTATGGCTGTTGCGTTTAGTGAAAACATATTTTATTCTGGTAGACGCGGTACACTAGCATTTAAAAACACTTTTACTATGTATTAATATTACTCATACTTTTTAATAATTTCAAATTTTACGTGAAATTTTTTTTTTAAATAATAAATTTTTAGATTCAGAAAAAATGTTAAATTTTTCTAGTCCATTAGAAAGATTTTTTCTAAAAATAAAAAAAAAATCCGTTCGCATTAATCAACTTGAAGTTACTTTATTTGCAATTTTTTAAATGTTTTTTTTTTTATGGAAAAGCTTGATAAAATAATGAGAAATACCCAAATAAATAAAATAACAGATGGGTCGGTTTTTTTACTTAAATTAAATTTGAGGTTTGTTTGGTAAATAGTGTTTCAGGGTTCTTCAACATTGTTGGAGCTATAACTAGAAGACATAATTTTTATTTAATGGGGTACTTTTTAATGATCATGAATGCATTTTATGACACAGTCCAATAAGTTTTTTCTTTCTATTTTACATTATATTCAGATTCATTTAAAGCATAGGTTCCCAACCTTTTATTGACCACCGCCCCCTTGACAAGAAAAAAAATTCCAACGCCCCCCTTAGCGCAAAATAACAGATAATTTTTTTTTCTGTATATTATTTGTTGCTGCCCAGGTAAAAAAAAATGTTTTTCGAGTTTTTTGATCATTTTCTCGTTTTTTTTGTGAAAAATCTACTGCACAAATCAAAAATATTTTAATGCAAAAAGTTCATTAATTTTCCCTTGGACCCGCCACCGCCCCCTTGGAAAGCTCCAGCGCCCACTGGGGGGCGGTACAGCCCCCGTTGGGAACCTATGATTTAAAGTCTTTGAGTTTATTATCAAAATGTACCAAAAGCTCCAAACAAAACAAAAAACTTAAATAACTTTTTTGTCTTCGTGAATATCATGAATGATTTACTAAATGCTCCACATGACGAGTACATATTATTTTTTGATATAGATAACAATAAAAATATTAGCATGTATTGTATTAAATGAAAAATGTGCTCACTGTTGTATGATTGTAAAATAATAAAAAAAGATTATATTTTATGGCTTGGATGATGTAAATCAGAAATACGCAGACCTCAATTGCCAAATAAAACCATATTATTATATTATCTGATAAAAATGTCACACATGCCGTAAATGTCCATTGTTTGGAAATCAGAAATCAATCAATCAGGTAATCAAAATAATCCTTGATTGCATTTTCAAAATCTATGTTATCTTGAAGACTCCTATAAACTTTTAATAATTTCAAAAATGACTAATTGAATCAATACTCATACAGATGGTATGTTTTTTTTTTGAGTTGTGTATGAATTGCAGCGAGTATGAAAATAAAATATAGTAATTTATAATCAACATTTATTGCAATTAACGCATGTACATACAATGGTTTTATGTTATATTACGGTTTAACTAGCCTTCTACAGAAGTGAAGACTGTTGAAGCGATTGTAACCTGTAACATTATATTAAAATAGGTAATGATTTTTGTGGGATTATGTAAGAAAACCATATAGTCTTTTATTAATTTATTAAAGTACAATACTTTGTGTGAAACAAACTATTCTGAGACTAAAAATTATACTGTTTTTTATTATGTGAATAGATAGGTATTACTTTTATATTGAATACATATATAATATTGTACATAATTTATTATTCTCTTCCTATTTATATAAAGTAATATATTATAATCTTTCATAACAGCAGATTTAATTTAAATATAAATCAACATACATCAGTATAAATATCTAAGTATTTTGCAACAATAAATATAGTTGTGTTCTTTATAATGCTAATTTACAAAAGTATCTTGAAATTAGGGTCATTGTAGAAATAATTTCATAAATACCTTGACTTCTGTTTTGCAAAAGTATTTTATACAGTAATAGCACTCTAGTAGTATCTACAACAGATTTTTACTATAAAATATGAGCAGCCAGCATACTTTATTCCATTGGGATGTATTGGTATTAAATCTGCAATGTTTGTATCTTTTCAATATTTTAAAATTCTCTTTCTATACCTATCTAATTTTTATTTTTTTTGATGAAGATATGAAATATTTTTTTTCAGAGAAATTAACAACATATAAATATTATATTTTCGATGAATAGAAAAATGTCCATTCAAATTTTGTCAGTATAAAATATATGCAGACAGTTAAAGTGAAAATGAATGAAATATAGATATAAAATGACAAGAAATTATTTTGTCTGTAATATTTAAGAAACAATTTATAAATCAGCGAATATATGAAAAAATTATACTAACCAAGTGTAAAAAAAAAGGAAAGAAAGTTTGCAAATTTTACACGTCATATTAAGCTCAGTACTAATAATTACATGTTACAAATATAAAAGATGCTTGTTGGACCATGGACTAGGACGTTTAGACATTTCATAGATCAAATGGTGATTTTAATGGTTTTTTAATCAGCGATCAATGAAAGAATGAAAAAATAAATAAAATAATAAATATTTTTTTATTAAAAGCAGCAGCAGGTTGAGTATACACAATTTAATTCCACATTAAAAATAATTACACGGGTAACTAAAATACCTACCTACATAAATTATTATTATTCTTACACAAAATATTATTCCATACAAAAGTCACACCGGCTGTTTCTCTTCTTTCCCTTACAAATATTTTGTTCATAACAAGTTTAAGGCAGGAGGATATCAATTCAAGCATTTTGTCTCTCTGTAGTGAATGTGAATTCTTGAAATAAATTTTCACTTATAATAAATTCAAGAGAGATTTTACCCTGATATAAGTGAGAGAGCACTCACGAATCTTAAATAAAACGAGTTATTTCACTAGTGTTTATTTTTTGAGGATAGCTTTATTGCAGATCACATTTTGTTGATGTCGGAACAGAAAATGGAACCTCGCCCTCGAGCAGCCGCGACCCCCTTGCGACCCCCTTGCGATCCTCCTTGCGACCTCCTTGCGACCTCCTTGCGACCTCCTTGCGACCTCCTTGCGACCCCCTTGCGACCCCCCGCCGCCCTCCCCGGCTCGGTCCCCGATCCACTCCCCGTCGGTGCAGCCGCGTGTCCCGCGAATCGAATCAATTCTCTGTAAAAATATCACTACCTACATTACGTAATTGTTAATTTATATACATTTATTTCTACCTATATCTACAAACATTTCTAAATTATTTCGTTAAGTAGTCACATCAATGTCCGCAATTTACAACATGAACAACTTTATACTTTACTTCTAAAAATTTACAGCCAACGGTTATTTTACAACAGTAATTACAGTGATATTCTCTACGCTCCTACCTCGTCAGTAAAAAAATAACTATATGTGCGCTATAGCAAATGCGATATGTGTACCCTCATATTCCTCGCAGATGTTGTAAAATATTTGATTTATCATAACAGTCACGATCGAACGATACCTAAGCTACTTCGATGCACTAATAGATTAGAAGAGAGTCTCCTGAGACCACGAGCAGTGCTCCGGGTTCAGCGGCTCCGGGCTGCGGCGCGACAGGTCCACGGAGCGGCGCCCCCGGCTCCCCCGGCTCCCCCGGCAGCCCAGCTCCACGTCCTCCTCCGCCACCGCCACCGCCACCGCCGCCACGGCGCCGCTGATGGTGGAGCAGCTCTGGCGGCCCACCACGGCGGGGTGCGACAGGCGCCGCAGGGCCCGGCGCGTGATGGGGCGGCTCAGGAAGGAGGGGTTCTTCCGCACCAGCGGCGAGCGCGAGCCGTGCGACAGCAGCGCGGACGAGGCCGACAGCGGCGGGGACGAGGCCACGGGCACCGAGCGCCCCACGATGTGCCGCGACCGGCGCCGCGGCCTCAGCTCCCTCGTCTCCTCGCACGCCCGCCCGCCCTTCCGGTACGACGCGCTCTCGTCGCTGTCCGTGGAGAACTGCTCGATCTCGTCGTCCGTGTCGAGGCACTCGTCCTCGTCCAGAAACACGGAATCCGAGCCCAGCGAGTGCAGGTCGCAGTCCTGGTAGTCCACGCTCAGCGACACGCCGCAGCTCCCGAGGGACGCCAGCGGGGCCGCCCTGCCCGCTTCGAGGCGCTTCCCCCGGGGCGTGCCGCCGTCGAGGACGGTGTGCTCGCTCGCGCACGGCGACAGCTCGGGGGTGGCCTGGATGACCTGAATGTCGATGGGGTTGCGGACGTCGCGGCGGTCCTGCAGGGTGTGGCGGCGGGCGCGGCGCGGGGGGGCGGGCGCAGGCGCGGGCGGCACGGGCGGCAGGGCGCACACGATGGACGAGCCGCGCCGCTCCAGGTAGGAGCTGCCGGAGCTGGAGCACGTCACGCTGCTGTAGCGCCGCGAGCCGCCCGGCACCGACAGGAAGCGGCCGACGCCCTCGGAGGGACCCGCGCACGACGAGTCGTCCACGACGTCGGCCAGCTCGACGTCGGCGTCGGCGTCGTCCTCGTAGAAGGGCGGGCGGCAGTCGAAGCGCAGCGCCGAGGCGGGGAGGCTGTGGCCCCGCATCTTGGCGAGCCGGCGCGGCGGGGCCAGCAGACTACTGTAGCCGCCGCCCACCGAGGAGAAGCGCGGCTGCGAGGGGTGCGAGGGGTGCGAGGGATGCGAGGGGCGCGAGCGCGGGGCGCAGGGCGGCCAGGGCGGCCAGGGCGGCCCCCCGAGCCCCAGCGAGCAGCGCGCGCTCAGGGCGGCCTCGAGCGCGTAGGCCAGCTGACGCTCCTCCTCTTCGGCTTCCTCCTCGGCCACGGCGGCCGCGGCGATCTCCACGATCTTCGGATCCTTGAGCGCCTTGAAGGACTTGCTGCGACTTTTGTAGATGACGAGGAACACCATGAGCCCGAAGAAGCCGCCGAGAGTGGCGGCGATGCGGATGCCGGTCATGACATCGTAGGTCGCGTAGAACTCTATCCGCAGCTGCTCGCGCTTGTCGGGGCCGTCCGTGTTGTTGTGGGCAGCCTCCATCTTTCATTACGTGCGCATTTCCTGAAACAATACAATGTTCGTAAATTATTTGACAACAATGCACAAAATATGAACTATTGTCGATAACAACTACTATTATCACATTTAGATACATTTCTTCCGACCTCACAATTTTTTCATGCACGCTTCCGTTCCACACAAATACACATTGTAACTATCTTAAATTTACATATTTGTGAGCGTCTGCTGATATAAAAATTGCAAGGAAATAAATAATAAAACCATAAATTGGGCGGATATTGCAGATCTCATTGCTGGGAATACATTTTTCGCGCAGGGGGTATGAATCAAAAGCGCGAGAAGCACTGGCTCGGAAGCTCGGCCGTAACTTCGGCAACCCAAAAAGGTGCCTTTCAGCAGGCGGCGGCCGGGGAAGTAGAATTCCTGTAATTCATCCCCCGAGTAACATTTCTTTTTTTTATTTTGAGGCCCGAAAAAACATATGTAGCTACATATCTGAATACGTTATTAAATAAAATCGTTTTGCTTTGAGTAAGTTCTCAGCTTTATTTGATTACTGAAATGATTTGCTTTTCGTAGAAAACTTTACTGACAGAACTTGTATTATTATCATATAAGACTCCAATCAACTTAACTTAAAACAAATTTTACTTTGAAACAAGGAAAAAAAATCTAGACTTTTAGATTTATTGTTTTAGACGTGGTGAGTGAACGCATTATTTACGACGATATAACTTGACAACAGTTGCATCAAGGAGCATCTATGTTTACACTCGTAAAAATGATAAACGGTAGTAACTACATATTCCAATTAACCGAGAAATATGTTTCAGTTTTCCTCTCTCCCCCGACGTCCCCTGTAACGGAGAATACACTTTCACGAGGCCCTTGTAAATATTTTCCCAAGGGTACCCTGGCTTTTACGTGCAAAACTGAACAAGTACTTGCGCATAAAACGTGCGTGAATACGCATGAAGGTATAAAAACTGCACTAATTATTCAAGATGGAATTGCAATTAGTGCGACGAAGCATCTCCCAACATGGGATGTAATTGATTGCACTTATGCTTAGCTTAGGCCCAACTGTACGCACAGTAATGTAAGCATTACCAAAATAACTATTGTAATTTATTTTTGTATTGTTGTGTTACTGTATTTCTTTCCGTAAATGTAATAAAAATAAAATGGTGCAAAAATATAACATATACAATTTATGGGATAAACTGACTCAAATATTTTAATAAAAATACAACAAAATATGTATCGTATTTTTTATTTTATAAAATATTGAGAGGTCAGTAAAATATCAGTGAAAGTGAGATCACAATTTAAAAAAAAATGTAAACCATTAGTAGTTTGGATATTATTTTTCTGTTAAAAAAATTACCTACTGTCAGATAAGCTTATAAAAAATTATATTTTTATGTTTATAATAGTTGTTTTTATCTTTTCTGCATATTTCAGGTGGTTCATTTTAAAAATCAGTTATCCAAAGAGTTATAGTGATTTTTCAGTACTTAAGATACCAACACCAAACATTGGTATTTTTATACAATCCCAAGATTGTTTCACTTGAATTCTAATGTGTATAATGCAGAAATATACCATATATCTAATCATTTGGTTACAGTAAAAACTTATTTGATATATATATATATATATGTATTTATAGTTTTTTTATATATACGAAGTGTTGCTGGGTTGCAATTCTCGGCATATTATTTCGTTTATTATCCCTCACAACGACGTTCGTGTCGGAAGAAACTCCACTCGGTCTGTCCTCAGTACATCTGTAAACTACTACTCGGGAAAATCAATTCAATTGCTTTCCTTTTCGACTCCGATGGAAGGGAAATTGTGTACTTTCGACGAGAGGTTCGCACAGTACAACTCGCGAAAATTCAATATTGTAAAATTAAAGACGGAAATAAGAGCAATAGAAGGTTTTGCAACGCGTTTCCAGACAGGAGACATCCGTGTTCAGATACTCTGAGTTACATGGCTAATAACCACACTAGAAGGCTGCAAGTAATGCAAAGCAATAGGAAGCATTCAAAGGCGATTAATTGCCTAAGTGTTTTCTTTTATGTATAGACCTGGGGATCCAATACACTATTTACCCACCCTAAAAAAAACCATGAACAAATAGACACCTGAAGAAAAAATAAATTCATAGAATTCTGGATATAAAATAGGGAGTACGTTGATAACTCATTAAATTATTCAGTGCTCTTAGGGGTTACGTTTTTGTTGCCATCGCGGACTCGGGTGCGTGAACTCAAGAGACGGCCAAAAATAGAACCCGAAGCAAATGACGTCTGGAAAGTTTGTTCACTTAGTGAATATTATTGGTGCATGAGCTCCATTCCCATTCCAGAAGCACCGATCATCACCCCAGACGCCAGCGTCTTTATGCAGAGCCCCTCAATCGTAGGCGAAAGCGAATGTATAAGCTACAGCTCGCAGACATGCTCTCGCTCTCTACATTATTTTTATATTTTTAGGAGTGACGACAATAAAAAAACAATAATAAACAAACGAAACTTAATGAAAACATGCCGACGTTAACATTAAAGCTGGCTACACAACTTGCGGCCGATTTGCAATTACCCAATAGTGTCCCTTTATTTTGGGTTTTTTATGGCTTAGCCTTACCAAAAACTGAAAAAGAAGACGCCCTAGACTAGTTACTATTCGGTTATCAGTTATGTCGCTTTGTTTATAGAAAAATTAATACTACATACAACAAATATTATTTTTTTAAAAATGCTCCGTGCCAGGCAGAACCTGAGAAACATTACGCGTATTGCAATGACGCTTATAAGTGAAAAAAATAGTTTACTTGCTAAGCAATTTATACGAATTTTAAAATTAGCTAAAAATAAACAGTTTTTTTCATGCGCAAGTGTAAGGGGAGTTTTATTTACGAAACAATGATTTTTTACTGTGTTTAATGCCGTCTCGTTGTAATTGACATGCCATAGTTGCATTGATTGCTTATTTATTTTCCGCTCGTAGCCTCCGAATGAGTAGATTATCATCTTATTTACGATGTACCCCGTTTGCAGAGTTTAAATAAAACAAAACACAAAGGTGTTTGTATTTCAGGAAGAAGATGTTTTTGAAGTGGGTGGTTAGGAAGTAAGATCTATCGCGGAGGCAGTTTATTTTTGATCATTCCGGCCTTGTGTCGAGGCGGCCTTGCTTTGTCCCCTTCCACTCCGCATTGTATTCCGCGATTATTATTCCACAAACAAATGGTATAGAAATGAGTCTTCGTTCGAGTCGAGGTAATGGAACAGGTCTATTTTTAGAAAGGATAAGTTAATACCACTATTATGTAAGAACGTATTACGCTTCTCGTAAGAAGGTTAGATCTGAATAATTCAGCACAGGTGCGATTCGAAACATGCAAAGTTTTGGAGCAGTCCACAGCTAAGAGTGACTGTTTCCACCGTGTTTCTCTGTAAAAAAAACCTGAGTTCATTAAATATTTTTGTGCCAATATCAGTGGAAACAAGTAGATACCAAATTTGTGAACGTACTTTTTTTACAACGTTTTATAACCTAAATATACCGTACGCCACTAATAAGAATCTACACCTTATCATGACATTATCAGAATCGTATTTTTTCTGCTGTGGGTCTATAATCGATAATTCATATGAAATGTACCATATTTTGGTTTCATACTTACTTCACTTCACTGTGAATTGTATTAATCATATTTTATCATATGTACAATATTGTATTTTAGATTGTGTAATATCGTTATAAATACATGTTCCTGCATTTAATAAGCACTGCACTTAGTATAATATTTAAATTAAAGGCTGTCAGATAACACATTTGCAAATAGTCTTTTTTTTGCGGTGTATATCGATGTAAAATTTTGTCTGGCTAGTAACTTCTTACGTAAACGAAGATCCATGGTTATGACATAAAAATCATTAAATTAAAATACTTTTATTGTATTAAAATCGTTAAGTTTTTTTTAGCTTGGGAAGTGTAAATACAAGTACATCAATTACTTATTTAAAGCCATGTTCACAAGTTTTTATTCGAGATTAAATGGTGCAATAAAATAATAATGTACAGGGTGGGACATTAAATTATTGTTTATTTGGATCAGCTCTAGTGAACAGCTGCCTAAGACGGTTTTGTAGGAACTAGTATTGTTTATTGAAACTCTTTTGCCGTTCGTTAAAAAAAGTACGGCCCAGGGAACGGGGGAGGTTTGTTTGTTTTCAGAACCGGGAAAGGAACAGAGGTGCTCTTTCCTTGAATAATTTAAGGCTTCTACGCACGTGTGACTGGCCCGGATAGACCGTTGAAAGTTTAACAACACTGATGTTACATGCTCGTGGAACACACTTTTTATTTCTAAGGGGTGGCCTCCATACGACGGGTATACAGCTTTGCACCTCAAATTTGAACTTATTTTATATGTGAGCATGCATTGATAAACATCTGTAGACATCACACAGTGCACCGGGAACCATGAAAATGGCAAATAATTAGAGTTTTATTAACAATTCAAAATATGTATTATTATAACAAAAATATAGCACGCGTATAGTCTGATATCTGTAGTATGTCCGTAAGATGAAAATGGTATCAAAACGCGGTGGAAAGAGTCAATTTAAGTTCGCGCTCTGTAAGCACGAAAATGTTTGATAATTTTATGAATTAAACAACAACAGTTTCTTGAGTGATTTTAAAATTTTAACAACGCGATAAAGCGCTTTTGTAACTAAATAATTCGCACCGAAACTCTCGGGCATTTTGCAATACAAACGTGGCATGCTTCTCGAGGTCATTTTTAAGGAACAGTGATAAAATTTTCAGCCACGATAAACAGTTAAAATATTCACGTTACTTTCTTATCTTATTAAATATAGTTAGTTTATGAATTTATCATTGACAAAGCAATTTAAATACATCGAATTGTGCAAGACATCCATAACTTTTGCATTTAAAAAGATAAGACATGGATTCTGATTAATGCTGCTCTTTTATGCGATAAACCTTTAATGTCATCAAATATTGAAATAAGCTTTATTGAAAGACCATTAATACAAATTATTGAATATAATTCATTTAATATAACATCAAAATGCTATATATATATATATATATATATATATATATATATATATATATTAATGTAAAATTGAAGTACATTTTGTTATAGAGTAAATATGCACGCATTGTTTCAAAATTTTATTCATGCACCAAATATCACTTTTGTATAAGTTAATTGAAGATTTAATCACAAGATTAATAGAATCGGAAATCAAACTTTATTATTTTTATTTATTTTATTGCATATTTTAATTTACAGTACAAATGTACAAATACTCAGTATGAATGGCATACGTGACTCTGTAAGACTCAAAGTCCGCACGTGCCCACTTCAGTGTTTCAAATCAACAGTACACCCAATCAGCAGAGCCGCCAGCTTATTGATTTCTGAAAAATAATCGATCAATAAAAACTTTAATGTCAAAAAAATAGAGATTAAAAATTTATAAATTCATATTAATCGTATTTTTAAAGGAGCACTTGAGTATTTTTGAGCTACAACTTCTGAAATAAAAAAATAACACACGCATTTTTTAAAAGTCAACATTCAAAATAATATTGAAGTTTACATACAAATTGTATATTTTAACGCAATAACTCACAATGTTCCGGATTCATGATTCATAATACGGTGGAAGGTAAACAATTCCAGATTGGAGAGAAAATACAATATCAAAACTTATTTTTGCATCAGAGAGAAATATTATTGTCTGTTGTATATGATTTATGAAAGAGAGAGAGATGGACGAAGATCCAAATGGTGTAGACTTTATTAAAAAAAAAAATATCTACTCGAAATTAAGTATTGAAGATATTTTTGTAGAGGAATAGGGACTAACGTTGTAAGTAGGTTGTTTTGCATATATAATTTCAAAAATTAACCCTCAAATAAAAACGGTTATATTAAAATATATTATGACATGTTTAACTATGTAGATAGTAAATTGCTTATGCATGTATAAAAAACCTATTTTATATCAATAGCATTATATTTGTTTAAATAATTTATAGTAACTATCGACAGAATTATTTACGTTTACTAAAAAAGGCATGAATTTGTTAATCAGTATAAATTAAACAGATTTCATCTTATTAAATAAAACTAAAACAGAAAAATACACCTTGACTCGCCTATAAATTATTAACAGGTGAAAATAACGAATCTTACGAGATATGACGTGTTTAAACAGCAATCGGCATTGTTCGCAAGACAGATGATAATTTTAATTGAATCCAAGCCCCCGGGGCGTCTGAAGCAGACAGAACAAACACCCCGAGTGATTTACTTATTTAACATGAATATGAACGAACCTCCCCTATATCTGCGAAGCAATTTTTAATTATGAATATTAAAAATATCACCACATAATTTAATTAAGCTTAGAGAAAGTGACAGCATCGCACACGACTAGAAGATAAATTATATGCAAGGTCTCCGGTTTAAAAAGTCACACCGTATATTTTATGATATAAACATAAGTATTTAATAATACAATAAAATATTTATTTTTACTAATATTATAATCAATTTATAAAATATCGTTAGTCGGAAGCGTCCACACTCAAATAAATAACGCTTTTAGTAATGCAATAATACCCTTGTTGGTACTTTGAATAAACTCATATTTATAATTTGTAATGTAAACTTTAGTTAAAAAATACTTGTTAAAGAATTAATCATATTGGATGTAATTATTTATTTTATTAGAGATTTTTAAACATAAAATTTCTGATTAAAAGGTTAATCTAATATCTACCTAAATTCTAGCAACTCATTCTAGCACCTACAGTCTCAGTTGATTTGTCAAATGGGGTTTTATAATTAACTTAAATAAATAATTTATTTACTGATCAAATAAAGTCATGTATCACAAAAATTTTATTTTTTACTTATACTTTGAATTCCTAACTAATGTTAGGAATTTTTTTTTATATAGCAACAGTTGCTGTTGCTATGTAAAAAAAACCGCGTACTTGGAGTTCTATAGTGCGTAGCATATATTTTTGTCTCCAGAACAATGTATGTCTCTGTGGCTGTTTTAATATTAAGATGGCTTCTGATATTTATCTCAAAATTCACATTTGTTTTCATTTGAAGCGGCGGCTTCTGTCCGCAGGCAGAATTTGTCATATATTACGGCACGGGTCCCCAACCTTTTAGGACCCAAGAGCACAAATGGCGCCCGCCGGTCGGGCGGCGGGCGCCATTTATTTTTTCAAGGTATTTTTCTGCTCCCGAAAGTAGTTCCAAAGCCCAGCTAAAAAAAAAAAAAAAAAAAAAATAGATTTTCTAGAAGCGCTACTAAGTTTTTGGCTTTCACATATAGATGGCGCTAACTACATATTAATTTTTTTTTTTATAATATATTATGGATTGGCTGGGCTACACTTAAAAGTGTAAAATTACACCAAAAAGTGTAAAATTGGTGGGATGAATGGTTTCGGTCCGACGGTCATTTTATTGTCACGGTATTCGTGTACTGACAGAGACATGGCAAAAATGTGTAGCTAGCGAGGGACGATACTTTGAATATACTATTTTTATTATTGTATTTTTTTTTAAATTATCCACTTTTCATTGATAAAAAAAAACCAGAAACTTGTGGCACACCTAGTTGGACATTTAATTCATTTAATTGTCACTTTATTTTGCTATATCGAAAGTTGATTTTTTTACAGTGAATTGAAAAAACTATAAATTATATTTATCTATTTTTTATTATTTAATTAACATCCATTTTAAGGGTCTTGGCTCTTAAAATCTTGAAGATGTTGAAAGATTGGATAAATGACGACTTTTCAAAACCAAAGTTTGTTAAATATATATATTTTTTTAATTTTTAAAAAAATATAATGCACAGGGTTTATATTTAATCATTTAATTCCAACTGAAAAAAAGACTTATAAATGTTTGGGACTCTTAGAACTAACTTAGAACTTAAAATTCCTACACTTCAATCGAAAAAACACATATTTACCATATTAATAGTAAATTTATAAGAAATAAAAATATATTTTATTCGAAAGAAGGAATGTATCAAACTTTTTGCATTTAAATTTTTTCGATTGGTGCAGTGGATTTTTCGCAAAACGGACTAGAAAATGATCAAAAAAACTCGATTATGCAGACTAGGCCCTTAAGCTCCAAAAGGTAAGTCGGTGTGATTTTGTTTATTTCATAAACATGTTAAAATGCATAAATATAATGAATATTAAAAGTTTATTTCATAAACATTGGCCCGCTCAGGTAACTAGCCGCCCTAAACCAGACGCTGATTTGTAAATCCAATTAAGATTATTGTCCCATCGACGCTCGGCAAAAATAATTTTATTACTCGTCGGTACCTGTCCTAAACCGAAAATATTTTCAAAACCCACAAACTCCAATGGCGTTCTAATTTTTCGCCCACTGTTTAATTAATTATTTTTTTTGATTACTAAATTTTTTTTTTTTTTTTTAATATATTTTTTTTTAACATAAATATTTTTTTAATTGTGGTCGGAGAGCGGCGGGCGCACGTAAAATCGTCGGCGGGCGCCATGCCGCCCGCGGGCACAGGGTTGGGGACCACCGTATTACGGTTATAATTTGGCTGATGTCTGTTTGTTTTGGCGCTCACACTGAATCCTCCTGCCTTTGACTTCTTTATATATTAGTATTGATTTTTTAATATCTTTGTAAAAAGGAGCGTATGTTTCAAATACTAATTATTTACTGTAAGATGATTAAATTTTAAAAAAAAAACGTTTAATACGGTTTAAACATCGTATATTTTAGAAATATATCACTTGATAAAAATAAATCTAATTCATTTAGTAAAACGCTTTCTATTTCATAAATTTACGATCAAATAGAATCAAGAAGAGTAATCATAAAAAGATAGCTGGCTAGATCAAAATTACTTAACACACTTATTGTACCTGCTTAAGAAAAAAAACCGAAAAGCTAATTTCTACATAAACATATCCTTATGTCATCGTAGAAACAAAAAAAAATTGTACGGGTTCATAGAGTACAGAGACTAAATTGTTCCTAGATGAATGAATGCTCGGATAAATAACTCAAAACACGTGTTCCTAGTCGATTCATTGGCCGACTGGGGGCCAAAATGCTAGATTTTATATAAGCAGCGATATTTTTAATAAGACAATATAATAATATTGTGGGAAGCATTGACTACCCGTCCCATCGTGTCAATCTTACCTTTAAAAAAACTGTCGTTTTATTGTCAAAATAATCTAAGGAATTGAACTTGTCGTTTTGTAAAAAATTGTAATAAAATTATCTCTTTTGTGTTTTTCCGTCAGCGAGCAGAAAAAATCCACGAATAAAAAAATAACGAGTAAACAACACCACAGGCTAAAGTTTTGTACTTATTTCAATCCAATTAAAGCATTTTTATCTTGCCATTATTGGCGGAGGGCGTGTTGTACTTAATTACATTTTATCGTATACTTTGTATAACAGATCTGGTTGATATATTGACATTTTATTTTCTCCAGACTTTAAGCTGGAATGAAAACAAAACGATAAGCCTTTGGTCTTAAATTAATAACATTAAAATCGTTATATTTCTAATGCATAAGTTTCTATCGTTTGCAGCAGTCGACAAGTAGTGTATAAATAATTGGAGGTCGTTCAGAATTTAATAAGTTGGCCATTGCCTTCAGGCTATAAAATAACTCTATGCTTTTATATGTATTCATATATAAGTGTCTGAGTTGTATCTACAAGCTGCGGTTTATTGTTTTCCACTGCAAGACCCTAACCAGGGGCGCAACACTTTAAAAAATATTTCTTTATTTTTTAAATTGCACAAGCATATAAATGCAAATTTACGTTGAGTCAGTTTCGGATCCATCTGTGCATAAAGGAATCAAACTGAATAACTGCGGGTCTTGACTCATGTTATATTATAGTTAATGTCTTATATATATTTATATATGCGGCATACAAGTTGTGTTTTTATGGTGTAGCGGCCCTGCAAGGTTTTGTGGACTTTGAGGCGGTTTATTTTTATTCAGTTCAGAAAGTTAGCGTTTCATATTGATCGCATTTACTTTCTATTTCAGCGCTATTACTCGAAAGAAAAGTTATTCTTTGGTATAATATAAATAGAGATGAATGGACTTGGCCACACAGCACAATGGCTGATAATTAAATATAATGTAATAATAAAATAATTGAATCGATTAGATCTGACTCTATGAAACTACATTACACTAGAAAATCAGTTTTTAATATTTATTTAGCATGTATGTACGTATTTTGGATTGGAATTTTTTTTTTTATAAATCATAAAAAATATAGGGCCCAAGAGATTTTTTTAATTACTGCAAAAAATAAACTTTTTCATATTCAATAGCGAATGTTTGTATTTATAACACGTTCAACAGCGCAAAGGGCTTAAATTTATAAGAAACATTTCTGTATTGGATTTATTGGGAATTTCTAACTCTTTTTTTTTACATGTAACGATTTATAAACACTCTTCCTGCAGCAAGCGAAACATAAAGTGCAAAACCGATTTATAAATAATATAGATATATATTTATAGAAATGGAAGAGATTCCAGAGATTCCAGAGATCCGTTATAAAAGTAAACAGTACATTACGCACATTTTATTCAGTTTGAATATTCCTTCCTCTCTTAGTCATGTTTATTAGACCATAAGTCTCCCTCAGAGCGGTTCAATTGAGATTTCAGTGACTGCCTTCACGTTTCACCCCACAATGTTCAGGTTTGCTCCTGCGCCAGCGAGTGCCTGGCTTCGCCTTAGAAGGGTGAGTTCGTTCACCCGCGTGAGATTGCACGTATCCGGTACATGCCAATTGTGTCGTTTATC
The DNA here is from genome assembly GCA_022113835.1 of Atopsyche davidsoni. Lineage (NCBI taxonomy): Eukaryota > Metazoa > Arthropoda > Insecta > Trichoptera > Hydrobiosidae > Atopsyche > Atopsyche davidsoni. The sequence continues at coordinate 5,526,214 of JAILWY010000001.1, forward strand.
CTGAAAACGACTGTGAGGCGAGAAATCTCCACTGAATTGCATGTATAAATTATGCAAAACAGTATCCTACGATCTGTAATGAAATGTTGATATAAAAGCACCCCTCTAACTCAACGACTACATTACACAAATAAAAATTAAAAATTTGCCTCAAAAAATTACTTAATCTTTGATTTAAAATGCATTTTGTTTATTATTGTTGTTGAGGATTGCCTACCAGGTATAGTTCTCGCTTTCGAGACTTCTGGTAGACATTCAATTTCTTCGATGTGACTTCACGAATTCCCCAAAGCTCGTGAATACTTAGTGGACTGTATTGTAGGGTAGATTTAAACACTTCGTTGGTGTAAACTTTTATTTAAACTTTATTACAAACTTTGTTATAATATATGATTTCCAGACATGTTACATTTAACACTTTTATAAGACACTTATTTAAAAGACTTTCACTTTGAACCGACAACAGGGGTCGGTAACTTAACACTTTCGCTTTGATCGCGAACTTCTTTACGTGACTACGAACGTCACAATATACTTCCGAACTCGCGGCGGTATATTCACTGAGATTTGTAAGATCTCTACTTTAATTACGGCAGGTACGAACATTTCGTAACCTGACCGAACCTAACGGCGGAACGGAATTCGCGTTTTACCGGAGCGTCATCTTACGGGCATCGTAACCCCATGAAGACATATTGAACACTAGCCCTTTGGGGGCTCTCACTGGTCTTTATACGGTTCCAGAACAAAGAAAGGAATGTGTTTACAAGTTCTCACGCTGAAAACATATTGTAGCGCGCCGGGTCTCCAATAATTAAAACATGATTTATTTGCACTATTTATATTTAACTTATATTATACAGAGTCTTCACAACTATTTATATTAACACATATTTATATCAACGACACCCGAGGACTGTCTCGCGCTCACGGCTCCCGAGAACTGTCTGTCGAGCACTACTCCCGAGGACTCTCTATCGAGCACTCTTTCCGAGGACTCTCTGTCAAGCACTGGCCCGGTCGCCTTGTCGCTCGTTCTCCAAGGCCACGTATTGTCGCCCCTAAACGACGGTCGCTTGATCATTACAGATGTTTCTGGACTATGGACTAGAAGTAGACTCTAGAGTAGAATCGATTCGATCGATTCTACCGCTAACCCGTTACAATATTAAATTTAACAATCAACGAAAATATCAATTGACCGTGTCCAGAAAATATAAACTTTAGTTTACTAGCTATTCAACATTAACTAGATCGGTTCTTACACAAAGACATCTAGTATTTCAACAAGTGCAAGACTTAAAATCAAATATAAAATATCCGTGGGAAGGATTGTTTTTAGGAATTATTTCTCTATATGAATAGGTAACCGTAATACCAAATGTCAAATAAATCTTTCTTTGTATAGGAAACCGTATGCCTACAAATCTTTGAAAAATATAAAACTTAGTACTAAAATTCATTATTACAAAGGGATAAGACCCTGGTCGGTTCGTTAAACTAGTTTAAACATAAAAAGTGGCGCCGGCATGGCGAGCGTCACTACATCTAACAATAGTAAATAACATCCAGATTAAATTCAAACTTAAAATAATATATTCTGCCATCGGGTTGGTAACAATTGTATTTATTGTTCTTATATCTTTAAACAAATAACTTAAATCTTGTTCTCGGCTATTGTTAATACACCACCGTTTTCTCAATTTTCGACGAAAATTAAATAGATCTCAATTCTAATTCTTCCAGTGAAAGTATTTTTAACGCACTCCTCGAGCCGGAGACCGGTCCCTGCGGGGGTCCCCCAGGGCTCACTCTTAGCCCCACTTCACCAACACTCCAGGTCGGACTCGACTAAATCAGTGCCTTTTACAAAAAAATTAAGGTTCAAAGTCTACCGGGGGAAGACTGAAGCAATCGTCTTCACCTGGAAACACCGTAGAACCGAACGCATCGACCCCTAACGAACAGATGGCAAGCCAAAAAGATGAAATACCTTGAGTCCATCTAGATCGGTACCTCACACGGTACTTCCACATAGCATCCGCCCGAGTAAAGGGCCACACAGGCAAGAACAGCCCCTACTCACTACTATGCGCTAGTCTAAACTCAGGCTCTACACCTCCATCCTCAGGCCGTATATGATGTACGCCGAATCTGTTTGGTCCAACGCCAGCCCACACCTCATCGCGAGTATCCAGACGCCCAAAACTCCTGCCTACGCCTCATCCTAGGTCCCTATTATCGTACCAGCACCTTCTGCAACTCAGACGTTTCATGTCACTGAAAGGCTATATCACCTATAATAAAATACAACAATCTTCTTCTCAAGAGAATTGGAGACGACACCCCAGACTCACTGCCTGTCTACTACAGACATAAATTCCCCCACTATATCCTACTCGGTGAAAATATAAGTCTCCGACGGCTCTCGGGGCATCCTGTACAAGAAGGAACGCCAAGTAGCCAAAAAACATAACATGGGGTGCAAATAAAGGGTTTTCCACTCATTTTCCCTGCCTAACACGATATTGTAACTAAAGAAATTCATGTATGCTTCCACACAATGCAAGTCCCGAAACCTGCGCGCAGGACGGGGATACCCACACACCTCACCACAACATTAGACCTAAGACCTATTGTAAATCTAACAAATGAAAATAAAAGAATCTTGATTTTTTTTTCTGGCTAAGAATATAATATGGTGTGTGGCTATCCCCTGATCCTGCGCGCAGGTTGTAAGGTTTGATATTGGTGAAACGCTACTAAGCGGCAAGTCAAATCAGCTCTAATACAGGGTGTCCAAAGAAAGTACCGGGTTTTTGTTAGTTCAGTAAAACAAAAACTACTTGTAATCAAGTATTTTTTTTATTGTTGATCATAAGAATACAAAATGGAAAATTATTTTAAAAAGATGATGTTATCCAAATGGTGACCGTTACGCTGCTGGCACTCTTCTAATCTGAAACGAAGATTGCTGATAATACGCTGACACATAGCCCTCGATATTGCTGCCATTTCTGACCTGATGTTTTGTTTTAATTCCTTTAAGTTCGTCGGATTATTCTCATAAACCCTACTTTTAAGGTATCTCCATACGAAATAGTCAAGAGGGCTAAGGTCGGGGCTTCTGGGAGGCCAGTTGATGTTACCTCTACGTGAAATGACCTTATAAGGGAATAATTCGTTAACACCTTCAATTGATTGATTGGATGTATGGCACCCGTCTTGTTGGAACCACGTTCTTGAATTGAAACCTTGAAACTCTTGCAGCTCTGGAGCCAAAAATATTCGCAGCATATCGCAATAACGGTCACTATTCACATTTACCCGATACTCTTTTTGGACATCCTGTATAACAAAAATAATAAATCTTGAAGGGTAATCTATTGAAGCGATCCCTTCAAATTTTACCAAAAGACCATATAACAAGAGGCAATCAGTTTATTTTAAATATAAAATTGCAATTATAAAAGTGTCAGATGTACTAAATTGTATGCTGAATTTTAAGTCACAAGAAACATTCGAATATTTCCAATAACGACGAAAAACCAATTTTTATCTAACTTCAATACGTAAGTATGTTGTAGTATGTATATTTTATTTTTTTCAAGTAGATGATTTCAGCTGATAGTGATAAAATGATAAGGATCCTATATATATTGAAAAAAAAGGAAGCAATTTTAGTAGCATTTCAATTATTAAACGGTATAAATATCAAAACTGTTAAACTCAATCGGTAAGTGCCAATTATCTAATTTTTTACAAAGGTTTTCCGTAATTTCATTTCAAAATTCATTCACAAATTGAGCGTTATAATTAATCAATTTCTCTCATTTCGGACAGAATTATCGGACCAAATATATGAATATATATTATTTATATATGTATATTCATACATAAATTTAAAAAATATATATATATTAAATATACAATATATATATATATATATACAATATATATATATATATATATATACATAAATATTTATATATATATATATATATATATATATATATATATATATATATATATATATATATATATATATATATGTGTATATATATATATATATATATATATATATATATATATATATATATATATATATATATATATATACGTATATTTTTACTACAAATATTTTTTATAGACATTCTTTTGTTTGCTCCAGATAAAAGTACATATTCGAGTTTTTTTTATCGGTCTGCTTAGATTAAAGGTTGAATTTTTGACATAAGTGGAATTCTTTTTAATTTATAGATATTTTTAAATAAAATAAAACAGGAAGATCTTCTCAATGAAGCATCCAAACGTGGTATCATTTAAAAAAAAAATCTTTTCTGTTTTATTGACTAAGTATATCGTGTTTTTAATTATTTTTATAATTTTAATTTTAGGTCTTATATATCTTCTTAAAGATGAGTATCAAGAGAGAATCTAATACTTATGAAGGAGAAACCAAAGGCAGTTGCTATATATTTCACAATTACTTCGATGGTAAGATATTTGAACATCAAAATATTCTAAACAGGTATAACATTTATGAAGATTTCAGTAATGTATTTGCATAATTCTCTGTCTAATTTTTAAACATTGAATATTTGTTTAATAATAAATTACATAATCATCTCAAGGTTAGTTTTTAAATAATTGAGCGACAATGATTTATGTGATCTTACAATAGTGCGCTTGCATCTTTGTTAAAATAGTTTTCGTGTGCAGTTAATGGTAGGTTAAAATTTCTTCAGCATTTTTATCGAGAATATTGCATACTAACCCGTGGAAATAACAATCGTTTGATATATTTATACTTGTTTTAGGTACCAATAAAGATATGACGGAAATCGATTGTATGAAGAATTCATTTAGTTCCATCAATTTTGAAGTTCATGACCAATATGAGAACTTAAAACTGAAAGATGTGCACACAGAACTAAAAAACAGTAAGTACAAATGGAAACTTAAATCTTCATTGTAATACTTGCTTTTTGTGCACTAAGCCAAGAGAAACATATATTTTGTCATAAATCATCATTTAGTCAATGATAAGATCAATAATTTTCTACAACCTTGAAATAACTATTTATAGTATATATTTAAAATAGTGTCTTTATTTCGAGAAAATATTTTGGTATACAAATGCCCGTATGAATAATGTTCTTTTTATAGCTCGAAGAGATAATCAATCCACATTCATAAATTAATAATATCAGATCTGTATCCTATATTTTACATTTTTATAGTATCTTCAGATGAAACTGCTCTCAGAGATATGACATGCATTGTTATAATTTTTTTAACAAAGTCTCCTTCAATTGGCAAGCTTTGCCTAGAAGACAAAACCATATGGGAAAATGAAATAATTGAATATTTTATGAGAAATAAATGTCCCGGATTAATTGGAAAACCGAAGATCTTTTTTTTTCTAGTAAGATCATCTTAAAATACTAATACTATTTTTATATGTTTGATTTTTGTGATGACCGTCACAATAAGTGCGATTTTGCCTATACAGGTTTTTATTTATGATTAATTGATTATGTGCATTATTTACACATGAAAAATAATTAAAGAAAAATATCATCGTGATTTGTGTGGGATTCGAACTCACATCCTCAAGCTTACATGGCCGGTGCATTTAAAAGTCTAGTAATGCAAGTCATACAATATTTAATTGGCATAATAAGTAAGTTGGTTCACATATAGGATATTATTATTAAAAATTCTCGCTAAGTACGAGTGGCTCGTTAGCATGATTGGTTAAATGCACCGGCCACGTAAGCTTGGGGATGTGGGTTCGAATCCCATACAAGTCACGATGATATTTTTCTTAGAGTTTCTTGAATCATTTTTCAATGTGTAAAAAAATGTACTTAATCAATCAATCATAATAATATTTTATTTTTGTAACATTTTGGTTTTGTTACAAAACACACTGCGAGAATATATTTGTGTGTAGCCTTAGATATAAACCTAAAGATTTTTCAGTTTTATGCCAGCAGTGAATTAGATTTTTTAAAAATATATATGAAAAAATTAAACCGGCAAACTCACTCTTAATATCAATACTCCACAATTATGAAATTAAAGATGTTTTTTTACAAAACCTTAATTACGTTATAGTGATAATGATGTCCAAATAAATTATAATCAACACTATGTGGTATTTGTAACATTTTCTATTATTGTTTTAGACTTCCAAAGCAACTACAGAAGAAATGAATAATATTGAAAAAGATGATGTTGAGGTTTATGAATACTCACACACACTTCCCGTAGAAGCTGATCTTTTGATTGTGAGAAGTCTTTTTGAGCCACCATCTACGCTGCTTTCATTTTCGAGTTTATTTTTCAATAATCTCGGAAATCAACCAGCCAAAGAAATATATTTTCTGAATATTATTATGGAATCACTCAGTGATATTTCAAAATGTATTGACCAAAAAAAAAAAAATGATTTCGGACAACATATTCCTCAAATAACCAGTACACTCACCAAGAGATTGTATGTTAAACGAAATCATAATGAATATTTGGAAAAAAATATAACTTCACCGTCAAATGATGATGACAGTTTGAAAGAATATATGACTTCACCAACAAAAGGAAAATTGTTTATATTCAATTTCGAGAATGTTTATAAAACTGATACTGAAGGTATGGAGTTTTTGAAAGTTGTTTAATTATATATTTTGTTAAAATAAATAAAAATAATTGTGTATTTCAGAAAATCTTCCTCGTCTAGGAACAAAACACGATGTAGATAAACTAGAACAAACATTTAAAAATCGAGGCTTCTATGTATCGACAGAAAATGATAAAAGCAAGAATGAAATGATAAATATTTTGAAAGGTTTGTTCTTTCAAAAAAAAAATCTCATGAATATAAAGAATGCCTTGTTGATAAGTTTGAACATTTGCAAAAAAGGATTTTAAATTTATTGATTTGGAAATTTCAGAGACAAGTTTTGAAAAAATTGACTGTGTCGGTGTTGTAGTGATGACTCATTCGATGATGGGAGAATTAGGAACCACAGATAGTCCTATATCTGAAAAAGACCTGTTTGATTGTTTGAAAAACCATCCTAATTTAGATGGAAAACCGAAATTTTTCATTTTCCAGGTAATCAATTCCTTTATTATTTGGTAGTCATTTTGTGATGTTCTGCGAGCGAGTTTTCGGTACCAAGAGAACGAATCACCTAATATACGTAATTATATATATATATATATATATATATATATATATATACTTACGTATATAACATATATTTATCTATATATATAAAACACAAAAGATGTTTGTGTGTCCGTCATAGGCTTTGAAACCATCCAACCGATGTGCCCCAAACCGGTTTCATTTGATAGGCAATAATACGGGTAATCTCTGTGACTATTAAAACAATGCATTAAATACATTCGGTCTATTAATTAAGTCGATTTTCAACATTTTCTGTACAAAAATTTTCAACATATGTAAAATTGAGATCGTTCCTCGCTAAAAATTTGAAAAAAGAACATTGTGAAGATCGCGCATAAAACAAAATCACTATCTGTCATTCACAACAGAGAGTTTTTTCATAGTGAGTTTGTCTGTTTGTATATGGGAAAAAAATATTAAACAAAAATATTCGTATTTCAAGTTTCATCTACGGATTATTATGCATATGGCATTATGATAAGAGCCTTTAAAATGCCGTGAAGTGTTTCATCAGTTCATTGTTGACATGTACGCCAAAATTGAAAGCGAGCGGCTTCTGTACATTCGTTTTAACCAAAATAAATTGCGTATAGAAGATTATATCCATTCGCGCGATGCGATTGCAATATTGCATATGCATGAGTATGCTTAAGATGCTTTGACGTAGGCATTCAGGCGATTAAAGCAAAAACGGAGATTACCGCACGCTCATATTCTAATTTGGCTGATAAAAACAATTGTTCCAACTCAAATCAATAGTGTTATTTATATCTGCTGAACTACCGAATCTACAAGAAGACGTTGTCTGCAAGAACATGATTCACGGCCCACGCGGAGCATTGAATATGAACTCGCCTTGCATGAAAGACAGCAAATGCACGAAAAGATATCCACGCGATTTGATTAATGAAACTCAAACTGGTCAGGATGGGGATGGATATTGACATTGATATTGATATTGATATGTACATATGCAAATATGTTAACAGTAATGAAGCTGTCTGCTGAATTCTTGGTTTTAGTATTCACGAATGATATCCAACTGTTCAATCCAATCTTGCTGTTCATTTAGAAAACGGTCAACGTGTTTATTTTACTGAAAAAAAAATGTCGAAGAACGAGGAGCACAGCTACAATAATTTTGCGAAAACATTGCTGTATAATGAAGTTCCAAAATAGAGTCAACTATCCAATAGAGATTTTTAACTATTTGGAACCATCTGGAATGCCACCACACATCATAACTTTAAAAGTTGGTTCACCATAGATGCTCATTCGCAACTTGGATCCACCTAAATTGTGTAACGTAACAAGACTTGCTGTTAAAAAACTATCGCCAAGTAGTTAATCGAAGCCACAATCAAAATCAAAGCCGAAAAATCTTTGTTTACACACCTACCGAAAAAACTCAATATATTGTTTATCCGCTAGCATTAAGATAAAAAAGTTAGTAAAAAACAAAATTTCCTTTTTTCGAACAAATAAAATAAATGTATTAATTTTTTTAGCGAAGTAGAACACGCCGGGTATCCGCTAGTATTTAATAAACATGATATGAGTATTAAAATTGAAACAAAAGGATTATTTCCCTGATAATAAGAAGAAACATATTTGTTTTCATTGCTAAAGCACAGTAAATAAATGTTTTAATATAAATATTTAAAAAATAATTGTTGTAGGTTTGCAGAGGAAATAAATTGCGGGGAGAAATGCAACATAAAAGTAATCCTAGCAGTGCTTACGAAGAACGTTTCTTGTCATCAAAATGTATTTATTTGGGTGGAGGTGATATGTTTGCTGTACACAGCACCTATGACGAGGAACCCTTAATTTGGAATAAAAATAAAGGTACATGGTTTATACAAACAATTTGCAATCGTTTAAATATGCCAAAGAAGGGTAATAGAGAAGATACTATGATAGATATTTTTAATGATGTTCAACGCGAAGTTGCAATAACAAAAGAGGCTATTTTCACTCTAAACAATGGCACAATGATACGCTTCAAACAGATGCCAGTAGTATACAGTACACTAACAAAACATTTTTATATTTAAGATATTTTTTTAATTTGTGCATTGTTATTAGTTGGGTTGAGGTTTTTAATGTTATTTTAAAATTTGAGATATTTTGTACTTAAATACTATCGAGTTGTGCATTATGAAAACAATATTTTTTAAAAATGAATGATCATCACTGCACGATTGTGAATTTAATTTTTTTATGAATTTGTTTTAACCATACATATTATATTGTCAATAAATTTATATTGAAAAAGCTTTTTCATTTTAATTACTAGCTTCGGATTACCCTGTAAATTCTGTGGAGAAAAAAATAGTATTAGTTCTTCTTCTCCCTTTTTCTGATGCCTCTCTTCATATGAGGTTGGTGACCATTTCATCGAACATATTTCTATTCAGACCTGGCGGAGTGAATTTTTCTGAATTTTATCACTGGAACTGTATTTAGAAATACAATTCTCAGTGCAAACTACATCTTATGTTACCTGTTGTTATCAATTAATATCAATAATTTGGAATTCATGGCTGAAATACAGAATAATCACACTTCGAAATATCTTCGATGTTTATCTGAACTATAAAATTTAAATATATCAATATTTTCTGTCAGCTGTACAAATATATTAAGGAGCAGGTCATGTTATGGTACGTGTCTATGAATCAATAAACCATTAAAATATGCTGGTAAAATATTAAACTGACAAATTAAAATTTAAGAATCTAATTAAGAGTACATAGGTTAATATTATAAAGCATCAACAATAATAAAATGATTGTAGCAATTTTCGTTCGTCTTGTACAGTCAATATATTTACAGGTATTGAAAACGAGGAACCTAAAAAATCGCTACTTACATGAGTTTGTCCAACAAATAATAAAAAAAAAATTTGGAGACTATTTATATAATTTTTTAAACTATTTACTTTGGCCGTCTAGATAATGGATCACGAGGTGACTTTCAATTTCCCTAGTAAATAATACCTCTGATTTTAATTGACACAGTAAAACCTCGATATAACGGAACCCTGTTTAACGGACTTCGGATATAACAGAAAAAAAATCCAGTCAAATGTAAACAAAATAACGTTTTAAATGCGGAAATGTAAAAAGATAAAAAAAAAATTGGTAATTTTCGAGAATTGAATATAATCTAAGTATTTATTTATATACAATATGTACTTACAACGTAATAAACCACCCGAAACGTTCTTATTTGTTTAATCTAAAAGAGAGTATAATAATATGAATGTCTTAAAACTATCAATCACAATGTTAAGCAAAACAGTACCCGCCATGTCAAATCCTGAGTGCTTGATAATATTCTGCGACTCGAGGAGAATTAATGCTCAGAGGTCTATATATGTAACAAGTCAAATCAGCTCTAATATAAACAAAATAAAAAATGTGAACTGTAAAACTGCAAAAATAAAAACAGACATAGGACTAAGTAAAACGAGCATAGAAATTTTAAATGGTGTCAGACAGGGATGCATCCTGTCTCCGATGTTATTTTACCTTTATAATCTTATATTTACGAATCCTTTAAACACCATGGGTTGACCGCGTCTCAAATGAAGGACTCTTGCTCAGCATCCGCATTCCATCGGTAATGAAACGGAAGGTTTCCTATTTTGGCCACATTTTTCGTTACAGTAAATATAGTATCCTACAGTTGATTGTCCAAGTAATAATCAAAGGAAAAAGGGGCACTGCGGAATTCGTGCCAGTGGTTGGAGATTGGAAGTGCGGCCGAATCGGTGAGACTGGCCTTTACTCCGGGGCAATTTTTAACGAGGCCCTAGATTTAAAATACTCGACTTATCGTTAATAAATCAGTAGTTGTTCAAACACTTGATTAATGTTTTAGTATAGGTCGTAAAATATTTGGAGCCGTTCCATCTTTTGACGATTATCGACTTATGTAACAAACGGAAGTACTGCAGCCCCGCGTCCCCCGAGGCCTGCGATCACTCGTCGAGAAACCCTTCAGTGCTGGTGAAGATTTCAGGCCTTGGCTCCTCAACTCCCGGAAGACTCGAGACGCGATTCTGAATGAGGAAACTTGGATGCGTGGAGACATTTATAAAATATCAAAACAAAAAAAAGACTATACAACCTACTTGGTATAAAACAAAAATTGGTTGAGTCATTATGTAACAAAATCTCAGTAGTTTGTATTGGAAGTATAAAGCCATACCATAACATAGCTCCACGTTATACCGACCAAAACCGTCTCACTTTGTGAATGAGTGAACCGTTTACACCACTGGTTCCCAAAGTGGTCAATATCGACCCCAAGGGGTCGATTCTGGCCTGCAAGGGGTCGATGATAGCGAAAAATTAAATTGGAGGGTCCTCGAACTGTAAATGGGGTCTACGAGAGTAGATCATCACTAAAATTTAGGCATTCCATAAATGTCATAATTGAACACAGATTGAACCTATGTACTTACATAATAATGCTGTTAATCCTGCATTATGGACTATCGCAATAAGGTTTTTGATAGCTTTTCCATCTTCATACCACATGGAGAAGGGTTTCAGTGTAGTTGTCAACCTTCTTACAAAAAAAAGGAATAGTTATTCAATGTTTATATACCGACATAAAGTATGACGCACCTGTATATCAGATGTCAAAAATATGTTTGAAGATGATAAATTTGCAAAAATTCAATATTAGCAAGGCAGGGGTCTACGAAAAACAGGAAAACTCGACAAGGGGTCGACGAGACAAAATAATTTGGGAACCTATGGTTTACACTAAGTGAGATTTACCTTAGGCATAAAAACTCGTTTTAATCTGATATTAGTGGCAAGTAAGGTTGAGTGAATAGAAGTTTTTTTGAAATGTGGTCTGTTTCTTAAGAATGCCGGCGTAACGGTGTTGTGATATAAATGGAATTTAATATTATATATTTTTTGTACTGTTACTTATGATGTTTTACTCCATTTTTTTAAACCAATTTAATGCAATGCATGCAATGTGTATGTAAAGACCTTATTTAATGCTTCGTAGAATTTTTATTTTTCAATATATATACATGATGCATAATTGCTCCTTTACTTTATATTTTCTAGGAAAAAATAGGAAATTTAACAGCTTTGCTACCTTCAAAAACCTTTTTCACTTTAGACACAGCCCCAATTTTGACTTACTTTGAATGTACATATATTCAGTACTTTTGACAGAAATCATTTAAGGAAATTTAATTTTGATATTTATTAAATAAATACATAATTGTGCTTTTTATTAATTTCACTAACCTATGCCAACAGTATAGGTAGTAAAAACTAGTTACAGACGTGTTTTACTAAGTAGATTGTGAATAAAGGCCATAACACTTTTTTTAATGCACTTTGGCCTTTTGTAAAAGGCTCGTAAAAATAAAGTAATAACTATAAAGTATAGAACTTTATTCGACGATAAATTTATTATCTATAATGTAGATTTACTTAGCGTTCAGATACAGTTATTTAAGTGGTGTACTTTAAGAGTCCATTTTGCATTTAAGGCGCATTTAAAATAATTCAATAGAGACATTAAAATTGATCCGTAAAGCGTTCTATATCGAGCACTCAAGGTAATTATAAAAATCTGGTTTTGTGGCGTATAGTTTGAGGTTTGCACGCCAATCAATGGCATTCATATAAATTGGAAAACTCAATCCGAATAATGTACCCATAGAAAGCTTTAACTAAATCTATATATCTTCACTCTAACAATGTCTGAAAATACAACTAATTACACTGTTATTTTAAAAATGTAATAATAAGTAAAAGGCCAATGGTGGACTTATATAAACTGCTTTTATACGATAACACTTTACAAAGAATTTTAATTGATAGATATTTTATTTTATTAATTATATTTAAATCCTTGTGTTAAAAATATTCTACATTCAACGATACAAACTAGTTACAGTTGTTACCATAATAGGATGGTTTTAAAATGATGTATGCCTACGTATTATGTGAACTATTACAATAGACTAGGTGTAAAGATTTAGGCCTAACATGACGGTGATTAGTTTTTTTACACTCTGGATTTGTTATATTTCTCATTTATAGTTTCTTAGTACGTGTATAATAAAAACAGTAATATCAATTGTAATTTTGAGGGGGATAATTTAATTTATTTTTTATATATATTTTAAATTAACGAATTATTGAAAATTATTTTCATTGTTGAAAAAAAAAAAACATGCGCAATGAGATAAAAACACAAAAACTTTACTCGTTGAAAGTATTTTAATAATTTAAAAGGTGATTGAAACATAATATAAAGTGAAATAAAGGCACTGTATCTATGATTTCACATATATAAATTGCATTCAGATTACAATTTAACTAACAAAATTGTAGGCCTATTAAAGCAATATGTGCTTTTATGAAGTAATAAAGTCTTTGAATACTTTAGAAAGCCGCGCGAAACAATAGCATACAAAACTCGCAGCATCATGGATACGGTATCCGGGAAAGTCTACGATTGATTCCCGATAGCCCCCATTAATCAATAAATCATCAGCTCTTGTCTCGCCCACAGCCGGAGAAGTTTCCAATTACTTGAGCAAATATCAATTTGTCCGATGAAAGGACCTCCGAGCAGCGGCCCAGAAGTGGGTCAACTGCCCAAACCGAGCCGGGCGGTGTGAATTACAGGCGGTAATGAATGGCGAACCCTGGACAAACTTCTGCTCTTCCGATAACACAGCCCCAGCCTCCCCTCGGGATCTATTGAATTGATTATTCAACCTGCTTTGATTTCTTTAGAAATATTTCAGCTACTCTTAAGGCAGTTGCTTCCAGCCTTTTGATTCCGGTTGGACACCAGAGGCCTTCGCGAAATCATCGCATCCATTACCTGGCGAAATCGTGTCATTTAATTAATTTAATTGTCACTTTATTTTTCTATTTCGAAAATTGATTTTTTTACAGAATATTGAAAAAACTATAAATTATATTTATATATTTTTTATTATTTAATTAACGTTTATTTTCAGGGTAAAATAAAATCTTGAAGATGTTGAAAAATTTGATAAAATGACGACTTTTCAAAACCAAAGTTTGTTAAAGATTTTTTTTTTTAATTTTTAAAATAATATATTGCACACGGTTTATATTTATTATTTTAATTAAAATTAAAAAAAAGACTTTTAAATGTTTAGTACTCTTGGAAAAGGGACATGACGAATCTCCAAATTCCTACACTTCAATCGGAAAAACACATATTTATCATATTAATAGTAAATTTATATGAAATAAAAATATATTCTGTTCGGAAGAAGGAATGTATCAAACTTTTTGCATTTAAATTTATTTGATTGGTGCAGTCGATTTTTCGCAAACGGACTAGAAAATGATCAAAAAAACTCAATTATGGGACCTAGGCCCTTAAAATGTGTGATCTTATTTTCGAAGGAAATTTACGTTGTTTTTATCTTGTAAAGTGAGAATTGAGACAGCACGCAGTGCATTTAATATCTTGAGGAAAATGCTATGCTCATGAGATATAACACCAAGTGTTATGTCGTCTCAGTTCTCTTTTATGGCGTTAAAGCTTGGACACTCAAGACAGCTACTATGCGAAGGATTCTGGCTATATATGAGAATCTTTAAAACACCATGGGTTGACCGCGTCACAAATGAAGGAGTCTTGCTCAGAATCCGCAATCCATTGGAAAAAAAACGGAAGGTCCCTTATTTTGGCCACACTTTTTGTAACAGTAAATATAGCATCCTCCAGCTGATTGTCCAAGGAATAATCAAAAGAAAAAGGGGCATTGGAAGAAGGAAGTTTACGTGAATGCGGAATTGGTGAGACTGGCCCAGGATAGGGATATGTTCGATGAAATTGTCACCAACCTCCTATGAGGAGATTTTTTATTGTTGCTACTATCTAAAGTCCAGTCACTATGTAGTAGACATTTCTTTTAATGGTGGCTTCATTTCATGATTTTTCAATTAAAATTTACGGTTTTGCAATTAAACTTCAAATTTCATGATTATGCAGTTAATATGATAACTAACTAACATTTTCGGTTTAATTTATTTGCAGATATTTTTAAATCGTCTAAAACATTTAACATACTAATTGATTGACAAAGTCTTGTGTTTTCGCGTAAACACGTTTTAAATGATTTTATGATTAAATGAAAATTATTTATAATTATTCGTCGGTTATTTAAAGCGTGAAATGCTCTCTTGAACTGCAAAACAAACTTTTGTTCTCTTGATCCATATAGCCTTAAATAATATATGATCGGAAATCTAATTATCAAAATCAATTGAAAATAATCTTTATCTATATACCTTATTAAAGTATACTGTGGTTCGATAAATTTCTATAACAACTCTTACAGACTTCCTAAAGTATATTTAATTAATTTCATATTTTACGCGTAACATGAGCTCTCGATATACTAAAACATTGAAAACTTATAATAATCTTTTTCTTTCACGATCAGAACAAACTGTTATCGTAAAAGCAAACCTCTTTTCACCTTTGTTATTCGAGATCATTTTTTTAATTTTGATAGTCTTCTCTTCTGTAACACTAACGTACTAATAATAATAACAAAACCAAAGACATACCAAATATCCAATTTACCTTTTATTTTGGATTTCTTTGATCAGTTCAAAACCTCAGACATTAATTGTAGATACGGCAGGTGATTCTTGGTTAATTAGTATTTTGTATAGACAGATCTTTGTGCTTTCCCAAACATTGTATTTCAGCATATTAAGCATAATGCATATTATATAATTGTATTTTCATAACTATCCCATTTATCTTCAAATATTTATTTTGTAAGGCTGGTTTTGATTTGAGTATGTATTTTTTAAATCGCAAGTATTCAAGATAAATTATAAAACATGAAAAAAAACGGACGTATCATACTTACTACCGTTGAAAATTGTGTTTTATAATTCAAGTCAGTTGGTCGTTTTTTTAAAATTGGTTTATAGGGTGTATATAATGTATAGCTTACTGACATGGGACACAATCGCTTTCACCTGGCCTTTGTTACTAGCGGCTCGCAATAGAAAATATATGCTCTGTCCTTACCGTTCTTTCAGATACTTTATCTAGGAGGTCATTTTCTGCCTGTGATTTTCTCTTTTTGATTTATATCAATGTGGGTTGTACGTTGTGTCTAAAATGATAAGAGCCCCTATTGTTTAGCATAGGTGATAAATTATATCTCGATCATATTTAATAATACTTTACTATCTTCAGGTATACCACAATGTTGCATGAATATTTATAAAAATATATTTATCATAAAAATGTTAACGAAATAAAAAGTATATGCTTTATATTTTGAACAAAGAAATTGAAGTATTATTTCAAAATTATCCTGAAAATTGAAAATAATAAAAGACAGTGCAATATTGCTACACATTAATAAAAAAATCATAAGAATGTCTGACGATGGAAATATTATTAATAAATTCCCAAAGCGTTGACAAATCGGTTAGTTTTGGAGCTCCGGTCGTAAAACCAATTAGCGAGTTCCAGTATGAAATTCTTCCGTTATAATATTTGAACTCTAAAATTAATATCAGGGTCGGGAAGTGAAACTCTGTTTGGCGCCCTGAGATACAGATGAAATTAATTAAAACCGCGGTGAGCCTAAAAAATACTTTCTCATATTTCCCATGAAATTTAAACTACTTTTCAAATGCTTTTCAAACGTCTTTCTCCCAAAAGTTAAAAAAAAATCTAATTCTGAATTTGTCTATATCAGTGGCTCTCAAACTCTTTTCGCCCACGGACCCCCTTTCATAGTCAAAACTTACCTACGGACCCTGGGTGAAAAACTACATAAATTCATATTATAGACTAGTTGGTGCAAGTATCGACTCTATTGCGTTCCTGTATTAACCTACCTGACTCACCGCGATGCCTGTTATTACTTGTATTTATTGCACCTGTCTATATTTATATTTTACTTAGGACGTAAAAATCGCTAATAATGTATTCATTGTTAGTTATTTTAACTTCCATATTAATAAAAATGTGTCACAATATTTTATTTTATATTAAACCTAGCGCGGACCCCCTGACCCCCAAATTGATTTTAAGGACCCCCTGGGGTCTGTAGGGACCACTTTGAGAAGCACTGGTCCATATGATTTAACACATAAATATTGTTTTCAGTTTAAATGTATATAAGTAGAAACAGTGTGAGTTTTGACAAAATAATTTAACTGAGAAGAATAATAATGTCAACAAATTCTACCAGTCACTCAAAAGGGTCAATATTCATTATTTTAAGCGAGTGCATTACTGAAAAACTCTGAAAAATATTTTCGTTTTAGCTAATTATAATCACTCTCGAGGCTCGAGCACGCGGGGAGGGTGAGCACGGGTCTAACGTTCGGCAGTCGTGCGGATAACGTGTGAGCCTGAATGCTCATCCAAACTACCCCTCCAGCACGGGGGTGATTACCGAGATGGTTTCAGAGTGAATTTCACAGCCGTCCTTCAGTTAATTTCACCCAGTGCTTGAGAATCAATCATCGTTCCACCTGACTACCCATAATTTAATTACACAACATTTCTATATCACGACAATTCAGATTTGCATTATTGACCGCGAACCTTTTTTTAAACTCCTTGACTGAATAATGCTTTCAATCGCTTCTTTTTTTATTCTCGATTTACAGAAAATATACGTGTAGCTCGGATTTATAACTACCGACAGGTTCACAATGGTTCGGTTTTTTTTGCCAAGATGTCCAACGTAGCGGCAATAAATCCGAGTCGTGGAGCCGTGACGTCAGGCCTTAAGAAATAATACGTGGTGTGTAATACGGGCTTAACAAGTCAGGGACGTGTCCCGCAGCGAGCGGCGCGGGTCCTCAGCGGGGGTTGTTAGACACTGGGGACTTTAAAACTTTCTGGAAATGGAGTTTTATTTCGTTCCGTTTTCAGAGCTTTGTTAAATTTTTGGAAATATTTAATAATTGTTTACTGTTCTCAGAATTTCAGCGATTTCTGTAAATTGATTTACGGCTGGCGTCATCCAATTATTTTAGCGCGCTTATACAATTAACATACTTTGTGATTTCTATTATTAACTGAGGCTAAACTTTTGATAAACCCACTCTCCCCATTCTGTCGCTTGCGCATGTCGTCTTGATCGTATGTATAATAAAATATCGGTAGTAGAGTAATGGAGGGATGTGTTTTAAAAATACCTTATAGAAGGTGGAGGGTTCTTGTTGCAGAAGAAATATCATATCTAAATGCGAGAGCTTTGTAACGAAAGACACAGCCCTTCGAATATACCCACTACACTATTTTGCCTGCGAAAACCATGAACAGACAAATGATCAGAGAAATGATCACCAACCTACTTTGAGAGTTACTTGGAGATGAAGAACAACTGGACATTTACAAACAATGATAGTCAAGTGTTTTCATTTCGTAAAATAAAATGTATAATAATTAAATTCAATGTCAGGGTATTTAATCACAGGCCCTCCTGTCGGTATTGGCTCTCCAGTTGGTGTCTCTGAAGGCCAAAGATGGGGCATGAACCCACAAGGTGGACCACTGTTTGTGGAGTAATATCATCACAAGGGCATGTGTCATCGCTCGTCAAGTGGAACCTGCGGAGATAACTTCTCATCACTCCATGATCCGTCAGGAGCTGGGTTGATTCAAAGCTAATCCCGCAGGTATTCCTGTATACAGCGGCGTCCGGAACAGAATTAAATAACATCTTTGTGTACCTTTCGTTCCATGTGTCCATTGTAATTTTCCTCTGTAGATTTTTTGCGAAACTCAGAGGAAAGTCGGAAAATACGTATTTACTTTTCTTTTTGGTGGCTTCTTAAGCCTTTTCGTCAGCTTTCTCGTTGCTAACAAGACCAACGTGAGCTCTCACCCAGCCCATCTCGATGTTAACATCACTTGCTTGTATTTTAACTTGTATTAAAACTTGGCTTAGGTATGTTTTTAATGGATTTTTTTTTATAAATAGTAGCATATTACTAATGATTATTTACTTCACGCACTATTTCTGCGATTTGGTAAAAGGCGGTTACGGTTTGATCCGCACCCCGCGAAGCCTCGATTGCCCGGGCCTCGCCCGCCCGGCCCTGACCGCCCGCGCCGGCCCTGTATTATTCAGGACCGGCCGGCAGCACAATGACAGGTCCCCTCCGTCCCCTCAGTGCCAGAAGTGCCGGCCGTGACGTCACCCGCGTGATTATCTTCTCGGTTTTTTTTACGAATGGACGGAAAACGTCCGAGCAGAGGTCACGGCGGGCGACGGGACGCTCTCCCCGAGACCAGAAGTGTGAAAATGTTTTGTCGATGTAGAAAATATATTTTTTTAAATATTTTAATACGACAAGTATTCAACAATATTAGCTCCTTCTTTGGGTTAGGTTAGGTTGTGTGAAAATGTTTTGTCGATGTGCAAAATAATTTTTTTCAGATATTTTCACCCTTTGCACTCGAGACCGTTTCCGCGCGGACTAATCAGCAACTCGAAGCGTTTCGTAGCGCTTTTGGTGAATTTCTTACCTCCAATATAAAATGATCACACACACAAATTAATATTTAATGTAACATAAGTCTTTGTAATTTTGCTTTGTATGATATTTCATGTAACAATTGCCGAGATGCAAGCCCGGCTTTTCGGGACAAGTATCACAATTGTATGTCGTATGATGTCTTTTGCCGGGTTTATTGTAAATATTATCTTAACTCATTTTAAGCAGGTAACCACATTAGTGACATAAGTGATGTGCGTAGCGGGCAAAATTCGCGTAAAATTGCGCGTGCGAAATCTAGTCTATTCACCCTTTGATTTGCACTCTGTTTTGCAACTGTTATGATTGTTTAGTTGTAAGGTAATAAAAACGGAAGAGATAAGAGTCTGTCAATAATGTATTTTGCATACAATTTAAAGTTTAAAATTTATTTTGGTGTGGTATTTATTAAAACGTTCTATACATTTAAATTATGAGTGATCGGGATGTAAACAATAACAAGACGAAATTTATAGCTCCTTATCTTTATTACATAATCAAATGTTAAAGAAGTAACCTTGAAGAGTCTAAAGAAAAATTACATTTTTGTAAAAATGACATTTTGCCGCTTTTAGAGTAAGCACATTCAAAAAGGTACAAATACATGTCCCGCTGATAAGACAGCAGTTCCCGAAACGGGTATTAGTACCCGCCTCGCTTTTAGACAGCAGTCCGCGAAACGGGCACTAGTACCCGCCCCGCCTTTAGTGTGTACTACGAGTATTCTACAATATTAACTCCTTCTTTGGGTTAGGTTAGGTTGTGTGAAAATGTTTTGTCGATGTGCAAAACGAAATTTTTCAGATATTTTAATACGACAAGTATTAAACAATATTAACCCCTTCTTTTGGTGCCTCTACTCAGGGAAGGTCGTATATTTATGCTTAGCCAGTTTTCATGGTTTTCTTAGGGAAAATATTTAATGAGTCCCCGGTTCCTTCTAACAATAATAACAATACCTCATAAATCAATATTTTCTTCCCATTACAATTTAAATTTAAGAGCTTAAATATATTAAAAATAATCAACAGATTTTGATGCATCAATAATTTTATTGGTTTCATTATATATTTTTAATTAAGTAATATTAAAAACCGCTATTTATCTAGGTTTATTTCTTATTAATGTTTACTTTACAAAAAAAAATTAAACTCTATATGTTATATGTGAACTTGGCTATGATATTTTTGATTTTAAATTTACAAAAAAAAAAACTATGAATTAAAAAAATAATAGTATAAAGTTAACGTTTGCAATAAAGAACGATAGGATCCCATAATGGGAAATAATTCGCGTTTTATCGTTTTTATTTCTAGACTATCGACAAGTTACAATTCGCGGGTATATTTGGTCGGCGGAAGCTCGCAAGTTTAACTAAGTTGGCGAAAACATTTCCCTGAAATTAAACCGCTGTCGCCGAGCGATAAGCGGCAAAGTTATCCCGAAAAACCATTTTGACAGCTGCCGTCGTGGAGGACGTCACACAGGGTACCTAAAAGAGCTATGAAAACACTTTATTTCTAAGAATTATTTAATATATTTTTTTAATAAAGTTTTCGAAAAATTACAAATCAAAGCAATAAACAGAAACGTAGCCTTAGAGTGGAATATATACGTATTTTTCTGAATCAAGAGTAATGATTACATTTTATTTATATCTTAGATATTGGATCCGATTAGATGTGCTCGCGAAGACTGGAGAGCCCGTCTTCAATCGTATAGCCGAAATATAGGCAAGTTTTTGCATATACAAAGACTTGAGCCCAACTCAAATATATTATTGTTTCGTTAGATAACACGATATTATTACTAGCTAAGAAATAATATGTGAATTTGAACTGAAAATAATATGTGTTCCAGTTATTTAAAATATATAATTACGCAGATAAAATTGAAATAATAAACTCTTGAGTAAAATTTTACTGTCAGGCCTTCGAATAACTAAGTTTACTATTGTTGTTAACGTTAATGATAACCTTTCTTTTTAAACGTGAAGTAGGCTCTATGTCGATTGTGTCACCGGTTTCTATTCGCTTAGTTTATTCGCATTCATTTCAAGCTGACTCAGGCACAACAATAAGAAAAACCTACAGCAGGATGTTAATTTTGTATTGATTTTGCATCTCTGTGAGGTTTGACCTGGTAACCCATTTCGTCCCTTGCGGCCCCCCACGGAAGAGCTACAGTCCCGGACCTCGGGAAGGTTTTTCTCGGAAGCGAGTCCTTTCAGGTGATTCTACGAAGACGCAATTTGAAAGCAAGAGAGACAAACTTTTGTGCCCGGAAATAATCTCTCTCGAGCTTAAGTTGAAAAGCTCTCGTGTAAATATAACAAATTGTGTAAAGGAATTATAAATGCATGCTTTGAGTTCTATAAACATCGCAAATCTTTCCCAATACACAACGGGTTTCTTGTTAAACGATTCCGTCTATTTACATACAAGGATAATTGAATAGAAGTAGAGATACAAAAGGTAAATTAGTCATGTCGTCAAATGGAATGATATAATGGTTTCTCACAAGATACTATCTCTTAGATAAAAGCCAAAATTTAAATAAAAAAATTAGGCAAATATATTTAACTTATTTCAACCGGAGATTTTTTTCAACCTTAAAAAAAATAAAAAAAATCAAATCAGACAAAAAAATTAAAGTAAGCCACGAAAATAAAACATATCCCTTTAGATTAAAATTAGTGAGATTTTGTTGTTGTATTATTCTAGATCTCTTTTCTTGAATCTTGTCTTTATTTAAGAATTCAAGGCGTTTCGAGATTCTTATCGAACTGCAGAAACATTCTGTAGCTAAGGCAAATATAAGTTTTATTTTTTATTTCTACAATAAAATAATAAAACTTAGACTAATTTATGCCTTTTATCATTAGGTATTGTATTAATATTTGATGAATTTATAAATAAACAATGCATCATTATTATCAAACAAAATCAAATTTCCAAAGTACACAACAAGGATTTAAAATTTATTATGAAAAGTTGATTCGTTAAATGATAAATTACAAAGAGAGGAAAAATAAAGGCATGGTAACACAAACAGGCGAACGACTAAGTACCCTAAAATGTGCTTTATCAAAAATATTTACGGTAATTATGAATTTTGTAATAAAAAATACGTTATACTCTTATTTCACATTATTTATGAGTTGTGCCGAGAAGTTGTGCATGAATATAATTTTCGCGAAAAGAAAAGTTGGCAAAAGTTTGGCTTGAAAATTTCATTTTATAATTCGCTTAAAACGCTAAAGCGCGAAATTCAATACTGTTTTCGCAAAGTGTGTTCATTACGCCGATACAGATTTCAACGAAGAGCAGTCGGGAGGTGATACAGCGAATAAACGAAACAAAGTCACGTTTTATATTAAAAAAGTTGAATCTCCCAATAAATTATTTTTTATGCCGCTTCTCAACACGGCTTAGCGTTCACAATATTGTTTCTGTCTGAGAGCGGGGCATTGTACTTGCTAAATTTATGATTTGGCGTTCAGACACATCGGCTGTGTCTGTTGAAATCTTTTTAAGCTTCCATTATTTGATTTTAAGGTAGAAATATAACTGTTTTAATATAATAAAACTGGATTTTAAATGATGTATCCATATAGGCAGTCTAAAATTGGATTTTGCTTTGAGTAAGATTATAATGAGATCAGAATAATACAACGATGCTGAACGTGATATATTTGGTACATTCTGAAAAAAAATTGGATTTTCTCCTACAAAGGATTTTATTGTTGCTGTTTCTCTGAAAGATGGCATCGATTTGATAATCTGCTCCCCTCGCAGATAGCTCACGAGCCGCGGCCCCGACTTCTCTGGAGAAATAATTTCGTTAGCACGCAGACCGTAAGGTCCTGAACCATTGAACCCACCCGAGGTCATATTCTGCTATTTATCAAGTGCAGGCTTGAGACGAGCCCTAGACGCTGAAAAAGATCTCATCAATTTTAAAAGTCTAGCAGCTTGAATTCATGTATAAGACCTTGAATTGAATACAAATCTTATTTATAAATAAAAACTTCAAATCATTAACAGGCATTTTGATGAACTATGGAAACTCAATGCAATTAAAATGAATAGTTTTTTTTTAATACTCACTCCACTTTTTTACTACCTTTATTAGCCAATATAAAATGATTGATTACTTTAAATTTATAATTGCTAGCCTTCTGAACCGAATGTTAAATAAATCAATCTAATTACCTATTGTAAGTTTGTAAAAGTAATCTGCAATATAGTCAAATGTCTTTTTAGCGAATACCCAAGAAACAATGTTTTCGAAATGGATTTTTTTTTAAGTTTCTTAGACTAAACAAACGTTCTTGCTTTGCTATGTTTAGAAAAACATTAGACAACGAAGTACTTCGTATTAAATTTAAGACAGTATAATTTAAGGCATGCAGTGGTTTTGTTATTGAAATGAGAATCTTTTATTCTGACTTAAAACATATTTTACCGGTAATACAACCTGCCTCACGTAGGGTGGTCTTTATTAATGAATTAGCTTGCATATCAATCGTAGTGTATATCATTTTATATAATTTACTAATTATTTTTTTAATCATACTACTACCACCATCTTGTCTAATGCATATAATTTTGAATAGAAATTTCATTAACGAAATATTTTTCTGAAATAACGCTGAAAAGACTAAAAAATATTATTTTTTCAAGTAAATAGTATCAAACGTAAAATATAGTCATTTTTACTTAAAAAATATTTTAATTGAAATGGTCATGCATGTAGTGCTCAGACTATTTGAAATGATGAAGCTGTTTTTGTTTTTAATATAAATGCTTTGTTCTTGAGTGTTTCGCCGTGTATTTGGAGATTTCCGACGTTTCTGCCTAGGGCATCCAATCCCATTCCAATGTATCCGAAATTTGCATTGCCAGTAAATTGATTAGTATTTCCAGAGAAAATAGATGGCACAATAAACGAAGCTCGGGATGCGGTCGTATTTGCACAGAATTACTCTACGGTTTCATTAGAGGGATGCAAAACAAAACGAAAGCAGCATAATGGAATTCTAATTACTGTAATTTGCGTTGAGTATCTGGAAATATAATAATCTCGTACACGGATGGTTTCATAGTTTCAAATCGTTGCTTTCTGAATAATTAATATGGTAAAATGTGGAACGGTGATAGGTTAGAATATTTATGAAGCAAAGGGTTGATAACTCGTTCAATTGTGTGTGAGGCAGTTATATTAATATTGCAGTTGGACCTCTGCCGGCTTGGCTCAAAGGCCAGATATATACTATAAATGTCCTAGAAATTATCAGAATTAAATGACCCTCTACACGTTAACTCTTGTAATGTTTTTTTAGTTGTAAAACTTTATTATGAAGTTATAAATTAAAAACTGATTATATCGTTTGAATCACACAACCTTCAAAATGTAAAGATGAAAAGAATTTCTTGATTAAATTTACTGCAAATTTAATATAGAAATATTTTATAATTAAACCAACATCGCTGCACATAATGAAAAGCAGGCGCAAGGCTGGCAGGTGATCAGGTTTGACTGAAATAAATCTGATCGAAACACAGCCCCTCAAACTATCAAGATATAAATTGTATAAGATTCACAACATAAAAAAATGAGTACTAACTTAACGGTTAATTATAATATAATCGATCTCTCTAGCTTTCTGTGGAAATGGCTTTGATCGAGCAAGGCATAGACGCACTATTGTAATCCACCAAAGACATATTTCAATGTCAGCCAACTAACGATAATAAAGCCGAGAAATGTGTCTTCACAAGAGAACATTATATGAGCCATAAAACATCATTGTTTTCCATTGAGACGCGGGGCAGACCACGTACGCCACGTAGGCATATAAATCCGGACTTCCGCCGGCCGCCATCTTCCCGGATGGGCGCGTGTTCTTTTTGCCAGCACCTCTCGCGTGTATGTTTGTTAATTCGACATCGACGTTGACATCTCGGCGGGCGCGTCTCGAGTATCGACCTGCCGAGCCGCGCTACACCTCGCCGCTCATTTCTTTCTCCGAATAATGTACACGGCCGATATAACGCGGCCCCGTCAGCTGTTTTTGCTGTTAGAATCTTTTTTGCGACCTCAAAAAAGCGTTTGAAATAAATCGGTAGTAATAGTAATAAATTTGTATAAAACCGTCGTAATTGATATCGATAAAATAAAAACAGTATTTTATCGCATTCTTTTAGATTTAATCAATATTTTTCACAGAGAGTACTTGGTGGAATTCCATTTGGGTTTTCATCAATTTGATAACTCCATTGTGAATGGATGGTGAAACCGGTCACCAATAAAAATTAACATGTGGAAAATGTGACTTTATGATTTAATTGGGGTTTCCATTGTATTTAAAATAAATTAGATTTTTAAACGGAATTATTGATATCAAGTTCGATTGTACCATTATTGTTTGAAACGAAATTAATTAATTATTTTATTGTTATTCAAAACATTTCAACATGAAAAAATATATACTATGATTCACCGTAAAAGCTCATACGATACCAAAAAACAGCATTTTTATACTTTTTCGATGATAGCAGCTATATACCGAGTATATTTCATCTTAAATGATATACAACAATGACTTTAATGATATATTTATTTAAAAATTTAAATCTGAATAAAATCTCTGCCGACAACAGGTTTTTAAGAGACGTGTTAATTTAAAATGTTTTTTTTTTAAATAAAAATGCGGTTTCTTTAAAATATAGTGAAACTTTACACCCAGACACTTTTATAAAGCAAAACAATTTATTTTCAAAATTACACAATGAAAATTATCATCAGTCAATGTCAGCTTATGAGCACTGGCTCGAGAAATATCCGTTAATTTATGACAAAAAATGGCATTCAAGGGAAAAAAACTAAAATTTGAATTTATTTAAACCGAGAACGAAAGAAAAACATTTTTGTAACGACTTTCGAGCATCAAAATAATAAAAAGTCAACTAAATAAGCCAACAAACTTCGTTTGATAATGCTAACATGGCAGGCTAGCGAAACTGATCACCAATAAAAAGAAACATGGAAAAATATTTTTTTAAATATTTATTAAATATATACATATTCATATAATTTTTTTTTTAAATAATGTGAAACACATTTATTATTTTTCTAGATTTGATAAGCAAGATAAATATCTCATAAACCAACGCAAAATTACTATAGGACTGTCGTGAAACATATCACATTATCTAATACTCTATTTATAGGAAAGTCAACATAAAAAACGAAAAAGTCCATTAGACACGGCGAAGCGTAACTATTTATTTTGAAATGTGTATTATACATTTAAATAAATAATCAGGTTTCTCACGTCGTGAGAGATTGAGAATTAGCTTATCAGTCTGGTCGTTTGTGCCCAGCAGATGGTCCACGACCTTGGCAATAATATTCAGATTCTCCTCCCCGCCCACCTGGGGAGATAGTGCTACGTTTGTTTGTCAGAGCTTTCGTGTGCCTCTACTAGAGATGGGCGTCACCCTTACGATATTATGTGATATCGATATTATTAATAAAATTATTATTCAATGAAATTAATTGTCTTTCGGGTAAACTATGCCTAAAACGCAAAAAAATATATTTTTAGTTTTTATTCTGTAGATATAAAATTGCAGGTAAGCACGCAAAGGCTTTTTTTTTACGATGTATATTTAAAGATTATATAATTTTTCTGTTGAATTTTAAAACTATATTTCAGGAGCCGTGATGCGAAAAATCGGGTGTGTTAAGAAGTTTTTTTTTTAATCCATTATGAAGTTTTGTTCTCTCAAAAGTTTCCGAGGAGCCTCAATCATGATAATTGGGTGATAAGTGTGAAAAGTGTTTTGCGGTGCTAATAGGAAGCACGGAATAAAAAAAGAAACAGAATCCATGATACAGTCGTTCAATAGGACTTAGCATTTATTTAACCTTCTTCTTTTAAGTTTAGATCAGCATTGCAGCGTTTTCTTTGGATGTAGCCTTATTTGATCATGTTCCATGAATGTGTGTGGTGGAGCGTTCATTGCAAGTGTGTATTTCAAATTATTGTTAAAAAATATATATATTTAAAAAATTCCCATCACTAAAATAAATTTAATACCTCTCTAGATAATATAATTATTTTCAAGCCTTTGTGAACGTGCAGCCTTATTTTCAATTTTATTAATATAATTTTCAACGCAGACTTGTTTTTTTGAAGCCACTGAATTTTGAGATTATTTCACATTTTCGATAACTTTCAGAAATGAAATAGAACAAATGTCTTGCCATAGAATTTGTTTTAACGTTGGAAAACGATTTAAAAGATTAAAATAAACCGATTATTGGAATAATAAAAGCTTATTCGCTTGCCTTTTGTTATTTTGAAAAATATATTTTCACTTGGCTAGACATGGGAACGTGCCGGTCAATACTTATGCCTAAATCATTATTATTTAAAAGTAAATCTTTTTAATGTAGGGTCATATGAAATAAAATAATCATAATATAAACCTTATTCCAAAAGATGAAAACGTGATATAACATCCTAAGTTCCTTAAAAGCTTTGTACAATATATTTCAGCCTCCTGTTGTCAAGCCAATTATAAACTAATGTAATAAATTTAGATTTATATTTTGTTTAAACCGCTTTTTTATTTATTAAGCTTTCACTTAAATTTATTTAAAATACTCAACATTACTTTTTTTGTGCAACTATTCATAGTTTTTCGTTCAAATATTACTTGCTGTTTTATTATTTCAATTAATTAGAAATAATTAATGGGTCCTGAGTGTCCACAACTTTCTGGTTAGGTGAGGTTAGGTCTCGAGTCACAAATTTATGTGCCATGACAGCAGACAGTAACCGCAATCAGCCTGTTACATTACACCGAATAGCTTAGAATCTTAACTGGCAAAAATCCCATCCCAGCCTCGTGTTAAATAAATATTTATTTGATAAATTCTCAGTTGGTGAAGAAAATAAATTTGATAGCAACTCGGTCCTGATTAATTGACCCAAACCGATTTGCAGAGCAGAAAGCTCTTAAGCACATTTGTGTAGAGATTTTCTGACGTTGCAAACTACTTTTGTGTTAAATAAAATAACTAAAAAAGTCATAAAAGCCATTAAAGATATTTTATAGTAAAAGTAAAATATACGAGTATATGTAAATCCGGTATTCCTAGTCACGGAAAAAAACGACAGCTATTTTGTATATTTATTTAATTTAAGGATCATAGAATAAATATTTATTTTAATAAGCTTGTCGCTGAGTCATAGTATATTTTTAACCACCGGTTCATTAATTAGCAAGTTTATCTCGCTTTGTATAAGCTTTCAGAATTCAAACTCGCATCGTCTATTTTCAAGCAAAATATGACTTTATACAAAACTTCAGAGAATAATTATATTCATTAGTTTTTCATTTTAGAGGTGGGAGTATGATTAACTATAAATAAGTAGATGTTAATTAATCACTTGTACACTGTGTGCGATTAAAGCTCTATTAGTATTTGTAAAGATATTTGACAGAATTAATTTAACAATAACAGAAACACCAATTACTCTTTTTGTAACTTTATACAAGCATCTCCGAAAATATTTACAAAGGTATATAACTTGAACGAAAGATAGCAGCAAAAATCAACATAGTAAAATGAGTTGTCAATTAACATTAAAATAAATTATTTACTGGTGGTAAATATAAGTTTGAAACAAAGGTTATATACAATCAAAACGTATTTTTTAAAACAATATCATTGTCTATTATATTACAAGAATTAGGCTGCAATTTATACGTAAGTTTATACTTTGTCCCACAATAAGTCTCTGAGCTCATTTATAGAGATTCTTTCAGAAGTTTGTGGATTATAAATTATTATATTATAAAAGGAAATTTTAAAGCTTCAATGAAAAATTCATTAAAATTATATTGTATTAAAATAATAATTATACTTCGTATTAAATCATTCTTTGAGAGCAGAACTCCAGGTAGGTACGTTTCCATGGTTGAATCTCCTTGATAAAAGTTTCAACCGAGAATACCTGCGGTGAGAACAGGAAATTATACACAATTTCAAACCTCCCAATGAATCCCTTTTCGCAATTTCTTCCCATTCATCCCTCGAAAACCTTTTCAATTTCAATGGTTTAATTTGATATATTGTGAAAAGTAATGATAATTTTGAAAATGTCCATAATTCAATGCAAAATTTTATTATAAATCCGAGATTTTAATATTGACACGGTTATATATTTTTATAAAATAAAATATGCCTTTGAAACATACTTACGAAACTAGATTAAAAATAATCGAAATATAGAATTATAGTGACCTTTGAAGAAACGTTTGGGAATGGTGCTAACATATTTTGCTGGTGTATCAATAGGCAAACCAATTTTTTTTATGGTTTTGAAGGTTAGAAAGAGAGTTGAAAATATTTTCACAAATCGACAAAGCCATAATAACTACCAGACTATCGACAGAGACACATTTGGTTGTATAATTATGATAATTTACTATTTTAATAAAATAGGGCAAACAGAAAAATACTTCCTCCGGACATTAAACCCCCCCCCCCCCCCCCCTCACCCTAGTCGACAATTTTAGTTTTAGTTTCAAAAACTTTATGGCTATTAGTGGATTATACCTTTTATTAGTTTATCATATAAAAGAGAGCTGATAATTGCCATTTCAGTCACTCGGTGGAATCAGTAACTCGCATCTGTGAATAGTTGATACATATTCCCTGATAAAAATTCTCACTAAATATCGAGTAGTTACTGACTTGATTTATTAAAATTTATTGAATTTATTAAATTCACACCATGTGTTTGATTCGATTTCAACAAAAAACTTTCTCAATAGATGACAATTGGATTTTCAAAAATAAGTAATTTTCACAAACAGCCTACGTGTTTGGTCCTTTGGCTTTCAGGTCCAGCCCTGCTCAGCTCTCGCTAGATAAGACCTGCGATGCTGTTGGAATCCACAATGAAGCTCTCCTGGAGCTACTGGCCGATATGTTGGGGGTGCTAAGAACCAGGGAACCTTTTTCCGAATCACAAAATCCCGAAGGCATACAGATTCTTAAAAGCATCTACCGATATTAGCAAAAATTTCCCGGCGGTCTAGTCGTGAAAATTGTACATGCTTTGTAATTTGTAAAGAATATCAACCAATTTAATTTTATATATAAATGTGTGTGTGTGCATGTTACACAATATTCCTACGATGTTGTTTTTGATGGCTTGTGTATTATATTTTGAAATATTATCGGAGAGGTTTTAGTTTCATCTGCTTCATGCCAAAAACAACAAAAAAAAAAAACGACGCCAGATAAAGCTGGAACCACGAAAGATGAATGTTGTATTTTTATTTGAGTTTGTTCAAAAAGTAAGAAAATATTTATGTATTTTGTGGTTTATTTATTAATGGTGAATGAACTAAGTTAAAACGATAATAAATAATTTCAGTTCGCTTAAATGGTCGATGATATACTTTATAAGTTATATAATATGGAAAAATACTGAATAATAAATCAGGGTGTATACACGCGACACAAATTGTCTTTAAAAACCACAAATTTGATAACGTGTAATAATGCATAATTGATTGATACGTATTTCATTTTTTGTGATTCCCATAATTACCCTCTGTTTTATATTATAAA
Organism: Atopsyche davidsoni; assembly: GCA_022113835.1. Classification (NCBI taxonomy): domain Eukaryota; kingdom Metazoa; phylum Arthropoda; class Insecta; order Trichoptera; family Hydrobiosidae; genus Atopsyche; species Atopsyche davidsoni. The sequence continues at coordinate 5,557,645 of JAILWY010000001.1, forward strand.
ATAAAGTCTAAAATATAAAAAAAATAGTAACAATTGATTGATTACATTTGTGTATTAAAGGTTGGAGAAAATTATAATCGGTAGAGATAAAAAATATTATTCATGATTTTCAAGTGATCATTCATACTTAATTTGTATGAACACAGCTGAAAAAACCTATTAAAATTCCGTCAATTTAGATATTTTTACTTCCCTAAAGCTCGTCATTAATGTGCCATACATCGTCCGACCGTCCCGAAAGCCAGTGTAAATCTTTATAAAGCTGCGGTGACTTCTATGTGATGCCTTTTTAAGCTTTCCTGAAAACCTATATTGTTTCCGTTTCACACATAGCATAAGCCAGTTAAGACTAAGCTTAGTATATTAACCTTAAGTTAAGCCAGTTATGAGAAAAGATGCAAATCATATGTGTATATTATATATATATATATTTATGTGTGTGTGTAAAAAAATGAGGTAGAATAATACAGTGTTAGTGAAAAGCGTTTATTTATTTTGAGCACGCACGCGTACCAAATACGTTTTAGTCTCTAAATAACCGCATTCTTTTATTTGTTTAATTCTACTCTTTACGTATATCCCGAAGGATGCTTTGCAATGATGTCATATATAATAATCATTGTTATTAATGCGACAGAGGAACGATTGTGTGTTTAACCCATGACGGCGCCATCGCGAGTGTAATATACTCCACATTACCCTCTCTAAATAGTCCAAATTACCCCGCGGGGAGGGCCGCACCCTCAAGGACGCTGCCGGAGGATCCCACCTCACTCTCACCCCTGCTTTTCCCATTACTAGACAAAAGAATAACCCTGGGACAGAGACTTCCTCAGGAAATTAGACGCTTGTGCCATAATACTAGAATATTCGAGACGTTTTACTGAGATGAAAACTTACCCGATTTATTGTCTCGCAGAAGAAAATAAAGCGGGTATAAATTATTATTCAAGCCGCGCTATCTTGTTATTAGTTAGGGTATTTGCACAAAAAAAAATTGTAAGCACTTCGGTAAAAAATCGATTGCCAATATCCTAAAACCTTGCCTATTTTGAGGTTGTGCTCGTTTCCGGTACATTAGAGGTAGCATATTTGGAGCCTAACATCTGAAAGGTGAGTTCATCAGATTAAATAGACTTATTTAGCTATAAGAATGTCTATTTTCACGTATACGTTTTACAATGATGTTATTGTACTCATGTCTGATTCAGTTACGTAAGAGCATATAAAAAATGTAGTATTTGTTACGAGTTGTTGGCACTGTAACAACATTTGAAAGATTGATCACTAAAATGTGCTTGACAATATTTATATGATTTTTTTATCTCAAGTATAACAGTGATGTGTTCTTATTTTATGGAAAAAGTTTCTGTAATTTTAATATAATAAAAAAAACAACAGAACTGTATTAAATACTATAAGAGGATAATTATTTGACTAAAAATAAGACATAATTTAAGTGAAGGCGTATATCATTTATCCTAAAATATCCATAGTAATTTTATTAAACTTTATCGTTTCAAAAATTAAATGAAGCATATATCGCTATAGATTTTAATAATTTCACACTTACACGTAAATATTATTAAAACTGAGTATTATTTTTCTCATTTAATTTCGTTTATAAAATAAAATTTATACATGGAATTGAAAAGTGTCGACCTTTATCTATTCACTGCTGAGAGGTGGCCTTTCTACATATGCTGGCACAAAGAGTATTGTCAATTACCTAACTGGGTTGCCAGATGTGTTTGAAGATAGGTAGTAATAAAAGGGAATTTTAAATGTTTTATTTGATTTTGTTCAGAGCTGCGCCCGGTTTCATTAAAAGAAGACAAAGAAAACCACAGAAAACCTTAATCAAACAGTTAACAGCAATCGTAATTCTGAATCTGAGAGCAATTTGTGTATTTTTAAATATATTTTTAGTAAGTACTTTACCTTGAACAGCTCGACTAGTAAACAGTTAAATTAGACACAAGGCTACGAAGCGATTAGTTAATACGCCAGTGGTAACTATATAATATTGAATTGAACCTAAAACAAATACGACTTGCAAATTTTGAAATTGTAAGATAGTATTTAGTTACGCAACCTCAACATTAACCCGATAAATCGAAGCATTCCGACAAACCAAAACAAAGCGGCCAAAATACATCTCTCCATACAGAGTTCAGGTCCATTAGGCAAAATTATTGGGCCTTTCATTCGAATCAAATGCTCGTTTCCCGTAAATAACCATAATATACCGACTTTATATCGAGTGCTTCAAAACTTAACAAAACGTTGGTTTAAAATAAATTAATTTTTTTGAATAGATTTTAATAATAACTCATATCGACGCATATTTATTATAAATTTGTATATCTAAGTTTTTAAGTTAATTCTCCAAATATTTCAGTGTAATTATTAAAAAAAAAAAAAAATATTTTTATAACGCGGAATAAATTATTATTATTATTACTTACTGAAATCATGAAAATGCAGTGATAACTTTCAACATCTAATTATTTTTACTTTTATTTATTCTCTTTAAGGTGTATTTAATACAGTAACGAACATTAATTTTAGAGACTATACAGGACGAAAATCTCAGTTTTATGAATAAATTGATTTACTTCTAGATTCACCTTTCAAATTTAGTCTCACACGTGGTGGTGTTTATTTTCCCTGGTGCCTCATATTATACACCAGTTTCAAATGCATAATATGCAGGGTCTAATTAACAGTTAGCGTTAGTACACATTTAAGTACTATACAACGTCTTATACCTTTAATGCTTATTTGCATGTCAAGTGCGGCAAGATAATTGTTATGTTGCAACCTTGTTTGTATTATGAGTGAATGAGTTGTCAGTTGTTTCTAGAGCACGAAAAAACTTATACTCCTAAAAAATTCAGTAAAGGAAAAGCTTCACACAAATTTAAAATAAACCCTTTTAGTAATAAATACAGTTAAAAAGTGGTGCAGTGAGTTTTGCGGCACTCTCTAATGGTTGACTTTTCCCACCCCAAAGCATGACAGATAAAAGAGGCGCAGTAGGTGTGTGGTTGGATACTGCTATACTAACAAAAAGAGAGAAAATTCATTAGCGATTTTCTATATAGTAGCGTAATGAAAAGCGATATTTTTTTGAAAGTTCACATTAGGAAGTATTACGGTCTGCGACTTAATTAAGATACCCTATCACATAAAACTTTTTTGTACTACAGAATTCTGAATTACAGCTAGAAAGTTCGTCTAGTTATACTTATATGAAAAGCGAGAAAAAGTTGGAGAATCTTTACTCACGTAAAAAACAAATAAGTTAAGTTTAATTTGAATCCACTTTTACTAGATATTATATTCAAAATGTTTAAAATTGCGTTTCAAGGAGCAAACTTTAATGTATAATATTCATTATAATGATAAAGGTAACTTTGTATTCTTTCTTCACTTTAAGTTTATTATATTTTTTGCATGACTAGTTTCGACCAACAGACTTGGTCATCATCAGATGCATAACTAAACTAAAAAGTTTAGTTATGCATCTGATATCATATATATCATCTGATCATACCTTTATCATTATAAAAAAATGGATCTTCACCAATCAAATGGCTTGTCCCTCAACAAGATATAATATTCATGATTAATTAATAAAACAACTAGGTTATGGTATTTTAATGTGTTTTTTTTTGTGTTTACTGTAACAAAATATACGTTTTATAATGACATAACGTTATTGATTTATTTATCAAAATATTACTAAGAGTATACAACACAAACAACAAATCAAAACGAAAGATTGAAAGACACAAAACCAATTCTAAAAAAACTATTATATGAACTCGGCTTTTATTTTAATGCTTTTTTAAATTTAATTGAATAAATCCTCAATTTATTGATGCGACCTTCTCTCCCTTTTAAGAAACTTTTTTTCCATTTAGTAGGCTCAAAATTCGTTACGTAACTCTATACTCAGGCGCAGAAAAGGTCTTGGGGTGTTCCGACTTTCAGGCAGAGGACCCGCTTAAACAAGAAACTTCTTACTAAAATTGCGGCTCGCCTAGTCAACACTGTTTGCCACCTTCTTAAAGCACGCTCGGTAGAAACCACACCTTACTTACTGTATAGAAAGGTAAATCTTCCCTTCAGGCAGAACTGTATGAATATAGGGACATTAAAACTTGAGCGTATACATTTTTGGGATGGCTTTATAATAGATTAAAGTTAGCCAAAGCTTCAGTGTATTAGAGTAGAAAAATAAAGCAACCTTCACGAGATTTACGGCTAGTTTTTTTATATTACCGCTCAATGAGAAATATATTTTTTTGGCACATTAAATTTATTTCCCACTAGACACATATAAATAGTTCAATAATACAATATGCATGCAAATTGTAAAAATTCAGATTTTTCGTTGATATATTAGAAAATGCTTAATTTTTCCCATAAACAAAATAATTTAACACTGAAACTTATATAAAGTATATTCTACCTTAAATACATGATAATCTGCGTCTTAACATATTTTAAAAACTTATCTCCGTTTGGTAAACTTAATTTAATTAAAAGCTCTGTTTTAGTTAGTCAAGATCGAGCAAGCTTTGTATAAAAGGTTTAACAAATAATAAAATTGATTTTACTCTGTGAAAGTTTGAAGAGGATTTTTTCAAATTTAACATATAAAAATTATATCCTTTGGCAAAGATTGACTTTATGAAAGTAATTAAATCAGACAGTTTTAATTATGAAATAATTTTTCCAAGATACTTCGAAATATTTATCAAAAAAAGGTTTACTGTAAAATAGTTATATATTATAATTTCTATACAAATATTAAAATTCAATACATTTGTGATGAATTTCATGATGATACGTTTATTTATATAAGGATGCAGTAAATACAAGCTTGCCGGGTTATATTTTATTCCTTTTGACAACGTATTACGTAAACACGTTGACAACGCAGTAGCTTTGTTCTGAGCTCTCTTTGGGAGAGATATGGAGGAGCTTATCGTGCCAAAAGGAAATCCTGGCGGGACATTTTTGCGTGGGAGTCGCGGGAAGGAAGCTTCCGTCGATGTGAGACGCCTTGTCAATTTAATAATACACGCGGCTGTCTATTTCTCGCGAAACAATGCCAGGTATTACATTATGTAATACGGTAATCTGTTAGAGTACTGCTTGCTTGCAATTCCAAGCAAACAGAGCGCGGCAGAGCCCCTTATTATATTCTGATGTGAATGAACGGGTGCTTTGGAGCTGTAAAGTTTGGTAGTGGTGAGATAATTGGCCTGCTGAAAATGCAATTGTTTGCTGTGTACACTTTTTAATATGTGTATTTACAAAGAGTTCCAGTGTATTTTGTGACATTCAAGATATAAATTTTATTGTATTTTGCTACAAAAAAATCAATACGCTTTTGAAAAAAAACTGTTAATATGCAAACAAGATTTTCCTATGTGGTACCATATTGAAAAAAAAAATATTTTCAGTAAAACAATAATTCAATTACTGTTATGAAAATCTCTTTTAAATAACCATAAACTAATATAAAAAAATTACATTAATTATCTGGTGTATGTATTTTGAAATATAAACTTTTACACATGAGCTTAAGTAGGATTTACTCGTACAAGTTCTCATGTAAAAACTTGGATTCTGAGTTCAATGCTCTTTTATTTAATAATAATAAAAAATCAATTTGTATGTACAAGAACACATATCAGCTGTTCTTTAAAAGACAAGACTATATTTTTCTTCTGATTTCACTTTTCAAAATTCAGTGCACATTAGTAAGACTAACTTTTTAAAGTTTAGGTCATGTCGCATTTTGCTGAGAAAAAGAGTCGAACCGGACTCTTTGAAAACAGTTGAGCCAACAAACCGAGCAAATAAAGTATTTAAATTTATTTTATAAAAAACTATATTGAGATTAGTTACAAAAAATTCAAATCAAAGTTTAAGATGGTTACAGCATTTTAAGTAGACGCGTCGGGGAGTAAGAAAGCAGTCGCCGAAAACTTTGAAAATTGTCAAAAGTTAATAAAATACCAATATTTAAATTGAGATTTATTACACCTACTCGAACAGGTCAGAAAACTCAACTTTGAATTATGATTTTATGCTTTTAATACTTAGTAATTTAGTTGGTAAGCCAATATTATTTTTAAATTACAACACATTTATTGGAAATCTCAAGATACAGTGAGATTTGAATCTAATAATTCTAAGAAAACATTTTTAATTTTTTTCTGTGCCTTTTGAGATGCTTCTTCTTAGAGGAGGTTTGTGACCCTCTAACTCAGTGGCTCTCAAACTATTTTGGCCCACGGACCCTTTTTCATAGTCAAAACTTGCCCACGGACCCCCTTTCATAGTTAAAACTTGCCTACGGACCCCTTTCATAGTCAAAACTTGCCTACAGACCCTGGGTGAAAAACTACATAAATTCATATTATAAACTTGTTGGTGCAAGTATCGACTCTATTGCGTTCCTATATAAACCTACCTGACTCACCGCCATGCCTGTTATTACTAAGGCGGGGCGGGTACTAGTACCCGTTTCGCGGACTGCTGTCTGAAGGCGGGGCGCGTATTAATACGTTTTTGAATGTGTTTACTCTAAAAGCGGCAGAAGGTCATTTTATTCTTTAGGTTTACAGCTCGAAACATTTGTTTAGGACTCGTTAACGTTACTTCTACCAATACTGTCCAGTGATTCTGAACAAAGTGACAATGAAGAAGTGGAGTGGTCAGAGAATGATAATCCTCCAATTATTGAACAATTTTTAGGACAAAGTGGTGTTGTTGTGATGCCAAGTAATCCGCAAAGTGTGTATGAAGTGGTTCAACTTTTTATATGAAACGATTTATTTGACTACATGCAAATCAAAGAGTGTAAGACTAGATTTCACACGTGCAATTATACGCGAATTTCGTCCGCTTCGCACATCAGTTAAGTCAATTTGATACCCGCTTAAAGTGTGTGTGTCACAATTTTTTTTATTTTATATCAAACCTTTCGCGGACCCCCTGACGTTGTTCAGGGACCCCCAAATCGATTTTATTTTTCTAAGGACCCCCTGGGGTCCTTACGGACCACTTTGAGAAGCACTGTTCTAACTGAAGATATGATTTTTATTATTCCTCGGATGTCTTCCTGGGCAATCAACTGAAGTAGGCCATACTTGTACTTCAGAAACTTACTTTTTTTTTTGACTGATGGAGTTTCGTGTATTCTCCCTCAAAGCCGCATTGAATGATTATGAATGAATGTAAAATATATATATTTTTTTGCTATTGGTGTGAAGTAGTAGCCTAAAGCAGTGGTGAGTTGGTTTGGGCGGTTACCTGGTGCAAGGTGCTGGATCCCACGCTATCGGCCGGCCGCCCACCGCGGCTGTCCCCCGTGCGGCGCGGGGAGCGGGGACATCTCAGAGGCGCGGGCGATGACGTCACGGCGGCCGCTTCCCAGCTCCTGCGACACAACACGCGCTACAGCACCCGGACTATACCGAAGCCGCCCAAGGCTCTCTCCATAATCGATGATTTTTGAAAATATTTTGCGAAAGATCTACGGCACCAATCAAAATAATTTAAACGCAAAATGTTAGATACATTCCATTTTCTACTCAAGAAATTATTTTACTAAAAAAAAAATACTTTTTATATGAGAAATATGTGTGCTCCCGAGTGATGTTTACGCATCATGGAGATCATAAAAATTTAACATAACCTAACCCTAAGCATTCAGAAATCCTTTTTTTTTTAAATAATTTAAACGCTACAAGTTAGATGAATTCCTTCTTCTACTCAAGAGATTATTGAATTTCTAAAAAAAATACTTTTTATATGAGAAATATGCGTGTTCCCGAGTGAAGTTTACGCATCGTGAAGATCATAAAAACACACGTTCCAAGAACCCTAAGCATTCAGAAATCCTTTTTTTTAAATAGGAATTTAAAAATTACATATAAAACTAATCGCATAGAATGAGTTTAAAAATAAATAAAAAATAACACTGTAACAAACTTTGTTCTTGAAAAGTCGTTGTTTTATCCAATTTTAAAACATCTTCAAGACTCTACTCCACCAATCAAAATAGTTTAAACGCAAAAAGTTAGATACATTCCTTCTTCTACTCATGAGATTATTTTATTTCTAGTAAATTTACTTTTTATATGAGAAATATGTGTGTTCCCGAGTGAAGTTTACGCATCATGGAGTTCATAAAAACACACGTTCCAAGAACCCTAAGCATTCTGAAATCCTTTTTTTAAATTAGAATTAAAAAAATTACATATAAACTTATCGCATAGAATGAGTTGAAAAATAAATAAAAAATAAAACTGTAACAAACTTTGTTTTTTGAAAAGTCGTCATTTAATCCAATTTTAAAACATTATTTTTACCTTGAAAAATGACGTTAAGCAAATAATAAAAAAATGTTTAGCACAATTTATAATTTTTTTAAATATAATGTGACATTTAAATAAATGAAATGACATGATTTCGCAAAAGAGTGATAAAAGCTTGCGTGTCAAAATATACTCACTCAGTATACATTTCCAAAAAAATACTTTAGGTACAAATTAAAGCGAGGAAAATAAAGGAATAAAGAACCTTGTAACATAGGCTAAGTAACCTGTGAAGGGTCTACTTATGTATATATCGTGCAAAACATAACAATTTTACAACAAGCCTGAGTGATTTTACAGAAGCTTTACGTAATCATATTTCCCGCAAACTTAACTTGTTGACACCAATATTTAATAAGAAGATAAAAAAATTGGAAATTAATTAATTATTCTGACAGATATTTGAGATTAAAGATAAGAATTCAGTAAAAATGTATATTGTTGAAGTTCGGGCTTTTGTTGTTGAGATATTGAATAATAAGAAATACTATAACATTAGTTAAAAAAATTATGCCGGATTAAAAGAGATTATTTTGATATGTGTATTTTCAACAATGAGAATAACAAAAAAAACATTCGGCATAATAATTTGATCAATAATATTATAATATATTGATCACATATTCTTTTAGAACCCGAAGAGCAATGAATGCTCTTTAAAATTACCTGTTGGGTATATTTAAGACAAATATTTTTTTTAGATCTTTATAATCGAAATTTCTACATTTATAAACCGACTTTAATATGATGACGACGTTTTTATATTATTAAATTGGTTATGTTTTTTTATGAATGTTGAAGAAATATTTTTTGACTTCATTGAAGAAATCGTTAAATATAAAATTGATTACAAAAAATAAATAAAATTGGAAAAAATATATATCAGGTGCTCAATTGACTTTTCATTTTAAACATCAAATTATTTAATTAGCCCACATTTTCACCCATACACGTTTTTTGTGTCTACGATATGATATTAGATGATCGATTCACACATGAAACGACGAGAAAAATATTGAGCAATAACTAGATACATTGGTTTCGTGATTGTATCTAACGATTCGAATTGTAGCTGTTTCAGTGCCACAGTAGTTTAATTAGCAACAACACCATATATGTATGTGCTCAAATCCCACTTGTCGCGAAAAAAAATATATTGTATATATTTATGTGTGAATCGATTATCTAAAATCATTTTGTACATGCAGAGTTTTAATTAATTTGATTAAATTTAAACATTCAAAGAAATCTTCTATGCTGCCATAAATTAGCCACAAGTCCTTAATGTGGTAATTAGAGTGTAATCTGAAATATAACGGCTTGTCATACCAGGCAGCTATTTTGTCGAGTAAAACAAACAAGCTGTGGAAGTAACTTGACACATTAGCCGCGCGGGGAGACTGGCGGCAGCTGCCGGGAAAAATGAGCTCGGAATAGGGGAACTTGTTGGGAACAGAATGACAACACCGAGCCTCGCATTCGTGAAGTCGTAAGCTAAACAATTGTATAAGAATAAAACTTTAATTTTTGTATAATTATAAAATTATTTTTTTTAATTAAAAACTGTTTAAATAATTCTCAAAAAATGTTGCGTGGGTAAAAGTGAGAACAATGCAAAAGGTTACTGTATAAAAACTGGAAAAGTAGAAATTTTATTTTAATAAATATAAAATCTTGGCTCTAAAGTATTATGCACATAAGGGTTTATTACAGAAATAAATTTATAAAATACTCTTTGTATGAAACATAAATAACTATATGATACTTTTCATTTTTCATATTAAGTTTTTTTAAAGTAAGTTATTGTCTTCAATTAAATCTTTTGTAATGCGATCTGGATTAAATTGCTGTGCTCATCATTATGGTCCATTTTCATTCTCTAACTCGAGGCTTGAAACTTATTTAACGACCCCCGCTCACGCCAGCTATTATTAAGTTACCTACCCCCAGGAGCTTTTACAATAATCTCATATTTTCAATTTTATTGAACCTGTTATGAAAGCTTCACTAAAAAGTTTTTTTTTTTTCTTATTCGGAACATTGCGTTTGTGATTCTGTATGAAACGTGAGTTTGACTGTTTTTGATTAAGGTTACATAAAATAGATATCACTGGAATGATTCCTACGTTAATAAAAAGCTACGATTAAAAATATTTTTAATGTGAATGTTATTCATTTTCTGTCAGTACAGTAAAATTTATTTCTAAGAATATGAAAAATTTATGGCCAGAATATAACTGTGTTAAGAATAGATTTAATATATTTGTGAGTTTTCTTATATAATAGCTGACTAAGAATATAATCAAACACTGAGAAGTAGGATTTAATAAAGCAGCTTAAAGACCTGTTTATGATAAAAGCTCCACATTACCACGAACACACAATATTAAATCAGTTTTATTTTTGCCGATAAATGCAGATACTAAAAAATATTATTGATTGTACTTATATTCATTAAAAATATGGTAAAATATGATAGAGGTTTTATAAATAAAATAATATTAATAAATTCAATACCAATTTATACTATCAACAATAGCTTAAGTTCATTTGAAAAACACACGTCGTTGCATTATCTTGGTACCCAACATATTTCAGGTTGTTTCTATAAAACGAAACCTTTACTTTCACCAGTTATCTGGTTAATCTGTTTTTTTTTTAATCATATTATTTACATTTATATTAGAATAAACCGATTACTCCAAATATGCAATTGCAATTTTTTAAATATGAAATAGTAAATTGATGAATTTCAGCAAGCCAAATAACACCTCTTTATTTCGCAAAAATTTTGTGTTTCATATTAATTACCTGTGTGTATTATTATTTATTTCCTTTTGAAAATATGGTTATAACGAATAACATTTTACATAAACTACATTATACAAACAAGCACAGCCATTCACCTTGTCAATAACAATTGATTTCTTTAAAATATGTTGTTAAAAGAATTGTGGGTTTTACGAGTAAATTAATGAAATTGGGGGATGACAGTGTTGCAATCAAAAATCTTTCCTGAATTTCACGAAGAAGGTCAGAAAAATAAATCTACTCTTAATCATGTGTAGAAGTCTGTTTCCAAGGCCTGCTAGGCGAATCAATGAAATACTCACGGCAGCCACACTCAAATCATGGATTGCCTAACCCGATAACATATTGAGTAAGAGGAATATAGTGTGGATTATGGTGTTGAGCATCATTTCCACGTGACGTCACATCCTAGAGAAGCTTATCCGTGATAAATATAATAACGAACGAAACTAAAGCTTCCTGCGGGTAAAGTACGATAAAATATCATCGGAAAATTCAACAACCTCCATGATCGATCACACATATTTATTAACCAATTAAGGCGAAAGATAATTCGTACACTTTTTAAACTATCAAATACGGCTTTCAAAATTGTGTTTCATAACTCAATGGGCTGTGTCTAAGCATATAATATATATATATATATATATATATCAATGCTCTCTGTGTAATTGATCATGTCAAAAACTCAAATTTAAATATATCATGTAATTGTTTAATATAAATCAACTTGTAAACAGAGTGACAGTATTTTATGGCTAAAAAAAAGAATAGCATTGTATTTTTCAGAGTTATAATTTAATCCGGTTGAAAGGAAAGATTTAAATTTAAGATTTCTTGATAATAAATGGCCCAGTCCACAGACGTCAAATAAGCGTCACCTGAAAAAGAAGGCAAAGGGATAAGAAAGTTGTCAATGAGAGGCGAGGCTCAGGCCCATCTCCGCCCCACCCCCTTTAAGTGGATTGGGAAGGTGAAGCAACCCCCGGAGAACTTCTATATTGCGAAAAACTGAGGGATGTAACGACCGACCAATATTGCCTTTGAAAAAGTTACATCAAAAGGTAACCGATGTTGCCAGTACGAGTATATCGCGAGTTGTTGGTTGTCAAGGGGAGAGAGTTGCGAGTTTCGTTTTGTCGAAGCAATGCCTCCCCGCATGGTTTTATTCTACAGATAGTCCTCCGAGGAGAATACTGCGACGGGTTGAATTTCAACAATAAACTACAGCCTTATATCTAAAGAGGTGTGCGCGTACGTAAGCTACGCGCTTTCAAACAAAAATTTATGTTATTGCATTACGGCATGCGGGTAAAAGGGAAAAATGTATTCAAATAACGGTTGATTTGTATACTTAACTGAGTGAAAGTAATCAATTTTACGATGGTCTGTTTCTGATATGTTACATTTCAGGAAGCGATTCATCAAATGTGAAAATCGATGCAATGCTGGATTTCATTCACATACGAGAACTAAACAAATTGGTTATGTGGTTTTTTTTATTTTAGGCATGTAAGGATTATACATTAATAATATATGACAGATATTACTTTGTTGGATAACTTTAATTAAATAATATACCCAGTGTCTTTACAACTAATTATTTTTTGACGCTTTAGTTTACCGATTTGCTAGGTTGCCAAAATCTACGATTATACGTAAGATATATATATAAATTATAAATAACATAATTATGCTACCTGGAATTAAACTATAAGTTTCTTATTTGTATTTCGTGTATTTAAATACAAAGCTTTTGAAATGTGGCTATACAGGAGAATCCTTAATATACCATGAGTTGACCACGTCACAAATGAGAGTGTCTTGCACAGAATGCTCAGAGAATTAGAGCTTCTGACGATGGTAAAAGCTTAAGTTATATATAACCTTCTGTAGCTGGTTATCCAGGGAAAAAACCAAAGGAAAAAAGGTATTGGAGAAAACTGAGGTGAATTAGAAATTTGCGCCAGTAAATAGAAGTCGGGAGTACAGCCAACTTAGTAAGGCTGGTTCAGGATAAACATATGTTCAATTATATTTCTGTGAGGAGAGGCACCGGAAGAAGATTTTTTGGATGTTAAAAAAAATAAGGTTCTCATATATTACACCTAAAGATTCAAAGTAATACCTGTTCAGTATATTTTCACCGTGCCTTATTATTCAACACATTTATTTAAGGAGAAAACAAATTATGTTCAGTATTAGCATTTAGAAAAGATTTAAAACGGAATAATTCTGCACATTTCGTGTGAATAAAATGGCCTTTCTCGCAGAGTGATATATTTTATTACAAAAGTTTGCGGGCATTAGTCAGACGGGACTATAAAAAATGTAGCAAAAAATCGGTAGGATTTGAAGTGATTATAAATAATAAATTCTTTAAATATAAGTTTAATCGCTATTAAATTTATGAAATGTTTTGGTCATTAACGAGGCAATTACCTCTCATTTTTTTAACGTCAGTTTTTTTTTTGTTTTATCATTTCTTTCAAATCTTCAACCGCAACCCACATTTTAATTCAAGATTACAAACTTATTTTTCCTGACAGCAAAAAAAATGGAAATACTTGGAAGATTTGGATATTGACATGGGAGGTCATTATGTTTTCGGTCCGCAGTTTTTGCCAGTCCCTCTGAACGATATTCGCCTTTTCAGATTGATTTTCAGATATTCCCGCAAAAAAGGGCCGTTTTATAAATTACATTTATAAATATATATATTAATATATACATATATATATATATATATATATATATATATATATATATATATATATATATATATATATATATATATATATATATATATTTGAATGTATGAACATATGTACAGTAGGTCCCTAGGCTTTCTTAAATGATAGATAACATTTAAAGTATTACACATAAGTGTTAAATTCAGTAACATGATCTTGGAAAAAAGTAAAACGATTTATTATTTGTATTCAAATTTATTTAACCTTATATCAAATAAGTATTGATTTACAAAGTAAATTTTTATTTTGTTATTCAAATATACGACACGCTTTTAAAAACAATTATTAAACTTAGTAAGTATGCCATTTAAAAGTTTTTGTAATTGAATCATATTTCATTATTAATCGCTTTGCGATTCAACGAAAGAATCAAGGTACATATATTTTTTTATTTAATAACGAAAAAATTTCGTTTATTAAAAAATGGAAGCTTCAGTTTTATCAGTGGTCTTTTTCATAAGAAAATTTGGGTGTGCCCAGCGAGTCGGATTGGAGTTACAGTGTTATTTCGTACGTCGATATATGAGAGATTAAAAATTTATGGCGCTGCTGTGTGTTTGTTCATGTTAATATTTTATTTTTCTGACGAAGATAAAATATTTACTGGTGCGTGTGTGTGGGATGCAGAGAACGCTGATAAACCTTTAATAGATTTGATCAATGTACAGATATCTGAAAGAAACAAATTTTAATAAAAATTTCCCCTTGATAGTAAAGCTATTTTGAAACCTGAAACATTCTGCCGCATTGTAGTCTAGTGGCTACCAAACTTTGGGATTCTGGGATTCAATCTTTTCGGAATTGTGTATTTGAGTTTTATATTATACCAAATGTGGAAAATCCCTTATGCATAATCTTAATTTGACAAATGCTCCCTACTCGAGCAATTTCCCCGGACGTGTTGACACAGAGGCTTTTTGTCTCGCGGCCAGAATACATTTACCGACATGTCAAATTGCGACCCAGATTCAGGGTAAACAAGAGCAGTCATGAATAAAAAATTGAAAACGTTGACTTATTAAATATCAACGCATCAATTTTTTTAAATATAAATTTTCAACTGAAAAACCGATTTTACTTTGGCTATCAAATACAATAAATTCAACGATACCCTTGAATGTTAAACACCGTCAAACTAGCCGTTGTTTACTCAGTTTGAATAAACATATCGCCATCAGCGGAAAATCTGAAAACTCAATTTAGTATATCCATTGTCAAGAGTTATTTTATATTCAATGAGTCTTATATGAGCGGGGCTAAAAATAGGTCGATTACCAAACAAAATAGCCCCAGCAAAGGCATGCAAACATGGTCCTTACGGCTACGTCCGTAAGAGTGATTTTTCCGCGGGCAGGGTCGCCGCAGGGTTCGCACCCATGCCGGTAATATCGTCTCTGGGGGCTATTTAAAGCGTTCTAGTCAAAGGCGTTAAGCTGGTCCGAGCTGAGGCCGTGGCTGGTCCAGGGCTGCGACTTGCTCCGCGTATAAATGGCGAAAGGGCGACTGGGTTTGAAAGGGTTCGGCGCTAATTATCTAATAGCGCTAAAGAGGGCCGCTTTAAAGCGGTTAATTGGAATTATAAAGTTGTGATTAATTTCTGTGCTTAGATAATGAGATGACTTTGTACATAACATGCCATTGGTTTGATGAAAAAGTTAAGTCGAGTTGTTATTGCTATAAAAAGATTTTCCAATTGTCCTTCTTAAGCAATCAAAATGTGAATATGTTTATTATTAATTTACTAATGGATGTTATCAAATATAACCAAAACAATATTAACTCATCCTATATTTTTCTGATGTACAAAGGTGTGTGAATAAATAACTTTTTGTAATAATCTTATTAAATAAAATAAAAAAATAGCATAAATTCTAGGATAGGTGCAGTATCCAGTCTGTGATATTGTAACAGAGAATTTTTAATATTGATATTTGGGAGATCAAGGTTAGCGATAATGTTGTTACGATAAACAGGCTTTATATACTAATTTCAGAATTCTGAAACGAGGTACACTATATCTACTAATACACGTTTAAATATGGTCTCTCAGTAATATGACTTGAACGCAGAAAGAAATACTTTTGACAATCTTAGTAAGTAATTATGGCAAATTATGCGAATTGTTATTTTTTATAAAAATCAAATATAATTCTATTTGTGAACTAAATGAGTTATTACTGCAACTTTTGGTTTGGTATTAAATTCTAGAGATGTATAGTAGTAATAAATTTTTAAAAAAACTTTTGAATAAATATCAATATATTCTATGAATATGTATGTTGATAATGTACATGTCATATCAATACTTCAAAAAATACCTGGCTTTCAGTATAAACTCACCCAACGGCGTGTAACGCTACCGAGTAACGTCGTTACACGGCCGTTAGAGGCGCGGCGCCGGGGCGCTGGGGCCTACTTGAAAAATCGCTAAGCCGGCGCCGCAAACACGGGGGGCCATGGGGGGCCAAGGGGGGGCCAAGGGGGGCCACGGGGGGGTAAGGGGGGCCACGGAGAGCCACGGGGGCCCTCCAGCTCCGGCCGGGATCTCTGATGTATATGCCATCTTCGGGGGCCTTTGAATCCGAATCGTTCGAGCCCTCAAGTGCGGGGAACTTTTTTAGGATGTTTGATTTACGCCCGCGCTACATGTAACGTATGCAGTGAAATATCGTATTATTTCCCTCGTGAGAAAAGCGTATTCAAATTTTTCTGAATTCAAGGCGGAGCAATAATCAAATTCCGTACCCTCACTGTTGAAATTTACTGAAATGTTCTTGATGCATATAAAAAGTACGTTTTTTTTAATTCGATTATCTACAAAATATCTTTTTAAATCTAGCCTCTACATGGCGTATTCAGAAAGTACTCAGCGATATCTTTATCCAACTATATTATATTTTGATTTAATATCGGCATTATATTAACTTGTATATATTTAATATAAAAGGTTTAGGCTTTTAAAACAGCGTTTATTTTTTTTATACGATATTATAAAGCAGTCCGTATAAACATTTAGAGAGAAAAAGTATTTTTCTGTTTAAAATAAATATTATTGCGGATTTTGTGGACTGCTTGTGTTTCTTGTGTCAGCCTTTGAATGAATCATATTTTAAGAATCCCGAATGTCAATAATGTTGGTTTAAATTTTTCCATATAAATATTTTTTAATCTTTTAAGTTATTTATTAGTAGTTAATCTTATATGAAACAAATATTCAGAATAATATTTTTTTATACTTAATCAATACTAACACGAAGGTGTTCTGCCTATAAATAAATTATATTAAATCAGAAGCTACGAGTACAAGTGTTTTAAAATTTCGATGTGTAGCAATCCACTCAGGTGAAACGTATTTTATCCAAAGTAATATTATAAAATTTACAACAGTGTTTCGTTTTATTTGACAATTATATTTTGGCTTTTATCCAATGAAAAAAGTTATTTTTTCTTTATTAACTACGACCGTTTTCAAGATTTACAGGTCTCATAATATAACACATTTTAAAAAAATAATGCATTAAAGAAAGACATCCATATTGATATATTCAACATTTTTTACAGAAAGTACTTGGTGAAAATCCATTTTGATATAAATAATGTTATTTATTGGTGACCGGTTGAAATTGAAATATACAGCCGTACTGTACATTTAATATGAATTATGGTTGTTATAACATATTTTCTCATGTAAATATTTTAAAACTTACTAATTTTTTTATATTGATTTTGCAGGTGTGTAACGTATACGCAGATGCAGGTAAGTCTATGATAGGTAAATTAAGTGCGCGTGTAGTTTCTGGAAGGTTGAGTTGTATGTCCCAATTGGTAGACCGTGAGAAAGGGCTTCGGAATTATGGGCTTACCTTTTTGTTCGGGTCACTTGAATTGCCCAGCCAAGATTATTGATCGCGCGTCAAGCTTCGGAATAGCACGTCACACGCAACCGCGTGCATGTCTGCCCACAGTAAAAGATACTTATTAAATTGAATTACCACCCGATATACACAATAATGTGTATGGATGTTTATTCAGCTGGCGTAGAAACAACACTGCATTTCTTGAAAAGCTCAAAACATACAAATAACACTTTAATATTTTTTTTAAATTATAACTAGACTAGACTAAGAATGCAATTGGTATTAAATAAATCACCAAGGGTTTTTATAATATATAAATAATTATAACAAATAGAGTACTTATTGTTTTTCTATAATTATTTATACATTTGAAATTAAAAAAGAGAGCGTCTTGTACTCGTATATATATTTTTTAATTGAATTAAACTCTTAAAAAGCCAAACCATTTGGTTTTAAGCTCTCTCGTAATTTAGACACATAATTTTAGAGACATATTTATTATATAATAAATTAAGTGTAATACATATATGTAACTGGTAAACTTTTATTATTAGTGTTTTTGTAGTATACCCTTACAAGTGCTGTTTAATTTTTTTAAAAATATTATATGATTATTTGAAAATACGATTCAGAAATCAATAAACATAACGCTTAAAGATTAGATGCAAGTTTTTTTTCAGTCTATACAACTACACAATCTTGTAAAATAATTATTTGCCTATGCTTTGTTTTATGTAAGATTGGAATTGGATGAGAAGTTTTACTTTTACAATATACTGAAGGTGAAAGGATACTATAACACACGCTAATCACTTTACAGTATTACACCGCATCTGAGAGTGTTCAGCTTCAGATTATCTCCTTCAAACATGAAGGCATTAATCAAGATTAGTATTTGAAGATATTCCTAATGCATTAACTATGACAGCGAAATATATGATATTGTATATCAACACAAATTAACAGTCATTTTCCATTATTTAAACATGTTATACACGTCCATTAATTTTATTTTTTTTTATTAAATGATCCTAAAAAATGAAATAATTTAAATCAAAGGAAATCATAAATTCTTATACATGGTTATTCATTACTATTTTATTTATTAATCTATGGGAAATAAATCATTTGTTTTAAAAAATAACACCAACCCATAACATTTTTTTTGATGGAAGTACTACTTCTTTTGGGTATTTTGTATTTTGCTTTCAGAATATAAACACATTATGATGTTAATATTTTAAATAAAACGCACGAAGGTATTTTTTGGTAATGGTAAAAAAGTATGTACTTTTTTGTTAGTCAGTGTTCTATGAACACAAATTTTATCAAGATATCCTGGACGTTAGAAATAATACGTGCAGATACAAGGTAAGATCCTAAATGCTAGGGTTTATAGTATCAGGATTGTTAATTTTAAATATACACAAATCGGCTAATATGTGCGAACACTGTATCCTTTGTTCCCATCCTTCATTTTGTAAATTGGCGAACCTCATCAATCAAACTTGAAAGCTTCCAAGTTCTGATGCCACTCGGCACAAACACTGATCTCCGAATCGGATATTCGGAAACGGTTATAATTGCCGAGCCATCAGTTACAATGTTTCATGATGTTCAAGTTCTAGATGTTAGAATAAAATTTATACGCACACTAAATGACAAAACGGAACACAAGCCAAGCGGGTGAGCCTTTTATTTGTCGTAAAACATACGGGCTCTAACATTTACTGTGTAAATTGAAACGGATGTATGTGAAGCCAATGTTATCTTCTTCCTAGCCTATATTCTCATATACAAATGTTATATTGAAACTATTTTGAAAACAGTAAATATAGATGGAAATGACAATAAATTTTTAAATATCTAAAATCTTTAGCTAATATGGTATAGCTTTTATTTATTAAAAGAATTAAGCTTAAATGTAAAGAAACATGCATATAATGATATGTCTTTCCCAATTTATTTATTATCTGTTGGATTAGAAGTATGAGACCTCTTGAGCTTTTTGAAATTCAAATAGCTTTGCTGTACTCTTGAAATTAAAGCACAATGCTGGCAATGTATAAAATATAATAAATTATTTTTAAAAAATATATAAGAAAAGAACATTTAAAAGCTCAATGAGTTTTGATATGAGAAATGAGAATTAAAGATTAACAGTGATCAAGTCGATTAAATGAGATTTAAAACTTTTATGATTCTCGCACCACAAAAAGCACATTAACAAAGCTCGGGCAACTTATGATAAACATGCGTATAGCAATTTCCACACATCAAATTTATAAATCAAACAAGCCGGTGTTGCCATATTACTCAGCTCTGGGCTAGCATAATAAACTGGAAGTCAATATGTATGTAAACACAAACAATTAACCTTGGTCCACATGGACTGTAATTGGTTCGTTTTAGACCTCCAGAAATATAAAGAATCAGCAGGAAATACATCTCCGAAATTGTTACATTTTTTTTTTATTTGCATTCATGATTTCGCTAAAGGTTACTTAGGTCCACAGAAATTAATTACTCAATGATACTTGCAATACCTCTCAGTGGTGTAGTGGCACTTTGGCTCTAGTCACAGTGTGCTTATCCCGAGTCATGGCAACAAAGTCACCGAGTGGTGGTTAAACAAACTGGAATTGTGAATGCTTTGTTCTCCTCACTACACGTGCAAAACAGAAACTTGTCTCCTGTGCTGTCATAAAAGAGTAGTGATCGTTGATACGAGTACTTAACAATGTCCATTTTGTGTCAGTGTGCATAATAAATAGTAATACAATGCAACACAAAAATAAAACAAAATACGAATATATTTTGGTACTTAGGGTGTGTTTTCAATATGTATATTTTATTATATTATGCAGTTGTTTTTTAACTTACAAATTTACATCGTTTATACGCAACACCAGGCACTACGTTTTAGCCGTCCAATTGTGTAAAATTTTAAGCATAATTTAAGATAAAAAAAACTTTAAAACTGTACTCTACATGAATATTAATAGATGCATGTTTCGTGCTGGGTCATAAATGAGAGGAGGTAGTTATGAAAATTTTAAAATTTAAATAGCGACTTTTCAAGCCTGCTCCTCTTCTAACTTTTTATATATGGTGACTGCATTAAAATATATTGTATGTAATCATAGAATTATTTATAAAAATAATTTCTTAGTTTGTAAAATATTTTACATGTACGCCTTTATACAATTCGATTAAACTTTTCATGTGAAGTGGAAGCCAAGATAGTACTAATTATTTTCCTCCTTTCATCTGAAATTTATTATTTTATGCCTGGCGAATAATTTAAAAAAAGTTATATTTATTTTGAATGGGATTATGTGAGATTTCATAATTACGTTTACACAATTTATGTAGATTTTTATATTGAAATAATATTTCAAGCGGACCGCGTTCAGTGGCCCTCCAGGGGTGGATAGGTTAGGTTAGGAATAAGTATTTACAATAATAAACTATAATAGCCATATAAACATGGTGAGGCGGTGTGTGTGTGTGATGATGTCAACCCTCACGCTCAACGCGAAAAAAACGTAAGGTTTATGACTCATAAACCTTTGATAGATTTTAACCGATTTCATGAATTACATCTCGTTTGAGTGCTCATTGAATGAAAGTGAAACATAAATTTGCCGTATTTTATAGTGTTGGGAGCATTTTATATGAAAAACTGTATAAAAAATTTTAAATGTCTTCTAAAAATTCGCACCTTTGGTGAAAATCATCAATCTTCTTTTCAAAAAACATAATAAATTATTTAAATGTTGGAAATATTAAGCCCAAAAAGTGAAGTGACGGAGGCTCCTTTTTTATATGGTACATTAAAATAATTTGAATAATGATTTGTCTTATTTATTTTCTCATGAGGGGTAGCATTACAAAGTGAACTAAACAAAGTAGAATATAAATTCAACGACCCCTCTAAATAAATGATCAAAAAATAATTTTTCTACTTTTCCTTAAAGATACTTTTAGTATACATATTTTTTTAATATGCGTATAAATTTAAACTTTATTAGACTATTAACTTATATTGAAAACAAACAGTATAAAATAAACAGAATAAGATTTTCTTTACAGCGAGAAAACAAGCAATGATAACAAAATATAGATTTTTGGAACACATATAACAAAAACGATAATACAACGTTATACAATATTTTTTTATATGCAAATGTATTTCTTAAAGTCATTGGATAAATTCGTGTTTATAACTGTATTTTGAATTGAAAATCTGTAAAAAAATATTGAATGCAATGATTTATATGATAGTAAAAAATAAACGAACTGAAATAAAACTACAACAGATCTTGCCATTTAGTCAGTCATTTATATCGATAGTTACACGGTGACTTCCAGTCCAGAATATTTGACTTATTCAGTATTGTGAATCATTGAGTTAGTTTAAAGAAGATTTAAATATTATAAACATTTGGAGACATCATCGTTCTAACTAAATGTGACAACTTAGAGAGACTAAAAAAAATTCTCGAAAACGTTGAGATCCTCCACAAAATATACCGATTATAGTGAAAGCTTGTGCGGATTTTCAGTCGTGGCTGTGCACGGGAGTCCTCTAGGTGAAAGGATCTTTAGAGCCCCGGAAGTGGTGCTCCTCGGGGAGTCACCCCCACTGTGAGGCCATTGACTACAAATAAATTAATATAAATTAGCTAAATTAACAAGACCGAAGACACTATGTAGTTTTTTTAAATTTATTTCGAGATTAATTATGCTACGAACTTTTCTTAATGAAAAACTTGGCACCCGTGTATAAACATTTGGAAACAATCTATATTTACAACGTAACCAGATTATATAAATGATATAATATTTTTAATACAAAAACCTTAATTTTATGAAAATATTTAAGATCTAGAATATTTTTTGCAATATCCTGTGTTCTTACTACGTTTTTTAAAAACGTAGTAAGAGCTTTTACATTAAAAAAAAATAATAATGTCGATCTCTTGAGTAAAATTTCTTATCAGGTGGCTCTCCTCAGAGGAGGTCGATGACGTATATAAAACTGTAGTGTAGAAGAACCCGAGGACCCACCACACTATTTATCCTTATAAAACCATGAACACACAAAGAAACCAACTCAAAATATATGAAAAAAAGTTATCAAGGAAAAAATCCCAAAAAACCTCCACGCTCTCCACATTTTGTTGCTTGTACCTTGAGAGTGTGTAAAGAATCGGTAATGGAGCAGTGAACTTGGAACAATTGTGGAGGGATGTGCTCTGGAAGTACCTTGTCGTGGTAGGGGGGCTCATGCTATTGTTTCTGGGAGTATCATATCTAAACGCCAGAGCTTTGTAAGGGAATAAATTTATAATAATGCTATTGGGCAGCAGTAATATGCAGACTTTTCCTTCGAATATAAAACTGCACTGCACTAATTTTCCTATAGAAAACCATACACACTGGCTCAGCACAAACATATGCTCAGTGAGATGGTCTCCAATCTCCTCTGAGGAGAGGCACTCGAAGAAATACTAGCCAACAATCTATGATGATTTTTTTAATGAGTTCCTAGGGCTATCCTTGCAACATGGTATGTGGCCTTCCTTGGTCCAGCGCGCAGGTGGTGGAGCTTACAAAATGTGGCTGTGGAATGAGGACTACATTAAAACACGTAATGGCGGTGGTGGGTTGGTGTTGGAAGTCCACGATACCGCAGGGCATCGTCAGCTCGGCGAGGCGGCGCATCGCGAGCGCAATCCGTAATTTCCTGAAGAAGCGCGGAAGTCTTATCGCGGCGCGGCTGCCAGCTCGGCCGGGCGCTCGGCGTCCGCACAGTGGTGCTCAAACTTTTATGCTCGTGACCCACAATTATTTTTTATTTTTATAAAACTACTGTTTATATATTTTCATGCCATTGTGATATCGCTGATAAAATAAGACAAGTGGGTGAGTAGTGAGCGGATATATTTTAGCGAAAACATACAAATCAAATTAATGTTTCTTGAATAAGAATCTAGCATATGTTTCAGTACATATATTTTTTCAAAGTGACATCTGCGTTTTACGCATCAACAATTATACTATTACTCATTAATATTTCTGAAAAATATATAATTAAACCATTTGGTGTTTTTTAAAATCCATTTAAATAATAATAACTTATAAATAAACGTGAATTTCAAAATATTATACACTAGATTTATTTGCCAGAAAAGTAGATTCTCACTTTGTAAATTTGAAGATTTAATAAATTTATAAAACAGCATGAATTTTAATTCATATTTCTAATACCCTTAAAAAAGATTCTACTTTAAACCTAAATTATTACATAGTAAAAATGTCATTGTAATATTTTCTGCTTTTTATAGTACAAAGTATAAGTTTTCTCGAAAAGTAAATAAGTATGGGTTTTATTTTTTAATATATTGTGTCGCGCCACGCAGTTTGCGATGCACTGCACTTGATGCGTCAGTGAAGAGGAGAGAGGGACCTAGTTACTGAGATACTTCTGCTGTCAATATCCACCACACCCAAGATTGTCTATAAGATATATTAAACATTTCGCATTTCTATATTTAGTGCTTACATCTCAAAACGACAGATCGAAATATCGCATTAATAAATATAATATTATATTCATATGCTTAGTCATCTGCATTTTAGGATTTAATAAATTTTAATAAATAAAATATATATTCTTAAAGATCGAAATCAAAGCATATAATAACCTTAATGTTTTAAATGGAAACAGTTTAGCAATTAGCTAGATAAGCGGACTTAGTGATTTATAATTGATTTTCGACGTGAATGCAAAGAAGTTTAAAGGTATTGTGGGCTGTTTTTTTATGTGTAATAGAATCAAAATTACTCTTTTTTTTTGTACCGGTGATCATTTGGTCATTACTCATTGGATTATTAGAGCTGCCACATTTTGGCAATTTAAATTCTGATGCCGATCTGCCGATAACCAAAAAAAATACCAGAAATAAATTTATACGAGATAATCAAAATAAAAACACAGAACTCGTCCCGCAAGAGAAAGCCATACATCACTTTGCGTTCGAGCAATGTCAGCCACCAATCTGAAAGGGTTCCGGCGAATAAAATGATTTCATTTGAATAGCCTTTATTACAGGCTACGTTAATTTCATCACCATGGGTTAAATCATGAAGTATGAGTCTGAGATTGCTCCGAGTAATTTCTATTGATAGTATTGACGATAATGGTTATCTAACACGGCAGTGGTGGGATGTACCTTTCATGTATTACTGATTAGATAACACACGAAATATCAGCTGGTGGTAGGCGTTTACACGATTTTAAGTCTGTTTCGTTGCTGAAGGATGAATGCAAGCTTCCATGAAAACTTAATTTTAGCACAAGAATGCAATTGAATTTAAATTTATGATGCTGTTTCAAATTGTATGTCTGTGCATATTTGAAACCTGGACAACGTCTCGGTACACGAGCGGTTTGAAAGCTTTTGAGTACTGAACGTATCACCAACTGGTAAAAGCGAGCTTAACGGGAAGCTGCCATTGTTGGTGACGCCTGATATAGTCGGCTGCATGCTGCAAGAGTAAGCTTAAAGCTGTTATTTGATTTATATTTTTAAAAAAATAGGAACTAATTATGTGATCACAAGTGAATTACGAAAAACACACGACACAAGTGTCTTATCGTAATGTGTGCATTAAATTAAAAATAATTTAGTAAGTGTTGTAAATCGTTAGCTAAAATGTCCGTAATAATAAGCGATATTGCATTGTCATGTATATCTGCAAAATAAATGTTGATAATGATGATTACAAATTAAGATGAGGTTTAACTCGAATGCAGTCAAATGATTCCACAAGTAACCCATGTGTGAAAAAAAATATTCAGGATATATTTTTTTTAGTTTTTACTGATATATTACAGAATGTGTATCCGATCTTAAAGTGTGCAGAAGTAGAACGTTGCATTTCGGGCCCATTCGTGAAGCCAAGCCAAGCCAAGTCCATTCGCCTGAATCACGACTATTTTCATGCGCCGGACGTTACAAATGCGCGGCTGCGCTGAAGGCTCTGAAATTTCAGTTCAGAGAAGATTTCTCTTTTTATTATTCGATGTATTTCGACATTCATTATTAAATTGGTAATACAATATCGATTGAACAGTAAACCCTTTATCCACCAAGGTTATCCCCACCTCGCATGGCGCTCCGTTCAAATTATCCATACCTCCCTGCCTAACCCTGTATATATAAATAAAAATACACTCCTTTGATACCACTTTTATGAATGAAATAAAAAGTATTTTCATTTGTGTCAAATACACCGCAGCACTATGAATTTATTTTATTCTCTAATAATACACGCATGGATTAATTAAAAAATATACGGATCAAGTACTATCCTCAAAGTGTCGGTTAAAACCTGGGTGCTAAAAGTTGGCACAGCTGCAACGTAAACTTTATCCTAGTATCCAGTTCACCCTGGATTTACATAAGCAACTTATGATCATAACTGAACAATGCTTTATATAAACACACTAAATACATATCATTTTGAAAGTTTTAATGTTTACCCGGACCACACTATATGACCAAATTTAGGGAAACAATAATATTTATGTTGCTATAAACTTGTTTGGTACATTTATGAATTTAGACTAGAAACTTTTAAATTTATTTGCACAATTAGGCTTTTAAGAGTTCCGATATAACCTATGCATGCTAGTTTCTCGTTATTGTGTTGTATATATTTTATGTATTTAATTTGTTCCTTAAATCATATTTAGGATTGAATTAATACATACCTCGAATCTTTCTGGTTTTTTTTACGTCTAGTGGACTAAAGAGAGATTTTTATTAATATATAAAACCAGTTATTTTTTATTTTATGTTTCAAGTCATAATTTCACTAGCAGTAAGGATTTAAGTAAACTAAAATATATAATTAATTACATAATTAAAACTCCTTTCTTTTTTTTCTTACACCTTTTTTGAGCTTTGAGATATTTCCACTGCAATATTCGAGAACTGTTTGCCCAAATAATTATCTTATTGTGTGTAGTATCAAAATAATCCCACAAAATGTTTTTGAATTAATAAATATGTTACCATTTAAACCAATGTTTGCATTCATACAAGAGCCAAAATAAATATTTGGGGAATTCGTATAACAAATTACTGGAAACCATAATTGTATATTTGGCCTAATATTATAGCAAACAAGCGGGTGGTAAAATAATCAATGATTGAACACGAATTTAAGAAGTTTTACCATATAGGTAGGTAGATTTTGTCAAACCTTTAAATCATAAGTAGTGAACACAAATTAATCAATAATGCATTCAAGGCAGAGAATAAGCGAATTTAGCAATAGAGGATCAATCCAGAATATTTAAATAATTCAACCAAAAAATATGAACTCACATTTTCCCTTTATCTTGGCATACAATAAAATGTCAAAGCAGAATGTTAAACCGACAAAAAATTAATGAACTTTTGTTTGGATTGCAAAAAAGAAGCAGTAACAAAATTTATTTGATCCAAGAAATGCTTTTGAGATTATAAATTATTGCCTAAAAAGTCATCCTATCAAATATCTGTTACTTTGAAAAGTCAGAAAAAGGATGAATTCTCAAGGAAATGTGAGAAAATATTACAAGAATCTGTGTTATGGAAGTATATAATAAAATAGGTCATTGGATTAAGAAATTGTGAATTTTCCGATTTGTTATTTCATCTGCGTCATACATCAAATATTTAGTCAATGGTGGAAATGAATCGAAAAATACGTAAGATAGAAAGCAATTCTGCTTTTATCCGGAAAATTCCACATGTCCTGTTTTACGACGACGTGTATTGCGCTATTAACCGAGCTTACGTGGAATAAAAAAAACACGCTCATGTTTAATGGGAAACTGTTTTGGACTTTCATTTTGCGAAAGTACGTTTGTCGGAAAAACATATTTTTGACAAATGGCTTTGGTATTTTATTACAATTAAACAAATAAACGATATGAGAGTTATAATTTATAAAACTAAATTATATTGGAATCTTTTGGTGTGTGGAATGAAAACGACTGTTTTGTGTCATACGCATGAAGATATTTTATATAAGTAGACTGTAAATAATGCATTTTCATTTTCATGACGCCTCTGAAAAAGAAAATCACACAGTGTGCATCTTTCTTCTAAAAATTTTTTTTTGGAGAATGCTTGGTAAAAAAAAAACATGTTATTGTTATTTATAAGTATATTTAAGTTATTTAAATAAAAAATCACAAATGAAATATTTAATGAAGCACTGTCAAACGAGAAGCATGTCGACAAGTTGGTTTGTGTGGACAGCAGTGTCCAACTCTTGAAAGAATTTTACACTTACTCATCCATTTTATATTACTTACGAAAATATCTTCTGCGAAATATTCTATAAACTAGACCCTACGTTTAAATATTGAAAGCGACTATAGTATAGTACAAGCTTCGATATTGTCCGACATAATATTGCATGCCCTGTCTTTATTTTTTTTATAATCTATTTCTACGCTGAACCCATCGAAACATGATTTATCAGCAAGTTAATAAACTAATTTCATTTCGAACTTTTAACTTACATTAGTTATATAATATCACCGATTAATTATCATAATAAGGGCCTATCAAAACATGAACGAATGATTCAGTCTTGAATCAATGTATAAAGGACTACGTTCCCTTGGTGGGATTATCCCTTGTGTAAATTAGAAGGAAAAACAATAGCTCTTTCGTAAAGTATGGTGATTGATCCTTTTGTGCAAAACCCGTCGACCTTGTGTCCATTATGCAAATTCTATAATTACCTAAGTACCATTGTAATTAATTACGAAAAGATTTGTAATAATCCTCATGGCTTTGACCAGCAAATTCGAGATCATCAAAAAATCACCACAGTGGAGGGGGTTCTTAAAAAGCAAATGTAAAGGAAATTGTTTTATTTATATATTAGAGGCGATTGCTGGAGTATACATACACAGGTTTAATTGTAATAATATGTCCATCAATTTCAATTTGTATATACGCACCGACATGTTTTGAATTCTAACCAAGCACTACCAAGATGAATATATATAATATAACAATCACAAAAAATACATATCAGGCCTTGCCAAAATGTTTTATTGTTACACGTTTTCAATTGGAAATCCTTAATTAAGCTTCTAGAAGTTATCGCATACGTAAATGTAACATCTGCCTGAAATATTTTACAAAGATATGTGCTCAAAAATATTGTTAAATATTACATTTAGACGTTCAATAAACACGTTTTTTTATTAACAATAAATGTATCATTTAATTTTTGTTTGTGAACCACCAAAGCTTGGGGTTTTTTCCCACAAAATGAAGAAAAAAAACACCACGATCCATTTTGTATTAATAAGTATTTGTTCAGTGTCACTCATTGACCGAGTGCAATAGACCTATAAAATTTAGTATAAATTAGATTGTGCATATTAAATCAAAAACTACTTGTGTCTACAAAAGGGCAGTATTTAATATATATGAAAGAATTAACATTCAAAATAAAGGAGTGGTGTTGAAAGTGTATCTCGTTTTGTAGGTAGTTTCCGTTGGTTTTTAATTATTTTATTTTTAATAGTGTTGCTCAATAGCACCCGGGAATTCTCAGGGCGCTCGGTTTAGTATCTAATTGATATGTAGTAAGCAATTAAATGGTCTCCTCATGCGTTGCGTGCCAGACGGCGAGTGCTCCGCCTGAAGTTATAACAGTGCGCCTTCCGAGCGTCTAGGCTGATTTATAAGTAGACCTCTGCGAATAAGCTGGAGATGGATCCCGTATGTGTATATTTTGTTCCGGAGTTGCGAGACGCTTTAATCTTAACACCCGATCTAAAAATACCCGAACAAGCGGTGGAGAAATGCCGATTGGCACGACAATAAAAATATATTCAGCATATGCGGGAAGTCATTACTGGACGTCCCGTGCGAGGCTCGAGGACTCACCCGCGGAGGCCCCGCCGAGCCTGGAGAGCGTCCATGCAACACGTACAGGCAGCAAGACGAATGTGCTCGGTTTCAACTGTATTGTTGTGTATTAAAAATAAAGGTGATATATGTATTATTTCCAATTTTTCGTCAAGTACCTGCCGGTATTTACGAAGTTATATATTTTTTGCTACGGAATTGTATAAAGCACCGAATAAAAGTACAGTCAAAAAATCATCAACTCGCTTCAAAGTAAACAGGAAATAAATTCATCGTTACCTAATAATAGTCAATAGAAATTAATTTGTCTCACGTAAATTATGACTTCATCCATCGAACCAACCACCTGAGGAACACTTTACTGGATCCTTGTGCACGAAATCAGTTCTCGTTCCTCGCGATGCACTTCGCAGAAAACACGCGTATAACATTTTCTTCTCAGGTGTACCGAAGAAAACACGTTACATATTATCCCCGACCGGACTGTACAGGTGACTGCGATTCGCACAAATCGAGGTATGTACCAGTGTTTCACATTTCAACGTTACACATGTCACTGGAAAAAACAAAGGGGCGCGCACCCGCGGCGAGAGGCCTCGGCACGACTGGGAAGCGGCACTCCGCTCAGGGAGCCAGGGGCGATATTTCTATACACGTCATGCCGACGATTCACCGCTGGCGCACTCGCTCGACGTCGGCTGGACGCACACCCTGCGGACGCGCGCGCTCCCGCGGCCTCGGTGAAACTGGCCCCGGCGTGCGAGCGGGGGATGGGGAGGGCTGCCAACTGAAGGCTCCCGGCCTGACAGCGGCGCTGCCAACCTGGCGCCGAGAGGGGCGGGGGCGGGGGCCAGCACGGGGCGGGGGCGGGGGCCACCGCGCCTGCGCCGCTCATTCACATACTTTCCTAATAACTATTACAGTAATACCCCGCTTTACGCGACCCCGTTATGCGCGGTTTCACTATAACGCGAATTTCAAATTTCGTGTTAAAATGCCTCGCATTATGTGAATTTCTTATTTTAAGAATGTGTATGAACATAATGTAGTCATTGACATCTCATACGGGTGTTATGAACGTATTTTACAAGAACGTAAAAGAAGCGCTACCCAAAAGACAATAGATGTATTTTTCGGTCAAAATAACATGTAATACTCCATAAAGTGTTCTTAGAATCAAAGTTATTTGGTAAACCCCGATTTATGCGAATTTCACTGAACGCGATTTTTTCTAGAACGTATTGTAGCGGTCAGTGCAAATACACCGCTACATTATTTGACTTGTTAAGCTCCGCCCCTACCGCAGGTAGAGACTTTCTAATTTTACAACAACCCCAGCCCCCCACAGAGAGACGCAGACACTCGACCAGTAGCCTCATATAATTCTGACTTGTCCATCATCTTAATAAACGAATACGCAAGCATTTCGCCAGCCTTTTGATCTACATCCATAATCAACAAGCAACGACGAAAGTATCATATTTTATTTTTTTGTACATATTGCATCGATTCAAGTGTTAATAATCACGCATAACCTTTCTACATCGATGACGCTGTGAAACTGCTAAGCTTTTTGAAACTCAATTTGATTATTCATCACTCGACGATTTGAACTTTCAACCTGTAAAATTACCCAAAAATCGAGTATTATAAAATGTGTTTCATTGCGATCTGCGATTTCTTTGGATCGTTTAATTTTATTAATTTATATTTGCATGGTGCTTTTTGAACTCATGGAACGATTCTAGGTATCCCTTTTGGATCGTAATTGTAATGTAAATGTAAAATTGACATTATACTTAACTTAAATACAAAATATATTTGTAGGTATACCAAAAACACCCTTACTAAATAAATATCTCTAAGTTAATTTAGAGTACTCCATGTGTTAAAAAACATAGATAAAAAAATAATAATCAACATGTTTATAGTAAATATGCAGAAAATAAAAAAATAAAACAATATTCAAGTATTAGAAAATTTTTAATTAGCAATTAGTAGTAATTAGTAGTAAGCGATACAAATGGTACTAATGAAATGTTTAAGGATTAGTAAATTGTTAATAAATAGTAAGCAATACAAATGGTAAAAAACAGGACATCAAAATCTTAACTTAGATCAGCGACACTGAGATATGAACCCTTCCTACGGTTTTTCAGATGCATCTAAAAATAAATTAGATTATTATTATTTTAATCAATGTAAATAAACAATATTCTTTATTTGTAGAGTAATTTATATTAAACCTACCTCAATTATTTTTCCAAAATCATCTCTTTGTAACATATTATAAGCAACTGACAATAAATTGTTAACTGAAGAATGGAAAACTTCCTCACCAGCACTGAATAGGTCTAAACCAAGTTCTAATCCAGTACCAAAGTCACACTCGTCAGTTGCAATATTGGCCATATTTATAATAGGCTGCAACTTGGAAAATGCAATTACTCTGTTGGAATCACCCTTGGCATTTACCACATTAGATATCAATAATTTTAGGGTCGCTGAAAATAAATAATTGTACATTCACCACAAGTGGTATATTAAAGTAAAATAATAAAATTTCCCATAACTGTAAAAAATTTAAAAACCAATCCGTACAGAATAAGATAAAGTATAATTTCTCAATCAAACTTCTGAGAAAATTTATTTGTATAATTAATTAAAAAAATAATCCCCACTAAATTAATAAATTTATAATCTTTTTATAATGTTATTATTTTTTAACTATTTTTTACGAGTTAAAAAAAAAAACTTTTTTAGGTTGATTTGAACTAAACATTATTGAGAATGAAAATGACAAGTAAGCAACATTTCAGTGTCATGTCTAGTGTGACAATTTCATGATGACATTAAAATCATAGCTGTGTAAAATATATAGCTGGAAATACATCATAAAATAAAAAGGAAAAAATCGATCTTATCCATTGATGTTATAGTATTAATTTTAAATTTACCATTAGACTCAATCAGAGGTCTATATCCAAGTTCAGTTTTCTTTTCATAAGGTACAACTATCCCAGCTCCGTGAAATGTTTTTGCAACCATCAATCGCTGACGTTTTTTCATTGAATGTGTATGGCTTTCCAGGGAAATCTTATGTTTTTTAGCCCAATCTTTAAGAGGAACAATGATTTTCTGCCAGGCTGCTGATGCAAATGGGGTTTTTTTTTGCATGGACTCTAAATACAACCTAATTTAAATCAAAATATTGTTAATGAGGATTACAAACGATAACAAGTAAATTCTTTCTAATAATGCAAGTTTAAAATAAAACTTATAATATTGTTTGGAGAAAATGCATCTGAAACATAAACAATCAAAATTTACTATACATTTAAAACAATGTGTAATGAAAACTATAAAAAAAAACCCACGTATTGTGTTTTTATTTTTGAAATGAGTTTTATTAAGGAATTTTAGCCTGCTGAGATAATTATTCAATTTTTACTACTCAGGTCTTGAAACAGACAAAAAAAAACCTTTGGTCCATATCATGTTAATATGCCACAAATTATGAAAACATGCATTCAAGATTTTAATTATTTTATGATATATGCAAGCCAGAATAGATAAGTGAAAGGTGGTAGATTATATATCAAAGGGATGAGGATACTATAAGGCTATTACTATAATAAAATAAAACATATTGCTTACAATACAGCCCCAAAAATATTTTCAGCGACTGGTTTTATTATACAGTCTTTTCTTGCTTCATTAGATGCCACAAAACATGGCATATCAGAAGGTGAATCTCGATAATATCCAATATGGTAATCAGTTTCACCGGGGCACATAAAGATTGTCTAAATGTATAAATTAATCATATCAACATTTTTTTGATTAGACATATTTTTTTAAAATTCAATATGAGTAAGAAATCTTACTTGAAATTCTGGAGGGTCATAAAAATATCTCCAATGCAATAAGTAATCTGTTTTATTTTGTCTATCCACTAAATCTCCAAGAAGGACATCAAATGGACCCACTAAGTATAAATTGACAGCCTTAAATAAACTTGATCTGTCATCATTCTTCGTGACTGAACCGCAAAACTCCCAAAATTGATAAAAGTCATCAGGCATATCCACCAAAAACAGCTCTTTTATAAGTTTTGATGAATCAATATACATTTTTTGCTTCCCAAGCGGTTCGATCACTTTTGAATTGGAACCGCTTATAGCTGATGACACACCCTCTTTAACCTCCAAATCATTCTTTTTAGGTACATTATCCACCTTTTTTTTCTTAGCATTTTGTGTTTTATCTGGTGAAGTATGATGTTTTCTTGGGTGTTTGTATTTCAGTTTATGATCAGAATTTGTTTGGTAACAGTTAGATCCATATTTACACTGAGGTCTGCTATCATTTTTCGAGTCGTCTGACATAATGAATTATTTACCCAAAAATACAATGATCTAACCTTACCAAACTGTGATACAACAACAAATTATTATATTTTACTGTGTGTACACTAGACTCGGAGTTTAATTTGCGCTGACTCATGCAGTTCTGCAGTAGTGTTGTAAGCTGCAACAATCATTGATCACTTCTATTATCTCTTCTGCCTCTGCTCAAAACAACTCCAACTGATGAGCTTTTAATATTTAAATATCTCATAAACTTAAGAAATATATTATATATTTTTAATTATATTTATTTTTTAGATTAGATAAATGACGACTGTAATTAAAAATAATAACTCTTTGGTTTTAAGCTTTGTTGTTTATGTCAAATCTGTCAAGCAACATCAAGTGTCATATTGTTTGGAGCGCGCAGCTGGTTTTTTTTTTATCCAAACACAATTTTTGTGTTGTTATAATTCGAAATGGATGACGACTTGCCAACAGATTTTGACATCATTGTAGTAGGAACAGGTATTTATTTTTTAATCATCTGGTTTTTTTTATGTGAAATAATATATTATAATAACAAAGCTATCTAGTCCATCAGCAATTATAATGTTTTAATTAAAATCTACGAATACTTGAATAATTTGTTTATTAATAGCTCATTATCTGTATTTAAACGTAGCCACGCATTTGCGAATTATTTATTAATATTATTAAAATAAATTTAGGTATGACTGAGTCTATAGTAGCTGCTGCTGTTAGTAGAATAGGGAAAAAGGTATTGCATATAGATACTACAGATTTCTACGGTGGCATGTGGGCATCATTTAATTTTGAAGGATTACAAAGGATAATTGACACTTCAAATTCTACTACGGATGATGGGGATAATTCAAAGATGTTTGGTCTTTTTAATGTAGAGGACCATTGGTATGTCAAAAAGTTAGTATAAATTTTTATTTTGTTTAATTTGCAAATCAAATTTAATAGATTTATTTCCTAATGTATAAAAAAAACTATAAATTAAATTCGACAAATGTTTTATTCTTTTTTATTTTAGAGAAATTCCAACAGAACTTTCTACAGATGAACTCCACCAGAAAGAAAAAGAAGCTGAAACCAAATCAAATACATTGGAAACCAATGAGACAGCTAAATTTGATGAAGAAAAAATTACTGAGAAGAATGAAGGAAATATTGTGAATGAACAAAGTAACATAGTAGAAGAAGACAAAGAGCCTATCAAGTCTGTACCAAAAAAAACAATTTCCAACAAAAGTTCAGTCAAAGAATGGACACAAGATAAAGTCAAAAGTGAATATCGCAAGTTTAATGTAGATTTAGCTCCAAAGGTAAAAAAAATATTTGTAACATTAATTAATCAACATTGTAACATTTATTGTATTGAATATTGTTTTTTTATATCATGTTGATTTTTTTTTCAATTTGATAGTTGCTGTTTGCTTGTGGAGAACTGGTAGAGTTATTAATATCCTCCAATATAGCACGATATACTGAATTCAGGTGTGTAAACCGAGTGCTTACCTGGCTAGGTGATGCCTTGGAGCCGGTACCGTGTTCACGAGCAGATGTTTTTGCAACCAAACATGTATCAGTGGTTGAAAAAAGGATGCTAATGAAACTCTTAACATCATTTATGGAACAAGATCCATCAAAGCAGAATGATGTACACGGTAGATATTTTATTAAATGAAAAATAC
Organism: Atopsyche davidsoni; assembly: GCA_022113835.1. NCBI lineage: Eukaryota > Metazoa > Arthropoda > Insecta > Trichoptera > Hydrobiosidae > Atopsyche > Atopsyche davidsoni. The sequence continues at coordinate 5,593,504 of JAILWY010000001.1, forward strand.
TGTAAATATTACTACATTATGTTGATATCATGTGATTCTTTTTTGTTTTCAGGTTTTGAGAATAAAACATTTCTTGACTATTTAAAGAGTAAAAAGTTAACAGGAAATCTTATACATTATGTGCTGTATGCAATCGCTGGAGGTACTGACTCTACATCATGCTCAGAAGGTATCAAAAGATGCAAAAGATTTCTTACAAGCTTGGGCAGATATGGTAACACTCCTTTCTTGTGGTCAATGTACGGCTGTGGAGAGTTACCACAATGTTTTTGCAGGTAAATGTATGAACAGCATGCTATAGTATTTCTCAAATGGTAAAATTATATTCAAAATTTAAGTATGAAGACTTGATAAGCATCAGTGCCATACATTTTCTACAAGTAATAGCTATTGGTAAAATATCAATATTTTACACGATTTTTTAAAAATAAAAATAATTATTTGCTCAAATTTCAAATAATTGATTAAATGGCGTATTTCAGATTATGTGCAGTGTTTGGTGGAGTATATTGCCTAAAGCGGCCTTTGGATTCTATAAAAGTTATTGATAACCCTGAAGATCCAAAAAAATCAGTAATTATTCAAAGCGACCAAAAGGAACTGACTTGTGAACATGTTGTAATAGGAATAGACAAAGTCCCCCGTGAACATTTGACAAAAACTAACTTTAACAAAGGGATTTCAAGAGCTGTCTTTGTAACAAACAAGAGTATGCTTGAGTTTGAAAAAGAATCTCTCACTTTGCTCAGATTTCCACCTTTGGAAGGAAAGAGCGACCCTGTAACCATCATAGAACTTGGACCTTCGACATCATCTTGTCCTAATGGATTATGTAACATTTCAAAATTTACTTTATGAAAATAAGTATACGATATATAAATCAAAAGTAATTTACTAATTGAAACGTTGTTATTTTTACAAATAGATCTTGTACACATGACATGCCCTCAAAACCAAAACTCAAAACTGGATTTGCAAGAATATGCAGAAAAGCTATTGACGTTTGAAGAATGTGATACAATAAAATCACCTGAAGGAAAATCTGAATTGAAAACATCTGATCATATTCATACTAAACCAAAGGTAATTCATAATTTCTGATAAAATTCAATCTGCAGATGTTTTTAATTGAGCTCACAAGTAAAGATGATTTTCTGTCAATTTTTCATGCATATTATTGCTGCTTTTTTTCAGGAATTTTTGTGACCTTAATGCCTGAAATATCATAATCTCACATATATCTAGTTCTCAAAATATAAAATATGAATTTATTGACTTGATATTCAAAATTTCATTTCAATAATAAAATTTTTAATTTTGATGTTTATTTTTACAGGTTATATGGAGTCTTTATTTCAACATGACAGATACAAGTGAAGATGGAATTTGCAATTCTTTATCGTCTAAAATTCATCTTTGCTCCGGACCAGATATTGATCTTGATTTTGATCATGCAGTTAAGCAGGTAATTTAATCTAAAAATGTGTATATTTTGTTAATTTATCATTAGTTGCTTTTCATTAAATTGTAACATTATCACTGTGTTGCATATGTAATAAATAAACTAATTGAATTCTAAATATTTTCAACAGGGAAAAGAGATATTCAGTAAAATTTGTAAAGATGCTGAGTTCTTGCCTCGAGCTCCAGACCCAGAAGAAATTATATTCGAAGGCAATGACACTGAAACTGGTCCTGTATTTGAGGGAAGTGACACTAAGGTCTCTGAATCTGAAGAAGTTTGTCGAGAATCAGGTGCAAAGCCATCCGAGTCTATAAATAAAGATGAAATTGATTTGACTTCTGTCTTGACACTTGACAGTTCTCCCATTTTGTCAGTTCAAGATCCAAATAAAGATAGTGAATAAATAAATAATTGCAAGTAGGTTGTTATGTATAATTTCATAATAATAATGCTTAAGCAGAGAAGAATTCTTTTCTCAAAATTACATCTATTTTCTTCTTTTACCTAGTCATATCATCTCCATTTTAATTATTAAAATTAAATGTAACAATATCAAGTGTTCACTATATACATGTTACTTAATGAATTTTATTTACTAATAAGTATTGAATTCTTAGAACGCTAGTGGAATTCTTAATATTAATTACATTAAATGTAATCACATTAATTTGTTAAAGACACAATTTATCAATTTATTATAAGTTTTTATTTTTGAAATACAAATTTTAATGCTACAAAATATTTTTTTTTTATATTAAAAATTTACACCCCGTTCCATACCAGGTTATCCCTTCCTCCCATCTTGAATCCCTCCTCTTCTTACTACCCACTGCCCTATTCCACACAAAAGCCACCATTATGACCGCAGGACAAGATGAAAGATAAATAAAACTAACATGCATATGGACGCAGATAAATTTTACTGCAATTTATGATAAGAAGTTTTAGAACCGGCACAATGTCTTTAATTGCACATAGTCCTTGAAAAAAAAAGTTACTTTTATCACCACAATTTTTGCATCCATCAGTCATTCTGAAGTTGAATTCTCCACATCAGAGTCGATCAATGCAGCTTCCCTGAAGTCTTATTATATATAGTACAATGCTTTGCTCAGAAATAATTGTCAATTTACTATTTTTTTAAATTTTCCTTACTGCATAATTACATCCTCCCGGGAATCCAACTGACATTTAGATAAAATCTGATTAATTCATAATTTTTTTTTCATCTCTATTATATTTACTGCTTTTCTCTATTCGTCTCTAGGCTCTGATCTTTGAATCTCACGGTAGGCTTGATAAATTTCCTAATCTCTCTAAGCTCAGTTAATAGAGCCACACCAAATCAAATCTATTTTACAGAATCCAACCATTTCTTTAATAATAAAAAATCATTCAATGAAAATTATTAGAATTTGTGCGATGTTGAGGTATGACTTATTCTGTAAAGCAATATAAGCTTATTAAAAATATTTTTAGTTAATAAAAGTATTACATATATCATTATTAATTCATAAAGTGATAGCATCACTGAAGCTGCCTTTATAGTTGCTAAAAATGCAGCGACAAAAATTAATAAATGTGTACCCTGAAAAATCTTTTATATTTCGAAATATACAATTGATGGATTGCCTTTTTTCCACAGAATAGTGTATATCGTGAACAATAATGTAATGAAATAAAATAATAAAACACAATAACTTTTTACTGCATATACAAATTTATCTTTATTTTTAAATTAAATAAAGTTTCTTACAATAATGTATACAAAAAATTACATATTTTGAAAAATGGAGATAATTTTTAAGATCTATCATATAAAGATATTGTTACACAAAATATACCTAATTTTAACCACTTTATATACAAAAATATTAGGAAAATTATTTTACTGCTATTTTAGATAAAAATACATTAATAAGAAAATTCGTAATTTCGTGGAGTTTTATAATAATTACCTTATGGATATTTAAATTTTTAACAATAATAGTTGACACAGTACGGAGAAAAATGCTAAATTTTGTGTATCTTAATTTTAAAACAAAAAACTTTTTGTAACAGAAGTAGAAAAATAAATAATTAATAAATTAAATAACTTGCCATTTTCCAGAACAAACAATTAATAACTTTAATTAGTACATTTACATTGACAACTGAAAATAATTTCTATGAATATAACTCAAAATATACAAAATTTATATATCTGTTGTTGCAATAATATAAACATATCAATATTATTTTGCAAGAGGTAGGTCAGCAAATTTAAAAATAAAATGTGTCAAACACAAACAAAAATTACTGCTGAGGTAATTGTATTTTCTTAAGACATGGATTATTATTCATGAATCATTTCAAAAGATATACTTTGAAAATTAAACTTTCTCATGTAGCCGGTAATAGAATGAAACATATCAGAATTCTTTCATAGTATAACAGTAAATCTCACTGAACTGTTTTTACAATCTGCGGTGTTTGAATGAATATAAATATTTTTATGGTTCGACCCGAGGACATATACTGTTATAAAACTGTTATCAACTGTTATAAAATGTAAAATACAACATATGCTACTTTTTATAAGATGTAGGTGCCTCATTCTCAATACTACTGTGTTGCATAAATCTTTATATCAAAATTATTTATTGAAAATTAACTATACTAATTATACTAATGTAAATCACTAAATTATCTTTTTTATTTAAGAAACAAGGAATCTAGCAAGACTTGCAACATTTTTTATTACAAACTATGAATTGCCTGCTAGATCACAGTTCAAACCATGTTTATAGCCTCAAATGGATACAAGTTCATTGCTTAAATGAAATTGCCATTGAAATATTACTACAATCAAGTGATATACGACTGAAATTGCTATTTTTCAAAATGTAAAATGAAATGTTTTCAAATATTGCTAAATAAATATTTTGACTCATTATTTTATAAATAAATGAGTTCAAAATGGAGGAAAAGTGCCTATCTTGAGTTTTAACTATGAGGCAAATGCATTACAATGAAATAGTTTTATTTCAAATTATTGCATTATACTATTTCAGCATATCTGCAGATATTTCAGGCCTCATCAAAAATCTTTCAAGGATGAGCGATGGTTAATTTAACGATTATAAAGTATGTAAAAATATATATTTTCTATGAAAATATACAAACTTTTTTATTTCCTCAATAAATACCTACAGTACACAAAGAATATTGCAATGAAACAAAACTGTCAAGATTTAACAGTATTTAAAACAGAATTCATTTTCTAATTCATGGACCCGGAGATTACTACAAGTTTAAGATAGTAATTTATTTATTTCTAAGATAAGTACATATTAATATACTTGAATTATTATTATAAATAACTATCAATGATAAAAAAAAATGGCATCCATATCTGTAACAAATGCTTTTTATTGCAGATTGCCCATAGGTGCATAAAATAATTGTTAAGTAAATATAAATGAAATAAATATCACAAAATACATATAGGGCACTCATCAGGCCTTCGCCTGTGCTTTCAATTTAATGACATATATAGAATTCATTTCAATTATTTAGTGCTATTTATGGACCAAAATTATTCAAAAATATAATAAGTCACAGACTAATCGGATCAATATTTTTATCATATCTTAAGTATAAATGAGAATTGCATATAATTGATAAATACTGAATAATTCCCTTACCCATTGTTCAAAAAACAAATATTTATTATACTGGCTAATTGAATTGAAAACAATAAGGAAGAAAAAAGGAAACCAGAGTGAGATACATTTTGGATTATGAATATTGAATCAATACAACCTTTTTTCGTAAGAGAAAAGACCATGCACGTTGCCTTCCATTTGGGCAGAATGCGTGCGGCGCATGAACCTAAGTTCTTTGGAATAAGTTTTCTTGAGTAGGTCGGCGACCGACCTTGCTCCAATGTCTTGGCAGCTATGCTGCAGGCCAGACTGCAGGTATGGCAAGAACCGAAGAACCGAACCTTTGTCCACAATGCTCCCGCTCACTCCCTGGGCTACTCGATGCTTATCAGACTCGTTATGGAAATAGCGACTCATGGCCGCTCCTTTACCATCCTTATGCTCCATAGCTTCCAGGCTTCCCATACCGCGGTACTTTTTCAGCCTCACACCGTCTGAAAAGAAATATTCGCCGGGAGCCTCAGAAGTTCCCGCAAGTAGAGATCCCATCATGACAGTGGACGCTCCCAAAGCTAGGGACTTGACAATGTGTCCAACTGATTGGATTCCTCCGTCAGCTATTACAGGAACGTTAAAATGACGAGCATAGGAGGATACCTGGTACACTGCTGTGGCTTGAGGGCATCCGCAAGCCATAACCTCCTGGGTAATACAAATGGAACCGCTGCCCATTCCTACTCGAAGAGCATCTACTCCGGCATCAATTAAATTCTTGGCTTGCATTCGAGTGACAACATTTCCTCCGATAACTTGAATAGTCGGGAATGTAGATTTGATGTACCTAATCATGTCTGTTTGATACTTGGAATTTCCTTGTGAAGAGTCGATGACAACGACATCGACACCACTGTGGCAGAGATGTTGAAGTCGCTCACGATCCTCTACACGCGTTCCGATAGCCGCTCCAACCAGCAACTGCTTGTTAGAATCCTTAGAAGCATTGGGATAGCTGCGAGCTTTTTTCAAATCGGTGCGCGCAATCAAAGCAACGAGTTCTCCTGATTCATTTATGATAGGTAGTTTTCCTTTCTTACTCTTTTCTAGTATGGAATTGGCCTCCTGCAAAGTGACTCCTGACTTGGCAGTGATCATGGAATCTATCGGAGTCATGACTTGATCGAGAGAGAGCTCAGGGCAGTTTTCCCTGAAGTCGATATCTCGTGAAGTAACAATTCCGATAAGTCTTTCTCCGAACTTACCATTGGCAGTTACAGGATATCCAGTAAATCCATTCTTTTTCTTTGCATTAACTACATCCGCTACAGTATTTGTAGGACCCATACAAACAGGATCTCTGATGAATCCATGTTTATACTTTTTCACTTTCAGAACTTCGTTTGCCTGATATTCTGCAGAACAGTTGTGGTGGATGATTCCGATTCCACCACAGAGAGCCATCGAAATAGCCATATCGGCTTCAGTGACTGTGTCCATCGGAGTAGAAACGAAGGGTGCTTTTAGGACAATATTTTTGGTGAGTTGCGAAGTCAGATCCACTTCTTCTGCGGTGAAATCTATGTAGCCTGGGAGTAAAAGGAAATCATTGTAAGTCAGCCCTTCGCTCGAAGCGAATAGGTCTTGAGCGGAAAGTCCGTCACGCAAATCCTCTGCAAGATTATTCATATCGGCCATTGCGATAAATGGATTTAGATGGTTTCACTTAAATAAATTATGCTAAGTATTACACTTCGTAAGTCTCTTGGGTACGCAGAAACACGTGGTATAGACGAGATGTTGATAATCGAATTATAAGCAAAACCATTAATAAAATAAAGAGATCCAAATGTGCTTACGTAAATGAAAATATTATTTTTGATATTGAGTCGAAATATAGCAAAACAAAAATATAGGCAAAAAGCCACAAAATTCCCGAGTGAGCTGACTATAGAAAAGATATACACTTGTCTGCGCCACCCGGCAAAATGCGCTTTCAATACTTCAACTTCAACGTGCTTTAATGACAGAAGACTGATGTTGCTATTATATAAAATAATAAAATATCTTTGAACCAAAAAATATAAAAGAATTTTATTAATAAACATAAAAAATGAATATTAATTTTCATATTATATTTCATAGGGTATAAAATAATCATTTAAAAAAATATTTAAAAAATTAAACATCTCAGTGTCAACGTTTAATTTTCTGCCAGCTAAGTATTTAAACTGAGCATACCATATTTATAAAAAAAAAACTATGAGTTCAATTTTTATTAATGATTTTTAACAAAAAAAAACCACCATATAATATTTATGGATTTAAATAAATTAATGTATTATTATTAGTTTTTATGATAAAATTAAACTGTATTCATAAAAGGGCGAAAAATTTTTCCCATCTTGTCTCCATTTAACACAAAGAAAAATGTTACAGTCGGCAGCACTGATTAAGAGTAAAACACGCGCTCTGTCAGATAGTAAAGCTCTTCTCTGCGCTGGCTTTGCCTTAGCGTCATTTATACTTATTGGAAACTTTTGAAAATAACCTCAAAAGGCGATTTTTCCTTTGAATTCGACTTATTCCTTAGAAAATAATAGAATCATGTTGCAATCTAAGGTAATTCTTTTCAAGAGAATAAACTTTGAATAGCAGTTTGAAAATCAGCGATTGCTTTTTTGTAATCTTTTCCTAGTTTACTTTGTTTATTTACTATTTAATTATCACTGTAAAATTATATGTGTACATTTATTAAATTAAAATAGGATACATTTTTGGGATATACTTTTTTGGAAATTGTTCAATTGTCGGATTTATTATAATTTCTATAAATTATTTCAGTTTTCGCAGATAATTACTCGAGGTATTGGTGCGAGATTTATTCACTGCAGCCAAGTCAATTGTAATGAACCCAAAATAGAAAAAAGTAAGTTGAATTTGCTTTCAGTTTATACACAGAATGATGCAACATTTTGAAAACACTGATCTTTGTATTTTAGTTTTTTTTTGTGTATATTTGTTTGTATTAGTAAAAAAACTTATTTTAGTGTATGAAACAATATATTTTGAAACTATTGTAGTTTTCTGTAAAGATACTTTAGAGCCATATTAAATTACTTTCTTAATTTATCTCATTACTTTTGTTTCAGCTATAAATCAAATAACATTACTTGGCAGGGTCGGCAACGATCCGCAGAAACGTGGAAATGAGGATCACCCGGTTGTTACCTTCTCTTTAGCTACACATAATAATTACAGATATGAATCTGGGGATATGCTACAGCGAACAGACTGGCATAGAATTAGCATTTTCAAGCCAAATTTACGAGAAACAGCTTATACTTATTTAAAGAAAGGACAGAGAGTTTATGTCACCGGAAGACTTACATATGGAGAAATTAAAACAGAAGATGGACAGACAAGACTATCATCTAGTGTTATTGCTGAAGATCTCATATTTCTTCAAAGTAATAAACCCAATGTTGCCCCCACAGAAGAGTAGATAAGTTAGTTATAAAATTTTATATAAGAAATATTAAAGATAAAACATTGTACCTTTTTTACATTAGCTTAGTTTTCACATATTTTTTTAATACATTCACTGAAGCAGCCCTAACTCAAAAATATGATTACACGCTGTCCAGCTGTAAAGCAGGAACTAGTGGCATGTGGCGATAGATTGGGTGTGAGGATAATATCAGCCAGGATTACTTTTTCAATTTTGTATAATACTTATAAAGTTATGTAAATGTTGGAGCAGTGACAATACCACCACTTATTTTATAATAAATCTGTTTCATAGTAATATGTTTTTTTTTACAATAAAAATCTGTTTTTAGTTAAATTTAAGGTTTTTTTTTTATGTGAAATATGATCTTACAGATAGTTTGAAAATACAATATATTATTCTTTCATACATTGGTCAATATTATTGTATACGTTCTTGTAGTTAAAAATACTATGCAAGCACAGGTAAATACTAATAAATATTATATTATCAAATTTATTTTCATATCCCATAAAAATGAAAAAAATACATTAAAAAAATTTGTTTCACCTTTATTTACTGCCAAATTAGATCTATGTTATACTGTAAATATACATAATTTACTAATCAATGCCCCCAGTAAGTGATAATTCAATACTATCTCAGAGACTTTTGAGTTCACCCTTCGTAATCTTGTCAGAGACTACCCTTTTTATAAATATTCAACCACTGAGTTTCCTATCTTCTTACTGGATACCTAGTTAGTTAAGAGCTAATGGCACTGTGGATACTGCGGGCAAATCATTGTTTATTATTTTAAAAATCTTCTTTGAAATAAAGCTGATATTATAGAAATAATAAACCCCGTTAAATTTTGTAAGTAACATTCCTCTTAAATTATTATTCTGTACGAAAATACTTCCCACTTTCATTTTACAGTCGAGGCTTTCTCCAACAGCACAAAGCAATTCATTGGTTTTCATTTCTACCTCGGTTGTGCAATTAACATTGGTTATCGGGCTAAATAGTTGATTTTGTATATTTAGGCCTGACAGAGCCCAGCCTACGTGGTAACATGGATATTGAGTATCCATTTTATCATTTGATAATTTAATAAAATTAATATTTCTATAAAATGTAGGTATTATAGCATTGTGTATTTGCTGTATTTTCAGCAAATTAAACATGTTTTCCAAAATGTGTATTTTCACTACTTGGTAGAGAAATCCTCCAGCTCTTACATCATCACTTCCGATTCTCACAGTTAAGTTAACAGTATTATCAATTCTTAGAGCCAGCACCCATAATTGTGATACTAAAACTCCTGCTGTCGTAGAAATTACTTTATTTCGCCGATTAATAACTGTTACCAGATAGGGAAAATCTTCGATCAACGAGGTAGAACATAATATTTGAGGATATTCAGTGATATTTTTTTTATGTGTATAAAAATTATAAAAATGTTGAGTACCCATCTGTGGATTTTTGTTGAAGAGAACTCCCGACACCATTAAAATAGGCATCGTTATAAGAAAGAATGTCACAATGTACCTGGAATAAAAATTTATTTGTTGTAAGACTAACATCATCAAACATTTCATTTAATTTAGTATGAATATGTATCCTTTCACTTGTGTAATAACTAAACTTCTTTTTAATAAATCAACTGAAGCAATCAATTAACACCAAAAAGTGAAAATAGATACCTACTAAGTTAGGAGGTGACCAATATGGATAAATTGCCATGGAAATTTTCAAGAATATTGGTCTTCAGATCAAGAGGTAAAAATAGTACTTATATCCACACTCTAAAATATATTTATATATTAATTTGCCTGCATTTGTCAAGTTCGTTCGAAATATAGGCAATGTTCTGAAGGTGGTATTAAATCACATTAAAAAACCAGGCGAGCCTGCATTGAAAGAAGCCAGAAGGTTGCTAGTCGATCTTGTGATTTGAACTAATCTACCCCTGTAGTTTATTTCTACCGAGTAAAAAAGTATTATTTCAATGCTTCCTTAACACGTTGACTGCCATGCGGATTTTCGTAAAATGTCCAAACATTATTTTCACGATGTTAGGTTTAATTTAATATAACGGGCCGAAATACAATTCAATTTGTTTTGAGATATTTTTGAGGTGATTTATTGGTATTTACAGGTATGTCGTGTCGGCCACCGGTGGCCGACATGGCCCAATTGGAATACCTCCGTGTCGGCCACCGGTGGCTGACACGGCAGTCAACGTGTTAAAAATATAAGTAAAAACTTACTTGATTATCTTACTAGTCTTTTCATTTCTAAATTCAATGAAAATAAAATGGTACACTGGTTTATCAGCTTGGGCTTCGATAGGGTGATATTCTATGGGTAACATTTTGATATAATAAAATAATTTTAGCCAATGACATTTGTCATGCACTTGTATATGCAAAATTAAATTATGTTTCTTTTGTTTATTAAATTATATTAAAAAAAGTATTCCGACCACAGAGAACAATTTGAATTTGATTTAAATAAAAAAAAAACCAATAACTCTTTAATTTTGTACACCCAATACTAAATTACCTAACCTAACCTTTTTTTAAATATTTCATTTGTTGTATTTATTCCTGAAAGGGAGGTTTCCGACTGAGCAAACTTTTCACTGCTCCCAAGTCTGCTTCCCTTCCATTTTATTCTTCACTGACATTCATCCCTATCTATCTAGGAGACAGCGTCTCCGTGGTGCTGTGAAAAGTATGAAAAAGGGTGTCTTGTCGTACACTTCAGTTCTTCATCGCCTATAATTGTCTGCGGGCTACTCCTCAGGCCGGAATTCTGGGGTGTAGCTGGCGTTGCCTCTCGAGCTCCTCCCTTCAGGTTATGGTCTTCTCCTAACCTAACCAGAGTTAATATGCCGATACTAGCTTACTTTATTGTAGATTATAAAAGGCTGCTTGATAAAAACAATTATTATGCTGCCAAATATGCCACACAGAATGCATGAAGTTCTGTTAATCGGTTATACTATAAAATTAAGATAAAATTGTTGAGGAAATTTTATTTCTGAAGCACAGATTTCATTTTGGAAAAATCTTGTTTAATGCGACCTGTTAAAGATTTTTATTATAATTTTCACTAACTGGGACGAGACATTAAAGTATGAACATTTGTTTGAGAAAAGATGTTGGATCCATATCAGATAAGAGTTGCAGGTGAATCTGTGTATTTAACACTATATATCATTATTAAAATTAAAATATTTTGACTCAATCCTCTTCTATTACTTATCTTTACAATTATCTAAGATTATAAATCTTGATAAAAAAAGATTTTAGTATAAAGGGAAATTGCCAACTGTTTTTCTTCATAAATTGACTCTCAGTAAAATATTTTTCTTGACATTCTTGATTCTAAATATTATATAATAAATGTAGGTGTTATGAAATTTAAAGGAAAAATTGTCTTGGGGAAATAATAATCTGAGTAATTTTTAAATATAATAGTTTATTTTTAATCAAACCTTGATTAAATAATCAATCAAGAATTTCATTGTATCTTTTACAGTTTGCACGTAAGTGGGGTGAAGGATTTACAAATATGGTAAAAATATAAACAGCAGAAAATGTGAACTATGTTTAAATTTTAAACACGGGTAGATAAATAAAAAAACTTGTATTCACGTACTACTTTTCCATCATACACCCACTATGTAATGTATACATAGTAAATAACAGAAAACTAACTTATGATACAATAATCTTATTCGTATTTGGTAAATATTCCAACAAATTAAAATATTCCAATTTAATGTCTAGAGAAGGAAAAGGCCATATTTTACAGGTGGTTTTTCTGAATTTTTAATTCACGTAATATAAATGTATTCGCTTATTGGTTCATTTACCCTGAGACTTATTCTACTAACCAGAACTCTCCAAACAATTGAAGAACTTGTAAGTCTTGTCATGTATAAACACTAATCTCTTTATAAACATTTAATTGATCAATCATCATATTTTTCTTTTTTATATAAATCATAAAGCTCTTTTATATTTAAAATTTATTTTCCATGTACAAACATAAATTAAAATCTACATAATTATATACACGTTTCAGTATATTTTTCTTAATCAGACAGTAGAAAGTCATTTGAGAGATCACAGAAAAATATAGCTGGAAATCTAACATTAGCATTTATAATATTAAATTTACCTGAAGATAAGTTTATCACAGAAGTATAAGAAATTTGTTCTTCATGAATCTTCAGGCAAAATATATAAACATATATACTATACCTACCTCAACCTAGACTTACAAAAATATAGATATTTTATCAAAATATGTTTTTGAAGATGAAAGCAATTTGAACTTTAACAGGATTAACAATAAACCCTTGAAATATGATTATTTTTGAACATTGGTAAAAACAAAAAAATGAAGTAGCATCGATGAAGTATTGTGGAATGTTACATACAGATCAAAACTTCACGAATTAAAGAAGTGGACCCAAACGATTAATATTTATAATATTTATTAAGATCACTTCTGTTGAATCCGGGTAAACGCCTAGCAAACAGAATACTGGAGATCTTCCAATGGAAATTATATTATACAACGATTTTCATAAATTGTAATTAAATTCGGTAATATACATTGTAATATGTAACTCGTATTAAATTCATACCCATAGGTCATAACAGCAATGATCTATTTAAATTTCGTTTTAATATAAAAGCAATATAGGCAGTATTAACCTAAGCTTATCTCAAATTACAAATGAATTATTGGCACATAAAGTTCAAAGTGTCATATCACATTATCACTTTTGTAATTTGCACGTATTGAAGTGTTTCAGTCTTGACAGAAGTTAATATGATTTCACCGTACGACAGTATAACCAGTACAATCATTGATGAGTGATTTCTTCAACTTTTAAATTGAGCGATGCGTAATGTTGCTCTCGTTCACGACTAAGTTTTTGAAGGTTTTCTCCAACAATCATGCTAATGCGGTGCTTATCGGACAGGGTCATCGGTTTGGGTGAATCGGGATGTGCCCTTTTCCGTGACTGCGTTTCAGTCGGCATGCTCAGATCAGTGGGCATGTCATCATCTTGCACGGGATGAGTCCAGGTATGGTGGGAGTGCTCTTCTTCCGTTTTGGGCTCGGCCTTAATTGTCAAAGACAAAGGAGCAGGCTGGCTAGGTTGTTGAGAAGGAACCCTGGTTGGGCTCATTTGTTGGCGCAGCAAAGAAATGTTTTTGATATTCTTCAGCTCAGTTGGGTTACGAAGAAATCTGTGGGTAAGAAAATTATATTAGTCATCATGCTTTAATATTATAAGTAAATAGTCAATAAGCAAAGAAAATCCTTTTTTATACAATTAAATATGACGAAAATATTACTTACTGGTAGCAGTGTCTCTCCCCTTGCACTTTTCTCAAAATATTCACTCTGTAATAATAACGAAGTGCTCTCGACATCTTGTCATAATTCATGGACAAGTGATTCTTCTGGATACCCCAAAGTTTGGCTAGACCTGCCGGGTCTACTATCTTGAATACTCCTGAATCGTGATTTTTCCAAGCAATATAGTTTGTGTATCTCTGACTTGGATCATTAAGAAGTTGTTGTAAGAAATCCCACAGCAGTCTTCCATCTGAAACAATTTGTAATTCAAAAATTAATAAGTTATGTATATTAGATGGACCTTTTGTGTTTTAAGTTTATAGTTTTAGAGATAAAAACTTTTACAAATCACAAATCCTTCTATATGTTCAGATAAAATACAAGTTTTGAAAAATACAAAATTAACTCACTTGTATTAGGCTCTGGCATATCATTTGGAAAGAATTCTCTTGGCATAGTCTTGAATGCATTGGAAGCACCGGGAGTGAGGGGTGTATGAGGGGTATGGGGAGTGGTGGCGGTGTGAGAGGGGGTGGAGGGTTTGGGTGACCGCGGCTGCGGTGGGGGTAGAAGGCAGAGTGGAGGGACTGCATAGCCCGGAGTAGTGGGTGGAGTGCTCTGGCTTGCAGAATGAGGACCGGCCGATGCTTGAGCTCCATTATCCTGATAGCTGTCTTCATCAGAATCTGATTGATTGCTCCCGGAGCTTCCAGCAGAATTTCCGTTTCCATACAAAGTTTGTACGTAATTTGCAGCTGTACCATTCTCAATTCGCTGAGGACTACCATTTTGGCTCTCTATGGACGGTGCCGGGCTGAGGGTGACAGAGTTGCTTTGGTTGATGAAGTGTGCCAAATTGGCAGCATGCTTCGCTTGCTGGAAGGCAGACTCCGCTGAGGGTTGAGCCAGGAGGTTCCAGTTGGGAGTGGGCGGGTGAGAATGCGGGCTAAGGGGATAAGGCCCTCGCGATGTCGGCGTGAGGGGGGATGAGGGCAGACAACGGCCCAGCAGAGAAGCATCACGCACAAGCATCTGGAGGACATTGTGCAGAACGTCTCCTACACCTGGACAGCGTTCGCCGAGATCAGTCTTTGTAAGCAGGCACATCGCTTTTCCTGAATAAAATTAAAAACAATATAAGATAAAATGCATACGACTTGTTGAATACTATTATGGGAATAACATTATTTGAAAAGATAAACATATTGGATTGGGAAATATTATTCTATATATGGACAGAAATTCATAGTGCTCACCGTTCATTTGAAACATTTCCATGTCAAAGTTGGGGAGATCGAACTCTCTTTCGCACCACTTGAGGAAGGTGGAGACGTCATCACGAGCCCAAATGCGTGGATCGGATGCTAACGAGGTGGGGAGATGTGTCTTGAAGTCAGCAAGAGGCGAAGCCTGGTTGGGCGGCGGGAAGCTGAGGGGGTAGCGCCACAAGAGGTCTGTGGGACTGAACGGCAACTGAAGCGGCATTCGCTCCATGGTCGCGACAGGCGGTAACTGCAGGGGTAGTAGCTTCATTACCCAGTCAGTGGGCAGTGTATACCGGTCTGCACTTCTGAAATAGAATTATTCACAGTTAGCCATGGTTTCTTTCATTTGAATAAAAATTACAATTGTAACTAGTCAACATGTCACAATGTAAAAATTCAACAAAATGAGATAAATTATTTTAATCTATTTTGTTATATCGTCTATTTACTATTTTTATTTCCGAATTAAAATATATTATCTGATTTGTATTTATCTTCCGATCGATAACAATGATACAAAAATCACACGGCAACAATACCATAGAATACAAAACAAAATTCTTAGTATTTTTACTTCGGTATTTCATATTTATTACATGCATCAACAAATTTGCCGTCATGTGCAATTTTTTATTAGAATTAATATATTAACAAAAGAATATGTAGTGGACAAACTGAAAAAGCTGAAATTGAAATTATCGAGAAAGGATCTACCAAATTACAGATCTCTTTATTCTCGCCGGCAGATGGTTCGAGGCGTCGCTTAACTAAACTTGTCGACAGATGCCGCTACTAACTAGCCCGCTGGAAGAAAGGGGAAGTAAGTTTGTCACGAAACTTCCGACGGGTAACAGGTTGAGTTGATAAGATTAATTTACTGAACATTTAGTCGCTGCATCTACAAAACTGACTGCGCCGATGAATAAAACAGTATTCATTTGAATTGAAATGTTAAGCTCTACAAATTAATTCGTATTTTTTACGCGATGTGGTTGTAAAACTTTTTTTACAAAATATCGCGGAAGTACGCGGATAAATCTTATGAAGTTTTTTTAAACAGTATATATATTTATTAAGATATGATAGCGTCAGTATAAGAGATAAATTAATTCGTACAAATTGTTTGTTTATAGTACTGATAAGACTCGAGTAATTATTTTGATCGTTTACTTTAGCGGTCAATAAGTAAAAAATAACTTTTTTTGGCTTTAGTAAAATAATCAACCGAAAGCTTCGCGTTTAAATTCTCGATGCGGTTGCCGAATGCCGAGCGTTCGGTAGTAAATTTGATAGAAATGCAACTGCCGAATGCGTTCTCTCCTTTTTGAAAGACAGTATGAAGAAATCCTGCAAAGGGACCGATCCTCGATACACCGCTCGTCCAAAATGATCACACTCAGGAGATTGAGAAATTTTGAAAAGCGGGAGGAAGTCCAAGGGACGAGTCGAGGTCGTTTTAAAATTTAGGAAAGCAAAAAGTTTACAATCTTTACCTACCCTGTACAATATTTTCGTCAAATAATAATCTCCGAGGGCATCCGGGAAATATTGTCACAACACGGCCCGAGGGAACTGCCACTTCACAGAATAATCGGAGCTTCTGCGTTCTGCAGAGCCGAGCACAAACGGAACGAGGAGCGACGACCGACAGTTTCGGGCTTCCTCGAAATCACAAAACACAGAGATCGAGTCTCAGCACTTCCGCATTCGCGAGACGCGAATCGCTCGCCGGCGCACTTTACCAGAAGATCGGTCCCGATTCGGGGGTTCACCGCAGATGCACTCGCACGGAAGCGTAACAAGTGTCTCGGGCGACTCGGGTCGGTGTTTCGGGGCCAGACTCAGACTGCCGACGCGGACGCGCTCTCGGCCCAAAGTCGCGGCTTGAACTGAGCGGCGACGGGCGCCCGACCACGCAGCTGGCGGGGCGGGCGGGGCGCGGGGCGGGGCGTCCAGGCGGGGCGCGGGGCGGGGCGCGGGGCGGGCGGGGCGGCGCGCGGCCAGAGCGGGACGGGGCTCCCCGCGAGCGAGTCGCCAGATTTGGCGGCAAATTGCGCGAAACCGGATGCGCCCTCCTCGCGAGCGGCCGGCCCGGGAGACCCGCCGCGGGGCCAGGCCGAGGGTCGTCCTGCGACATCAACGCCGAAAGCGAATCGCGACTCGGAGCCGCGTCCGGGCCGGCTCCGAGCTCGAGTCCCGCAGAAACGACCGGTCGTCCCTGAGCGGCGCGGCGGATCGACTTCCGGGTTCCTCGGCGTTCGGCCGCCGTTTCCGCGTCGGAGCCGGCGCGACCGCCCGCCCGGCCGGACCGCGCGCCGCGAGGTTTCCTCGTCCGCGGAAGGATCCGCCGCGTCGGGCGGCGGCGCATCTGATGCGCAAAAAACGCCGCGCGGCTTAGAATTCGGATGCCTCTGCAAAAAAAATTGAAAAAAACTTTCCGCTAGCCGCGCCGCGCGCTGCCCCCGGTCCCTTCCCGTGGCAGTGCCCGTGCCCGTGCCCGTGCCCGTGCCCGTGCCCGTGCCCGTTTGGGACGGGTCGGCTCGGCCGATGCCGCAACTCGCGGAGCTACGAGGAAGTCCTCGCTTGCCTTGCGCCACGTCGCGGATTGAGCTCGTTCGACGTTTCCTCGTTTTGAAACGCTCGGTTCTTACAAAATAACCGACGCCGCCGAGCGCGCTGATGCGATGGCTCAGGCGCCGCGCGAGGAGCCCGGCTCGAGCTCGGCTTGAGCCCGGCTTGAGCCCGGCTCGAGCCCCGCGGCCCCCGCGCCCGGGAGCCTCGCCGGTGCGGAATCGTACCGGATTTTGTGAAGTTATCGCTCCTATTGGCGAACTAGCGTCGACGCACGATTTCCTGTTATTTTGGATTTGACAATTGTTCTCCTAATTGCAATCCGACATACGAAGTATCCGATTTATTTATTATTGCAATTGCAACAATATTGCATTCCTAAATTCTACTCTAGTGGAGAAATTGACACTCGACATATCGGCTGTGATTTTGGAGGCGCGGCAAACTCATTTGCATTTCTAACGAGCAAACAGACTCCATAAAAAAGCGATGCAAACTTAGGGCAATTCCTGTATCTGCGCAATGGATAAACGAATTGCGCGTATCGATAATGCAACTAGGCAGGCAAGTCGGAATGTCGGGCTAGGGTGACAGTACCGCCGCAATTTTAAAACTTTTCAAGTATAAATATTGCATACTATTCTGTACCCGATGTGGATATTATTTATGGTCTATTTGGGTTGGTTCCCTGAGTTGAGCATTAAACAATAAAAGTTGTCTGACAACTAAAATCGAAATAAGACAGAGATTTATATTTCGCAGCCCGAGTTCAAAGTTTAGTTTTGCACTTGCTCTGGTCGGTCGGAGCAGACGGGGAGGGCTGCGGCGCTGGTGCTGAGGTGCTGAGGTGCTGAGGTGCTGAGGTGCTGAGGTGCTGAGGTGTTGAGGTGCTGAAGTGCTGAGGTGCTGAATGCCGCATCGCATTGTTTTAAAACAGAGTCCCAACTGCTATTAGTGCCGATTCTAAATATTCTATTTCTCGGTATTTGCAACCCAAAAAGAGTGACAAGCCTCGTTTGTTTGTAAACTCGCTTACCTGGTGTTCGTTACTTGCGTGTATTGACGCTACCGAGGAAAGCAGATTCGGCAATGCTATGAAACCGTTTTTTTTAACGCATAAATAGCTATTGTTTATAATATACCGAGAATGCAACGTTTTACAAAACGATATCGCTGCTGTCTGTTTGACTGATAATGCTGGTTTATGTAATCATCCTTGAATCTTCAACTGCCGGATAGTGTTTCCTAATTTTCTCATGTGATTTTGAGTCCCAATATATGAGAGTCAGACTAGTTTATGTTTTCTTATTTTACAAAATGCAATTACTAAATGTTTTATTATTAAAAATAAATAAATATTAAAGTGGTAATATTTAGTAATATTACCATGTGTTTATTTTGAAGTCTCCTCCGATGACAACATCGGTCGCTACAAAGTGAACATCTGTGAAAGTCTCGCTTTATATTTGTATAATTTTTCAATAGACTTTAATAGTTAATATATGAATACTCTTTCTATATTTTGACAAGTCAAGAAAGAGTTTATCTTCATTATAAAATATAATTCAATACCTCAAATATTAACGCTGTTTTGGCTGCTAAAATGTGATTTAGATTATTTTGAAAAGTAAAATTATATATTGCTGATCAGTAAGAGAGAAACAATACCCAAACTAAAAACGGTGTTTTTTTTTTTACTTTAACAATAAGCAAAATATTCACGTTCGAGCATATCCCAAATATTTAATTACTGGTTTGTGCCATTGTTTGATTTAGTTTTTGCCCACGAGATTTCGTTGATACGCGAATTCATTATCGCGATTGTCACGTACGATATTTAATAGATTAATTTGTCGTGCCTCGTCTGGTCGACATGTGTCATGCATACGTGCATGGAAGTGCCCGGCATGGAAAAGGCTCGCCGGAGTCACGTCCGATGTCACCGAAAGAATCCGAGTTCCAAGCCACGCACCGCGGAATATATCAAACAGTCTCACGTAATATCACCGACAAATCAACACACGATCGAGACAATCAGATCTGAACTTGTAACTGGACGCGTACATAGTAATAACTTCCTACTTCACCAGCAATAAACTACTGTCGAACCGGCATGGCCGATTGTTTTAGTTGTATATTATCTACCCACGCTCTACTTGGGCCCTGCACACGATCGTCTTGATACCAAAATAATTGCTATAAAATACACACACAAGTCCACACTGTTGCGATATGTTAGTAAGCATTATGAGATTAAAGGATCATGCTTATATTTATTAAAGTTTTGATACTTCTTGGATAATATTATTCTTCGGCGTGGTGAAAGAATTTTGGGAATAGGATAGGAAGTAGGATAATTTGAAGTCAGGGGCACGTCCACGGTGCGCTCGAACAAGTGGTTCCTTGAGAGTTGAGACATAAAAGGATGAGAGCAGAGCAGCTCATATTCTCATGTTACTTCTCATGGCCTCAGAATGCGCTGGTCCTGGAGACTTCTCAGAAGTTGCGCTGGCGAGTTGTTGCGATCGCAAAGTACATTTTTTTGCATTGCTTGTATCTGGAGCAGGACTCGATAACATTTTATGTATAAAATGATTTCTACGTTGATAATTTTCTGCTTATATATATGGTATCATATTTTTTCAGTGTTTAAATTCAACTCAATTCCACTGTTATAAGTGAATACGTATTTTTAATAATTTTGTTGTTGTCTAATGACACCAGACTGTACCAGCATGTTTGTATTGATCGACATAATTATATAGATAATAAAAAAAAAATGGTTACAGTTTGAGATATTGTAGACTCAACGACTTAATCTGAGATATAATCTATATTGAGATCGCTATTTATTAAATTATATCTTACGTGAATAGTGACGTCATTAATTTACTATACGATGGCAATCTGAAGATAGTTCGAATCTCTATATCAAATGAAATTTCTGTTATAAAATAAAATACATAGTTTTATAGCGTAAATTTTATTACAAATCCATATTAAAAATTAAACATTTAAACTAAGATAATTTAAAAATATTCACCTATTAATTCATTTAATATAATCCTACAAAACAATTAAAAAATATATAAGTGCACAAGTACATGAAGTCAAAAATTAGTATCCAATTATTCTTTCCCCTTTTCAGGTTTCAGATTGAGGTGATTCCATGTACTTCCTGGCAAATATGTATTTATTTTGTATTGGAGTGTAGTTTCGGCCCGCCGAGCGCGCTCCCCTGGATGAAGGTCCCCCGGCAGCGGGCGCAGGATGTGGAGCCAGTTAAGACTTCCTCTTCTTTCCCGAGCCGGCGATTTTTTGCCCAGCGGCAGAGGAAGTTGTGCAGAATGTTGTCGGTCGGAGTCGGCCGGTGAATGTAACGGACCTCGATACGTTATATATATTATTTCCCGAGTGATTTATAGGCTTCTGGTGAATTCTGTGAGCGGCTGTAAACCTAATCAAATTATATTTGAACACACGCTACACTAGACTTCCTCTTTTTTGGTAATCTACCTGCATGTGCCCGGTGTCTCGAAACTGTATAATACTCAAGCGGAGGGCAGAGTATCTCTTCTGAATCTCAAATAAAAACTAATATTTAAATTATATCTCCTTCTCATTATCTTTTAAACTAAAAAGTATGGATTAAGAAAAATATACCTGGTTTTGCTTTATCTATAGCGCATATTATATTTCGACATTCACATGAGCAACCCTTATCAACTATGAACATATAACTTCTGGTCCACGCGAATCACCCCTAATTCCAGCAAGGAAGTCCTTTTTTGAAGTTTCCTACTGTATTTTTTTTCTGTAAAATGAACACAAAGACTTAGCGGATGACTGACGTGTTCAAAAAGGTTTAAAAATATTTTCAGTATCCTTTGCTATTATGATTCTCAGGTGAATAGATAATTACGACGATAATTTAAGTAATATATTTTTGATTTGATTACTTAGGTATTGTGTATCAGTATGTACATATCATATCGAATTAATGTTATCATTAGAGAATACCACAACTCTCCTCAGATGGACTGAATAATTTATTATTATTATGATAATAAAAGATAATAAAATGGTTTATTCCGGGAAATATAAAAAAAATAGTAACAAGTGATAAAACAAGTACACATTCACAGTCATTCTGACACTGAAAAATATAAAATCTTTTTATCAATTTGTATAAATTCACAATAAGTATAGTTGTAGGGCAATTACTTCACTTATCTAATTCAGCAATTCTTATAATTGGTTTTTTGTTATTTACGATTAATAAATGACTGCAATGTTTAGATTTCGTTTTTTATTATCATTCTCAACGGAAATAAATATATATAAAATAAACAAGTCAATCTATACATTTTTTTTAAATTAAGAAATAATCAAAAGCCATAAAGCATAAAATAAAAAAATAAAAAAAAACACATTTCCGGCAAAACGAGAAACCGATACATAAACCGAACAAAATATCTAGATCCCCGCTGGATGGATTAAAACTGTTTCTGAACTTGGACTGGAATTTGACATTGGGCGGAAGCGGCGGGGGGGGGGCGGGGGGGGGGCGGGCGGGGGGGGGAGCGTGGGGGGGGGCGGGGGGCCACTTCCTCGAGAGCCGGGACCGGTTTGCTTCCTGTGGACCGACCCGCGGCAGCATCTCACGAAATAAGACGCTCTCCGGTTCCCGGGTTCACCGCTGGCTGGATGGAATATTATGTTCCACCCGCGAGCGCGCGCCCCGAGAGAGGCCCCCCGCGCCGAAGGGCGAGAATGCCTGAAAATAAAACCGAATTACAACTGAACTTAACATAAGGATTTACTCAGGAATAACTATAAAAAATACTCTCAAAAAAAGGGTTGAAATTGGCAGCGATGCGCAGACTTGAGAAAGCAACTCAAAGTGCATGAGGAGTATCAAAGTAAAAATCTAAAAAAGCTTGTACGTGGCTGTCATTCTATGTTCTGAGCGTGCGTAAAGAATCAGTAATGGAGTAGTGCACATGGAATGATTGTGGAGGGATGTGCTATGGAAGTACCTTGTCGAGGTAGCCTGCTGCAAAATGAGTATCAAATCTAAACGCCAGAGCTTTGTAAGGAAATAATTATGCAATTGGGTAGAAGCAATACGCAGACTTTTCTTTCTAATATAAAACAGTAGTGTTGAAAAACCTGCACTGCACTACTGCTCAGCATAAATATATGCTCAGTGATATAGTCGCCGACCTCTTTTGAAGAAGAATCACATATTATTGTATTCATGTTATCTATGTAAAATTAAAGTGATGTTGTAAGGTTTGGGTTCTATATTTACTTATTACTATTTTACTTAGATTATTGCTTATTATAAATATACGAAAGAAAAGGTTGGAATATTGAAAAAAATGGTGTGATCTTCTAGATATGGTTGTATGGAATGGTTGGTTGTGGGTTGAGTGGATGAGGTGTTGATGATGATGGCTAGCACATATCTGTGTTTTACAATAGCTCGGCTCAGAGAGTACGGATACAGCGTTGCATGTGTGAGCACACTTGGCGGCAGGCGAGGCTGGCGCGAACGACCCGTTTTTTTTTTTTGTTATGTTCGAACAGGCTCCGGTGGTATGGAGCGGACGATGCTTTTAAATTTTAATTATAAGTCTATAATAATAGTCATTCGGAGGCTTATTTTACTCCTTGTCTTGTATTGTGCATGCAATTGATAAAATATTGCTGCACATAAAGACTTAAACTATTCTACAAGTTGACAACAAAGGAATATATTTGGGAAGGTAAGAGCTGCTTGTAAGAACATTGTAAGGTAGCAAGTACTCTGTTAGTCTTGTAAAACAAAAAGGGTTTATTGGGGAAGATGTCTAGAATTGAATCGGTTGGTAGTTATGCCTGTGTTTTACGTGAAGTCCGAAATCTTTCAAAAATATATTTGGGTTAGGTTAGTTCATTTATACATCTTTACGCAGATGAGCGGTAATATTACAAAATATTTTGATTTTACATATGATAATATGACCTATTTTTTTAGCGCACAAAGCTTTCGGTGAATAATGCTTTGTTCAAATTAAAACATAATGTTACATCAATTAAATTTGTAATTTTCTATTAAATGAATTATTGTTATACCTATTAAGCCTATAAACTATAGTGAGTTTATAATAAATATGTAATATTCAATCAATTGCTATCAGCAATATCGTAGTTTGTTTTGCTTTCTATTTGGGTTCTGAGGTTTTGAAACTAATCACATCAACCTGTTTCATTTTTTTTTGTTTTGATACAAAGTGTTTTAGAATGAGTTATTAAAGTAGTAATGATAGCATAGTGATTTTTTTAAATTGCTATCAGTTGCCCTGCCCATCGATTAGACTGCGTCGTGCGGAATTGAATGAAGATTAACGGGAGTTCCAATTGAGGTGTTATAATTGTTTAGTAGTTTCCATTGGTAATGTCCGTTTCCCTAATGCTCGTGGTAGCACTTGCACAATATCCCAGCTTGGTGCAGTGCCTGCGGTCAGTAACAGGTGCTATTGTCCTAGAACTTAATTTGGAATTTAATTTATAAGCAATCGACAGTGACAGCACTTTTAAGTTCTCAGAAATTAAAAATTAACATGACTTCATACCCGCGAGCGGCTCGTCATCTGATGGAAGTGTGTTTTTGATTTTTATATTTAATCAATGGAAGTCAATCATTAGTAATAATGTACATGTTTAAATAGTTTAAAGGTGCACGGAGATATGGGGGTGTTTCAGTGTTTATAATTCACGGTGTGGTTTTGTTTTAAGTTTTAAGTTAATAATAAGTTCTGTACTATATATTTTATTTCTTTTGATTATATTGGCTTTTTTGGAAGTAGCACAAAATAATTAGTCCAGATACATATAAGATCAATTCCGGAGCAATTTTTAGAGTTTTTTTAAGAAAATTTGAGCGTTGATAAATAACAGCGAATTTTCTAGAAGCTTCCAAGATTGGTTTATATTGCTTTAAGGGAGACAGGTTTTGTTTATTCGTTTGATAAAGTCTTCCCTGAAGGGTTTTTTTTAAAGTTATATTCTGCCATCTGCTTGGCTTGATTACAACGTTTGGTGATCATTCTTTGGTTCTTTTGCCTATAACATTGTGGACGCTTAAATTTTTTAATATGTATTCTTGTTAGGCTAAAAGAAACTGATAGATACTTCAAAGCCTTTATAGCTTGGTTGTAGCTCTCTATTTTGATGTAGGGATACGTTATTTCATCTAGCGGTTGATGATTCAAGTCGGAGAGACATGTTTCTACTTGTTTTTAGTTCTAATCACCCAAGTTACAGGAAGGCATTACAAATAGGTTGTAAGAAATGTCTTGTTAGTTTAGCAGTATTATAATTACAAAGATTATAACTCAATCACTAATTTTACAGGGAAACAGGATACTTTAATACAATTGTACGAATGATGCGAATACCACAGATTAACAGATAATTTTGGAAGTTTGTGAAAGTTTATGTTATAATGGATTGGGTAGCGAATTATAATATTCTATTGGAAAATAAGATTATTCCCGAGATTCGGTTTTACGGAGGCCAAAGGATTAATCGCTCGCCAAGAAACCTTCTTGTTAACCTGTTATTGTCGGTTGTTGGTGTAAATACAATTTTCTCAGAATTGTGTAAATTGAGCGAACCCTTATAAAACCCCAGATGTTATTGTAAGTACGGTAGTTGGTTTAAGATTACATTTGAAGAATTTACTATTTACGGGTTAACTATTATTTTACAAGCAAATCAGAAATGTACATTGGAACGTCTTTAGAATTATTAATTAAATATACTTTTATTTTAAATACACCTCGAAATAAAGCAGACCATTTTTAATACTTTTATTTTATTAAAGCAATCTGGATATGACTTCTAAGCCTAAAAGGAGATTTGGAGTGCGATGTATATATATATATATATATATATATATATATATATATATACACACACACGTATGTGTTATTAATAAAACCATAATCTTTCTGCTAGAGGCTTTTTTAAAAAATATGTTTAATTGTTTACTGTGTATTATAAATCAGTTAATGACTTTATTATTAGATACTTAAGTTCATTAACGACTCGAAATATAATAGTTTAGTCTTCAGTATTTGTACTTGATTATTATGGCCGTACGACCGTGCATCCAACATAAACACTATTTGTGGTATTTATATGCTTCCAAGAATTTGGAAGTGGATTAAGAAAACCAAAATACCCCGTCTAGTCCAATAAGTGTATTATTTATGTAATACACTTGGTGTCAGGAACTCCCTGTCGTCTCCCAGCCAGCTCCTGACTCACGCTGAGTCAGCAGCACCTGACTGCCGACTGCTGGCTGCCCCATGACGTCCAATATTAGCGATTCCGAAGCTCGTTTTGCATATCAACATCTTGGCTCTACGTATATAATGTACGCATACACCCAAATAAAACACTAAATCAAACTCGATATTTGACCGCGTCACATAATATCATTTGCTATACCAGGTCCACGCAATAAACGGTTTATATGCATTATAGTCTTTTAATTTTATATACTATATATTCAGGTGTAAAGCTTGTAAAATAAAAAAATACGGAACACTGCAACGACGTCAGTAAAGCATCGTTTACGTAGGCCTTGTATGGCAAATGAACGTATGTCAAGACCGGTGTATCCGATAGCAACGATATTTTTTTAGAAACATTTCGGAAATATTTATGAAGTAGGGTAATTATATGACATGTATTTACCATCACCTAAAGAAATTATCATTACTAATTCCTATTAGAAGTGTTAACACGAATAAAATTGATTTCAGTGAATTGCTGTGTTTGTTGTTGTGATGAATGAAATAATCCATGTAATTTAAACATGTAACCCGTGAGGATATTTTGGCATATATTTAACCTTCGATTATCCTTCAGGATAGAAGCAATACGGTATGAAAAAAAATACTTTAAATGCAATCAATTTCGTGTCAAAGCTAAAGGTTATGTATGATAAAAACAAATACAAATGAGTAGCGCTTGTGTATTGAATTTTTGATAGTCATTAGTTTTGATCACGATTTATCTCGTTTTCAATTTTCAAAGCATAAAAAAGGTAAATTGTAACTTTTTACTGTTGGTATGTATGTTTGGTTATGTCACGCGGTAAACATCCCACCATGTTTTATGTTTTTATTAGTGTGTGCGCAGCAAATATCTCCACGCTGGATTATACCCACAGTGAGTTATCACGTTTATTAAGGCCACGATTTCATTATGCGTACACTAAACGATCGCAATGCGTTCACTTCCTTTAAAGCAGCCGGTCTCGGGTTTCATGAATTGCATGTTTTTCATAAAAGTATTCGGGTACAAGACAATCTTGTTACACACATTTCTTCATTGGTGTTGTCAACCGAGAATGTAATTAAATGAAGAAAAAATCTCTTTTACGTATTGAATTTGTGTATCTGGTAAATGGGTGTGACGGTAATATTTTTTGTCGATGTTTTTGTTAATGGTGCAGTTACACTTCCTCAATATATAAAAAAAATATCGCAGCAAACGGTTCCAGGTCGCCAAATCGAGCGTACCACAACGAGCACACGGTAATTTTGATAGAGTAGTGCACGTACGGAGAGCGTCGCGTTAGCGACTTTCTATCAGTGTTAATATTATTTTGTAGAAAAAACGTGATATCTGTAGATGATGGAAGAAGCTTCGCTGCTGAAATTAAATCAGGAAACTGCAACATAAAAAACGATTTTTAAAAGTTATTATGTTGAATATTCCACGCAGTTAAAATGTGGCGATAATTTATTAATATTACACATTAGCATGCGAAAAATAAAACTCTTATATCCAGAAAGATATCCGGTTTCATCAAAGGCTTACTAGTTAAGAAACAACGTCAGAAGTCAGTGATACATTGTAGAGGCATGAGCCGCTATTTCACTGATTTGCTTTCTACTTTCTACACTTAATAAAAATCATGCTAGATAGATTAGAATAAAACACATTTAATCCAGATCACAGAAAACCAATCAGCGCAATATGTGATACAATGGCCATCTTGCTATAGCACTTGAATTTAGTTCAACATTGAACTTTGATAAGCCTCACCGAATTTACAATTGCAGCAGGGTCTATTTTTTGTAGCATCGAGAATTTGCGCCGTTTCCTTTAGTAGTACTTTTAATTTATGGATCTATATTAACTGTTAGTTTCGAAACAATATGGGGCAATGTTTCCTTTGAAAGTGTGGAAGAACGTGTAATGCTTTGCGAAATGTGAGAGTAATTCGGCCAGTCCTATTGACATTTCCGCGGGCGGATCTGTTGCAATGTAGACGCGGGCTGTCGCAACTCGATACGAGAGTATTTTGGTACTAACTACTCGACTGCACGCAGAATTGCTGTAAAAGTCATGCTGCCCTTTCAAAACGGCAGTCGATGAAATGCATTAGAATCCAGGAGGTCACGAGCAGGTGGATGCACTGAAGTACTCGAACGTAATAATCGATTATTTCATTTGTGGTTGAGAATCTACGAGCATGATTGCTTTGAATTAAATACGACGACAAAGATAGGGAAGTTAGAGGGTGAGCCAGAAATCACATTACAGCTCATATTACAACTGACGACGATAAATAGGTAAAGATATCTTGCTTGTAAACCCAAAAAGTTACGATTACCCAAAAGTTTACACTTATAAACTTAAAGATATAGAAACCACATAAATATTTTTATCCAGTATTTATGTAGTCCTGTTTTTTATATATCACAAATATTCACAGATATTTAAAAGGCTATTTTTTATCTGTAGTTATTCAGCTAAAATTCTTATGATATTGTTTATATGCCGCTTACCGATTGTAGTGTTTATTTCGTTTTTTTGATATTACTGTCGTGTCAACAAAGAATTATCGCAATAATTTCGACAAGTCATCTGAAACACAATGGTGAAAACTCGACTCGATCGTCAATCGCTCAAAAGTGATAATTATCAGGAATTGATGATAACGCTGAAAATGAGGTACATTTTTGAAATTCATATCAGTTTCAGGCGATCTGCACTGGCTGTTGCTAAACCGCCGGCTATTAGATGAACGCAGACATTTTGATTTGCCCCAAATGGTGACGTAAAATCATCACAAATGCACTCATAAAAATAAAATCGAGCCGCGGTGAAGATCACGGCCTATTTAGAACATCAGTTATATTAAGAGATTCATTTTAGCTGGCATTGCAAATCTGGAGCAACTCGGGACTGTTGGATAATCTGCTCCAGGCACATTTTCAGACGCCGTGCCTAGTGTGACCACAGTCCTTATTCTTCAGCGGGACACTCCCCCTTGATCTATTTTTTATTTAGTATAAATATAATAATAATACTTTTGTACGCTAAATGCAGGAATCGACGATGATTGTAGTTTTAGGAGCATCGACTTTTAGTACTAGATGATTTGGTTTCTTGGGATTTGAAGATGGTTCCAGAACAGGGACTGAAACATTTGATAATTTACTTTTTATTGCTGACTATAAAAACATATAACGTAAATTTATCAACAATATCCTCTAAAAAAAAATAAAAAAATTTGGAACTTATCTATAACAGCCTTATTTATAACAATCAATAAATATAAATTCAGTAGGTGATTACTATAGATATCCGGGCATAAATATTTGATTGAATAATTTAAATGTGAAGTATATCGACATTTGAAACCTACATTTTGAAACTTGTGTTGAATAAATAATCGTTGACTTATGAAATAAAACTATAGTATGACAAAATTTTACTTATTTTTCATTGCTACATATATTCGAGATATAATCACGTATTGGACATCGACAAGCCATGCACTGGTAAAATTATTGTTTTGTGTATATAACATAATCAATTGCTTTATATATCAGATGCCGGTTTGGAATTTGGGAAAATTATAAGTAATAGACACATAGCAAAACAGATTTATTTCATAACTTCAGTAATTTAAATTGGATTGAAATTAAGTAGCATGTTCAAAAGCAGGACTGTCCTACTAATATCTGAACGTTTGGATAAGTTAATTATACCGCACGCTTCTCTAGCGAATTTCATTACAAGGTTAAATGACAAACGTAACCCAGTTGGACGCATTGATTTTTTTCAATTGCAAATCTAATGTAAATAAATTAGCACGGAAGATTAGTGAGGCGGCTGGACCCACTCTGCCCGTGCCTTGGCTAATATTCAACGATTTGAGGTAGCCATTGATATGATATCTTACTTAACAATATAATTAACCTCTAGATTAGCAAAAGATGTGAGGAGCAGTAATTTAAAAAAAAAATCATTATCTGATGCAGGACATGCTCATGCTTCTGTCTTTTCTTTTGCGGCCTCCTGCTTTTGCACAGTGTTTTGTTATAGCCTCCTCGTCTAGATTATCAGTGCTCGGTCATCTTAGTAAGCATCAGGTCTTTGTTGTCTAAGAGAAGCTGGAAAGGCAGTAAGTCCACGTTAGAACACTGTATATTTAAGGCATAAACGATGCTTGTTTTAGCAATGCACCTCGTAATTTACATAATATTGTTTGCAACTGTGAGACTCATGCACGCTGCTCTGCACAGTGATGATGATAATTTCGTAATTGTTTGTTTTTGAAGCGGCTATGGTGCTTCCTATTTCAAGCCGGTTGGGTTTATTTGGTCGCGTTGTCTGGGCGGGCTTCAGCACTTTATGATCTCATCTGGAGCTACCCTCCTTTGCGGATGGCTCCGGACATCTGTTTACAGTTTGTGTTCGTCGCTCGCGAACTTGTCGGTTGTTTTTTGCTGCCGAGTCAAATATTTATGGGTGGAAGGAGTCACGCAAGTGCTTGCTTCATCACTATATCGCATCGGAAGCTGCTAACCGCTGGCCGAAGAAATAAAAAAAATATATATCAAGATTTATATATGATTTCCTGAAACCGAAAGTTTAGTAATGCATATAATTTGACGTTCGGTTATTCTCATTTTTTTGTAATCTAAAAGAAAATAAATTTGTGCGTGCGTTATTTAAATTGAAAAAACTGTAAAATAAAATATATCAATATTTCTTTTCCGGTATCGATATGTGGTAGTACGGTTAATAAAAAATATAAATATGGCTTTTGTCCATATTTATCCATTGCCCATAGTACTCGTAGAAATACGATATATGCTACTTACAAATATAACCGACAGTTTGTTTATTTTGACATGATTTAATAGGTCAGACACCAGTGACAACTTTTGATGAATAACTTACCTTTGGACAACTGAACAAGTTTTTGGTGTTCATGTTTCAAATTAAATCTTGTTTAGATTCTCGTTAATCTTTGGTTGATTTCACTATCTCTGGAGATGCCATTTGCGGCATGGAATGCCAGCACATTACAGCTCCTTGGAAGCTATTTGCTCTGTTTATCAGCTCCCGCATGACCGATAAGAGCACTGTCAAGCGGCAAGCGAGCCGCCGCGTAGGTAGCGCCATAATTTATTATTTAATATCATTACTAATCATTCTGATAAGCTACCACGGAAGAGTTATTAGCATGTTTAAAAAATGGCAGATGTTGGCATTTTTTAATGTTGCTACTAATATTTATTGAAATTATTCAACAATAATTCAGCTACTTTTAAACAATTTAGTTTGCATCATATATTGCTGGATCAGGGGCTTCTCGTGATATAGCTACACCACTTCTGCTTTCATGATGACCTTGTGCATCCTGAAACTTCAGATACATTTCAATAATCATTCGCTACAAATTATATTTTTAGTTATTTTTTACATATTTAACAGTTAGGCAATGTTTTGTCTTTTCGTATCAAATAAGCAAGTTGATTAAAAATTAGTTTACCCATATCGTCAAATGTATTTTCTTAGTTCCTAAATGTATTGGTTTAACATAACGCATGGTATTGTAGAGTGCAAATATTATTATGATAAAGCTGAAAAATATGTTGCATTGTTATAGGGGCCTGTCATAATTGATTATTTATTTGGACAGGGACCCACTGTAGTCTAGTCCACTTCCTCCAGTGAACACAACAACAGCCCAGGCGCCACCACTGATATGGACTACATTTAAGTAATTCCAGAACTGCCAATGATGTAATGAATAAAGGCGTGCGTAACAAAACGCACTGATTCACAATGCCGCTTATAGAAGCAGTGACCATTGACGTACACAGTTAATTTATTATTTAGGGTTTCTTGTATTTTGACAGTTATCGTGGTTACCCAGTCGATGCCTATAAATGTACAATTACTCATTTCTGCTGCTGTCGTTATTAGTCAATTTGCCAAAATAGTACTAGAGTAGCGGTCGTGGGCTGTGACCTTAGCAGTAGGGAGAGTGTTTTGAAAAACATGATCAAAATAGCGTCGATACACGCCATGTGCTAGTGCCTGTTATTTAAACAATACTACAAATAAATAAGTAAATATATTTTTATCTTTTTCAATATCAGAGTTAAAAAGTTAATTTCACCTATCAAGCGATTTCTAGAATTTTTAGCGTGAAAAGCTTGTTTGGTAGTACATATAACTGAAATATATAAAAAAAAACCTTGGTTAAGTTTTTGTTACTAAGGGGAAACTTAAACACTACATTACCTGTATATTGCTGGACTAAGTAAATCGTTTTTTTTACTTGATAGATGCCTTCATCGTGTCGATTGTTTTACGTGTTTGGAGATGCTTATCCTAGCACACGATTTACGGGTAATTCCTAAAAGAGCTACATAAATGGCATGTTGTTTTAACAAACAATGTTATATGTGTTGATAAATAATATTTTTCAAAGCGTGAGAGAATTATGGTTGAAGTTTAATCTTTATTTGTTTCTTTATTGTTATAAACAATAACATTTTTTTTTTACTTAAAATTATAAATAAATTATATAAAGAAAGAAATTTCAGGTACTTATGCGCTGCCTTTTTTCTCGACCGATTTTTAGAGCGTTTCTGTAGAGAGGTGACAACAGATCTTAATAATTTACTTTACAATTTCGATAATGTTTAAAATGAATTGAAATTTAAAATAATTGTTTGTCATAAATATATTTTTTTAACATCATCGACCAGAATTGTTGAAACCGCTATTCATTATTTCAAGTCGTAAACCTTAATAATTTTTAAAAAATTTATATTTTTAATCTTAACTCATAAATTTGCTGTGTGTGTTAATGTTATTTACTCTCAAGAAATCGTATTGATGGGTAAAAAAACGAAGCCGCAAACATAAGCAGTTCTTATCGATCAGATGCAATTGTGACGTGTCCAGGTGTTATAACACCTGGACACGTTGACACAAGAAAGCAAATGCCAGAGATATATCTCTGGCATTTGCTTTCTTGTAAAAAGTTTAAGAATAGCTTCGTTCATTTTCAATCCGAAAATAATTGGGATATTTAGGCGAAAACCAACCGTGATTTATTATTAAAAACAAGCAAATAAGGATATATTACAACTCAATTTTCAATACTCACATATTGTATTTAAACATACATGTTTGTCACTCTCTTTACCTTTTACCTAGGTAGTTTTTAATAGTGTGAGTTTTGAGAATCGAAACATTTAAAGGGTAGTAACAGACGGCGACAGCTCTATTGACAATGAGAGTTACTGAAGAGCTGGCTCTTGTACTTGGAAGGGGAGTAATTAGGACCTTCCGTTGTTACGGTTTATTGGGAAGTCACTGAGGATTACCGAAGTTTAATATTATGGCCGGTTAATTGCAGGATTAAACGCAGGTAAGGTGTGTTTGTTCCTTCCTTGAAAATATTTACAAAGGATAAGCAGTTGGTTTTTGTCGGTACCTGTTATCTTATTAATTATAATATAACACGAAACTCTGATTTAAACACAATAACTATAGAAATATACATATTTTTGGAAAAAAATAATAAGAAAGAATAAAGTAATTGTTAAATTATTGTTTCTAGATTTGTGGAGTTGAGTTTTGATAATGAAAATTAATTACGGCTAGTAACCGCTTGGTTGTCGGTTTTGTTGCAGCATGTGCAGGCAGCTTGACGCTTTCTTTGCCAGTCTCTAATCGTCCATGCGATGCAGATTACCCAGTCAGCGAAGCCTGTATTTCTATAGATCTTTATAATAGGAGACAGGAGCAGGCAAGTCTGAGTCCTGTTGTATCTTGTTCATAAAATATCACACAGCTATCATCCAGGATAAGATAAAAAGTGAGTAGAGCCATGTAGTCTGTTGATAAGATTGATTAAAAAATCTCCTGGTGGTTGTACACGATGCGTGCAGTCGGTAAGGTTAGGTGAAGCGGTAGTGCGGCAGCCATTGACTTGTCGATGAATCAGATTTTTCTGACGACAATTGCGGTAGACCGCGAGTCCCTCAGTTCGTTCCGGGAACATTATCTGCCAAGCAACAGCTAGCCCCGACAGTCACCGATCACCACTTAAGGATAAAGTTCAATAGTACCCCCCCCAAGTAATGACTACATTGAAAATAATTACCGTGCTTTTCGGAAGAGCAAAAATTGATTCCGTCTTGTGACGCAAAGGTAACATAGAAATATGAATCTCAATGCAATAAACATCGATCTTACTAGCGTGAACTTCGCTAGTAATGTTTGAAGGGTAGTTCTAAGCGCTGCTGAATCAATGCAATAAAATAGTAAAAATAACAATTAATGCTAAATAAATACCCCAAGCCACGTCTTTGTGGCAGACAAAACTCACTTCGCGGCAGAAGCAGTTGGAAAGATTGGATGTGACGTTATGTATTATGGCCGAGCCTTACATTTCAAACGTCTCAGAGTTTGCCTCACCGTAATCGCGGAAACCACAAAAAAATTGTATCAGAGAGTTTTTTCCCCGAAAGGTTTTCCTTTTATTTGAATTTAAAAACAATTATTAATTTTTAGTGAATTTAAACTATCTTTATTTATATATTATACATTACTCAATCCGGGTTAAAACCCGAGTCTCGTAATTACTAAACCAAGCTTTCTAATGAGGGGGAAATAATAATTTTGATTTCGGAATTTCAGCTCTACAGCCCTTGCTCTGGTTACTAAAGATTAAAACATGTTGAATTTATTGATTTTATGTAATTTGTATTTTATAGTGAGTTGTTGCTAATATGTTGAATATAACTAATTCTTAACCACCTCGGGGTGCAGTGGTTAGCAGGTTTGTTTGCCGACCGCACAGTTTTGGGTTCAAGTGTGGGTGAAGTTAATACGTACTCGAATTCTGTGAATCTGAAAAATCTATGAAATCTACCCTGTTTACGAAAGGGCAACTCTCGGAAACGTTTCAAATTCTTCTTATATGACGTGAATAATTTTCCCACACGCTGGTTTGGCATCTTTAAGCAGACAAGACGTCAACAAAGAATGTTGACGAAAAAAAAAAAATGGAAACAACATTATGTATATTTTTTAAAATAAAAATGTATTATAATGGAATTCTACAAAGTACTTTCTGTCAAAAATATTAAATTTACCATCACATATATCAAAGCCTAAGTGCGTAAATGTTTCTCAAAACAATTACTCATTGAATAGAACCTTCAAGATTCTTTGGTTTGTGAGTGACTCAATACAACATAACAAATAATAATAGAAGATGCATTTATACATGATATGATACAAAGCTCGGTTTCCAAAAAAAAAAAAAAATAACTGACTAATATTATTTTATATCCTCTGCTTGTAAACACGGTGACGGGTGCCCAGTCAGCTGCGAGTAGATGACACATCCAGTGAGAAGGTTTCTTTGCATTGTGTTTCATTGGTCTTTGATCTTGCTCGTGCATATTGATACACCGGAAGTGAGTTGGCAATCGAAATTTAGTCAGGAAATGCTTTCGGGCTTATCATTCTGGAAACTGGTTGCATATGTGTCATTGGTTACGGAGGTACCGACAAGTTCTAAGATATGATGAATCCAGTCAACGAGTTAAAATTCATAATAAAATTTATAAAAGAATATTTACATTAGTATTTCATCTCCATAAAATCTTTTTTTGATAGAAAATTAATATTTTATTAAGTTGCTAACACATTGCATATTTCATTATAATATTATTACCTAGATATAGTATTGTTATATATTGAAAATAACGCATCGTAAAATAAACAATGGCTATATAAGAATTAACCTGTGTAAGCAGAGAGGAAACGATGAAACTATAAACAAATCATATGTACAGTTCCAGCAACATGAACTAATCAAGATCGGATCGAGTCGCGGGCTCAGTTGGCGGTGCAGTTGGCGCATGAGTTGGCGCTACAGTTGGCTCTGCAGTTGGCGCCCTGCCCGAGCGCGTGTTTTCCCCGCCAGAAGCGCGCGCCATTTTTGCAGACGGCTCAGGAATCCGGGATCGCTTCCTTCCTTCTTCTTTTGTGACATTTCGCATTTGTACGCGTACTCTTTGGTCCTCGCCTACCAGCACACATTCTGCTTGCGTATTTACTGGCGCGCTGGCTCCTCGCTCGGCGTGATGAATACGCGTTGTAACATACATTATTTGATGATTGAAACGAATTTATATAAAATAACTGTAATATTATGAACTTCATATTGTCATATATGTGATATCAAATTAATTTCTTTTAATATATCGATTGTATCGTTAAAAGTAGACCGATTGCACATTATAACATACTTATTTGGTTATTTTGTATATTGCGGGTAGCCTTTATAGTTGTATTGTATATGGCACCCCCTTTGTACAATACGTGTCTAATCTACTCTTGTATTTTGTTTGTTATAGCATGTACGTCTCTGTGCTTTTTATGATGCATATCCTGTCTACTGTATCTAGTAATATAGGTTATTTCGAAATATAAACCACTGTACTGCCCTGCTAAAAATCATAACTATCTCGACCATCGGCGAAGCTCTGTCTACTGATGAAATAAAATAAACTCCATAACAAAGTATTGAACGTATTGTTTTAATCAACGTTCAACCGAAGTTTGGTGTGTACCCTACGGTCACCATAATATAAAATGGTGTCGGAAGTGGGACACATAACATAAATAGCGAATGAGCGAAACCTTTGTTGATTGTTTGCACCAAATAATGTATTTGTAATTTTCAACATTTCGCTTATATTATTTGGGCCATAAAATAATATTCTGATTCTGTTAATTGTTGGTTCACTGGTTAAACCCGTTCATTTTAACTGATTGAATATAAGTTTTTGAGCAAATTAAAATGATAATTTATATTTGTATTTTGATTGTCAATGCTTTTAAAATTAATTTACTTGCGGTTTATTGTATTTATTCGACATTATCAAATGACCACTCTTAAAAACAAACAATAATTACACAGTCATACCACAAATAATAATACAATATTTATTTAAAAGTGCTAGTCTAGTTTTTAAAAGTCAGTATTTAAAGAATATTTGATTAAAGTAAATACCTAAGAGATGCATCAAAATACTTTTATGCATAAAACGCTCTTACAAGTAGACTTAATATTTACGAATTATGATTTACATAATATATCTAAATAATTACGGAGATAACTTTCAAAGGCGAAATCGCTTTTAAATTATTTTTGAAAATCTACTGTCCATTTTGTAAATTATACTAGACATTTAAATATACTTGAGATCTCTTTTGATAATGCATTAAATAGTTCAATCAGATATTTGGTCCTGAAAAATTAGATTGATTGTTGTTGTGTCGATTGTAATGATTACGGATGACGTCTTTGAGGAAATTTAAATCAGGTTATCAAATACTTTCATTGGATAGCGTACATGGAAAAATTATAACAATTTTCACTTAATTTGATATAAAGCACATGAAGAGATTCCTGTAAAGATATGAAGTTCGTACTTGCGATTGAAAACGGAAAAAAACATAATGCTTTATTTCTAGAAATTACGTAGGCCACTTGTGTTTATCATTGATATCAGGTGCGAAGTGATAAGGAAGTTGTGAATCTACAATCTACATCTTCCGCTATCAAACACATATGTAAAAAATATAATATAATGTGTTTATTCATATATTTTAATACTGAAATATATTTCCGATTCAGGAGTTTATACTTATTTTTTTAAATTTAAATACAAGGTCATAAGTTCTTAAATGTATTGATTGATTGATGATAATTCATGTTGTGGATAAATTATAAGAGAAATCAACTTATCTTTTTTGAGATACTAAATTTATTATTTAGTTTGGAATTATTTCGCGTAATGATAATTATAATTATTAAATATATATTGAAATAAGACATTATGTTATCTCAAATGTATATAATGGTAGCTGAAGATTGCGATATGATTTGAAAAAATGTTTAAAACAGCTCGCAGTAAAACTTTTTGTTTTTTTTTTTTGGACAAATATCGGAAACAAATCGGTTCATTGATTTGATACGGATTTTAGAAAATAATTCTCATTTAGTTAGAGATATAGATGTTATTATTTTTACAAATATTTGAGTTAGTAACCAGCAATTTGCGATAAAAAAAATGATTATCAATATTGATTGGTGTCTTTTTATCTAAGTACAATGGAACCTCAGCCAGCTATTATATGACATTAAGGCAGGTTAGGTAAGGCAACGGTCACTATGGACACAATAATTATACCTGCAATTTACTGCTAAAATCATTTGATAAATTCACAATGAAATGAGTTGATTAATTAATAAAAATTGAGTACATTTGAATACATTTACATTATGAGTCATCTATTATTGATCGATGACCAGTAAAGACTCGAATAATTTTTTTGAAGATTCCGTGATATATATATATATATATCAATATTTGGGTAATATTAAAACTTAAGAAAGTGAAAGAGTTTTCTGGAAAGGAAACTTTAAGTATGGGAAAAATATATCTGTAAATTGCCAATGTATAAAATTGACTTTAGTATCTTGTGGGAACTCCCTGCAATTAGAGTATTGTATTTGAATAGTTGAATTAGTACATGCTTTCAATTTATTTAACGCCATATTATCGACATGAAATATAAATATAAAGTCATTTATTTAAAACACATTCTTTCTCATAGCCTTAATCAAAATTTTAGTAATAATACATGCATTGGAGTATACCATAGGTTCCCAAATTGGTCGGAAGTCATACTACAAGAAGAACTGATAGAAATAATGATTGATGAAGAACTGAAGGTGCAGTTGAGAAAGGGGTCTCAGCAATTTTGGCTTCAGAGAGACATTATGGACTATCGCAAGAAGGTTCTTGGTAGCTTTACCATCTTTATTCCTTCAGAAAAGGGGTATCAGTGCGGTTGCCATTCTTTTTACAAAAAAAATAATAGATTAGAAGTTACATGGCGAGGAGATTTAATGTTCAATCTGACTAATTTGAAGCCAAATATTGAAAATTTGCTATCAAAGCATCAGACCAATCCCTCCCACTAAAACTATTGATTTTTTTTTAGTGAATGTTACTATATTTGCATTTTGTATGTTTCTATTTATAAAGGTATACAGTGAAACCTCGATATAACGGACCCCTGTTTAACGGATTTCGGATATAACGGACAAAAAATCCGGTCAAATGTAAAAATTCAATATTAGCAAGGCAGGGGGTCTACGAAAAACAGGAAAACTCGACAAGGGGTCGACGGGACAAAAAGTTTGGGAGTCTCTGGTGTATACAGTCATGTATGCAATGCATTTATTATTTAATACTTTACAAGACTATTTATCTTATAGAAGTGTTAATTTATATTTTGATAATATTTCAGAGGCTATGTGTGCCAAGTCAGCCATTATACTGAATCAAAACGATGACATGATTTTTTTGAATCTATGATGCAGGCGTTGCGCGACATGACAGGCTTCGGTCGTGTCGCACTTCCTTGGCAGGGCTCACAATGGTCGGGCTGCGGTCGGGCGAGATGGAAAGGCCCGCTGGACGCGCACCGGAAGTGGCAGGGCGCGCCCCAGACGGACCGCAGCGCGCATCTTCCCTCGCCGCCGCAAGGTCAGATGCCTGTAAATGGACATCACGTGCGCCCGTGATCGAATAACTTAATTACTGCGAATACTAGTTTCTCAGAAGCGTAGAAGGGATAGTGTATTTCGTATGCTTAAAACGAATTAACAAGAAAACATGGCGATTTAAAAAAATCTGGTATCACCCAAACAGGACAAACATGGACATCGCTATATAAAACTGTTGCCTGTACAAACGCAGCGACACAACTTGCGACCGATTTGCAGTCAGCCAATAGAGTCCCCTTAGTCCCCAAAGTCTATTGGCTAGTTGCGAGTCGGTTGCAACTCTTCTTTTTGTCAGGAGACTGTATTCTTTGGTGCCTTGTGTCACCATGGGGATTCAATGTGGTGAGGGGGAGTTGAAATGGCATTGGGCCTATTAGTGTTATGACAGCTCTCGAGGTTGTAGTCGAGGAGGGATGTGATTCAGGGTTTCGGGACTAGAGTAATGGAATTTTAGAAGAAGTACGCGAGATCGATGATGACCTTCTGGTACTTCTGCAAGTTGTGCTGTGACGTGTGTAGTGAAAAACAATAACAAAAAACATCCAAAATAAAGAGACGTATTGGCTGATAGCAAACCGGTAGCATGTCGTATCGCTAAGTGTGTAGAGGACATCGAACTAGCAAAGAGTATTCGTAAAAACCAATTTAATTAAAAGGGATGCAGCTCTTTGATGTTTGATTTCAAAACAGTAATTGTTATATTGTACTGAGTCGCATGCAGTTTTATATTGGTTGCATTGTACCGAGGCGATCTTTCGAGTCCAGCGTCCCAGCCGAAGTGCATCGGTCGAGTCACTCATATTATCATGAATTCTACAGCGCGTTGGTCGCGGTCGGATGCAATGTTTTGCAATTACACACGGACTTAATACGTCCATTGTACTTCATAGTAAAATAACAGCGACTCTGTTATATTACTATGAATTGCTACGACCTAGTCAAGTGTGATCCTACCTAAAATTGACTTGGCGATGTGAATTCAAGGCAGAAAACGAAGATTAGGTAAAAAACAGTGCTTCAAGATTTAAATGCATTTTACATCTAATTCTTACGTACAACAGATTTACTAAAAATTAAAAAGATAGACAGTAACACACAAGCCAATTGGTTTATCTGGAGTGGTTCAAATTAAGATATTTGGTATACATAATATACTACTTACTACTCCGTGTGTTATTTTTAAAATTGTTTCTACTAAGTAAAATATTGATAGCTTTATATTATATACAAATAATACTATTGAATCAATGATCTAAAATTTGATAATTTAGCACATATTTGTATATCGCAACAACACATGACTTTTGAGGTCATTGACTTCTTTTATTTGTTTCAGACTTAAGTGTTATTATCGTGCAGTGTAATTAAACTAATTTGTTTTATTTTTCTTAATGGAGTCTTTATATTGCACCGTGAATTTTTTCAGAGTTGGCAGTAAACGTAAGAAATGTGCATATCTAGTACTAACAGCTTTACAAGCTTGACGGCTAAGCAAATTTAAGATTAGAAAAAATACTCTACACAGTAAGGAGATTTGATTATTCACAGAGAGGGTGACGCCGAGGAGACGTCTAGCCGCGATACGGAAAAGCATTTTAAATAGCCGCGTAAAAATTAGCACAAAAGTATTTTTCGTGTGTTTTGTTGCTAATAAAGAAAGAATGCGAAGTACGCCGTGAACGGAGAGCAGAAATAAGTTGGACGAAATATTTACGGCCCGGCCCGCCTACCTCGCGGGCGCTCTATTTC
Source organism: Atopsyche davidsoni (assembly GCA_022113835.1). Classification (NCBI taxonomy): domain Eukaryota; kingdom Metazoa; phylum Arthropoda; class Insecta; order Trichoptera; family Hydrobiosidae; genus Atopsyche; species Atopsyche davidsoni. The sequence goes on from JAILWY010000001.1 coordinate 5,635,061, forward strand.
AGGAACCCGGACGTCTGCGGCCAAAGGTAAGAGGCGAACACGGAAGTGACCGGAATAGCCCCGCCAGCGCCCATCGCAGCGCCACACACACACACACACACACACATATATATGTAAATATATATATGTATAATATATATAACCCCCCCACCCCCCCCCCCTCTCCCCATTCTGTTGCTTGTCCATGGCTGCCATTCTGTACCCTGAGCGTGTGTAAGGAATCGGTAGTGGAGCAGTGGAATGATTGTGGAGGGATGTGCTCTGAAAGCACCTTGTCGAGATGGGGGGATCCTGCTATTGTTTCTGCACCTTACTGCAGAAGGAGTATCATATATAAACACCAGAGCTTTGTAAGGAAGGGATTATATAATAAAGGTATCGGGCAGCAGCAATATTCCAATATAAAACTGCGGTGTAGAAGGACTCGGGGATCCACTGCACTATTGTTTCCTTAGAAAACCATGAACACTAATTCAGCACAAATTTATGCTCAGTGAGATGGTCGCCAACCTCCTCTGAGGAGAGGCACCCGATGAAGAAGAATATATATCGACCCACAACCCCCGTGACAAATTGGTTATATTTGTAATACTTTAGTGAAATGACTAGATTACGTTATTTTTCCTTTGTAACGCTGTGAGAAGCCCCTGAATAAAGATAATAGCAATATTTTGCCTCTCAAGACATTTATTTTTATTAATCGATTTGCATATGAAACGACGAGAATATTCACCATCTATTTTGGTGTTTTATTGACGTTTCTTGTGTAAATCGTTTGTAAATTTTGTTTACAAATTTAAACTGGAGGTTGATTTATGCGGTTCAATTAAAAATATTTATTAACAATTATTGGAGACTGAATCTAAGCGTGAAAACGTGTTGTTTGTCCTAAAATCTAAAATGTACTGTATTTAAATAACTAATGACCGTACGGCTAGGTGATTACGAGTTTTAGAGCTTTCGCTTTTCGAGTCTAATGTCTATTAGTGTAATGAGTCGCTTACAAAAAAAATCGTAATTATCAAGCTATTTTGGATTTTTGTATTGAACTATGTTATTTTTTCTGTTTAACCTAGTAATGTAAAATAATAATAAAGCTGTTCCTGAAAAGAAAAAAATATTGTTGGTGACCAAAAGCTGTTAGATGTGAAATTAACAAAAAAAAGTATGTACTGTGCATCAAGATTAAGTATTTAATAAAAATATAATTCATTAATTATGTGCTGCCCACACAAGCAGCAAAACATTATATCTTAAAATACTTTTCAAAAAAATTTAAAATACACATTTAAAGTTGAAATACTATACATATATTTGTATAGAAAGCATGCCAAAAGGTTGCATAGTACAAATAAGTAAGTTATGTGATATATTCGTTTTTTTTATACTCAATGTACAGAAAGTGCTTAGATTTTGAGCTAACTATACACAACTATACTTTTTTATAGGTAATGTCGATTATTACTCAATTTATAAAGGTGTACGGTTAGACACCATACCAATAAAGGTTAATGCAAAGTGAATCATTCGCAAATGCTTGTTTTTTATTTTTATATTTATAGACTTGCACTTGTATTTGTAGTTTAAATACACATAAAAAACATTACCATAAAATAAATAAATTGCCGGTTAAGTAATTTCCTCGTTCCAGCGTTGATGTTATGTAAAACATATACTATTGTTGACGTTGGTATTCTGTTGACCAAGCGACGAAGGCAAATGCTTACAATCTAGTATTATGAAAACACTTGGAAAACATGTTAAAATCATTGCTAACGAGTGAGAGTCCGCGGTTTCCGCCGGAAGTTCACATCAGGCGGGCATTCCAAGCCGAAGGAAATTCTAACCCGAGAAAAATATCAATGATATCATTCTAATACCGTGTACTCGTTTTTGTAATGTTCTGAGGCTAGGATGCGGTTTCAGACCATCCAGGAAGTGCGAGTAGACACTCGCGTTTCAAGAAGTGGATAAAATTTGCAGATATCGCGCTTTGCGGGCGCGGACTTCGTACGTGGAATTTCAGTTATGGTTGAGAATATACCCAGAAAGTAGGCTTTAAATGCATCAAAAGTAATGCCATAATATATACTAGATTCATTTATTGAATTATTTCTTAACCCCTTAAGTATATATCAGTACAGCGCACTTTTTCAAAGTACAGTTAACGTGATATTTTTTTCTGATGATGCCATGTTATTCTGCTGAAATAGCTCAATGAAATCTGTGAAAACATTTTTTGTTCAATTTAAGTGGTTTTCACAACCCAGCTTAGATCAAAATCACATAGTAAATGTGATGCGTTTTATGGGCCATCTTCGTCCCGGGGGAGACCCTGGCGGGGGTGAAGGACCCAGCCCCTATATAAAGATAGAATGGATCGGAAACGACTCGAAATAAATATATGTCACTAAGCCTCAATTAAAATTTATTTTCTAGAATTATATAGTTTTTTAATGCTCAAACCAACATCGAATCGTTTGTGTGTTTCTCTGTCAACCATTGATTCTTTATATCAGTGTGGACATAAATATTATACCGCAAATACTTTTTATCAAAATTCTAGAATATTTTTACAGAATTTTTAATGCGCAACATACGAGCTGCATTATTCACTGTCTAATTAAAAAAAATACTCATTTTTTTATCGCGAGTCTTTAAATAACATAAAAATATTTGATAAGGGAACGAAGAGAGGCATTTCATCCGGAGTGACTTTCCATACTGAGTGATAAGGCTCTGTTATTTATAAGACTTGTCGACGCTCCCGGATGTCCGTCCGCGCACAAGTGTATCGAAGGTTATCTCAGTCGGCACGGCGGCAGACTAAATGTCATTCGTAGGCGGAAATCACTGCGATTAGTATTATGTTTCAATTTACTTGCCATTTTGAAGAGTTTACGGGCATCGAAGTTAAAATACTAGACTAGAATCAATACATAAGTTGATGCTATCTATAATATAGCTGTGTAAAGTTCACTCAAATTACTTAAATTGACGCTAAATTTATCAAATATTACTTCATAATGTATCTACAGTAGTTCTTACGAGATATAATATTATGCTTTAATTTATTAAATCGATTAACTGTAGAAACGTTTATTTACATAAATTAACGAAACCGGTAGCATCAAATAAAAACATGGTGGAATAACACATTTTTTTATACTAAAAGATTTTAATGATATTCGATCAAAATTTTATGTAAAAAATATAAAGTAAGATATGATACTAACAAATGTATACTGAATTTTTTAATTATTTATAATAATGCATGATTACAATTAAAAAAATATTTTTTTACATGTTTTTTAAAGTATCGACCATCCGCGTGGCATCATATACCTTTTGACAGCCAAATTTCAGGGGCTTAATAAATAAAATGAATTATCGGTATTTTTTATAAATGGTTTTACTGTAACTAATCACGGGTCTATAAAAGGTGAAGTGTTTTATTATTATTAAATCGCGCTTATCTAAATCCTTCGACCGGATGTGAGTCTCTGGCCACGACACAAGTCGCGGCTTATCTGCTCAACCTGATTACTCGATTACTAAGCGAATTCGGATGCACACGGCGTAATTTTTTTAATCAGCAATGACGTCACTTGTAACATGATACTGTCTTTGCTAGACGATAAGATTACCCGGAAAAGGCCACCATCGGTACAAATGTCAGCGCGGACACGATCATTTCCGGATCGAAAAATAATGCATTCACGACTCTTGGGTACGTGAAAAATAGTCGAAGTTAGATAATGTGTAGATAACCTATTACTTAAAATATAAAACTTCAGGGACTTTTATGTAACATTTATAGTAAATACCCTGGTTTTTTTTTGCAAAAATACACTGTTTTTTTATTTTTGTTACAACTGCTATCGGGAATTACCTTGGTTGTATTAAAAAAAATCAATACGAGAGATATTACGATACAAGAGAGCAATTGATAAAGCTGGGTCATAGGAATATAAAGAAAGCAAAACAATATTAAAAACCGAAAGGGATTTTATCTCGATACTTAGATTTTAAGCATTTCAGCCTTTTCATTTGTACTTTTTATGTTTAGAGAGTACATTTAAGTATTATTTTTTTGTCATTTTGAGCGTCCTGAGTACATTTTATATCATGATATCATGTTAAAAAAATGCCTTCAAGGGAATATAACCATGGTGAATTCATAAGTTGAATAAAGATTGTAATATCTATACATACGCTTAATTCGTTTTCGATCCGAAATAAAACTGTTTATATATAAATAATATTTATGAAGCAATTTCGTTGTTTGCTGATAAATTATTTCATCTGAAAACGTGTCGTTTGCGATGTCCATTAAGTTGATGACCAGTCTTTTGAAAATATTTTTTTACTTGCAGATAAAATTGAATTCCCTGAGAGGCATTTTTTGGGTGGCTGTAGACAAGTCGGCAGCCGTGGCGCGGCATAATGGCCGGCTGCGGGAGTGGTCCGCCCCTGCCGGAAATGAGAGAGCCAGAAGTGCGGACAGGGGGTGGAGAGGAAATGAAGTGAGGGGGTTAAAGTGGAAAGGTCACCGGTTCGTATGCAGATCAGCAGTGTTAAAATGAAGTTTTTAATGGATTTGAATTTGTTATACTAGGCTACAGAAGTAATTGAATTCATTCCACGTTTACGCTTTTTTTCTTTAATATTTAATTATCAATTTGTTTTTGACATGTCATACAAATTAATGTACCATCATTAATGTTAGATTACATATAATTATTGAAAAAAAAAAATTTACTAAATTTATATTAAAACGACAAAAACATCTGATAGTAAATAACAATATAAATTAATTCATTATGATTTTTAATAATATGTGTGTTATAATATATTAATATCTCAAGGATGTGTAACACACATACATTCTTCTATAACTCCTTTTGGTTTCTTCCCTTCGGTGTTCAGTGATACTGGACGCAAAAAGCTATAAAATTTTCACCCACAGCCGTTAAGGCCGTGGCCGAACTTCCGGTGTGAAAACTGGCAAGATCTGTGCAGGAAACGCCGGAAGGGCTGCCGGCGGAAGCGGAAGCGAGCCCCACAGGAAACGAACCGTTTTCCATTTTTGAATACTACTGCACAAGGATCTAAGGCGGATTAATTTTTTTACGCAAAGCACAACTAAAGCACTCTTGAAATGCCGAAAGAATTATATATGGCAATCTATCTATAAAACAAATTGTATTAACATTGCGATACGTTTGTTATTATTTATTTACTTATAAACAAAAAGAAATGAGTTTTTGCTTTACATGGCCTTTTTTACAATAAAATTTTGATTATTTTTTTCCTGTGTCAAAAATAAAACTCATATTACAGTCGAAAAATTGTTTTTTTTTTATATTTGATTGAATTGATATAAACTGATACGTTTCCCTAATCTTATCAGTGGATATTGGTTTATAAATAATATTTATGTGTAAAAAAGTAATAAGTTTATTAAGAGTTGAAGGAATTCAAGGCAGGAAATGAGAGTGTGATAAGTAAAAAATAATAATTTGAAACAACTTTAATAATATCTAGCACGAAGTCTCTAAACGAAAGCAAGACATTAAATAGGAAACGCGGCATGTTATTTTCTTCATAAAAGCATTTCCGGTCCACTTATGACTGACTTCCGGCTATCAAATCTTCGTAGACGCACATGTGGCTTGCCCCACTGCTTCCCAACTTGTGAGGCGCAACATTTAAAGCGCGGAACAGAGCCCCACTGGGCCTTATAAATATAAAAAAATAATAAATATATATGGGCTTTATGTATTGAAATTGTATATTTACTTGCAAATAGTCTTAACTCACTTTTTGCTCATTCTGGTTTTATTTTTTAAAAAATGTGAAAATACGTTGCCATAAGTATGCAATAGTTTTTCAAGCTATGTTTTTATTATTTTAATAAGTATTTTCTTCTTATTTATATTTTAAGAAATTCAATATTTTTGACAGAGAGTACTTGGTGGAATTCCATTTTAATATTTTTTAGTAAAATATTTGAGTGATTTTCCACATGTTCGTTTTTATTTGTGACCGGTTTCGCCAACCTTTCACTTGGGCATTATCAGACATCAGAATCTAACAGAATCTGTTGGATAATGCTAACGTTAAAGGTTGGCGAAATCGGTCACAAATTAACACGAACATGTGGAAAATCACTCAAGTATTTTACTCAAAAATATTATATATATTTTACTCAAACAAAATCAAATTTAAATTGTCTCTTAGTCTCGCAGTTATCAGTGTTGCATCGTCTCTATTTTTTTTAACATTTGGTACATATACTCAGTGTCTAGATATTTCTTTCCAAAGCCCAATTTTAACAAATTTAATTTTTTCATACGATCATATAGACAATATTAATTTTTTTGTTTGCTCATAATCTAAACTAATCGACAGATAAACTACGATATCAATTTGATAAATATCAGTGCTTCTGTTAAAGGGCAGAGATGCCTATAGGTTTAGGAAACCCTTGGAGCCTCGGTTAGCCGTGAAGTTGCAGTTTGTGCATAATGCAGTGGGGGTAAGGGGAGGAGGGGGAGGGGGCGGGTTAATGCACCGAGTCAAAATAAACAGCGGAGCGCTCCGCCAGACTTATTTGATCTCAGATCAGGGAAGTTAGCACAACCCGTGATTAACATTGCGTCGAATTAATGCAAACCAAAGCAACTTTGATAATTTATGATTTCGATAATATTATATTTCCAATCAAAGTACTTATTGTATATAAAAATGCAATGTTTACAAGTTATTCGATACTTTATAAAAACTACTTTGATTAACACAATTAAGCATTTAATAATCTGCGTATATATTTATCTCCAAGTGCTTCTTCTTAGAGGAGGATAGTGACCATTTCAATGAACGAATGTTTGTCCTTAGCTAGTTTTAATGTATAATCGATTCCAGCCACTTGTGTTTCTTTCACACAGCTGCAGTAGCTTATATTTTGATGAGAAAAAAAAAAACGCTGTTTTGATGATTTAATTTGAAATATAGGTAGCAAGTCAGCAAAACGGCGGCTTTTGGAAGCCGAAAAATGTTTTTACAGCTTGTTAACAATTTCTTTTATTGATCAGCGCTCCAGAAACCGGGCGTGATAAATGTATGTGTATTTTTACGTATTGCATGCCGCTAAAAATAAAGTTCGCAGAATCCTGTTTATTTTATGCCACTAATAAAGAAGTGGTTTTCACAGCCTGCTTAGGATTCCCCATTTTACAAATTCACCTCGCCTTCGAAAACAATAAAGCTCTTGTTACGTGTTAGCACTTCGTCATTAAGTTTTTAAACCACTTTTATCGCTATATACTCTTGTAACGAAATATAAACCCAAGGAACCATTATAATTTATGTTTAAAATTCTATTTAATTTAAAATCGTTGTATTACTATTATAGTTTTCTTTGAAATCATATTACATCTTATCTTCGATTTTTAATACTTTAATGACAATATTTCTCACCTATACTCAAATTATCTTGGGTGACATAAATGCGAAGAATTACATTATTAGCATTTATATATATTTACGTACCTATGCTATTTTACTTTATAACGTTATTATAGAAACCATGAATTATTTGGGTCACTATTACTTATGCATTACGTATATTAAGGCTTGTTTAATTTTAATCAGAGTATAATAAACGATAGCCTACGGTGCGCACAGGTATTTTCAGATGTGTTTTACGCTTCACAATAAACTTGGCAGCGCTGTATATTTTGCAATGAGCATTGTTGCATTTTTTTATTTATTTTATAATATCGTAGTTTTAATGTTTTAGTCACCATTTTTATGGTTGGTTTTAAGAGGTTATTCAAACTAATTGTTTGTTTAGGTCTTAAAATGTTAGCATCGTGCTGCACAGATTTGATGAAAATAAATAAAAAACTTATTAGTTTTTTTTATTATGGGGGTGCAATATTAGATAGAACAGAATATGCATTGAAATAGCAATATATTAAAAAAGTCCATTGAAAATATAAAAATGCTTTACACTTTTAATATAATATAATTTTATATGTAAAAATCTTTGTAAGAATTCTGTGAGTACGGTTTAAATTAAATCATTGAGTATTTACTCTGTTTTTCTTTCTTCGTAGATAATATACGCGCGTATTCATTGAAAATAAGAGGTATTACAAGCCGCCATTGGATGAACACCTTCCTGCGATTTCTAGACCGGATATCCGGATGAACGTATTACTGCGTATGAGTACGAACGTTACCGTTAAGATCCCACCGTGATGCAGCAATTATGGAAAAAGAGTGACACTTTAAATACCGTATTAAAGAGCATTCCCAAACTGTAGGTCTGTTGAAGTAAGAAATTTATTTTAAAGAAGAATCTTTTGTGTGATAGTAAAAAGTAAGTACGCCGAAGTTCCAGAGTGTTTTTTTTTTTTTTGATAATAAGATTAGCAGTGAAAGGAAAATATTGTTAATATTACCGCATCGTGTCGACTCTTGAACTTTGCATGCTTGTTCTATAAAAAAACTCGTGAATTTTTGCAATGTGGTAGCATATTAATTATTTATGCGCTTACCACGGTCTCCACTTATTGCAAAGAGCAAAAAAATATATAGAAATAACTCCCTTTGGTTTCTGAAGGGTTGACAAGAGAAAACAATATTCACAGCTGATTTAAGTTTTTTTGTAACGATGCAAATGCCGTAGACGTATTGTGCTGGACAATGCCACAGATACAGATACAGATTACAGATGCAGTATATGTTTTGAGACTTCAATCTTACCATGAATGTTTTAGGAATTCTGGATCAAATATTAAAAAGTCTGAGGGAAAGATTATGGTATCAAGATGGTAGTGTTTTGAATCAAAGTCAAGATTTTGTGCTGAATATTAGAAGAATTTGTTTTTTTGTTGTTGTAAAAACAGTATAATTAAATTTCAACCGATTATTTTACGGTATTTTAAAACTAATTTCTATGAATGCCGTTATGCTGAAATTGATATACAGCTGTAAAGCGTGCATAAATTATTAAAAAAATAAATTACTTTTAATTTTACGAGTATTTTTTGCATTTGAAATTAGTCCAGTTGCGTGCTCAGTAAGAAGTGAGATTATTCTATTTTTCGGTTATTTAGATCATGAATGTAGCAAAAGGTAAAATTTATAGAATATCGAAATGTATTTGCGATTATCTCTATAAATAAGTATTTGTAGAGATATTTGGCCGTTGTCTATAGACTGAAGGGTAAAGGTCTTGCCCCATTGGGATTTGGGCATTATCATAATTTTGTGATCAAGTAAGTAGGTCGTATTGACTATGACGGTCAATGATCCTGATGATTGCACCGCCCATTGCCACTTTCTGTTTTTCTTTGTTGGATGTAGTTATATTAAATATTGCTTCGAATTTTAATTTTTTCATTTAAAAATGTATCACAAAACTTTGTGAACTATTGATTTCCATATTTCACATAATATACAGCAGAAATTTATATTTTATATACCTTTCGATTATACCTTATACGAAATACATTCAACGAATTGAAGTGGCATGTGAAAAAAAAGTTACGCAAAGTTTACATGATTACTCACGGCACAAATGAATAAAATTAATTTATTGCATCTTTGATGATCTCATTATATTATATCTTGTAGAGTAATATATTTTGTTGTACATTTTTAGAAATAAAAATATAAAATGAATCGCTTAAAGACCACTCAAAGATTTTACTGGTAAATTGATTATTCTTTTGACCAATGCAATTGTCGTCATGGTCTATAAAACCGATGTCCGATGTACTATCTAAATAAAACCATAAGAATTAAATTAACTTTATTATCTAAGCACTATTATAACATTCATCAGTTAAAGCCACACATATTAAAATTTTAATTGTTTTTTTGTGTGAAAATTTCTAAGTAGGCTTTTTTTTATTAACATAATGGCTTTGGTATAATTCATTATTTGCGTTGTATTTGGTTACGTATTATTGACAGAGTCTGAGGTGATAATGAGTATGTTCGGATGTTGTATAATCGGAGAATGTATTATAAATGATATCTTGTAAATGATTTTTTTACGTGTGTTTATACTAAACAATGATTTATGACCCGCAATACAATTAAGAAACACTACGTGCGAATCTATTGTAGTTATAGCCCGAATAGCAATTTGTTTATGTTTTGATTATGTAAAAGCAACTTAGTTGCTGAACGATTGATTGGAAGTACGTTTAGCTATCTATGTGATAACACAATGCGTTTTCAAATAATGTCGCAATTTGAATAACGGATTCATAAAAATAAACCACAAGAAATGTTTCTTCTATGATTTAATTTAAGAAACTTAATTTTTCAGACATCTGTTTTCCATTTTAAAGTGGTATAGGTGGCCTTGAAAAAATAATAGTGATAGGTCAGTGACAAAAGCTTGTAAAGTTATTACGGAAAATAGTTATATAAAAAACAATCCTAGAAATTTGATTGACCAATAAAATATTTAAAAAACTTAGCAAGGAAATAAACTTCGAACAAAATATGCACGTTTTTTCCCTTCTGTCTTATAATTCAAGAAGCGACTTTGTGACAGGTCCATGGTTTTCCCAAGCGATTACATGCTCCGCTCTCAAACTTCCGCGGGATTGATCAACACAAAGAGCAATGTCCTTCGAGACTCATGTTTCGTTGCATATTTCAAGACGTTAACAAACGATTGCACATGGGATACGAACCTGCATTGTGCACAACGCGGAGGGATATCAAATAGGATGTGACGGTATCACACATCTATAAACTGAAATTCAAGAATTGTGATTGCTAAGTTAGCTGCCTAGTGATAATGTAACGGATGATTGATGTTCCTAAACGACGATAAAAACCGGGTAAAACCCGACGCGTTCCTATAATAAAATAATGATATGATCATTTTTCGTGTTGGGCAGCGACAATATCGCTTGTCTCTAATTTACAGTTCCTCATAATCACACGCGTGTGGTCTGTTTTGCGGCTATTTCCGTGTACACTGACCGGAATTAATAAAACGCTTTGTTCGTCTGTCCACACTCGCTTAGTGTGTACTTTGTTGTTATAATGGTATTTATATGCGCGATGACACACTGATTCGATTGTGAATATCAAATTTAATTTTAGCAAAAAATTATAAAAGAATTAGCCCCAAGTCTCAATAGAACTCCCCGGAACATCGGTGGAATAAAAAAATAAATTTTGTACAATTTTACGTATCCAATTTTATCAATTGATCCCTGCTAGGAGCTGTCTCAAATACAGAACTATTTAGCTAAACCACGATGAAGTCCTCGAGTCGATATATATATGTATAATACATCTTATTTATAAGATTTGACCAAAACTGACCAGTCTAAGTTAAAAATAGTTTAAGCAATAAGGATAACTAGCTGGCACTAGCTTGAGGCAGTTCATAAATCACAGCAAAATATTACGCGTTATAATGTATATGCAGTAAGCTCATAATTTATATACGAAATGGCGCAGACACATTCTGTTAACCGAACAATACCTATAATTAATTTCTTAATCAATAAATACACTCGTAATATTTTACGCTCTATTGAATTTGATTTTATAAACGCTGAATCAGAACCTGTGAGAAAAAGCGTTTTTTTTTTTTCTTGTGGCCATATTCGTTCGCCATCTTTGTTATTTCCGATCCAGAGCCCGAGTCTTTGTCTGAAAATAAACAAAAGCGTTGCGGAGGCGCCCGCGCGGCCCGGCTCGCTTCCTGCGATAGGCGCGCGGCCGTGACATCATCTGCCGGATCTGCGTCCGCGTTCCGAGAAGGCGGTGACGTCACGCGCCTGAAATGTGAGCGGCCAGTCTGCCCCGTGTCAACAACGGCGTCTTTAAAAATACCCGTCGAGCTTTGAGAGTGAACAAAAGCCCTCCGCGTTGCAGCAGGTCATCGTCGATCTCGCGTACTTCTTCCACGTGTCCCTCCTCGCTGCCTCAAGGGCCTAGTCTGCGTAATCGCGATTTTTTGATCATTTTCTAGTCCGTTTTGCGAAAAATCCACTGCACCAATCGAAGAAATTTAAATGCAAAAAGTTAGATATATCCTTTCTTCCGAATAAAATATATTTTTATTTCTTATAAATTTACTATTAATATGATAAATATGTGTTTTTCCGATTGAAGTGTAGGAATTTGGAAATTCGTCATGTCCCTGCTCTAAGAGTCCTAAACATTTAAAACTATTTTTTTCAATTGGAATTAAAAGATTTAATATACTCGTGAACCTTGTGCGATTTATTAGTTTAAAAATTAAAAAAAAAATAAATCTTTAACAAACTTTGGTTTTGAAAAGTCGTCATTTTATCCAATTTTTCAACATCTTCAAGATTTTATTTTACCCTGAAAATGGACGTTAATTAAATAATAAAAAATAGATAAATATATTTTACAGTTTTTTCAATATTCTGTAAAAAAATCAACTTTCGATATAGCAAAACAATGTGACAATTAAATTAATTAAATTAGACTAAGGCAGACTAGGCCCTTAAGGCAGTTGCTCCCTTGCCTCCGGTGTCCAACCGGACACCACAGTCACTCCATTACCTGGCGAAATCGTGTCATTTAATTAATTCAATGGTCACTTTATTTTTCTTTATCGAAAGTTGATTTTTTTTACAGAGTATTGAGAAAACTATAAATTATATTTATCTATTTTTTATTATTTAATTAACGTCCATTTTCGGGGTAAAATAAAATCTTGAAGATGTTGAATAATTGGATAAATTGGCGACTTTTCAAAACCAAAGTTTGTTAAAGATTTTTTTTTTTTTAATTTTTAAATTAATAAGCGCGTGGTTTATATTTAACCTTTTAATTCAAATTAAAAAAAAGACATTTGAATGTTTAGGATTCTTGGAAAATGTACCAGACGAATCTCCAAATTCCTACACTTCAATCGGAAAAACACATATTTATCATATTGAAAGTGAATTTACAAGAAATAAAAATATATTCTGTTCGGAAGAAGGGATGTATCTATCTTTTTGCATTTAATTTTTTTTGATCGGTGCAGTCGATTTTTCGCAAAACGGACCAGAAAATGATCTGGGCTCAAAGCCATCGCAACTCCCCCTCACCACAATGAATCCCCGTGGTGACACAAGAAACCGAAGAACACAGTCTCCTGACAAAGAAAATAAACACTTTGCGACACAACTTGCGACCGAGCCGATAGCGTCCTACTTTGCATTATTTACTTAGGCAAAACCATACCCAACATAAAGGGTCGTCGTTGGCTGATTGCAAATCGGTCGCAAGTCGCAAAAACACCTGTGGTGTAAAATTTGGTATATGTAACGGCAGCGATTTTATTTGAAGTAAATAATTTGAATGCGCCAGCAACATACGCTGTGACACAACCGATAACCGAATGGTAACAGCCTAATAGTGTCTCGTTTGGGTTGTTTACTAATAATAAAAAACACCCTAATTAACAGACGGCTATTGATTAATTACTACACGATGGCCAGTTTTGTCGCAGCGTATACACAATTCTTCAATGGAGAATTGATACTGGATTAAACGGGATTTTTAGCTTAACGTGAAATAGATTGACACATAGCTATCGTTTCACATAGATTAAACAGAGTAACCATGTAATTACTAGATCTAATACAGTTCGAATAGTCAAATGTTTGATCGAGATAGCTTTCGCTTCAAATACCCCATCGGAAACTCAATGGCGTTTTGTTTTATTTGGATAGTCTTCGTAACTAGCCGATGAAAATCGAAGATAAGATAATATAATATTCGATTAATAAAAACAATAGGCTAAAAAATATTTGCCAACCAATTCTTAGTTGATCAAATTATTCATTTAAGTTTCGTGTAAATTTTCATGAAACATCTTAGGGTCTATAAAAAATCGGATGGATCTCTACACTGGATCAATTGTATATACAAATATGACGCTATATGAAAAATGATTTTATCATCAGCTGTATAATATGTGTTCAGTCTAAACATAATATTCAAAAGCCACTTTTAATACACGGAGCAACACAACTACCAACTGAATTGCAATTAGTCAATAGCGTCTCATTATTTTGGGTGTTTTTTTTTATGGTTTTGCCTAAGTTAATAACGCAAAAGAAGACACTATCGGTTACTTACCATTCGGTTGTCAGTTATGTCGCAGCGTGTGTAGAGAGCAAAGGTAAAATGCTGCGCGTATTTTTTACAAAAGTTTCCAGCCTTTTTTCGTGACTTCGGAGAATCGGTAAAACCAGAACATAATAACGAATGGGTGTATTTGTTCGAGCAACGAGGCTCTAGAATATTACCTGTTTTTTGTTTGTATTCCCCAGGCACTGCTGGCCTCACGTATTGGTTATTGGGGCAGCGGTCGATACAGTCATTGTTACAATAATTACTGCACACAACACCGGATAATGATTATTGATTACGTAATGTATTTTTATATAACACCAAATATACATTCGGTGAATAATTTATGTCAGTGCATTAAAAATACGACAATGACGCGCAACACAATAAAGATTTGCTTTAATGTGAATAAATGTTTAAGTATGTTTGTACAAATGAACACTTAAAAAAAAAGGATTTACAACTTGATCAACTCAAGTAATTAGTTTAATTTGAAATCACGTCGTTGGGGGTTTCTGAATGTTAATAAGAGTTTTATTAATATTATTATCATTTACTTCAGAATGTCGGTCCTTGCACATATTAAGCATTTGTTTGCATATAAATTTAATTTAACACAAAATTTATTGATCAAAATAGATCTGAACAAAAATTATAAAATGGTTTTTATTATAATTTATATAATAGATTATACAACAATAATGCACTTCTTCAATAAAATAGCCAACTGGTTAAGAAATTACGATGAGGTCTTTTCAGATATCATGAGCCATTGAATAGCAAAATTGCTAATAAACTAAACATGATATTTGTTTTGTATTGATCTTTGCTGTCGTTGATACTTCTAGAGTGAATGATTAATTTAAGTTATGTGGCATCTATTATTTCCCTTTGTTAGAACTTGCAAGATTTTTTTTTCATAAATGTTAATCTGTAAATTCTGTGGTCAAGTTTATTAAAATATATTTTATTTATTTAAAGTATTTGACGTGTGCTGTGGTTCTTCGTTCAATAGTTTTTTTGTAAATTTTAATATTACGTCCTAACACATGAGGTAAGAGATTGCAAAAAGGCATGATTTTTTTGCGTTTGGAGGAAGTAGATAACGAATGACGTGACTGTATTAAAAAAAATGTACTAAAAATATTTTTAACCAAAACCTGTTAAGATTTTTGCTGGATGAAAAATAATTCACACTTGTTTTTTAACATATCAGATAATTAGTATAATAATAATAATAAACTTTATTTTTACTATTCGGATCCTTAAAGTATGGAAAATTATCGATAGCAAAGTAGATAGATAGCATTTTTAGATGCCAGTTCATATTTGCGTTCATTTGTTATAAAAAAAAATTTACATTATAAATCATGTGGTTTACAAATTCTTTACTTAAACATATGTAAAAAGTGCTGTTTTTTTAAAACAAGGATTAACATAAAATGGCTAATGCTTTGCGTTTTCTTAGCAGAACTGTGTAGATATATATCAATTTGGGGTTTTAATTATCTTTAAATTTATTCATTGAATATATACATGAAATGAACATATATTTATTTCACGTCAAATAACTTATGTTAGTAGCAACATAAGTTGGATTTTTTCTAGTAGCTTCAATAGTACTTTATCTCATAACAATTATCCAGTTTTGCCCGCCTAATATTTTAATAAAAATATATAATATTTGATCTTTATATATTTTTAATGAATCTTATGATTAATTTATACTGTTTCTTAAAAAAAAACAACAAACCTACTGAAGTGTTTGAAATCTGCAAATTCAAGTTACTTTACTTAAAATGCATATACAAACTTAACGATCCTTTTAATATGTTTTTGTAAAAATGTTGTTGAATGATGGTTTCTGTACTTTCATGTTTTCTTATTATTTTGATTTGATGCCTTTTTTGTAAGGCTTGTATGCGCGTTCTTGTATACATGACATAATTTGTTTGAAAGTTGGTTTATATAAAAAAATGCACAAAAGGATTGAAGTATCATGTTTTGTTCTGTCACATCGAATGCCCGTGGTTTAATATCAAGGAATGTGGAAATTCTAGCAGGACTTTCCACCGCAGTGAATGAAGCCTAGAATGCACATTGATAAGAGAAATGTATTCACGTAGACATCTTATCAATTGAATTAAAATGTAAAAATGAGCTATATTGATTTTTCACTTTGCACATATTTTTAAAGCTTTTTAGGGTTTTTATATTTCAACTCACTAAATAAATTAGACACCAGTCCACATGAATCATAGTTATATGACGTTTTATTACGATTTTTATTCACCTGTTCGTTTCAATGCCTAAAAACGTGAAAATGAAATGAAAATACTATGACGTCAATTGACCATGGCTTACGTAAATCTGGTTTTGTAAATGAGTTCGCCATTTTCGCGATCAACGTGCTTTGGTAGTCAAGTTTGCATTTAAAGTAAAATTATTATTTAAAAGCAATTAGTAAGAATAAGTTTATATCACTTCTTAAATGAAAGAAATACTTACTTTTTTGTAAGTTAACCACAGGCTTTGTCATTTAAACCTTTAGTTCAGGAACATTGAGTCATGAATGATTATTGAGGTCACGAAGACGGACAATGCAGTTAATAAAAACAAAACTATTTTAATTTATTATATGTTATAAAACATTGGCAGCGTATAAATTAAATAACCTGTGGTGAAAATGTATTTTAAACAGGAAAGTCTGCTTTTTCGGGAATCTTATCGCGATTATAAATATTTAAAAATGAAACGAAGGAAAAAGCAACCGTACACACGGACAAATAAAAAAAACTGAATTGATTATATTTTTTTGATACGCTTATCCTTATAGAAGTTTTGTTTTCAGGCTTATGTGTTATGTATGTAATTCAACTTCTACAAAATGCAAGCATATACCAATAATAACTGCTCGTAATATTTTATTACCAATTGTATATAGGAATCAAAAATAGACAAGTATGTAAGTGTACATATGCCAAAATTTAAATTGCATAACGAGCTGTAATAGACGCCGTTAATGTATGATCGATGTCAGTCCAGTTCTTCGGTGTTTTCTTGTCCCTTGACCTGCTCAACGCCGGCGGTCCCATTTGTCACAATCAAAACAGCTGGAAGCCAACACCGTGGCGTCAGTCGCCGAGACTGCAGACTTCCGAAACGCTTCTGTCGAAGAAATTATCGCTCAGACAGAAGTGGGTTTTACCAGATACATTTAGATGCTCTGCGGTTTTTATACCACTTTTGAGAATATTTTGTTTTTATTCGTATGCAAAGCACATACGCACTTTACCGATACTGCTATCATAATTTTTTCCGAAATACGACGTTCTTAATGTTTCATAGAAAACAACATATAATTGTACGATACTTATCCCATAGTAATTAATATATGTTCTATAAGTTTTTGAAGAGGGTGTTTTCAGTGCTTTTTAGTGCTTTCATGAGACACCAGGCTTTACCGATTTCATCGATAAGTATTATAATCCTGCAACATCGTTGTTCATTTACAAGGAGTGGGAGAGGTTGCTATTGAAATTTGTGTTAACTGTAGATGTTTGAATATATGTGTTGAGTTTCTTAGATACTGTGTGAATATTTAACTCAAGTTCATTAGTGTTGCGCAAAGATAAATTATATTATACAATTATCATCAAAGCTGTAGAGCATCTCAGTAAGTAAACAGTATTAATCTAGCTGACCGTCTTCTCTACATGTTTTGTTTTCTTTGTATACGACACCCCAAGCATTGTCGTCGGATTTGACAGAAAAAGACTGTAAACACGCTAGTCGGTGATTCATTTGCAGCTGGCTGGATTATGTAGCGCCATTTTCATGCACATCGCATTTACAGCTTTAAAAAAAGGTGACAGCTCTACTTAAAATATATGCTAAAATAAACATGCCACAAATTTTTTTATAAAATTAATTGATTTTTTTTTAAGACAGGTGAATCTAAGTGGCTTAGTTGTATTTTTTTTCTATTGAGCCTGAAGCAGTATGCAGTCATTCACTATTCAACTGATATATATATTTTTGTTAATAAATATTATCTAATTTAATATGAAACACATTTCAATGAGCGGAGATTGTTTAGACATATTTAATTGGTGGTGTTGAAGTGTCAATATCCCCGTGCTGGGATATTGTTTTGTGTACTTGATGCTCCGAGCTTGCTTTGCCCCGAGCATGGGATTTGACCTAGAACTTGAAGCAGCTCAACATTCAAGAATCAGAATCGACTCGTTTAAATGTTTCTTTCTGAAAATGGTGGTCTGTTCCTGTCTTGAAGTTTTGGAGCCGAGGATCAGGAGGTTCCGAGGTGCAAGTGGCGAGGCTGCTGTTGACTTTCCCGCGGGGTAGAGCGGCGGGCTCGGTGTCCTCGCGAGGCGTTGTGTGAGCAACAAACATGCAGACCTACTAATTCTTTCTTCACACATTGTTTCTTCGAATTTCTTACCTGCCGACTGTGTTTCATACACTGCAAATATTTACTGAATCTACGAGGAAATGCTAAATACATGAGCATATTCCCTCATGAAAAACATTTTGGATGTACATATTTATTTTAAATTTTTTTGGCTTACATTTTTAAACGCAACTTCAGAAGCGTATATAAAAAATAGCATTAAAATTTAGTTTAAAAATATTTTTACAGTCATAGCATTTATGTACAATATAATAAAAAAATATATCACAAGCATTGTGGAATCTTTGGTTGCACGCAAATAATTTTCTCTCGCTAATTTTCTGGCGTAAAATAAATATTTTATTATTTTCTTCCGTGTTTTATTTAGTATTATTATAAGATTGCTTTAAAAAAAAATACACACAGTGGTGGTGATTCACGCCAGCAGTTTTATTTCTCGTCGCCGGAGATAAAACGCAAAAAATAGTCAGTAGCGTAACAGACACACTTACAACATTAATGCATAAAATTTGCAGATAAGTTCAATACTAAGTAATAAATTTTTTATAATTATTATAGTATTTCATAAGTATCTTACTACATTGTTTACATAGTATATTATGACAGCTTTCCCGTATTGTAATACGTAATGTAGATTTAACCCAGGTGTTTACGTTTTGTAGGGCTACGGATAAAAAAAAATCTACAATTTAAAAAAAATATAATTCGCATAAGTGTATTTGAAATGTTTAGTTCAACAATTATTAATTCCTTCTAGGGTTAAATGATTGGATATTTCCTTAAAACGTTTTCTAAGGAAAGTATAAGAATATAATAAAAAAAATTTACATATATAATATCTTATTGTATTTTATGTAGATTTTAAAGGGGCAAATTAATATGTAAAAATATCCATTCCTCGTATGTTGCTTATTAAAGATGTATTAATATTTATATTATCTTAGTTTATTTAGGTTTTAATGGAATAACATGATATTACGAGTATAATGGGCATATATGAAGAAAAGAAAAAAAAACAAATAAAAATAATCAATGTAATATATTTTTTTAATTATAAAAACTAAATAACATAAAAATAAAAAACAAACGCATAAAAAAAAAACCTTTTGCTTTATCAAATTCGTCGGTAAAAATAACAATAACCCTAAAATAATTATGTTAAAAATTTGTATGACCAATGTGAAATAAATAATTTAAAAAAATATATTTAACGTGTGTATATGTTTATTAGATTAATTCTTATTATTTATATAAAGTGTTTGTTATCTAAGGCTTACCTAAGGGAGGGAAAGATATTTTGTTGGAACAATCTCAGGATGGCAGAGGCGATGGAAAGCTGAAATGGAGTGGAGTTGTTGTTGAATACTTGGACAGAGATATGTTCAAGGGGGAACCATGGAGGTAGAGTGAAATTCAGGCACTCTTCCTGCAACCAGGGTCTACCCATAGTCGAATCAACGATTAAGACATGGTGGTTAACTATTATGAAACAATGACTTATTAATTTACGAAATTGGCAGAAATCTCAAATCTCAAATCATGGACGTGATTTTTTCAAGTAGGATAATATTCAATGGTTGATTTTTATACTTTTTATATTTAATTTTAAAACCTTTATGCGGAGGTTTATAGCACTGTCTTCAGGTATCTTATGGTATATCCGTTATTTAAATTTAAATCATAAATTAACCAGGTGGCATGAAAACGATGATTTTATGCAGAATGTGTTTACACCTAAGTTTTATTATTTAAAAAATACGAACCAATACGAGCATTGTCAGCACAAATCATCTTCAACAAAATAGCGAGAGGTGTGTGTCTAATTACATTAGTTTGGAATTCGCTTGACGGGGACCGAACAAGCGGCGTTTCAATCAAGAGTCGACGTTCTTGACCGATGGGCCAATGGACCGAGTGTTATTTTATCTTGATATTACATAGTTAGTTCAGTTTAATATGAACGAAAGGTTGACTACACTTATTCTATTCATTTTTAAGCAATCATTTATAAACAATTATAATCTAATAAATATTTAAAAAATGGTTACAATAATAATAGTTGTCACCCAAATCGGAAAGACTGGGTATTTATCAACTTTTTTTGTTCGATTAAGACATAAATATTACAAGTAATATTAGTTCAAGTTTACATTTAAATCAAAACCAGGCATTGAAATAAAATGTTTATATAAAAATCTAGGTTTTTAAAAAATAATATATTATGTATTTTTTTTAAGACATCAAACAAAACATTGATATTGATTTAAAAATAATACTATAAATGTATATTGATAAAAACTATTTTTTCGTGTTTTAGAGTTAATAGTTATATTTTACCGTCTTTTAGATAAAATAACGCTTTCCTCTGAGTCCAATCTATAAAAAAAAATTAATGAGGTGTTAAAGACATAACACGACTTGATTTAGTTTACGTTATGATAATATTAACTAAGTCCAAAATATGTGACGTCTTGGTGTATTTGACAGCTTGTTAGTATAAAATTCGTTGATTAGGCTTTCGGAAATCGGACGCAATCGGATTCTCATTATTGTGTTCGAAATAAAACTGAGGCAACCTCCTAATTACGCCATTGCCGGCCGCCGCGCGTGTGGGTACTGCGAGCGCAGATCAGACGCAAGATGCAGAGGTATTTCCGGTTAGCAACAACAGCCGTGGGTGTATAATTACCGAGGAGGTAAATTTCCTCCTACCCAGGTGGCTTGTGATTCACGAACAGGTCTGCGGTAATCCGAGAGGAAATACCGGAGTCAAATGTTTTGTACACATCAGAGGAAATTAATGCCAGCGTTATGACAGTGTGTCTATTTTTTAAATTAGGCTTATCATGAGTGCGCGCTGTTTTTATTTGAAGGTAGCAATGACCTACAAAATATAAATTTTAATAAAATTATTAAATAAAAATATGAAATAAATAATTTTTTTTCCATGTTTCGATCAATTCATTATATTTCACTAGCCCATTATTATAAGATGTTTTGTTATAAAATGGGTAGTTTTACGATTAGTAAGTGATCGACGTATTGTCTAAAAGTGTCTACTTTGTGTGATGCAATGTATTTTGATACAATTCGCTTATAAAAACAACTGCTGCTAGTTGAATTATTGAAAAAATATATTCAAAATTAGGATTTAAAAAAATTGATTTATTGAAAAAAATAGTGTTGAGTAATCGATCATATAAATTAAAAAATATATGTTTTTCCTAAGATTTCACGCTACGATAAATTTTAATTAAATTTCTTCCTTTCATTTTGGTGGATTTTAAGTACAGTGTGTACATCTTCTAATTACGCCGGGACGTTTCACAAATGTATTTATTTCAAGTGTTATAAATCAGTGCAGCGTGTCATGATTCAGCGAACAGCTCGAATGTTTCACTTCACAACAGGAGCTGATATGTCGCGCGTCCCAGAATACCGGCCAAGAAGCGCTTAGGGAGTAGCCACATTATATCCGCATGTCGTGTGTGTCGGAAATTCGTAAATTCTTCATACATTGACGGTCGACAAGGACAGAACACGCTTAATTTTTCATGTCATTTTGCAGTATCGAGCGACGCACGGCTGTGAGTGTAACCAGTCCCTTTGAAAAGGAGTACAAAACACAAAAAAATATATTTACAATTCTTGTTAATTAATATAAGCATAATCTGTTTTTAATAGATGGCTAGCAATATGTCAATTTTAAATTGACTGTTAAAACTAAAATCAAAATAGAAAAACGTATCACGTCTCACTTTTTACAACTATAATTTAATGTACTGTAAAAATAATATATGAGTACATATTTCGTGGCTGGAAATTTTCAGTAAAATCTGATTTACGATTATGTGTGACATGTTTATGGCAAACACATTCAAAAGTCAATACAATTGGCCCATTGCAAATATACGCCTTTTAAAGAATTACTGTATTCGTTATTCGCACTTGTACGCCAGTTACTTGAATTGAATGAAGTAGAAGCAGCCCTGAAAAATTATTAATGATAAAAATCACGTGTAAGCAGATTACGTTAAATATATTATAGTATTGCTTAAAAGTTTAAAGTGGGGTATATGCATGAACTGCGATGTCTAATAGAGTAATTACAATAGCTTATTAATGCACCGTATCATATACTAACATGATTGTATGAGTTTCAACCTTTTTGCACAGTGAAAGTACTTTATCGCATATATATTTAAAAATATATAGTATTGTACAATGAGAACTGTTTAAAAATTGTTATCTTATTTAGAAAAACACTACACACGGGTAGACAATAATCTTTAAAAAAATTAAAAGTTTTTGAAAAAAAAAAATTAAAAATAACAAAATAATCAAACAAGTGGTAATATATATGTTGCATGGGTTTCAATGTAGTTTATTTCTGCTGATTACTTATCTGCAATTTATTTCACACATGTAAGCTTTATAAGTATAGTTTTATCTAAATCATAGATAGATTATAATAGAGATTTAGATAACATTTTTTGTGAAAACCCCTAATCAAATATTTAGTTTTTTTAGTGTTTGTATATAGATTCCTTTTTATTTGTTATTAATTTTGTATTTAATGTATAATATATATTACATAATTAAAATATATAAACATATCTGTACCTAAAAAATATATATATATAACGTTTTTTTTCTTCTCTTGTTGGCTGAAAGCGTTTGAAAAAAACAACAAGTTTTTTTATCAGTTGCCCTCGAGTCTGGGAGTCGGCCACCCCTGGCGTGCGAGATAGTCTGAGGCGAGCGAGGCTGGACTCAGTGTGGGATGAAACAAAGGCTATTTATAGGCAAACAAAAAAACCGTGCTTTGGCATAACATAACACAGCCGAGACACGAGACGTGAGGTGTCGCCGCTCCGCTCATAATGATAATTTATTCCAGTTCCGGGTGCCGCGGGCCACTCCCCGCTCCCCGCTCCCCGCTCCCCGCAGCCTGCACGCGCACGTACTCAAGATGGCTCACTTTTTTGGTTAGGTTAGGTTCTGATTATTATCATTTGCAATTTCCAAACGCGTCGTGTAGTTGTATACTGACCTGCAACTCACGTGTTCACACTAAAAGGGCTTTGCCACTCACTTCCGTTACACAAAAACATTAAATATTTTTTAATTCTTTTTAAGACGAGAGAAATAATTTAACTATTTAAATCTGAGACGGGGTAAAGGGGTAGGGTGGGGGGATTTTAAAGGAAAAAATTCAAGTTATGAAAGAAATATAAAGATTTTATTATAACGTTTTTAACTATCTGCACTATGGAGTGGTGACAAAAAAAAGGTTATAAAAATGCGATGTGAGATATTTACAAATAATGGTTTTCAAAGTTAATTAGAAATTGGTGGTTGTGTGCATTTCAATTCAAAATTTATTGTGAGATTAATTTTTTGTTTATCTTTTAAACAAACCCTGAATAAATTCTCATCGATTGGCTGATTTGTCAAAGATCTAGATACTATTTGGCCGTGAATTTGTGTTCGTACTAAAGAAAAAATATAAAATTAATCTAGACATGAATACAGAAAATATTGATAAAATTCCAAGTAAAAAAAACAGAATAACTTACACCCTAAAATATATTGTTATATACGTTAAAAGAAACAATAAAATATTACAACAGAAAAAAAAACTAAGCAATGACATTTATGTCCCTAGCTATTTATTATATTTGCCAATTTTAGTACCAAAGCATAATGGTCTTCAAAAACACATTTTGTTTTACGTTTTAATTTAAACAAATATCACAGTGTGGTCTTGGAAATAAATGAAACTATGGCAGCGGTTCAGTTGACAGGAAAATCCATTTGTGTCGATGACAGAGTGTGAAGGCCTCGACTTAAGTTTACGATTACCTCCTCACTTGTACTGTGCGGTAAGCGCAGTGGTTTGGCATTAGGAAAACGGATGCTCTATCTGACATTAAAATCCGTAAAGATTATATATTTATATTAGCTATTTTTTAAACCTCTCTTACTAAATGAATTGAAACCCTTCGCTTGAAGACTTTGCTACATCAATATGTGCTTACTTATGGTGAAATCTGGCATGAAAATAATCTTAAGACTCGATGTTGGCATACCGTATCGCCAATATAGCGAATGAACGATCAAGCACGAATCACAATGTTATTATGAACAACACTAATAAATTGGATAGAAAATGCGAAAAAGCATGAAAAGGAATATATTTTTAAATGTTTTTAATGTAAATAGGGGAGTGTATAAACTAGTGATGTCCATTTCACTACATGGTAAATACGACGGTTTAAAAAAAAACGAAATTTAATGGTGATGAAAATATGGCCTTTACCAAGGAAGTACTAAGCACGACTAATACGATAATGGTGCTGATTAATATGTTTGAGTATTACTTAGTTTCTAAGTGTCCAAAAAATAATAATAATATAGCTTGTAATTATCTTAGTTTTTATAAGGAAGGTAGTATAAGATCACAGCAGACATAATGACCGGATGTTCGCTTGAAAATAACCGGAAACTGTCAGCCTGTGTGACCTTCTTGAGCTGCAGACAGGATATAAGCGGTTAAGATATTTATGTAGGCTTAAGATAAAGACTTTCTTTTGAAGAAGCCACAATGCTTAAAAAAATATAAATTTAAATAAAATATTCAGCCGGAATCTAAAACAGCTTTGATGTGAATATTTTACAACAAAATATCAGTATTAATATTTGACAATTCGTAATGTGTGCACAGTTCGTTCATCTTCAGTGTAGATTTTACATTATAAAGTCGCTCTTGCGGCCGAGTAAATGATTTTTATATATATATATTTATATATATAATTTTGCGATAACAATGTGCGGAATCGGATTTGTTTTCTACGCAGTCACTAGCGCTGATGTCACACGATCTGCAATCATAATGTCTTATCACTCTCCATCATTCGTTTCCATATGTGCGAATTTAAAAACATGATAATGAGTTTACAATGGTAATTGATTGATTTAATAAATAATTCGAGAGGCAGTAATCTCTTCCTGTTTTGATATAAATTACTTTTTATCAGCTTTTTTATTATTTGACGTTGAATACTTTTTCAAATATTATCGAAAAAATTTAATTACCAGTGAATTGTTATTGAATATAAATGTTTCAGTCTCTATGTTTTTTGTAACAAAAAACATTTTTATCAAACGGTGTTCTTAGTATTGTAATATCGATCAATTAAAAAGTGTCGGTTGTCGCTTTTCTAATTATTTATTTGTTTAATTTTTATTTTGTTTAAATAAAGGATATGAAAATAATAAATTATATTTGTGATTCAATAATACGTAATACAATCCTAAGCAAAAACAAAAGTGTTGTGATAAAATTTTGAAATGAAAGAGATCAAATGACAGATTTGCCGTTTTTATAATTTATGCTAAAAAAAGAGAGAAAAAGTCGTTATAAAAATTGTATAGTTTTAGTTTTGTTGTATTCATGCATTTTTTGAGATGAAATCTAGAAAAATTGTCCTCCAGCTTTGTGGGTTGGCGACCAGCCAGGCAAATAACGCAGAGGCTTGGAACACTAGTCAATTGCAGAAGGCGTTGCTTCATTATTAGTGAATCGAAAGACGATAGCGTTATAATAACAAACAATAGATGTTTTATAGTTTGTTACATAATAGTATATCAGTTGGAAGAATTCCGATTATGCTGAGAGGTGAAGGACTTGCCTTTCGTTAGCTCTCAGTGATTCTCGGCAACAAGCAATTCGCCAAGTTTCGACAACACGCCTGTATTTCCAATTAAGCACCGTCACGATGCTTCTGTGAATCTAACGTATTAGGATGCCGCGATGTTTTTTTGCGCTCGAAAAGGATAATATATGAGCTGATATAATATATGAAGTGGTTTATTAATAATTATACAAATGCAAAGACTGAGGCTGAAGGCAACTATATCGTTGACCGTTCTGTCCAGATAAAGAATCATGCGACTTTTTACTTGCATTAATCGTCATGAATTCAAATTTTAATTTAATATTGTTTCAATGCCGGTTTTGCCTTGCCTTGCAAGTCGGTCAATTATTGTGCAGTCTCACACAAACGTAATGCGAGATGATACTATTATCTTTTTATATACACCAATAAAATCATTTGAAGACAAGTACCTACAACGAGAAACTACAATAGATACATTTCTGCGTGTTATTTTTGCTATTTGAATTCGCAGTATTACATTTTTATTTGTTACAGTAGAATCAATATGAAAGTGCACGCGTTAATTTTAACACTAAAGGAAGAGGTGTGTAAATAAAGATGTGTATAAAAATCATCAGGCCGTACATGATGTACGCCGAATCTGTCTGGTCAAACGCCAGCCAATACCTCATCGCGAGTATCCAGGCCGTCCAAAACTCCTGCCTACGCCTCATCCTAGGTGCTTACTATCGTTCCTCGACCAGCACCCTCTGAGCCCAGACCAAAATCCCACCGATCGTAACCCAGACGCTTCACGTCACCGAAAGACTATACCAGTCCATAAGGAAATCCAAAAACCCCCTCTTCAAAGGGATCGGAGACGATACCCCAGACTCACTGCCTGTCCACTACAGACATAAATTCCCCCACCACATCCTACTCGGTGAAAATATAACAGTCTCCGACGGCTCCCGGGGCACCCTATACAAGAAGGAACGCCAAGTAGCCAAAAAACATACCCACGAGTGATCATTATACCTACCTGTTATTGTTATAAACTTTTATCCTTGTTATTTAGTTCGTAGATATTTAATACAGATAAACACATGCAAATAAAGGGTTTTTCCCACTCATTTTCCCTGCCTAACACAATATCACAACCATAGTAAATCATGTACGCTACCACCTAAGTCACACATTGAAAGCCCCGAAACCTGCGCGCAGGACGGGGATAGCCAAATACTCCACCAAAACATTAATTATAAGATATATTGTAATACACTTAATGAAAAATAAAATAATTTTGAAATTTAAAAATTTAATTTTAATATAATTTTTTTGCATACGGCTTCAACTTCATCAAGGAGAACTGAGACGACACAACACTTGGTGAATCTCCAGTAAGATTTCAGTGTTACGTTTAACTTGTATCAATTCGGATGTCTTACAGCGCATGCACACGCGGTATATCTGTTCTCACAGTGAGATGTTCGCATCAGAGGTCATTACAACCACCTCCGTACTTCTGATTGCGAAGCCTTCGTTATAAACATACGTAAACATAAGTTATAAGATCGATCGTAATACACTTAATGGAAAATAAAAGAATTTTGGAAAAAAAAAATTGTGTAAATAAAAAAAAACAGTTGAAGCAGGTTTTTTCGTTATTACAACAAAATAGTCCATAGTCGCGAATCCGGAATCTTTCGCAGTGTCTGGTTGTTTCATGGTAGTTTTCACCTGAGCAGGAGACGGGCCGCGTGGCCGGTGTTGCCAGGCGGCATTTCCTGATCCATGACCTGCCCTTGAGGCGCCGCACCGACTTCCAGGCTGCAGAGATGCTCCTCGGGCGACCGGTTCCGCACCGCGCCAGGCCGGCACATCCGCGTGCGCGATACGCGATGCGACGAGATATTTCACCATGCTCAAAAACCTGCTGTTGAATAAGTGAATATTATCTTTGAAACAAATTATACTGTGAAATTTGCCCGAAAGCAACACATCTCAGAAACATTTTAAAAAAAAAGTATAGAAATATCGACAGTGAATCTCAGCTTTATTGAGACAAACATTACTGCATCACCAAGAAAATAAAGTAGCACGTGAGACAAGTTGTCGCTGTGACTATCAATTGAAAATAATAAAATAATAAATTATACTATTTATTATTATTACAGACATGAAGATTTTTGTGGTATGTTAAACCAGAGAAGCGCTGTTTTACTGTTGTTATTGTAATTTTGGACGAATGTAAAAAAATTCTCTCCCGCCATGTTTGATTGTTTTGTGAGACGGCCGCAGAATAGGAAACATCACTGGTATCCTGTTCAATGATATGTTAATTTATTCTCCTATAAAGACGAGCGTGTCGAGTGCAGAGGCGGCTCCGGCTACAAGATCTACAAAAAACACGCAAATATAGTATAGCCTTGGGGGAAATTGTAAATAAGCTCTGCTGCGTGCGCCATACGTCATCAGAATCTCACAAACAGGTAAGTTTACGTGAGTTCTGTGTATTAACATCGATAAACGAATCTAAAAATCTCATAGATTCGTCAAAACTTATTTAAATAATACCTGAGTTTAGCATTAAACCGAAAATAGAAAAATAACAAATGCGAGTAATACAGACAAAAATTTAATGCAATATTTCATTATACTATGTCTTCAATAATTTTTAAAAAATATTTGTCAATATTATGTTTATAATCGTTTTATTATCTAAAGATATTTTAAATAATGAATATTTTTGACATAGAGTACTTGGTGGAATTCCATTTTAATATTTTAAATAAAATACTTAAGTGATTTTTACACATGTTGATTTTTATTGGTGACCGGTTTCACCAACCTTTCACTTTGGCATTATCAAACTGAGTGAGAATATATTTGGTATGTATAGTTTATATATAATCAGCGTATTATTTTCGGTTGTGTTTAGCAAGTGCGTATTGTGTATGTTCGACTATTGAGGCAATGGGAAGTCCGGTGGTCTCGCCCCCGCCCTCCATTCTCCGCCCCTGGCGAGCTGACATTCTCCCCCCAGCGGCCCTGGCCTGACGCGGCCTGACAGCTGCTGGTTACACGTGTGTGAGTCGCAGGTTATTCTTGATCCGATCCAAGGAATTTGCCTGCCAACAGGTGTCGGGAGATTCCGGTGATTTTGTAGTCCTCCGTGGCTCTATGGGTAATTTGCAAAATTGATGCGCGTATTTTTTATTACAGCCATTCTCTCAACTGTGATGAACGGTATGCTCTATTTAGTGTTTAGTAGAATGTATTCATTTTTACACATTGAATAGATCCTATATGTGGAAGACTACTTAGACTACTCACAAGAAGAAATGTCGCTACTAAAGTCTGTTCTCGATCTTTTTAAAGAGATTTAACTTTGCTGGTACGGACAAGGCTCTATTTTGTGTCAAAAGTATACTCAAATATTTAAGTTAACAACAATATATTATATTATTATTACAATATTTAAAATTACACACGAAGCAGTAAATCGCACCACCAACTTGCAGGTAGCCAATAGTGTCCTACATTTTAGGCAAAACCATAAAAAAAAAACACAAAATAAACGCGTGTAGAGGGCCTTGCAAGTGACTGTGTCGTTAAAATTAGTAAATGTTTAAAGTAATCAAACGATTATCGATTATTACACGCAAAAGAAATAATGGTCATTAAGTCTGGCGGCTACTCGCAGAGCTGACTCGGTGTCTCGAACACCGCGACGGAGCATTCAATAAAAACAAACGGATTCGACGTGAGAGCCCGAGCGGCCACTCCGCGGAACGGAAATGACTAAATTCTTTCCAGGCTTGAATATAAATGTCTTAGACGCAGCCAGTCATCGCGCTTCCGGCTACGGCCAGTGGGTTATTCCGGTCGGCGATATGGCAACGCCGGATATCACCGCTTAATTATATGCTAATGCCGTGTCTGCTCGCGAGCGTTCTCATTTCTACACCAGGTGAGTAACAACAGGTTGCCTCTGAGAGGTTCGGAGATTTCGTCGCCATCTTCTCGGCAGTCGGAAATCTTGACCTCGATGTCTTATTTTATTTTTAAAATAAATAAGTATTTAAATATTCGTTTTTTATACGTAATTGCTGCTGGTGTTTTATAGATCACGGTGTCACCCGATGATGTGAGTCTGATGTTACTTAGCAACGAAACAAACAGGTCATACATATTATTGGGCAATAGAAGGGAGGGAAATCAGGTAATGGGATTATTTTTTATAAACTTTAACAAATTATGGAACAGATCATTTTATCACTCTAGCGGTGTGCGTAGTTTCTTACAGTGGTACACTTCTCCTTATTGAGTAGGGATGGAGAGATGTTTTTTTTTTAATTTGATGAAGATTTAAAACTATTCAAAATTTTTCAAGAAATAAACCCATTAGGGTGATTTTTCTTTGACAATAAAGAAATCGCTATATAATTATATTTATTTATTTTTGTGTTATATTGCTGCTTAATGATATTCTGAACAACTAAAGACTTCTACACACGTAGCAACAAATTGCGCCACCAACTAACCAACAGCGTCCTACATTTTAGGCAAAACCATAAAAAAATCACTCAAAGTAAGGGGACGTTATTGGCTAGCTGCAAGTTGGTAGCGCGATTTGTTTGAGGGCTTAATATACTGAATAGTCTTATGTATAATATAATATGGATCATTCAAAACGAAAAAGATATGTTTGTGAGTATATGTCTGGATTTCCAGTTGATTTGTTGGTACTATAATAATAATGTTTCAAAATTCTTGAATGTCATCACTAGAAGTCGTTACTGGCCGTTGCAAGGCCCTCGCCCGGGGGTGACGTAGCCGGGGGCTGCTAGTTCCATTCCCGCCGAGGAAATAATTAAGCACCTACTACACGAGCCGTCCGCCGCCAGACAGGAAGAAGCGCCATTGTCTCGCGACCCTGACTGTATCCGGCCAGCGATATTACTTCCGAGACGCCCGAGAGAGGACTGCCGCCTTAAGGCGCACTGACAATCAATTATATTAGTGTTGTAATTTATATTGTATGTTTTTACTGCGAGTCGTTATACGTCGCGGAATACTTTAGCATCGTTAATGTGTAAAAAAAAAACAATAAACTTTCAAATGATTAAAAAAAATATTACTTCCGACTAATGTTTATTTGGTATTCAGCAATATAAATAATAAAAGTCATTTTTGTTATTGTTTTAAATTCTAAGATGTATACATTATTTTTGTTTAGGTGTAAAAAAAATAATTAAAAAAATACATTTTTAGTTTAATG
This sequence comes from Atopsyche davidsoni, assembly GCA_022113835.1. NCBI lineage: Eukaryota > Metazoa > Arthropoda > Insecta > Trichoptera > Hydrobiosidae > Atopsyche > Atopsyche davidsoni. The sequence goes on from JAILWY010000001.1 coordinate 5,666,586, forward strand.
AGTAGATGAAGTATATTTATGATTTATGAAAAAAGAATTTCGAATCCAAAAATTAATGAGTATGATGCATAATAATATAAAATGTGATGAAATATAATACATAGAATTGTATTATTATTCCAAAAAAGAGAAATTTATTAGATGTAACAAATACATCGTTTTAGTCATAAACTTATTTTCAATATATCAAATTATTTTGTATTCTTGTATCGACGATGAGTTACTATTTAGAAAATTGGTGGAGAAAGTAAATAGATATAACATTTATATTTAGCTCACAATACAAGATAATCGAAATAACGAAATTTTACTTTTATAGGCTGTAAATAATATTTTAATAAACATTCAAATTTTAGCTCAGTTAGAGAGTCACGGTAGTCGAATGGTTTACAGCAAAAGGCTGTGGTGTGGAAAAATATTTTAAAACATTTTCCTCGTCGTTTCATGTGTCAATTGATTTTCTAAATCCTCTAACACCTATCATGTATGTATCTAAATATTTAAAAAATATATAATTTTAAAATTTCTACAACCACAGTCACTCGTAGCATCAATCATCCATGAAAAGTTTATTAAGAAACATTTAGACAAAACGATAATATGCGACTCCGCAACCTACATTTATAAAAAAGGATCATGATTTTTGAGATCATTAACCGAGAAAAGATACATTATACAATATCGCAAAAGAATGATGTATATGTTTTTGGAAATATTAAATTTCTATAAGATCGTTGACTACATTTTTAGGTTTTTTTATAATTGTTTGCAGGTTTCGACTTCGATGGTTTCTGCCGCTTCGTCTTTCGCCTTAGAGCCATTTTTATTTCTCAAAACGTCTTGTTTTTATTTTTTCAAACACACCACGGTATTATAGTACTTAGTACCATATTAGAAATACTCATGTAACATATTTATAAATTTGTTTTTCGTCGCGGTAGTCGCCTTGAGATTGCCCCCGTGCTGTTGCGTGTCACCTGAGCGAGACCGGACGTTACAAAATTAGCTCCAGAAGTGATGGAAGGAACTCGTCGAGCAGTTCAGAGACGGAACTTCCTCTGGTAAACAACTCCTTAGCCGGTTAAGGGCCGAGTATGCGCATATTTAGTTTTCAAAATATATATTCAGTTAAAAAATAAAGTTTTTTAAGACACGATGTACTTTAGATTTCTAATCGTCTAACAGATATTTACAGTATGTTTAATATTACTGAAGACTCTAAAACCAATCTTGTTATTATTCGAAGAAAGTCTCGTAAATTAGGAATTTATATCCGGTATTCTCGTTTTTATATTTTTTAAAGTATCCTTCACTTGTAGTTGTTTACGATTCCCTTTATCATGAGCGGAAGTCCTTAGGGTACGCGGATGTTGTCACAGAACAGGTGATAGCTCAGCCTGCAAGGACTCGCGTAGTTCCGGCGCGCCGCGGCCGTATCGGAAGAAAGACTCAAACTAAAAGTAAATTATCATTAGTGCTGATAAACAATAAAAATGCTTTTACATGATAATAATAAAATGATAGCAGCATGAGTTTTTATTTGATAAGAATGATTGCTATCGCTTGAAATGCGGCAATAATAGCATAACACTTCGTTATATCAAGCTATCAGAATGTAGTGAGTATAAGAATCGAAAATTTATTGATGAAGTGTTTGGTTTGATTAATAATATAAAAAATATTGATTTTTCACATGCTATTTAATTTATAAAAAAAATCTCATTAATAAATAATCTGTTTTAACGAAACGCGTGAGGTTTCTGCGCAAAGTAGAAATAAACATATTTCTAATAATTGAGATAGTATTGAATATTTGTGAACTTTTGCAACCGAAGTAACTAAACTGAATATCTTACTGACATGCTATTTGGTAATCTATGTCTAAAACCACTCTACATTCTACTTTAGTAAAACTATTATTTATATTACAGCCACAATCACTTGACTTTATAAAAAGGAATAATGTTGAAATATATTTTATTAAATGAAAAGAAAAAGTAGTATCAACAGAGTTTATTAGATATATATAACTACAGCTTTATTTACTACAGCTAAACTATAAAATACCCAAAGTAAAAATACGTTATTGGCTAATTATAAATGAGTTGCAAGTTGTGCTGCTGCGTGTGTAGGCGGCTTTAAAGTGAATCCCTGGGCTGGGCGGACAATGGCGACTGATTGGCCTAATTATTCCAAGCATAACAAGCGCGGCCATTGTCCGTTGTTTTCTTGATTCTTGGTACACTTCCTCCAGACTTTTTACTTCCGCTGGAATATTAAACATCCTGTGAGGTTCAAAGTGTAACTGGAAGCGACAAAAATGGTAGGCGGGACTGCTCGGGCCCAGTGGCGGGTCTCTCTTGTCAAAAAAATAACTATATATATATATAAAATAATAACAGTTATGCCCGATGAATAGAAAAAAAAATATTTTTACATATAATGTTGGAAGAACGTTTTTTTATAAATTATGAAAATAATAAAAAAAAGAAGGAAACGAGTTTTTATGAAACTCTACTGGATATAGTTTCAAAACACAATGTAACTAATATTTACAGCACTTTTAGCGGTAGTTTCTAGAATTTCACTATTTGTGGTTTCCTTGTTTATATCGTAAACCTATTGCATAAATCTTTAGTATCTCAATGCTGGATCCATTTTGTTTTCTGAAAGAAAGTACTGAATATCTGTACCACTTATTAGGTACAGGTATTCAGAAGTAACAATCTTTTGCATATTTGGAGTCATTCCATTTTCTGTCAATTTACAATTATTTATTTAAAAAAAACAAAAACGGCACTATAATAATGTTATTCACATATTAAAAACGACACCTTTTCTAACAGCTTTATTTTTTGCCTGGCTGTATATTTTTCACTTGCGACCTCATTTTTATTTGACTAGGGACTACGATTGTTACGTATAAAAATCAGGCTAGCTCAGGTAGTTGTTTATATAGGACACAAACTCATTCAGCGACACAAAGGAAGTCAGTATTATAATTATTTGTGTCCCTGCGCCGCCACTGGCCGATCACGCGGCGAGGAAATGGGACGAGGAAGTCGGGCCCGGTGACCCAAACGCCGGGTATTCCGTATTGTTATTTTGCGACGTTTTGTTTGAATATTAGGAGCGATATGAAAGTGCGAGTGAAACACTCTCTACTATAGTGAACGCGTGCGCTGAATAATATAAATTCAATACTATGACTTGATTAATTGAATATTATACCATAAATGACATCAAACACACCAAAAAACAAAAATGCAAATGCTTGCACATAAAAATATAACCACTTTGTAAATCATAGCGACAAATATACGATTTCGAAGAACTATTCATTTTATGTCATGTATAATTAACCAAACGTGTTCAAAATGTTATTTGTAATTATTTTAATGCAATATTTATACACATAAATCAATTTAATGTCATTTACCTTCTGTGAAAAATCAAGAACGGCATGAAATATTCATTTAGTCTAGCGATTGTGATAGAAATCCGATTCTTTTTATTCGACGCAAAACACTCGCTAGATTATTTAAAAAAATAAAAAATAAATAAACATTCCAAAACAAATTTCCATAGTAGCTGTTTTTTAAAGGTGAATGGGAAAAATTACTGTCAGCTTTAGTAGGTACGAATTTGTGGGAATTATATTATAAAAACACGATGATGAGTTATCCTTCGTCGACAAAGCGGTTACACACGTAAGAAATGTTTCATTATATTGTTTTCACTTACATTTATTTTTACTTAAGAGTTATTCAGATTATAGTAGTATACAATGAAATTAGTAAATGTTGTATGTAATTAATTCACGGAAAGGCGGAAAGAATTCTGTATCGAAACAGTTGTTGAAAAGAGTTGAGTGACTTAATCTAAAAGTATCGGCTGGATTCGTTCGTTACATAATTTTTCGTTTTTATATCAACATCTTTGTTCTGATTTCACAAAAAGTTGATTGCATGCGTAGTTAAAATCGATCAGTCTAACTAAGTTAGTTGAATCTATTATATAGTATATTGACAAAGCACGCTGGCGACTCTTGTGGAAGTCCACAAGGTTGGATGTAATAAAACAAGTACATTTTATTACTTTTCATAAAAATTTAAATAGGTTCCTACCTCTAAAACTATACTTATTTCGGTTCTGCAGCTTTAATTTATTCAGAATTATTTTTATTAATTTTACAAAGATTCCCCAAACATTAATTGTTTTAAATTATTTCCAGGTTATTTTTGAAGTTAATCCTTGTTTCAATAGCGATACTTATAATATTTCATTTAACTTACGCATCGCTATATAAAGCAAGGTGGACTAGTGTCTCGATTAATGACTATCCTTATATGGTGACGGTTTCGGATCCGGAAGACAGACAAACCCCCGTGACTGGTTTCTTATTTTGGCCGGATTGGGTGGTGTGCCCCTCCATGAAGGGCTTCATGGATAATAACCACTATCCACAAGTAAGGGTCGGCAGCGACTACGCGATAGCCGGTGGTTACGTGTATAACGTAAAGCATGTGTTCCATCTCTTAGACGGACGACTGGTTTTGCTGAATTTTGGACACGAAGATAAAACTATGATGCCCTTCGATAACATCACAATAGATATGGCGATGAAGTCGACCGATGTCGATCCCGAGGCCTCCGTTTACATCCTGGGGTGGACGATGGCCGGAGGGTGCAAGAGCGGAGTGATCGGCTTGATCAAGCAGAGGTGTAGGCGAGTTATTTTTTCTACAAAGGAGATAATGTGCGAGATTCCGGGGTCGATGTGCTACTTGATGGAAGGCGCGGTGGCTATTCAGAATAGAAATATAATTGGAGTGCTGAGTTGGTTTTCCGACGGCGTTTATACGTTTCAAGACATCACTTTTTATGCAGATTGGATTCAGTCTACGCTAAAAGATTTTTCTCCAAAAACATCAACAGCACCAAAGTTATTGACTCAATAATTGTAAAATATATTTAAATTGAATATTGTCAGTAATTAATATACACTCAATGTATTGTGCTTTATGTCTATGTCTTCTGTGTACTATTTCAAATTTGAATGTAATTGTGATTTCTCTGCTCTTATTGTAAACATGAAAGGTATAAATGTATATTATTTTGTTTATTGTGAACGTTTTATTTAAATTTTACTTACGTTTTAATTTTAGTATTTTACGTAATTGTTTGATCGTGTTTTTTTTTAATATCACTACAGACTACTATACAATGTTTAATTTTTTTTTTCTGTGGCACCGACAGTAAAATTTTATATTTGTTACTTATGGTGGTCTTTTGCACTTCAAAATAAGCTTTGTAATAATAAATAAAATATGTCACAAAATTAGACACTGTATTCATGTGGTGTTAGTATTTTAAAATAATTAAAAATATATATTAAAGCGTGTTATGCTCAATTGGTCTCAGCAGAGAATTTATTGGCAATATAAAAATAAATTTTGCCTTTTTTTGTTGTTGTAAAGATGATGAATATTTATTTGTACATTTAATTATAAAAAATCCAGTCTATTTCACGTTGGTTTTATTATTTTGCTGCTGTATCGGGGATTGACTTAATCGTTTTTATAGCTTCATAAAATCTTTAAAAAAAAAAGACAGAAATGGAATAGTAAAATAGAAAAATAAAAATTACAAAAAAAAAACAAATGCTTCCATGTAAAATTAATATATTCTGCGATGTTCAATGCGTGTTTGGAGAATTTAAGAAAACTTTGGTCATAGGTTCTGATAGAAAGTAGTAGTTTATAAACGAAAATGATTTATGCTCCATCAACAAAGGTGTTACACATGTAAGGATATATTTAAATTCCCAGTTTTTAAAAAAAAAATTATACATATCAAATTATTAAATAAACATTAACTTAATTGTGTTGTAGATAATCTTAAAGTAGACATTTTGATGTTGTATGCTTGGTTTGTCGTGACTTATATGAATTAACACTTGAGAATATTTTTTTGCAAAAGTGCAAGTATGCCACTAAAAAAATATATTTTTACTCAATTAAAATGAAAAACTTACTTGGTTATACTAAATACTTGATTTAAAACGTATTTATTTTCTTTTCAGATTATTTTTTAAGGTGATATTTGCTTCAGTCGCTGTACTGGTGATTTTCAATGTATTTTTTAATGTCTACAATGAAAAGAGTTGCTCTAAGGTTTCAATAAGGGGCTTTCCCTTTTTGGTTACTCTTACGAGTCCTAAATACAAGATGATGTCAGTAACTGGCTTTTTGTATTGGCCGGAGTGGGTTGTGGGTCCTCCCATCGTGGCTATCCTGGATAACCATTTCCCCCAAGTCAGAGCCGCTAGTAATTATCGGACCGCTGGTGGATCCGTGTACAATGTATCGAGCATGTACTTGCTGTTGGATAAGCGATTGGCCCTGTTCAAGCTTCAAAACAAAGACGATACGGTGATGCCGATGGAAAACGTCACCGTGGGCATGGCGGTCAGGTCGGCCGACTTGGACCCCTCGGCTGCCGTGTACGTGGTGGGCTGGGCTGATGAAGGCAATTGCAAGCACATGGGCGCAGGCCTGGTCAAGCAGAAATGTGACAGCGTCCTGATTGCTAAAAAAGACATCGTGTGCATGGTCAGGGGTCCCTTCTGCTACCTGCTGGAAGGGGCGGTGGCTCTGCAGGGCAGCCTTGTCATCGGAGTCATGTTTTGGATTTCCGAAGGCAGTTATACCTTCCACGATGTCACTCTGTATGCAAAATGCATTCAATCTGCATTGACGAATTATACACAGCAGTTCATAAACACAACCCAACATGCAAAATAGGTACTGATTGAAAAAATCGTAAATGCTGAGATAATATTTAAATAATGTAAGCTGCTTAATCTCAGTGTGTTTTTATTGTGAAATAATTATTTTGATTTATTCGTTATAAACTTTAAGATTGAATTGCTTTTTAATAAAAACCCAGCATTGAAGTGTGTTTTGAAAGATTATTTATTAATTTGAACTTATCTAACGTAACTGACAACTTAACAGATAACTCGTGTTATTTTATTAAGCTGTATTATAAGATGAACCCCTTAGGCGTATTATATAAAATTTATGTTAATCTTGTTTTATTAAATCAAATGTAAAACAGTTAACTAAGCACAAGAAGTGGTTCTAGCCGCGTTTGTTCGGTTTTTGATCATTCATACACCATAACTTACGCGACTTGGTACCCAAGAAAATCAGTTCCCATTACAAAGGCCGCAGAAACCTTCGTACTCATCTCTGGAAAAAAAAACCATTTATAAAAATATCTTTCTATATTTCCTTATATTTGCATTCTGTTCAGGACTAGAATATTAATTGAGTTTTTGGTAAAAATATTTTAAGGTCTTGCTTGATGTGTACCTACTACTAATTGTTTGTTGAAATTTAAAAAAATGTGAAATAGAACAAATTAAGGAATAATGTTCAATTTTTACGGTTTTCTAACGTTTGCATAGATAACGTCTATACTTATGTGTGTTAAATTACAAAGCAGATTTAATTATTTTTTCTCAACAATGCGGTATAACATGTAAGTTATTTTTACATTGATATAATTATTTTATCAATTAGTGACATGCAGTATTTTTTTCAATTTGGGTATGATTTCTTATGGATTGAATTCTAGAAAATGAAAGGTATTCAGAGCTTGCTTGCATCTGCATTCTTGTATAAATTCAAAATGATATTACCAGTCATATTTTGAAAGACAGCGTCAAAATTTTTAACTTGACACAAGCAGAAAGTATAATACTTATGTAAAATTAATTTAATTTTTTAATATTCATGACCAAGAAAGGGTAAAATATTTTTTTTTATTCCACGCAGGCTTTGTAGCTTTCAGTAGGTGTTGCGACCTTTCATCATAATGCATTGATTGAGCGACAATATTTTTCGTTGTCTATCTAGAAAACTCTTTTACGGGTGTAGTCAAATCTAATAAATGTGATGTTTATTTTAGGTCGTTTATTAAGAAGCTATTGTCTTCAATCACGATACTGATGGCGTTTTACATAACATATGAAGCCCTCGTTGAACACAAATGGTTAAAAACAACCATTGACAAACATCCATTTTTAGTAACAGTATCGGATATTGGGAATAACGAAATATTGGTGACTGGGTTTTTGTATAAACCCGAATGGGTCGTGACTACTCCTATAATGTACAAGTTCAATCCGCAAGTTAGAGTTGGAAGCGATCGTGTACTAACAGGTGGGTCTGTGCACAGAGTGACGAGTAAGCACATGCTGTTGAATAATCGACTTGCTTTGCTTAGAATCGCGAGCGACAATGATACTCGAATACCTTTGACCAACACCGTGGACATTGCGAAGACATCGGCTGACTTGGATCCAGAGGCTCCCGTGTACGTATTGGGCTGGGCCGCGGGCGGCACGTGCAAGCGCGGGAACATCGGCCTGGTTGAGCAGGAGTGCGAGCACGTACTCTTTGCCACGAAGGAGATCATGTGCGTGATTGAGGGATCTTTCTGCAGCCTGATCGAAGGAGCGGTGGCCATCCAGCACGGGAACGTCATCGGTGTACTGTTTTGGTATTCTGACGGAGTTTTCGGCTTCCACGATATCACTGTGCATGCAGAATGCATTCATTCAACACTTGGAGTTTTTTCTTCAAAGCAGACGAACAGTAGTTTTAGAACCTGAGTCATTGATTAGGTCCTTAAGATGAAATATTTTAAGACTACACACCCAATGGAGATTATTCTACTTAGCTATACTTTATCACACACCAGTTGTTCTGTAATTTTGTTTGGAAATAAGGTTTTTTTGTTATTATATAATACGTTTTTATAATTTTATTAATTAGTATTTTACTCCTTATTGTTTCGTTCTAGTATTTCATAAAAGTGCACTGAGTGATCTAACAAGCATCATTTTCATTTGTATATATCCGGTAGTTTTCAATAAAGTATTTATTACTTATTTAAAATATATAAAATGTTAAATATATTTCTAATCAAGTGAATTTAAATGATTTGTGCACATTAAAAAGGAAGTTCTTTTAAATATTGTTTTTTCAGCATATAATTTATGAAAGCTTTTTTATGATTAATAAGTGATTTAGCAATATGTCTAAAAATGTTTAAAATAAAGTGATGTGTTATTTGAATAATTATTTACATTACAAGGGTTTAAGTTTTGTCACCATTATCATATCCACTATTTCAAATGCTCCATAAAAAAATAATATGATTTACACAAACCAATTTGTTAGCCATTTTATTATTCTATTTAAAAAGCTAGAAAAAACAATTGAATGCCGAATTTCAAAAGTAATAAAAAAGGAATTTTTTTTCCATAGTTTGCCGAGGTTTCATTTATGAAAGATTACAGGACCTTATTGATAAATTGTAAAACGATTTATTAAATATGAATTATGTTTTTCAAATTATCAAAATTAATGATTTTTCTCTAGGAAAGCGAATTCAAAGGTGAGATGTTTATATATTTGAAAATAAACAATATCATAAAATGTTTTACCGTTGGCAACTATTCTAATTTTACATAATTACAGTGATTTATATTTATTCTGCCGAATCCTAGAATTAATGACTAAACCTAGTTGTGCCAACGGTGATAAATATGGTTTTTATTTTCAGACTATTATTGAAGACAACGTTTCTGATAATGCTGTTGGTATTGTTGTTTGAATTATATGTCGGCATCATAAGTGAAAAGTGGTCTAAAGTTTCAATTGAAGACTATCCGTTTTTAGTCGCAGTATTCGACGCTCAGGAAGAGGCTCAAACGTTGATGGTGACCGGTTTCTTATTTAAGCCCGAGTGGGTCGTGGCACCCCCCATAATGGATATTTTCTACAGTCACTTCGCGCAAGTGAGAGTCGGGAGCGACAATCCAAAGGCCGGAGGAGCCGCGTACAATATAACGGGACAGATTTTGCTTTTGGATTTCCGACTCGCTTTGCTCAGAATCGACAACAAGAGCCAATATGTGATGCCACAAAACAAAAATACTATTGATATGATGGAAGATGTGTCCGACTTGGATCCGCTAGAACCTGTTTACATCATGGGCTGGGCTGTGGCCGATTCGAGCGGTGCTGGGGGAGACCGTCCGGTCAAGCGGAAGTGCGATAGTATTAAATTTATTAGAAATGAAATCCTGTGCGAGGTTAAAGGATATAAATATCCTCTGGCGGAGGGAGCGGTAGCCGTTCAGCGTGGAAAAATTATCGGTTTTTTATTTATGCTGTTGGGAGAAAATTATCGATTTCATGAAATTTCTGTGTACAAACGATGCGTTCAATCAATAATGCATCTAACGGTGCCGAAGCACTTACACTTGTGTCGGCCGATCTGTGCAGCCCCTCCCAAAAATTAAGCCTACGGCGTGTATACTAGTGAAACCACACGCCATTTTAATTAAAAATATATTCACTTGGTATATTTAATCACAGTTTGACTGTATTTATCGTTGATTTAGTGAGGTCCTGTTGAACTTATACCGTATTATTATCATTTGAAACATGTTTTCTAAAATCAATATTGATCTGCAAATTTTTTCTTGTTTATTATGAAAAATGGATTTATTTCTGCCATTCTGTAAAGATAAGACACGAGCAAGAGTAAACAGGAAGGCAGTTCAAAAATATTCATTCGCGATGTGGTAGTGGGAACCGATACTCCAAGTATCTTGGGCAAGCTGGACAAAAGATCCGCTCCATGATCTAGAGATACTTACGGTAGTCTGTTTTCGATACAATTTCATATGCAACGTGTAAAGATAAAACATTTTGTCAACTTGTGTATTTAGTTATATGTTTTTACATTTTGCATTAGGTCGTAGTGATAACTCGTAAGTGAATTTAAAATGTAAGTACATTTTAAGTCAATAGATCAGCTGCCTGCAATTGTGATAATATAATATTTATATAATTACCGGTGTGTTTATTTATTTGAAAATCGTTTATCAGCGTACCAAAGTAATTGGTGATCGGTCATTTCGAAGGGGAATGCTTAATTATAGACTGATATCTTTGAATATAATTAATAGTTGTATAAATGCATCTTTATAAACCAGAAAAGTTGCCACACATTTTGCTGTTAGTTATGGATATGTAATAAGAACGGGCAAAGTAATTCTAAGAAATTTAACTTTCATGTTCTTGTCGTTTGCCATTTAAGTATTTTGGTCAGTTACGAGATAACTATATTTTGAAATGATATTAATATATGTATGTGCTAGCAATTTACACGACGCTAGCTTTATGTCTAGTTGATGATGCCACCTTAGAGTGACATGATTTACAGAATGAACCGGAGGATTGATGTCAGACAGGAGTGGACGCAGCGACTCCAGCGAGCTGCCTCCCACGGCGTCCCGGGAAGCCTCCATTGTACTCTAACGAGGACATTCGTCAGCACCGGAGGACAAAGCTGTCACCTAAGGACTCCATAAAGGACGGCCATTTCATGCGAGAACGAACGATAGCAGTTGTAATATAATGGACTATCCACAAAGATCATATTGAAAAAAGCTAACAACTAATTAGGTTAAAAATTAAAAAAAAAAAAAATTGGATAAATTTTCACCACGATTTTGATTGTATTGAAATATAAAAGCAGTGATTTTTTTTATTGAATATAATAAATAGACATCATTTTACACTCATTTAAATATTTATTTAAATGTATAAAGTATAAAATTATTTGTGTCTTTAAATCGTTTTTCTTATTTTAATTACAAATGTATAAAATACACAAATGCTTCCCTTTACGCACAGATAACAAAGCTATTCATCGAATGTGGTTTGTCGAAAAGTATATTTTATTTTGTTATCAATCTTTCTGTAAAAGGTTATGTGAGAAAAAACCCTCGCGTAGATAAAATCCGCATGTGCGCATTTATAATTTTGATACCAAAATGTCCGCTCGCCATTAAAATTCCTTTCGATGGTGCGTCGTGACAAATGCAAACGTCGAGTCCGACAGTCTCACAAGAGTATCGAAATAAAACGTGTTAATTCGCCGAGAACCATTTGCGGATTTGCATATTCATCACCGGGGAGGCCTTGAGGTGCGCCTGCGGAAATAAAGCCTCGCAAGACAAGTCCCGGCGTGGCTCGCGTATACTTCCTCTGAAAATAATCTTACCATACTTGTTGATACTTTATATATGAGTATATATATATGAATGATTCGATATTTGGTTGGATAATGAAATAAGGTAGGGATTAGTTCACGTATGCCGATGTGTACATCGAAAAAGTACTCGTTTCGATTAAAAAATAGCAGTATTTAAAAGTACTTAAAATTAAATTAATTAGCTGTTTTATGACTTAATTATGGCTGCACGCTTAGCACAATCGACGTTTATGCAAATGGCCAAGAGATTGGACGTTCTCAGGTGTATCCGGGAAGTTGTCAGTAGAATCTGGTGTACGATTAAACGGTCACGTACTGTGACTACCAGAATTAGTGTGTCCTTCAAAACGGGTTTGCAATTTGCAAAATCGAAGACGTCTCTCTAGCGTTCGAGCTCACAGAGCTGAAGACTCTTACTCTTTGATCGTAAATAGAATATCATCGGCTGCAAAACTCACTATCAAAATTTAAGGAATGTATTCGTTTATCATTCAACTAGAGAAATTTTTTATTTTATTGTCAAGTGCCTCATTTCTGATTTATCTAGGGTGTGCTGCTAAATATTATAGTACTACAAATCACATTATCTTTTATCATTATCATGTGTGACGGGAAGTCGCCTCATATAATATTCTTGGCCTGGTCGCTTAGTAAAATTGGTATAGAGCTTTTTCTTCTCTTTTCCTGCACTCTGCTTACTAAAATAGTAAATGTATACGCTACCGCCATTACGAAGAGTAATTTGTCTATAAATATACAGTAAGAATCTATCTTCACCATTCAGCCATATAAGACTATGAAAGGTTTGGAACTATATTTTAATAACAAATATGAATAGCCAAATGGCTATTCATAAATAATAATAACCATATTTGGATATAAAAATGCTTCACTTGTTACTTTAATTAAGTCCAGTGTTTGCAAATCATTAAAATATTGATTAGCCTGGGCATATTGGTTCATATGTAGATTATGATTATTAAAAATTCTCACTAAATTGCAGTGGCTCGTTAGCATAGTTGGATAAATGCACCGGCCATGAAAGCTTGGGGATGTGGGTTCGAATCCCTCACAAGTCACGATGATATTTTCTGAGAGTTTTCTTTAATCGTTTTCAATGTGTGAAAAAATATGCTTAATCACATAAAGGTGAATACTGACTAGTGCATACTTGGTTACCTTGGGAATTATGGTCCGAGAGGTGCAGGTGATATGTGCGCAGTGGTCGCATATAATCGAGGCCTGCAGAGAGCTTTAGGGCTGCACATGATTGTAAATGTAATTTGAACAACTGATTATGTTAATTTTACGAAAAAAAAAAATTTTATTTATATACCTACAAATATAAATAAAAATAAAATTACTAGTACTTTGCATGTATCAATTAAAATAGAAAAGTATAGATGCTTGCCAGGATCAAGCGATAGCTACTGTTAATTTACTAAAATAAATGAAAGAATCTTGTAATAAGTAATTTTTTTAATAAATTGACCTAATGCTTGACCTAAAAAATTGCCTGGCACATATTAATTAAAATTAAGTTTTCAAATAAATAAAAGATAGACGATGTCGACAACATGTGAAGATACTTATCAATATAATATGCCGTGATTACATGTAATATGACAATCAATTAAGCTTCGTTTTAATTAGTCGTCGGGGGGGGGGGCGCGCTCTGCCCCCAGCCTGGCAGTAAACAGGAAGTAGCCGGCGCTGAGCGGGGGCGGGGGCGGGGGCGGAGGCAGGGGCAGGGGGGAGTGGGGGGAGGGGGGGCAGGACGGGGGTGGGGGTGAAGGGGGGTGCCCCTCGCTGAGCTGGCGCCACTGCGCGTCGAGCTGGCCCCCTGCCGGCTCACCCCCACGCACCCCTCTGCATGAACACGAGAGCGTGGACAAGAAGGTTCTCTCGAGGGATGAAGCAAATCGCTTGCCGGGGCTCGCACGAGAGCGTGGACGAATTTCACCTGTACTGACACAGACACGATTGCCTGGATTCACCTGCCCGCTGTAACTGCGTAACTGCGAGGGACAGGTCAAAGCGAGAAGACTCGGCGAGCGTGTAGCAGCGCTTCTGCGCGTGTTTGGTTTGTTAGTATAATAATGTGGCTTTTGTGGGTGATGTACACACAAGTGTTTATTGGACACTATTGTATACATAGAATACTCAGGAAACAGGCCGACGGTGTAGGCATATAAATAATATACTTGAATTATTTGTATGTTATGTATTGTCAATATTCATAAGCCTCACTTTTTTAGGTCAAACTTTTATCGAGTTTTATCAATAGTATAATACCATGAAAGATTAAATGCGTTCACTCTTAAGAAAGAGAGTCGATTTTTTTGTATGCCCATCCCAAATTAATGCAATTTAAACCATGTAAATTGAAGCAAAAAGTGTACAGTAATACCGTGCTTTACGCGAGGGATACGTTCGGGAAAAAATCGCGTTAAATGAAATTCGCGTATATCGGGGTTTACGATTAAACATACTTACACAGTCAAAACTTAATACAAAAAAATACGAACCATTTGAATCAATCACTTTAATTCTAAGAACACTTTATGCAGTATTACGTGTTATTTTTACTGAAAAATACATCTGTTGTCTTTTGGGTAGCGTTTCTTTTGCGTTCTTGTAAAATACGTTCATAACACCCAACGCTGTTTTTAACTATTAAGAGAAGTCAATGAATACATTATGTTCATACACATTTTTAAATAAGAAATTCGCGTAATGCGAGCCATTTTAACGCGAAATTTGAAATTCGCGTTATAGAAAAACCGCACATAACGGGGTCGCGTAAAGCGGGGTATTACTGTATACATATTACATAGTTTTTTTAAACAAGACGCGTTGAAGACGTAGAATTGTAATAACATACACAAATAAAGATAGTTAATTACATTTAATTACAACTAATCTAGAGTAAAGCCCCAGGCGTTCGAGTCGTCTCTCTTATCGGACTAATTATTAATTACAATATGCACGAAAAGTATTTTAAAGCACGCGGAACAAAGAATATCATTTCCTGGGAACTATCAATTTTGCATCGAGAAGTTGATTAATTGATTCCAGTCGAAGTGATTACGTCCAGCGTTTGATTTATGAGGCACATTAACTGTTAATTGTCATCTTTCCGAGAAGATATTAACGAGGGAATAAAATAACTTCATTACATATTTTTCGCAATCAGATTATATCTGATTCGAGAGTAATTTTAGGTCATTCTTGACATTGAATCATTCCAAAACACATTTATCTCAGCGGAGCGGAAACTCAAGTCACTTACCATTTATAATAGTTTTTTGCGTCCATGTTTATGAATAAGTATGATTACATAAGACTGCGTCTATTCGTGACATTTATGTAACTTCACACATATTGTATATATATATATCTAATTGAATAGTTGGTTAGTACATATAAATAAAAAATACGACATAATTATGTAGCGATTTATTTATTGATGGCAATATTATTTGTAGGTCGTACTTAAAACTAAAAGGATGCCGGATATACTGATAAAGTACCCAAATATCAAAATATATTTAATCATCACATCTGCACTGTTTGTTTAAATTTTCAGTTTTAATGTTGTGAAACTTTTGGTCAATGGTTGGTTGCTTGTTGACTCTGACTTAGTGGTCAGATTATCGACATTCCCCGTCCTGTAAATCCCGAACTGATTTTAAATAGCCTAAGACTAAAATAGCCTTTGATCAAATAAAATAACATTGATTATGTTAATGTCGATTTGATATCAAAATAAAACGAAACATTTTGATGTTTTTTGTGTATGGGTCCGATAAAATAAAATTTATACATCAGGAAATATTTAAGAAAATACTTATATAATATGTAAATGCGGATATATATGATGATATTTCTTTATCAAAAAGAAATTAAAAATTTTGCACCCGAGAAATAAAATTAATGTCGATACCGTCTTTAATTTGCTTTTGACAAATATTGTTCTTCAAGAACACTGAAATGATTGATGACAAATTCTTGATAATTTTTACAATCATTATACTTCTACTGATATTTTATAATTATAATGTAAAAGATGACATAACTTGAGGCTATAAAAGACACTAATCTGTTGATTAGTATTGATACGATGTTAATTGTCGACCGCATTATTTTGCATTGACATATTTTAATAATATCAAAAAAATTATTTTGGTAAAAAAAACTGACTTTTCAATTCATTACGTCTTAAATTTAAAAAATACTAATTTAATGAAAGTATAATAAATACTATTCTTGAAAAAACTATGAAAATTTATTTGAACTTTTTACGTTATACAATAATAAGTACATGGTTAAGCATATTTAAGTAAATTTTTTATTTTTATTTATATATATCAAAATGTAATTCTGTAAAGAACTTTATGTCATTGAATATAACACAATAATATTTTTTTTGATACGAGTATATGTATTGGAAGTTATTAATTAAAAATGACATATAATTTTAAAACATGTTTAATTGAATAACATCTACATAAACTATTGTTTAATAATGTTACAAATTATACCAGTGGATTAGTATCCAATAGATGGGTTGGTTAGTTATTGTAACATTTGTCTCCATGATGAATACAAAGCGGTGGCTTTAACCTGCCCCCTGAAAGCCGAATAAATGACCTCCCTTCTCCTTTGCCACCCCTCCCCGGTGAGCTGGATAATAGCGGCGTTTCAGCACAACCTTGAAATTGAAAAGGGGTTTTCTGGTCAAGGGAAACTTTCAGGAGGAAAGTATTTCGAATAGATATTCTTTTTCTTTTATATAATATATATTGTTAAATTGAGTTAGTTACACACTGAACATAAAATGTTATTTTACGGATATATTTATTGTAAGCAATGTTACAAAATGAAGATGTGAATCAATCGTTTTTTTTTAACCATCGCAAAAGTTAGTTATTGTAATGACATCATTTATATTTTCTACCCATGTTTCGGCTTCTAAAGACTACCGTCAGGCACTTAGGATGCGAAATAATAATCCAAAGTAGCAAATTTAGGATGGTGTTGGGTGTGAAACATGTGCTAAAACACATTATATATTTCATTAATTATCTTTGTATAATAAACTAGTTCTGTAAACAATTGTTATGTTGCAAATGACTAATTTTATGGTAAGGAAAAAAACTGGGCATCTCTTTGTTTCCTGATAGTTATGTACTTTACTTAACATTATTAACTTATTCCGGGAAGACCATTACTTCATTTTTTGAAGATTACGTGGATTCTTTATAGATATAAGTAGACGCCTATTAAGCAATAAATACACTAACTGCAAATTCTACATGAAATAAATCAAGGCTAAGATATAATTAATGAAGAAATTTATACTTTGATAGCTGTTTAACTTTGATCTCAAAAAGGGCGTGTTTATATTAAATGTGTAAATAAAGTATTTTGTAAAATATTTCTATTTACGTCACTAAAAGATCTGCTCAGGCAACAATGGAGACGCGGGGGTGAGATTGGAGGCAGGGATGGGAAGGGGTGGGTGGAGAAAACACTTCCGGGTTCCCTCTCTCACCGGATGTACCATCAGAAATTGCGTTTTTATTTAATCTATATAAAATTCAAAAGGTTTTTTTTAATCTAAACCAGCATAATAAACTAATATTATTTTTTATAATTGGTATTTTTTACACTCTAGATTGAGATATAAATGTTTAAGTATAGTATTATAATAAAAAAAGAATATAGAATTTGTTATCTTTTTATACTGAAATGTTCTTAGGAGGGCCCAAACATTTTTTTTAATAAATTTGTTTATTCATCGATTGAAATAAAATAAATTAGTAAAAAATGCAATATAAAAAAACTGGGGACATTGGGTGAATTTTAGTGATGTTGCATAAAAAATCTATAGCTATATTGCATGCAAAATCAACATAGAAATAAAATTTGATTATTTATGACAACATTTGCAAACCACAATTTTAATAAATTAATTCTGATTGTAAGTGCTGAGCGCGGTTGGTTGGCAAATCAAGAACTTTTATTGTTGTGGTAACTTTACAGCGTGTGTCATCTTCCAACTATTGTGAAAATATCGAAATTCTTAGATACTATAGTCATTATTTATGTCATTTCCTAACCATAAGCTATTAGGTCATTCATGTATGTTTTTTGCGATAATAATAACCGCCACAGAGGTTATTGTGAGCTATTTATTTAAGTTTTTAAAATATACAGGGGTCTAGATCTTTTGCGATACTTAATTTATCAATACATAATAATATATACAATCATACAAATTTATATGAATGACATTTTAAAAAAAATGTTTTGTCAAATGTGGTTTAGAAACATTTTTTTAAATTTTCTACATACTTTATTGAATATGTAATTGTATTGGTAAATACTTAAAAAGTACACGGTGAGCATTTCTCGGTTTTATTTATTTTTCTTTGTACTTTGATTGAAAGAGTAATGATACATTTTAATTGAGATATGAAGTTATTACAATGCGTATATATTCGATAGGTTGTCAATAATAGTTATTGGAGAATGAAAAATCGGTTCGTGAAGTCGACTTCGAGATTCAATGCAACTCATTTCACAAACTTAAGTTTTCATCACGTTTTAAACAATCAATACTTCAGTATTAATACATATTCATAATAGTTAACAAAATATTTAACTATTAGGTATTTGATTTTCGTCACATTTCATTTCAGGTCAATTAATCGAGTGAAGTATTATTGTTTTTGTGGTTAAGTAGTCGTGGTCACTTTGTGAAGGTTATTTTTTTTAAATTTTGCTTGCTTGAAAAAATTTATTTATGGTCAAAATTTTATTATCTTCGGTGTATTGTTTATAAAATATCCCTATAGTTTTTAGTGAGTTAAACAAAAAATAAAAAAAATTCTGTTAAATGGATGTACGCTTAAAATTTATGACTACTATTAAAACGAGTATTTTTAAATAAAGTAAAGTGTAAATATATTGTTACACATATCTTATTCATCCCTTTAGCCTAGCAATTAAATAACACTGCGTCCTTTCGATACATCGATCGCCTTAGGGTCTCGGGTGGTTGATGGAGCCCCGGGCGGGCGGCGGCGAGGAGGAGACCCCTTGGCACGGGGGCTCTCCTCCCCGCGGTGACACCACCCTCGCCACCCGCCACCCCACCCATGTACACCCCACCCAAGTACACCCCACTCAAGTACACCCCACCCAAGTACACCCCACCCTGTATGCGGATGGCCAAGAAGTGCGCTACGACTTTTAACTTAGAATTTTCATAATTAAGTATTTTATTTTTATTATATACATAAAAGCCAAATGGCTATCAATTAGAATATTTTATAAGTAGTGAAAGTTACAGTATTTGGGTAGAGCAATTTTTCAAACAAAATTGAAAGTAGAATCAGTATAAAATAAAATTGCAGCTATCAAACGGTTATTGTATATTAATAATATATTATTATTTATATATATATACACTTATATAAACACATTTCGCTATAATACCAGTAGCCCGTAAAAAAGTAAATTGATCATTTTAATAATTAATTTGTGTGTATGTCGCTAGCCCAAAAATATGCTGTTTAATCTTTAGTATTTATAGGATACCACACAGGTAAATATTTTAAATACAATAAAATACTTCAGTGATCGGTTTCGCCAACCATTCACGTTGGCATTATTAAAATCTATTTAAAATATAACTCCACAAGGTACTCTCTGTCAAAAATATTGATTATTTACTCAGGTAAAGGGCCAAAAATGGATAAAAGACTTAATTTTAATAAAAAATAAATATGGCATTATCTTCAAAGCGGAATAGTTGAATAGAAATAGTTAATAGTTTTTGCTAACAGTAGATTTTCATTATTTCATATAATTTAAAAACACCAGCATAACTTTGTTTACTATATGAAATATACCGTTTTCTAAAAAAAAACATTTTCTATAATTAAGTAATTTCCTCGCTACGCCCATGGGTATAGTAATATAGTATGCGTCATCACTCTACATATAAGGTTGTACCGCTGAAAGCCTTCAGCTCCGGGAAAAGAGGAAGTGGGTGGAGGGGCGGGGAGATGCCAGAACTTCCGGCTTCTGCCCACGCCTCCCTTAACCCACCCTCCAGCGTTGGCTACTGAAAAGGTTATGTAACCTTTGAATACGGAACTACCTACTTCCTACAAGAAGGTGATTCAAAGTCGATTGTGAAGTATTTATTATTATTTTATCTTCATTCAAAATTTATTTAAATAATTAAATATATATTAAATAATTTTTTTATTGTGTAATTGATTTTATTTTATTAAGTGGTATATCATAATTTTGCTCATAATATACAGTATGCATTACCAAAAAATACCATTAGGAAGATGACATATTCTTTTCTATCCTGTTTTAAATGATAAGTATTTTTTTTAGACAAAAAAAATGTGTACTCTTCAGTGATATTCAGTTTTATTTTATATTTAACATCAGTTTTTTATATATTTTTTTAACTTTAATAATACATTTTATTTAAAATGAAATGTTATAATAAATACAGAATTGACAATAGGCTTATTTAGATATTAGCAGATCACATTATATTTAGTACACCTGACGATCTTTTTCTTTAAGTCTAGACTTAATAGGATATTATCATCAAAGATATTCTTGAAACCTTGATGTAATCTGTTCAATTTAATGGAAAATTTAGACGAAGAGCTTGTGTGAGTATGATCCTATTTTAGTAGTCCCGGTTGGCTTTGTTTAATTGTATAGGATACCATCACCGCACCCCCTGAGAGGCGGGGTTGCCACCCCCCAGAGGTCGATGACGCACGGCGCCTGTATCACCGGAAGTGGCCTGGCGCCGCGACGCTATGGCTGAGCCCGGAAGTTGAACCTCACTTCCGCCATGTGAAAGCATTAATTGATTTTTGAGAGTAGGATGTAGCCGACATTCAGTTTAATATTTAATTAAACTTTGCGTTGATTTTGCGACGTTGTGATATAAAGACTTCGATCGACTGCCTACGCATTTCTTTACATTTTATGTAACAATTTTACAAAAATTGTACTTTGGTTGGCATTAAAATGAATGACAATTAATTTTAATTTTTTAACGCTTAAACACTTAATCCTTAAATTCATATTATTTAGTTCAAATAACTAATAGACCTAAAAATACCATTTTATCTAATCCAGGTATATAAAATAATGCAAAATCCTAACTAAGGTATGTTTTAATAAAGTAGTTAGGCAGTAAAAAACCAAAACTAATAAATGTTTGAAAACATGAGGATCGAAAATAAGTCAATTATGGTACACAAAATTTCATTTTTGAGAATATATAAAACAAAGAAACTAAGAACTAAAAATTCAATCTTTACTTTAAAAAATGTTGTGTTCAGGTTTTTCTCAACAACAAATAGCTAAGCGTGTATAAAAATACCACAACGGGCACAATGGCTCACGGCAAGGCGGAGCGGGGTGGGCATGTCAAAACATTTACCACATTAAAACAGCGTACATATTTCAGAAGGCTTTCACTGTTGCCGGGTGGGTTGGCGGCCGGAAGCGGGGCGGATGCGGAAGTGGGGGTAGCGGGAGTCCTCTCCCCGGAAGTGACGTCACCCCCACCTCTCAGCCAGGGGCGTAAATATTTCAGCAGAGTGAGAGTTTTATGGAGTTTGCTTTGTTAAAAAAAGATTTTGGAATGGGTCGTTTTGAAAATATTATATTGGTTATAAATGTCGTACATGGTGAAAATTAAATACTGTGAAATGAACCATGTGTATCAAAGTATAGAAATATTAATGCGTTCGTCCTGGGCTTCTTTAAATAATGTTGGTTGAATATATTAATTTTAACATCTCCAGATAAACTAGAATAAAGCACATTCTAAAACGTTTGTTTAGAGTTTATTAAAACTGCTTTTATACAAATATTTGCACTTTTACTATTTCAAATTTATGAACTTTGTTGGATTGTTTGAACATTTTCTGGTAGATTGTGTGTTCGAATCCATACAATGATTTTTAACCCAATCAATTTGTTCAATTAGTCGGCCTTTCAGTTTTCACAAGGGCTGGCGAAGTTAAAAGGTTTCCAGAGCAACCCTTTGTGACTGCGGCTCACTTACGGGGTTGGAACTATTGCGAGTGTATACTGTATCTACAGTTTCCAACCCTCCAAACAATGTGACACCCTCCTGGGCAGATACTGTCCAGAACGAAGGGATGGGAGGCCAGTTGAGGGCTTTCCAGGATCAGCAGTGCTCTCCTGTGCAACATCCGAATTCGTAATTATGAATATTCATTGTTACATTATTTACTCTCATAAAAGCTCTGTCTGCTAGAGCATTTAATATGGAGCATTGGTTTTAAACGTACTTCACAAACGTACAAAACGGGTATCAGTATTTTTATAGGAATGTTTTTGTTATATTTATTAAAAATGTTAGACGGTTGACTGTTATGGGGCAGTACGAAAATTAATCATAAAAAGAGGGAACATTTCGAGAGGATCTTTGTTTATATAAACATAAATTTCTTATAGTATATATGTTTACTTTTATTCAAAATAAACTTTTACCAACGTTTGAAAAAATAAATACTACATCATGGGTAGATAAAATTAAAGAAATAATAAGCAAACCGTAATAAATTATTACGGTATTTACGATAAGAGTCAATCCAACAATAATTTTTTTGAGATTTTATAAAAAATTAGTTAAGAACGTGAGTATTTTTAACTGCAAATATTATTTGATTTTACATCGATGGGTAAAACATTCATTGTCTTTATATTATTTCAAATTGTCAGTTCGGTATTTGTTATATTTACCGCATTAGAGCAGGCTATTTGACACCACCCGCGGCGACATCAGACTTCGGATGTAGTTTGTAATTTGGCGCGTAGAAAAAACGCGTCACAAGATTCCCCAAACACCAAAGCCATAGAAATCGATACTTGTCAACACAGCTTATCCAATCTGGAAGACAGGTGGCCACGCGGTGGTGCTCGGGGGTCTAATAGCGCAAAGCTTTTAAGTCTTATTAAACTTGCATGCTAATGAATGCCGGCACACATGCGCGGCCAGGGCTGCACTCATCTGCGGAAGGAGGAAACTACCTTATTTATAAAACAAAAAATATATAATATTTTTTCAAAAAAATCAAAACAAAGTCCATCAGGGTCTTTATTCTTTCATTCAAAAATAAGTAATGATTTAATTTGTTAAAGTACTCTGGTTGATTATATTATAAAGAGCTTTGCCCCTGCTCATATGCATACCTGTTAAAAGCTGCTGTCTTCACTTGACCTGGGTCTTGTGATCGGTTCACAGCACCGGAGAATCCACTGTGAGGAATTAAATATATATTTTTTTTTATATTTAAATTACGCAATATTTATGTTGAGTAAGTGGTGTTTTTGAAAACACAATCTTCGAGTTCAGAAAACTTATTTGGGTTATTTGAAATATTAAATCAAAACATAGCAACAGGTTTTCAGGGTCAGACAATATATTGTTTAGTATAAGATAAACTTATAATATGAATAATGTGCTCCTTTTTGGCCGACTTCAATATGAGTAGTCCCCCATTGTCTCTGCATGGCGGCCCTATGGCTGGCTGACACTTGCTAACACTTGTCAGTTTTTTGTGCCTCGCAGATGTGACAGGGCAGCCTATCCGCGTGGGGGAGAACAGCCTCCGGGGGAGGATTTGGGAATAATGCATGAGGGTGTACTGTATTTACAGTCTTTTGAAACGATATGAATACATCAAACCTATTATAATTAATAAAATATCAGTTTGTGGTATAAGTTTTAACATACAATTAAGAAGAAATCATACAAAATGAGAACTTATTATTATTTTTTTCTATTTTCAAACCAGTAACGGTTAATTTATATAGTAATAAATCATTGTGTTTTCGTCTTGAATTATTTATTGTATTTTCATTAAATCGGAATGTATTGAATGTTTTATCGCAAGTATGTGGGAAAGCTTTCTCATTATATCTTATATCAGCAAATAGTTCTTACACAAAAAAACCATTTCCCTTATAATTCGAATAATATAAATCAGGAAGTACTTTGATTTACTTTACCCTAAGAGCAAAAATTGCTTGTTTTGAAGCAAAAAAAAAACTCTAATCGATTACTGTCGATAATCTATTAAATATTGACTATCAACCTACATTACTTTTTATTAAAATTTGTACTTAATGAGATATATATATATATATATATATATATATATATATATATATATATATATATATATATATACATATATTGCATACAAAATGAAAAAGAAAACTGCTAACAAAAAATACAATTGCAACCAAAACTGTAACCAGATGGCTGTCCTAAAACATCACAAAAGTATCATTAGTTATGCGACAGTTACTCTCAGCCTTTGTATGCAAGGGAGGCTGAATGCAACCTTGAAAGCACAATGCGCCCCCGTGAGGGGGTAAAAAATAGCCGATCATCCCCTTAACCCAGAAATGCCCAGGGGGTGTACGTCCCTATGGTTTGTAGGGGAGAAGAGGATTGAATGGAAAATTCTCCGTAAGAGTGTATATTTTAATTCAAGTAAATATGTAAAATGTCCATTGATTGGATAAAAAAATCTGTACTTTTATAAAACATTTTTGAAAAATTTGTTGAATATTTAACATTAAAAAAAATTCATTTCTTTAAAATTAGAAATGATACATCTAATCGTCTTACTACCTGATAAAATTTATGATTTGAATATAAAAAATAAAATTAGTGGCATTGCTTTTATAACTTAATACGAAACATTTTTAAAAACTAAAACTAAAAGTATTCAATATATATCCTGTTCCGCTGCACCCAGTGATCCTTTGAAACCAAACCTGTTCCGGCACCCCTCGCGCGGCTGCGCACTTGTCGCTGTCTACTCTTTACACACACACCCTTGCAGGGGTGCTCTCATCTATTCATCCCCACGTGTGCTGTTAGCGTCTCTTTAGGTGAATCTGAGGTTTATTCTGTCGATATAGTTATAAATTTAAAAAATTTCAATTTTTATTAACTATACAAACGTATTTCTTGTTTATATGAATAGTGTAATATTTTCCTGATTATACATCAAATCGTTGAGCAGATGCATACAAACTGGAAGTATAGTTTGACATCTGTTAATTGCTATAAATAAATGTAAAAATATCAATAACTGAGTGCAAGTTTTGTTGAATGGTTTGCAATAACTAAAATTTGCGTCATTGGCTAAAATTAGTATCTTTCGTATTTCGTCCAGTGACGTCAGGTTTATTTCCATAGCCTGGGGGTGGAGTAAATAGTTAATTAGATTCGGTACAATGAGTCCCCGCGCTACCCCGCCTGCTGCCGGAGTGCATTAAAGGAGACAACCTCATGCTTGCTGCAGCGCCCCGAGCACTTGCACGAGTCCCGCATAGTCTGGGTAGGGGTTGAGGGCAGAGCCAAAATGTGACCATGACCATAAAATCTCACTGAAATTAACCACTAAGTTACCTTTTTATATAACTATCCAACACAAAAAAAAAATCGTTTATTTTGTATATTTTTTTGCTCTACTTGAACTGTTTGTTTGTATTGAAAGTAAATACTGAAGCGCCTTGATTTGATTCTAAGCCGTGTTTATTGATCAAACTTTAATGATTCTTTTTAATATTATATATACATAAGGATCAAATAGTAGTTTTGTTTCATCGTTATAATTTAAAATTTACAAAAGTAAACATAGATATTCTCAAACTACCCGAAGTAAAGCATTGAATTGAGCGCAGTAATTTACATGTTTGTAAAAGTGTTAATTATTTTAAAAATCAAGCAATACTTATAAAGAGGTTATTTAAATTTTAAAAATTATTATTGAAATTTCTTAATGCCCCTATGAACCGGATCCTTCCGGCCCCGCGCAGCCGCAGCCCCCGGCCTCTCCGCGCCTCTACTCACACACCCCCAGCACTTGCTCTGACGCTGTCTGGGGGAGTAAAAAACCCAGCAAGGAATGCGAGGGGCGCTGCTGCAGCTTCCAGACCACAGAGGGAGTCTCGCCATCGGAGAACTTCCTTCTCATCGAATTTAACATCATCAAATCACACCTTTTTTAAAAAAATATATATATTCATAGCTAACTTTTTGAATTACCCATCGACCTTAATAATATGACTGAAACAATTGAGATTTTACTGTTTTAAGGGTAGAGTTGATAGCACAGTATTCTTATAATCATTTCTAAAAACAAAAAACGAGCTTTGTAACCCTGAACAATTTTATTTTTAATAAATCGAGTCTTATACTGCTAAAAATCTCAATACTTATATTTATTAAAATATGCATCTTTTTGTGAATCGTTTATTTATTTTATTATTTATAACAGTGGTGGCATTGACACACAAGTCTAGAGCTTAGTTTGCCTTTGTAAAATATTGACTTATGCATACAGTTTTTTTTACATTGTAACTCAACCGTACTTCCATTTATACTATGCATGCTGACAATCTGTATCGAAATAAAGTACTGTTTCGATGCTGTTTTTTTTTACGGGGAATGCTTTCTTTTCCAGGTCAGGCGCATCACTGATTCATGGGGTTAATTCATGAAACAAAAAATGGTAATCAATATGCTATGCATATTTTAATACAATTACTGAACTCGTAGAAAAGAATATTAATCAATTGAAACACACCTGTGTACCGTAGGTGGAGTATTAAATATGTCTATTGTATTTTTATACAGGTCAAAAAGATGTTGAATATTTTTTGTTATTAGATTTATTTGATGCGTAGTGTAATTTCCTTGAATGAATTAATTAAAAAAAGAAAGTGATTATTTATTGGTTACTGCCTAAGTCTATACAATGGAGCCATAAGTAACACTTTGTGCAGCTGTCACTTCGGAAATTGATCGTTTGTATGAACCCGACAGTCGTTTGTGCAAACGTGAATCACAAACTTTTACCGGCATCGACTAATTATAAATTAAAATTGGGAAATTGCTCATCTGACAGTGGAATAAGGAATTAAAAAAGCTGAATATGTATAGAGTTCGCTTATACATTTTTCTAAAATTTTGATTCAATTTATGCAACTTTTACTAATATATATGTAACGTAATATTCATTTATTTTTTCCAAGGTCTGCCCTACTTTCAATAAATAGGAAAAATTTCAGAATAGAAAGATAAACAAATCTTTTGATGTCGGGTTTGGGTGTACCTGGTAATAGGGGAGATCAGGTCAGGTCACTTGAAGGAGCATGGGAACCAGGCTGGATGCAGCCACTTGTATTCCACGTGTTTATTTCTGGAAACCTTGAACATCCCCCAGGAGTATTTTTTGTTACGGCTTTAATGATACACAGCTATGCATGCGGTTTAGTGTGATTTAAAATATTTTTATGGTTTTTGTACCCATAAAAGCACATTCTGTGCTAGATATACTTTTTTTAGTCAAGACGTAAATTTTTTTTTTAAAAATAAATAAATGAATATATATTTTTTTGAATATTTAAATAATTTTTTTTTCTTGATAAAAGCTGTTGTTGATGAGTATTAATGACTATTGATGATTTAAGGTGAGATAGTAACTATTGATGTCTGGGTTATGCGACAGTGAGTCATCGACGAAGCGTCCCGACGCCATTAGCTCCCCGGCGTCCCTACAAAGCGTCCATATTATCCGCGACCCACCCCTACGCTCGCCTGCCCTTTTTATTTCATGAGATTTTTGTTCAGACTGGGTTGCGAAGAGTAGTCCTGAAACTCAATTACATTTTAAGAACACTCACCGCTCTTAGATTGTGCCTTTGCGAATTTTCATAAAATACAAATATACCAAAATAAAAGTCTATTTCAATTTAATTTTTTAAACATATTTCTATGATTGTAATTTAACAGACATACGCTGAAAGAACGCAATCTACAAAAAAACATTTTTTGGTTAAAATAACAAATTAATGGGATGGGTGTTCGGCGAAAGAGCTCTCGCTAATAGTGAAATTAACGTAGTCTCCAAAACAATTTGGTTTTATTTTATTGTAAAATAACAAATAGTTCATTGCAAGGTATGTTTAAACAACGAATACCGTGTATTATTAAATTAAGTGTATGTTAGTTTTAATTATAGATTTTTTTAAATAGAAAACGTTAAATAAACACCGAGAAATATGGTTTTCGTCAAAGCATGATATATTTTCAATTGATTAGTCTTGCAGTACCGATTGAAATTGATAACTTTCAGAATATTTTATTATAAAGCTATTTATTAAAATTATATTCAAGCATATGCTGAATTTATTAAATTTATTATAAATATACCAGTATTTATTTATATCAGTGAAATAGGATCGCCTCACAACTAATGATATTTTTGTATTCTCTGAGTACGTTGATCGAAATTTTGACGTATCAAGCATATTCTTTAGATAAAATTAATACCAAGCGCTTTCAGTAAATTTTTATCTCACATAATAATTTAAAACGGACAGATTTATTAAAATAATCATTACCAACAATGCCACGCAAGTTCAAGATCTCGCGGTCAATATCCGCGTACACAAACTGTCCAATCAAATTCGCATGTGATATAAATAATCGTATTCAACACGTGTTGATAGGCTGAGATATTGAATTTGCATCGGTGTCGAACTCTGACATTCTGGCCTGTTAATATGTTTACATAATACCTTGTTTTTATGAGGTACGCTCTGCTATTTTCTGAAACTGCGACTTATAGACCAGGTTGTTTTGACGGAATATTTCCTAGAGTTTAGTCGAGTCTCTTAGTTAAATTATGATAGCTCCAAGAAAGCTATCATAATTTGCTTAAGTATTGAATACATTGACGAAGTATATAATAATGCCGCTGTTGAGAGTCCTTTGAGGTCTTTTGTTGAGTCGAGTCAGCAATTCAATTTAAATCATTTAGGTTCACTCAGAAAAAGAGCATTGTCAAGATAGGGAATAAAGAAAATAATAAGTCGCTAGGTGTATAGTCGGCTTATAGACTATTGGTTTTACATGGTATTTTTTATTAATGATTTTTGTTAAATTATTTTTATGAATTAAAGTTAATAGTGATAGTTATAAGTCAATCGATCGGATAAATTAACTTTTTTATATTAAATTTTAAACTAAACTTACGAAATATCAATGATATATCAATCAAACTATTGCCAAAAAGTTTGTGAGAAACGATGGTTACTATAACACCACAGGGCGGTTTTTTAAATTAGTTCTTGAAAACAAATAACTTTGTATAAATATCACACATATCGATTCTTTTCATCTTTTAACCCTGCAGCAGGGGAGTTTATCTCCAATAGAAGTCGACAAGTTAGGGGTGCTCATTGCCAGGGGAGAGCTAGCCTGGCCGAGTTAAAAAATCACTTCCCTTTTCATTCCAACCCTCTCGATTTTTACACCCCACGCGGACGTGTCACTTTATGACGTTTCAGGCATCGCGAGTGAATTTTAGTTTTATTATTTTTAATACTTTTGACAGGCTCACACATGTGTAGAGGCCTGGATTTTCGAAACATTTTTTGTTTTGTTAAGTTTTTACGGCAAAAAATGTTACTTTTTAAAGATTAAAAAACACTATTCAGTTTTTTATTCAAAATGGTTAAGTTTAGTTTATCTTACTAATTGAATTAAGTAAATAACATTTTTTTAAATTATTAGTTAATTATTTAGTTATCACTTTAGAATTTAAAATACGACCACACTTGTACTCCAAAAACGATTTTGTTGTAATTATAACTAGCATGTGTGGCATATGTACACGTCAAAAATATTTTGAGTAATTTGAATTTAAATTAGCCACGTGTTATATATTATAGCTATAGAGTTTTTAAATATCTATACTTAAAAACACAGTAGAAGCCATAATGATACACATTCATCGTATTTAATCTCAATATCAGCATTAATGTATAAAATAAATTATCGATTATTTACAAAGTCGTTTTGTATGCATAATAAAATATAATTAACGACTGTTTAAAAGCAAATTCTAAACAAACAATTTAATTAATTGATGCATACATATTTAAACTCTAAATTATACTTGAAGAATATTAATAACGAAGAATAAAAACACTTTAGTTTATGTGTAGATGGTTATAAATAAAGTCAAGTGAAATTATAATTCATCACAAAACAGTTTGATCTACTGAAGTAATTCAAATTTAATTTTGATTTGCATAGACATATATAAGCTTATAAATGATATGTATTCTGTATATGCTGTATATTCTTAACATTTATCTAAAAGTGTATCATATGTGGTGAAATAAAAAAAATACAAAACTACACAAGTGCCCATTAAAAATAGGACATCCACTTTTATACATAGATAGACCATTATTCCTACATCTGTTATACTTTATCCGTTTTTTAATATCTCCACTTGTTCCTGTTAATACGATATGTCCCCTCGGATGTGCAGCTTTGCCTGTGACATACATGAGCAGAGAGCAGTCGGCGAGGAGGTGCCGGGTTTAAATCCCCGCTTTATAGGAAGCACATAACAAAATAAATAAAAGTCCATCGGTGCATGCGTGCATTAGGCCCTGCATCCAAAGTAGGAGCACCATCGTTCAGAGCAAACTGTTCAGATAAAAATAAACAATACCACTGTGCTCAAGTTGAAAAGCGTGTCTTCTGATTATAATGCTGGTTAGAAATGTTTGTGTTAGACGATAGTTTGTTGATAATGATCAATTTTATCTAGACTTTGCAATATGACGATTTGTGTCAATTACTTGATTTTGATTAATTGGTTTTCTAATTAATGTTGAGTTTATCAGGCCTTTGAGTAAAACTTATGATGTTGAGTTGTATCTATTGCTTACAATTATTTACTGTCTTGTAGAACATAAATTAATACTACATATAGTAAGCCGTTCATATCGATAAATAAGTTATTGTATCAACACATAATACTGACATCAGAATTATTTTTAATAGTCTTCCAATAATAATCCAAATCATTTGACTAAACATAATATAATGTAATACGATTGTTTCAGGACTATTTCGCTACTGAATTGCATGTACATTATTTTAAACATCAAAAGATATGTAAAGTGTATTTAAAAATATACTAACAATGGATCACAGAATGAAGATAGTTATATGGGATAAACATAATTCATGAAATTTGCCTTAAACATCCGGATCGCTTCTGTGATATTTGATTTTTGAAACTTAGGAATTAATAACCTACATCTGATCGTGTGGTCACCCTCTTCGTAGTAAAATGAGTAGTCGTATTAAAAGATATTTCCGTGCGTGTGCGTGCCTACGTGTGACGTGTGTTGTCATGGTGACGGTGGTGTGTGTCTGATGTAGTGCATTTACCCCCATGCCGAACAAAGCTAGGGATCAAATTAGACAAAAAATGATGATCTGGGGGGTGCAGGGGGGGATTGGGGGATGACCGATGTGGTGTTATATACCAAACAAAAATTACTTGTTATGTGTAGAAAAAATCAATAAAATGTTTCCATTTTGATTTTCATCTTCATGTTAAATGATATTTTTGTCTAATTACTGATTGGTATTACTTTTATGTAAAATTAAAATGGAATAATTCATAAATATTTTACATTGTTTTTAAACTATATAATAATTCAAAAATGAACATATTAAAAATATTGTGAGCAGTAACTTGATTACCATATTTATGTCTTTCCAAAATATAAGGTTTCTATTTTGACCTATAATATCCGTGTATCACCGAAGAAGGTCAAATTTTGGTAAATGTATTGTAGTAATATTCAATTTTAAAAATCAATTGAAGATAAATCGTGTAACTTAGGCAAACATTTCTGTTCACTTCCGCTTATTATGAGCGTATTTTTTTTTCTATTTATGGAATAATATTTCAAGTAAATCATGTAACTCATACAACGGTGTGTAATGAGAATGATGATTTGTTGATGATATTGATTTCCCGAGTTCGGCCCCCGCCAGGGCTCCCTCCGTCTCCCGCATGATCCTCCACACTTAATACTTTATTTGTCCCCTCAAATGTAAATCAGGTCTGGACTGTAAGCCCACGCATACGTAAAAAATGCATTATAGCTTCATGCACCTACACACCTACCCGCCTGTATTGGAGCAGCAGTAACGATGGAGGAAGTCTACATGTGAGACCAACACCTTACAAGTGTAAATTATATTTTTAGTCAGAATTTACAGTACAGTAGTCAAATAAAACAAGAAACAATAATAACAATTATCAAGTGTATGTTGCGATTTTAAATCATGATTCTGCTGTTCTAAATTATTGTATTTTGTTGTATCAAGCTTGATTAGAATAGTAAAAAATTACAGCATTAAAGTCGTGTAAAAAGAATAGAACTTCTTTATATATGATTGATAGTTTATCAATTAAATAAACTGTTACCGTATATACAGATATATTAACATTTAGTAAATTCTGTTAAGGCATCAAAACTTAATTTTGTTTTATATAAAATTTATGTAAAAAAGTAACTCTTTGAAATGCAGTCTTATGTTTTGGTCTATTCATATTCAAATTATATTTGCAGTTTTGTGTAAAAAAAATGTATCATGTTTGTAACCCCTGAATAAGGGTTGTTTTAAAGACAATTACAAACTCGGGCCAGGGGCGTTTCTGTAGGCGACAAGGGTGGCCAGTCCGCCCTCTGTATCCACCGACCAAATGTTGTATCATATTTCATTCCATGATTAAAACTTTAAAGCACAGGAATTAATTTGCCACTAAAATATATATCAATTTATGTTTTGCTTTATCAATATAAAAAGCAAAAATATACACCTACAAAGTTAAGATAGAAGATAATCTATTATAATGGAAAATTTATTTTTGCAATTGTATAATTTTCACACTTTTATACTCTTGTTATGTTGAGTACGTTTAATTTTAAGAATAAATAACAATAAATGGTTTAAAGTACATAAAGATAAATAAAAACCTGGATAGAATATATTTATGTTAGAAAATTCTGTAATTCAGACTTTACACTTTGTTCTTTATCGTATTATCTCCTTGCTAGAAACGACAACTTGTAAATCCAGGCTTCTTCTTTGTAATCTAACAATCATTACTCCATTTTCATATATTATATTTATTTAACTTAAATTTAAATCTACGAAGATGGTCATAAAATAAACGTTTATTTACAAAGCGTCTTTACTAGTCGCTTATGTCGCAGCTATGTTGTTAGGCTGTTTGTTAGTATATTTGGATTGATATTATAAAAACTGTACATACTTCAAAGCATCGAAAATTTAACATTTAATGTGATTATTAAAATAAAATGAACAGTGCTTCTGAATGAAATCATTTGCGACACAAGGAAGCAGGAATTTTGAAGACAAGGAGCGCGGACTGCAGATAAGACGTGAGTAATGCGAGTCCACGACCACTTATCACCTACTTATTTCCGTGTTGTTCTAAAGAATGTGGAAGTGTGTTATCGGGAAAGGTCTGACCTTTGCAGTTGCCGGCCTGTGACCTGATGTGTTCTGTTTATAATAATTATTATAATTTTATACCGTTTTAGAAATGACGTAAATGTTATAATTAGTGTTAAGTTACAACAATTAACCTATTAATGACTTAAGAACTAGAAGCCTGTTAACAGAACTGATAACAGGTATGAAGTACAGTAAAAACTGAAACATCAAAATTATAGATCAGAATTATTGAAGTAGTAATTATAAATATTTTCCACTATACGGGTGCCTTAATCTTTTTACAAAAACTCGTGTTTTTAAAAACCATGTCATGTTTTTTCGTATCTTTTCAATCATCGGCTTAGTTTGAATGAGATTGGTGAAGAAATATGGGGATGCCGCAGGCGAGGGGGTGGTTCCTGCCCCTGCGACGGCTGACAAGCCCACTGTGTCAACAGATCCTTGTTTAGACACAAAATAAACTCAAATGCGTCGGCTTTTGTTAAGAAGTCCTGGAAATGAAGATTTGTATTCTCGCGCCGATGACTGACTTGCATGTGGTGAGTTGAAAACGGATAAATAAATATTTGTTTAAAGATAAACATTCATTTTAAATATAAATTTTGTAACAATTATTGAGCAGTGGTTAGCCGTGATTTTAGAGGATTAGAACATTTTTTAAAGATATGATAAATACAGTGAGTCTGGATGAGACATAATTTAAATGTATCGTTAAATGCAAAACAAATAATATAACAGTATCTATAATACGTACTGATTTAATATGTATACAATATTTTATGAATGTAATTGTTAATGATTAAGAAGTTATATAAACGATTGAAGTTTTCAATATCCTTTTGTTTAAGCATGCCATCAATATTTGTACCAGGAAGCCATTTTTCCGGTAAATTTAACCATGTAATAAGGGAGTTTAACCCCTTTGTAATATACACCCCAATGCAGAGGGTGCAATATAACGCAGATTTTTTTGTTTTTAACATACTAGGGGTGTTTTTTAAATAACGAAAAGCGCTTTGACAAAAAGTAAGATTTTCTCATGTCTTGGTAAGAGTGTCATTTTGCTAATTACATACAAGCATTTTATTTCAAATATTATACATAAAATCTTAAA
Source organism: Atopsyche davidsoni (assembly GCA_022113835.1). NCBI lineage: Eukaryota > Metazoa > Arthropoda > Insecta > Trichoptera > Hydrobiosidae > Atopsyche > Atopsyche davidsoni. Next base: position 5,701,322 of record JAILWY010000001.1, read on the forward strand.
ATAGTATTTACTTCTGAAGACATTTGAAGCTGCAGTAGATATAACATAGAATAATGAATAACAGGATATATTATGTGTACATACAAGGCGTGATGATATATTGAAATGATTATCATACAACAACGAACGGACGATCTTTATCGAGTCGTTTTGTCCACTGTGCGATGTCGAAGCTGTAATATTAAATAATCATCAATATATTCCGAATAACGAACCCATAATCCCATATAGATTATACCCATCCGTACCATGGAACTAACTGAAGTTGTTCCATTATATTCTACTCTAAGCTCCTCTATAGCGAGGGTAATTGACGCCGAGTCTTGGCGTGAAAGGGAACGATACAGACCCAATTAAACGGAATCTCCACGGGAGCAAGTGAGATGGATGGTAAGTCGGGGTTAAAGAGTATCTCTAGCTAGAGGGTATTCTGGCAGGGCTGTATAATTGTAAAATAAATATTAAATTACTTCTTATTATTATATGTTAAAATTTAATTCCCGACTATCACAAATGGTGTTATTCATAATTCATTTTTATCTACAGTATTGGTTTAAAATAAGTAAATAAAATAAGTTTCTTATATGTATCAGAGTATCATAACTTCGATTATATTATATATCATTGGTGATAAAATCAATTCTGAAATCTTATTTTTAGTTCGCAAAAGTCACAAAATGAATAAAATAAAAAACGTTCAAATACAGGACAAAGAGTTTTGTAAAAATCCACTATTTAATTATAAATAAATCAATAGTATATTTATTCTTGTTAAAGCGTAACATGAAATTGATTAACATTTTTACATTTGAAAATAATACGTCAGGATTAATGTGTCTGAATTATTTGCTTGTTTGATTAAACGTATTGAAAAATCAAGTGTTTTTTTTATTTTACAAGATTAAATACGTATTCAAGATTAAACTTTGTAAAGATTTTTTGAGGATACGTAATGAATATGTTTGGTTAAAAAATATCTTTGTTGCTTGAGAGTTGTGTCATGTGTTGAAAAATATATTAATAACTCTGACATCAGATGACTGATGGCAATTCAAAACTTAATATTGACATTGAAAAAAAAAATCGCCTGAATGTGAAATAATATGCATTGCGAATATTTTTTTTTACTATTAAAATTTTATACAAAAGGATTTTATTATTTAATTTTTTTATTGTGTATTATATTTTTTCTCTCGAAAGACAGCAATTCGTCTCGAAGGAATTATTAATTGGACGTTTTAAATAAATAAATAAATAAAACGCATGTGGCCAGCCCTGGCGCGATGACGTGATGTTTGCCAGAAGTGTGTTGGTGTCGGGTGAGAAGTTCCCGGAAGAGAAGATATAAGTTTGTGTTTTAAATAAGGATAAGTGCGGAAACTGAGAAGCAACAAGTCTCTCTCGCGGAAAACCCCGTGGAGCAGACACCCGAGGCGACTCCACCACTGGAACATGGTGTCATTATATCAATACACGTTTTTATCATTAAAAAGAGATTTTAAAATAAGCTGAAATAGTTTTCAATGACAATTGTTTTCAGGATTAAACTATTTAAATTTTAGCACTGGTTTATAAAATGAATTTATGAATTACTAATAAGGCAAGAAAACAAGCTACTAAACTCTTGATCGATGATTCTCGACCAATTATACAGTGTGGTTTTTTTGATTCTACTATTTATATTTAAACTTCTTGATTGATGAATTTTTGTATTTTTTGTATTTTTCAAAATCAACGATTATTAATATAATATTTTATATAAAAGAGATCATTAAAATACATTTTCTTCAGAACAAATGTGGCACGAACTCCTACACATGTATAAATGCACATTAATTATAATCAAACACGATTTTGATAAGGATATGCTGTAGAATGAATATATATTGGAGCAAAATAAGTTTTTTTAATCTATCGTTTGTTTCAAAAAACGTAAATATTTTCTATATTATTATTAACACGGCAAGATACATATCGAATTAACAAAGCAGATACATTTAATGACTAGGGCATAAAAAAGCCTATAACGATAAAAATAAATGCCAAAATAATAGGCCAAACATTATCTTTGGTTGTTGCGAGCTATAAAAGACTTCGAAGCTAATTTAAGCGCACAACCTGACGTTTGCATTTTATCGTTCAAAAACACAAAACGCTAAATAAACACGTGACCCGCGGCGTGCAGAGCACATGCTTTGCGGCCCGGCGGCACACGTGGCGGCTGGAGACTGTGTTTTCATTTGTCCTTAAAAAATAACAACAACGGCTGTCCACTGAAATAGAACCAGTCGCCATGGGAGAACAGCACCGGAGAACTTGGAAACAAGAAAAACAAACCAGCACGACTTCCCTGACAGATGGATATGATTTTTCACGTTGGTCGCTTGTAAGGAATCTTTAAGCCAATTACTGTAAAATATCGAAATCGGAATTGAAACAAGTAAATATAATACATATGGCGCTCCAAAATCACCTCACAGGTAGTCATAAGTATTTATACCACACATAATAACAGACAAGTGGCTATAAAAATCAGATCAGTTTTATTTGTGTTTTCGTTTTTGAGGCATAAGCGTTCACAAATAAATTTAAAAAAACCACGATCTTCTGGCCTATTTTAAGCCATATAATATTTTTAGTAAAGTATAGAGTATATTTAAGTATACGAGGGCGGTCCGATAAGTACTTATCCTACAAAAGAAGACTTTTTCGAGTTTGGAAATACGCTAAAATACGCGTACACGTCCGCTTCTACACGCGGCCAAAACAAAACTACGAGTCCGATTCGGCTGAAATTTTGACAGTTGCCGTCTACGAGAATGTACTACACGATTCTAAATCTCTCTTGCGATACTAGCACCATCGGGCGGTGAGGCTAAGTACTTATTGGACCGCCCTCGTATATATAAACCAGTCAGTCAAAAGTCATAATTAATCTATCTTTAGTCGTACTTGACAAACAATGATAACTTTCTTGAAATACATGCAAGACAAGTGATTTTTATATAAAAATATTTAATTGTCTAAATTCCATTGCATTTTTAGTGGCTCCAAAATATCTAAAAACTTTTCAATTATATTTTTGCTACCGAGCTAAGGTTTAATATAAGCAGACCTCGTGAAAAGTAAAAAAAAGGCATTGTCCGTTGCATCGTACGTTCAGTAACCCTTTCCCTAAAAACGAGGAATCTTCTTTCTTTGCTGACAATAATAAGAAAACGGAACGTCTTATTGTGTCTCTAAAGGTCTATAGAAATCTTTGAGTAATAGGGACTATAAAATTACGCAACGGTCGCGCATAATCCCAAACAGGCCTTCTAAACCAAAAAAAACATCTTATCTGATTTTTATAGCCATACTCGTATATCTTATGTTATATATAAAAAGTTATATTATATCAATAAATATAAAAAAGTTTTTTGTAATAAAAAATAAATAGTTGATTTTGGAAAAAGTAAGTTTAAAAAATATATAATGATGTATTGTACATTAAAAAAAAATTAATTTGTTAAAATAAAATGAACACATGATAAACTCCTTTTTATAATTTAACAACTTTATATGACATTAGATATTTATTACGCGAAGAGTTTGTCGCAGATCGTTTTTATATTATATTTTATGTTGCTGTTAGTGACGTCATTTTGGAAAAATTAAAACAACAAGTTTTATGATTTACTTAACAAAATTAAAGACGCTACTATTTTTTATAAAATACGAACTCAAGTAAGACATTAAAAATAATATCAAAAACTTTTTGAAGGGATTGAGAGTGTGTCAATAAAGTTCTAATTAGTGAGTAAAACTATAAAATTAATAGACTTACTTTAACGGAATCAATTTAAGTGTTTAATTATTGCTCCTTTATCTTAATGGGGCTTTGGGTAATTTAACTACCCCTGAAATGGTATCAGATTAGTTCCTTCTAGTTCCCACGCACCGTTCTGACCTTGGAGATAAATACAAACAGGTGCATTTAGGGGCCTTTCCTAATACCTGAATTGAGATTGTCCCCAATGCCAACAATACCACCCCTAAGAATGTTGCAACAATTAATGCTGCAATTTTGTACAACAATGAAAAACGTGAATCACATGAGATTTTCGGATGCGGTAGGTCTAATTTTTTTCAGTAAAATAACGTGTACTTCAATTATTTTTTATAGAAATGAATATCGATGTCAATACTTGATTGATATCGATTTAATTTTAAAACTAAATTTATATGTCTTAGGATCTTCTGATAGTATTGGTTTTTATGCTTATTTGGTTCCCGTGTTTAAAAAGTAATTAAATTATTAACATCGAACAAATCGAGTGAGAAGATCATTACTGTGGATATTATTTTCTTATTAAATTAGCTGAAAGAGTATTTGCCTATAAGTTTGTAAAGGTTAATATACCCTAAATACCGGAAATCTAACGGATAGCGTTATACTATAAACAATTATTGTTATAAAAAATATGCTTATAACTCATTCGCTTTTCTGTGTTTTAATTGATTTAACGTTATAAAATTACATTATAACTAAAACATAAGAAATACCGCAGATTACGTTGAAAATGATTTTTCAGGCCAGATTTAAAAATTTACGTACTTAGTCAAAAATACGAAATTATTCAAAAAAAAAAAAACATACAAGTCATTGTCTATTTTTCAACCCTAGCTGTATAATGGCGCTATAGGCAAATGTGACGCCATTAGTAAAATGAGCCCCCAACAACAATCGCCACGCTCCTGACACGAGCCGGTCCTGCGCTGCATTGTGCCCCCCCGGCGGGGAGCTCTTACGCCCCTGGCAGACCGGAAAGGGGGATTTATTGTTATTATTTTACGAAAAAATTACACACTGATCACGGAGGCTAAAAAGCCAGATGCGGTTTCGTCCCTCCGAGTGCTGCGCGGCACGAGGACACTTGTGCGTACAACCCGCGCCGCCATTATCTCCCCAATCTTTTGTAATCATGGGAAGTTTTTTCTCGCTGATTAGATTCAAAGTTTTTGTGTTTATTCGCAACAGTTGTTGGGTTTGTTTGTGTTTTTGATGCGATAAGGTTTCTATTATGATTTTTTGGCTGAATTATTCGATGCTATATTTATTATGTAGTCAATTATTTGGCTTGGGATGAAGGCGTAGGTTGAATTTGTATGCATTGAATAATAATTAAGGTTATGTGATTTATCATTAATGCGATATTTGATATAAAAAATATAAACAGAGTCAGTTTTGTTTACTCTTGCTTTTTATCTAAACAAGCAAGTTTAGTGTGCTCATGGATATTTTCTATATTATTAAATAAATACATATTATATTTTCATAAAAAGAGATTAGTTTTGACAAAGTATGTAATATGTTTATTTATTTTGTACCATGAATTTTATTCAATCATTTGGACGAAAATTTTATTGATTATGTTCTGAACCACCTATGATTTTATAATGCATATTTTTTTTACATCTTTATTCAATGCAATAAATCCACGTAACGAAGATTTTTTAACATATTTATTTTTAAACTGAAAAAAAAACACAGTGAATACATGTCGACATATTTAAACATTGTGATTGAAAATGTCACTATTTATAAAATTCTCTAATAATAAAAACAAATAATGATTAGATAACTCTCTACGCATAATTGGCAGTGAAAATGTGTCTAGAATGCATTTTGATTTCAAAACCATTGCACTTCGTTGCGTTTAATAACGCGTGAAGTCCATTCATTTTACACACCTGAGTTGCAGTTTGCTATTTCAACAATAAATTATCTTCAACTCAGCGACATTACTGAGAGTCACAGTGAAGAAAAACTACAAAGAACGGAATCCCCGAGTTTTTCTAAGCATATCATTCTAGCTATAACAAATTCTTGAATTTTTTTATACGGGTATAATTGCATTTTTTAAACTTCTATTCTTATAAATACATGTAATATATAACATAACATTTAGGTATCGTGTAGTCTAAAAAAACGAAACTTAGGAATGTATTACTTATTATTTTAAAGTATATTATTACTTGTGTATAGCGAATGTGCAGATAAGTTTAACAGTAAAATTACTTTCTAAAATCTTGATACATATCGTTCGCTGTGTTTCTATATCCTGTTTCCATATTTGCTAAGAGCGATGTATGTTTTTGTTTCCGATTCACGATAGTTTCCGTCAGTAAAGCTAAGTCAATACTCGCGAACAATTACGCTTTGTATAAATGAAAAATTAAACAAATGCAACACCGAGTGCATTACAATAACAAATCACCACCGGCACGTTATTATCTAGATCCGATGTGTATTGTGGCGTTCTGTGAGAAAGTTGGCGTGCGCCGCACATTTTCTTTCACGGTCATCCACCATTAAATGGAAATCCGCGAGTGGAAAATGCTCGAAATGGAAATTGAAGGTTGAAATGACTCGGAACCTGCCGCCGGAACATGTGGCGTGCAAAGAAAACAAATTAGTTTCAGAATAGTCTGTTCTGTGGTACTTTAAGCGTTTTCATCACGACGCATCGCGGCCATCACGAGAGGCACCAGCCGCGAGGCGCCGCACTATCTAGACCGGAATCCGATATTAGAAGAGAGCTATTAGTCAGGAACCCTGAAATTAAATTGACGGGAGATGGTGTATTTTTAAAATCATTATTTAATCACGACATGCAGTTGGCATAATCGAGTAAGCATGCTGCACAAACAGAACATAACGAATACAAAATAAAACAGCCAAGCAGACTTCCATGCTACTTAGATTTGAGAATATTTATTTTCAAAATAAAAAAATCTGCAGTCTGAATAAATAACAATATCGTATTTGTCAGCTTCTTACGGGGAGGCTTGGGTATCCTGTCCTGCTTAAATGTATTTTAGAGATTTCTTTTGGTAGAATTCCAGAAGAGCGCAGCGCGAGACGAAGAGAGATGTCAGAACCGAGAGAGTGAAGAGAATATTTGTATGGCGCCTGCGAGCTCCGCTCAGATGAAAATGAAAACATCCGTGGCGACAGGGCGGATCAAAGGGGACTCTGTTCTTCTAAACTTCTACCCGGGAGAGCGGCTACCAGCATTCAAATCAAACGTCATTTAGCTTAGTTTAAACTAAACGCAGTCATTGTGTGAATAAACATCATTCAGTTAATTTACATATACATTGAAAACATACGACGATACTCCGCTTGTCACAAATAATATAAATATAAGTTGACGCTTGGGGTGTTTTAATTATTGAATCATAGTTAAATTTTTGTTCTTTTGAACGAGTTTTAAGCCAATAATTTGAAATTACTTGTTGTGTGACGCTGAGATAAAACAAACTATTCAAAATATGCTCGAAAATCCGGTATAAAATTATTGTACTGATGACTGAGTATCAGCATCTTGTGAAATGTGTTGTTATTTTTATCCATATAGAAAAATACTTATAAAAATATAGAGTTTTTGTAAATATCATATTTTAACAGGCGACACGCCTGCAAGGTGCGAACATTCATATCCTCGCAATACGCGTCGCCCGCCATGTCGGAGGCTGGTATCTTTTGTTGGCGTATTTTCTGTTTCCCTCATTTGAAAGTTTCATCACTTTTACGCTCGATGTAACCCCGCCAGAGACGCTGACAAAACCACCCGAAACAAAGGTCCCAGTCAGCCCTTAGAAACGCGAATAGCTCCGTGTCAATCACTCGCGTTGCGGCCGCGTTGTTTTTGAAAAAGTATTAAAAACGCGGAGTGCAAAGGTTCATTCTCCGGGGGGCTTTTGTACGTTGTATTCTGTGTAATGTCCCATCCACATCCCCGCTGCTGCTTTTAATCTTAATAATACATCTTCCGTATTTTAATATTGTCTACTCTAGATCCAAAATATGTATTTGTTTTGAATTTGAATACATTATTGTGATATGTTTCATATAAAATATTTTAAAGTAAATTTATTCATAATAATTTAGTTTAAAAAATGGTTAGTGTTATTTCAACTTGTTTTTAGTTGTTTCGCCAACATTTCGGCTCTATCTAATATCTTTACTATCCATATGATCAAAAAAACTCTTGACACCATTTTTGAAGAAGGACTAAGATACACCGCTTCAATATCTAGAGAAGAAAACCATGAATTGCGAACATATACCTTACATAGAGATAGACAAAGCTATTATTTAACAAGATGCGCAGCCTGTTATTGACAGTCTATTTCCGTTTCGGAAATACTGTTGCACGAATCGGACGCGATGCAAATGTCTAGATAAAATTATAGTAGCTACACAGAGCTTTCGTCCAAAAAGGAAGTAAGTCGGTGCCATTACTATTGGACGACAAAATGAAGTTTTATATTTGAAGAAAATTTTTCCCAATTAAAAAGATCACTTGATGCCAATTTGGTTATTTTTTTAATAAAAATAAAATGAACTATTTATTTGATGTAATCTATGTGCATATATACGTCAGTAGGCATGAAATATTTGAAAAGTCAAATGAAACAAACGCATAGAATTTGTAGACGTTAAACATATTAAATCCGGCATTCGAAGTTTTGTTTACTAGTTTTTCAGTCATTTTTTACTTGACTATTTTAAAATTAATGATCGAAGCAGGTACTCAGAATGTAACATATGAGGATATGAGTATATGACACGGCTAAACTGAATGGCACAAAATAAGGTTCCAGCAAGGGTAGACCCCGCAAGGGTGCCGCCGGGGTCTTATAAAGGATTTTGGAATTTCGTCAAACGTTTTTTTGGGCGGGCAAGTGGCTAAAAGCATTTATTCAGCGTTCTGGCTGAGCGAGCGCCGTGTCCGACGTCCTGACGGGATCTTTTTTTTGATAAGGTTTCTAGGAAGGGTGCTTGGTTGCGCTTTGATGTTCGGTAAGGGTGCTCGGCTAGACGGAAGTTTATTTAGAATGTAAGTAGCACAGATCCGAGAACTGCCGGTTTTTTTTAAGGCGGACAATGATATGGATAATGGAAGATTCACAATTAAAAATGACTCAGTGGCTCCCATTTCGAATACAAATAATTATATCACTTGTAAGTTTTAAGAAATGATTTTAAGTTTCTTCATACTTACGTTTACAGTAGTCTTAATTCTTCGGGAAAATAATTTCAAAAATACGAAAAATAACGTTATATTATAAAAACTACTAAAATCTAAACAAAATGAATTATTATTGCACAGTAAAGAAAACCCTGAGATTTATTTCTTCTTTAGTTTTTTTGATTGGGATTGAGCAAGTAAGGGATTATTAATATGATTAGTTTATGGATGGTTTCAATAACAATTCCCATGTTGAAAGAAATATATTTCATGATAGTTAAATACTTAGGTTGATACTGATACCCTTTACTATTGTGCAATGGAGGTTTTTCAAAGTTGCCGCTCTGAAAACTGAACGCAGAGGATATAAATCCACCGACTCTAAATTATTTGCGAGTATTATAATTGATTGTCTTGAAAATTACAAGCACCGATTAACACGTTGACAACACCTGCAATAAAGGAGCGTTAGGGTGGCTCCTCAGACATTATGGGTTTTATCAAATCTGAATCCCAAATTGTGATGCACCTGTTCATATCACCCCAAGGCCGGTGCAGTGTGGGAACGGCGCGGGACAGCGTCGGGGTAATTATGATTGTCCGAACCGACCCTGGAGGCTTTAACGGCTTTCGTATTCAAGTTCTGATCCTTCTTTATTGTTAACAGCCAGAGAAAGCGCGCGTGTAAATAAAGCGCTATCAAAAGTTAAGAACGACCCCGAATCCGATATCCTCGGCTGTTATTATTGAAGGAGGAAATAAATTTAGATTAGGCTTCCAAATACACGTGGGATGCTATTTAAAAATAGTTTTGAAAGGACCATTTCTGATTTTTTTATTTATGATAAATGTGATGTCAGTTGAATGTGGTTTTATAGTATACTAGTGGCTTAAAGTATAAAATCTGAGAAGGAAGTTTTTAATTGTAATTTTTATAGGAACACGGTTCCTAAAAATATGATGATAAGTGTATAGTGTGTCATGATGGTGTAAATTTTGATTATAAATAGTATTAACCTCTAAGTATATATATATATATATATATATATATATATATATATATATATATATATATATATATATATATATATATATATATATGTTATTTAAGTTGCATAAATTAAATTTTAGGGAAAGCAATGCTTCATTGCTAGTATGCACCGCACTCCACTGAAACATGTATATTCTTTACAACTAGTTTTATAATTTTGCACAGTAATTTACTAAAATTCAACAAAATCTATTATTACGTAATGAAACCCCCATTAGGTGATTAAGTCGACTAGACATACAGCATTTATGATAATCGACTTACCTAACGGCAAGTACACTTACACCGGCGCATGCACGAGCACCTGGTAAATGATTACCAGGTGTGATTTCCAGCCGTCCGAAGGTTAATATGGTCTTCCTGCCCTGTCTTCGCATTCCTCGGCCAACAATAACTTCCTAATTGCGGTGCTTTGATCGTCTGATCAGACGTACCGCAAATCATCACCCGAAGCGGATTTGAACCAAAGACCTTGACGTACAGCGTGGGCTTGTGTAGGTATTATATTAATATAATAAGAAACATAAGCCGTAGATTAAGTAATATTATAATAACAATACTACAGCAGACAAATGATATCATTATGTTTTTTTTTTTATTATTGAATGCATCTTCTTTACTCGTGATGATTTAATTTTCTATCTTTCGAATAATAATAGTTTTTTTTATCAAATATATGGTAAAAATTCTAATACTTGTACTTACAAACGAAATAAATGGTTTTTATAAAAATATAAGTAGATAAAAGTAATGAGTGTCGTTACTGATGAATACATGTTATATTAAAAAAATGGATATGTGTTTAGGTGAAGTTTGATAACAAAACAAGTATGTGAACAATAAAAAAAAATTACTGTATGTATTTTCTTATCAAAAGTTTAAATTTATTGTTTTATTAATTATATTTTTAAAATTTGATACATTTTTTTAATATAAAGATACAAGAAAATATTTTTATAAGAATTGAAATATTGCCGCCGTTTTATTTTGTTTAATAAAATCAAACCGTTGAATTCTATATCATCTAGATATCTGTATTTCAATGTTTTAGTCAATATTCGACTGTGATAAGGAAATAGGAAGTGAAAAACAAGAACCGGTTTATATCGAATTACAATTTTTTATCCAATATCCAAACAAATCCTTTTCGATTGTAAATACAAGCAGCAGAAAGCAGAAAGTAGTAATAATAAAAATCAGATTTGTAAATTATTTTTTTATATCCATTGATTACAAACTCAAAATTGGTACCCAAACAAATCCATCAGAAAGTAGGAAGTATATAAACAAATGGAGATTTTATATATTTGTGACTCCGAAGAGTCATTTAAACCCTTTAACTGTTGACAAGGAAGTAGGAAATAAAAATAACAAACGTCAGTCACTGTATCTAGGGCGGATTTGCTTTGGTAGTAGTTCGCTTATCGCAGGCACCGATAACGGGTCATGCACACGAGGAAGCCATCATCTCGGTAAATAATCAGCGGTGCTGGAGAGTATTTTTAATTGCGCTATCTATTTACTTCTCGTCCGAGTCCGCGATAAGGAATTACTCGCAGAGCAATACTCTCGCAAGGTTTTTCCTGAGTAGAAATAACACGGAAAGGAGCCGCTCTGCAGCACTGGGAAGTGGACTTGGCGGAATTGGAATAAATTTTTTCGATAATTCGAATGAATCGTTAATCGCAATCAAGACGGTATTTTTCTGACCTTGTCAATGCGCACAGCGAAAGATTTACTTCCAAAAGCTATGGGAGTCAGGGCTATGCGAAGTTGGAGTAATATCTCTTCTGGAATTCATTAATGTTTAGTGGTTGTCGTTTTTACTAATATTTGCGACTTAAATTATATGGACTTGTAAAGGTGTCCCAAAATTAACGCAAGATTTGAATTTGTCGCCATTTTTGCAGTAAAGTTTTGGGAACTCGAAACTTCATACAAAATATGGTCGGAATAGTGCTTTAACTTCGATGTTCAATAATCCATTCAACGAACTCTTTTCGCTGTGCATGGTCATTAGGCTTCAGTTCTTGTGTTAATTGAATTTTGTAAGCATGGAGACACAGTCCTTTAGTTAGTATACGCTGTAGCGCATTTAAACGGCTTGATTTTGGACGACCAGTGTGTTATACGTCTCCAACTAATCCAGTCTCCCAGAATTTTTCAATTAATCTCTTCAAACACTATTCCGAGCATATTTTGTATGAAATTTTCGAATTGCGGTTGCCAAGCTTTCATTATTTTTTAAATATTGTTCAATAATGAAGACACGTTGTTTTATCGTGTAACGCTCCATTTTTACTAACCTTAAACTGTCAGCTGTCAAATTGTTTTTTTTTAAGTGTTCCCAAAACTTTACTGCAAAACTTCTTGCGTTAATTTTGGGACACCTATATAAGTAAAAAAAGTGATTGAAATGTAACATGAATATGTCAAACGAGTGGAGTTCAATTATTCCTTTATTTAAAGGTTGTTATTCTAACCGATCACAGAGTCAGTGATTTCCATCAGGTCATTCCACAGGTATCAGAGTGGGTAAAAAAAAACAGATTGATTTCTCGAGTTGTGATGATTGTCCCCGGGGAGGCAGCGGGCCGTGGCGGGCGGCGGAGCGTCCTTCCTGCCCCCCGCCCCTTGTACCCCGCCACCCCAGTATTTTTTTGTACGGCGATGGGCGCACAAAGGAAGCTTACCTGAGACCTGAGGAAGAATTACGGTTGCTCGTATCGGTGCGAGAGCATCCAGTGGCGTCGCGAACTAAGGAAATATATATTATTAACACACTTTAAGCGGGTAACCAAATTGACTAAACTGATGTGCGTAGCGGGCAAAATTCGCGTAAAATTGCGCGTGCGAAATCTAGTCTATGCACTCTTTGATTTTTTTTCTTCCGTTTAGGAACTCCGAGTTAATTATGAGATTTTTGTTAATAAATTAAATGTTATTGTTACACAATAGCTTATGTTATATTTATATTTTAAGCGGGTAACCAAATTGACTAAACTGATGTGCGTAGCGGGCAAAATTCGCGTAAAATTGCGCGTGCGAAATCTAGTCTATGCACTCTTTGATTTGCATGTAGTCAAATAAATCGTTTCCTATAAAAGTTGAACCACTTCATACACACTTTGCGGAATACTTGGCATCACAACAACACCACTTTGTCCTAAAAATTGTTCAATAATTGGAGGATTATCATTCTCTGATCACTCCATTTCTTCATTGTCACTTTGTTCAGAATTACTTGACAGTATTGTTAGAAGTAACGTTGACGAGTCTAAACAAACATTACGAGCTGTAAACCTAAAGAGCAAAATGACCCTCTGCCGCTTTTAGATTAAACACATTCAAAAAGGTATTAACAGCACATTAGACGGCAGTCCGCGATATGGGTACTAGAACCCGCCTCGCCTTTAGTGTGTTAACATAAAACAAAAAAATTGATTTTGAGACATGACGTGATGTTAACTATAAATAATATATAAAAAATACAATACCTAAAAATATAAAAACAAAAATAATCAAGAAGCATTGGAATTTGTTCATAAACTGTTGTTATATTTTTATCGAATCCTATTTATATTTGTTATATATTACAAAGCGATAAAACACTTGCGGTATGTTTGTATACTTGAATATAATAAAAATGTATTTCACAGACGATAGAAAGCAGAGTACCAAGTCGTCAATTTATAAGAACCAACAAAAGGCCGTGCAGAAGTCTCAATTAAATGATTGTCAACGCTATTGGACTCCAAGGCCGGAGGTATCTAATTATAAGACACGAGCCCATGAAACTGATTGGATTGCTGGGCTAGTGATTAAAACGTTGACTTTCGACCGAGGGTTTACTGATTCGAACCCCGGACTGATAGGCAAACCACAAACTGGTGTAACTCTAGACTTATGTCTATTTCAATTTGACTGAAGATCAAAATATTAGTAGATATAAAAAAAAAAATTACATTTTATCTTTACTAAAAATTGCTCTTTTTATAGCGCAAATATATTATTAATAATACAAATTTTAACATAGAGTTTTTTTAAAGTTATCAATGTACAATTTTAGTTTGATATTTTAATAAAATATTGAAATGTAACTAATTAAAATATATTACATGAATAATTATTAAATGTATTGGCTGTTGAAATATTGCTAAAAATTATTGAATTTGTTCAAACGCAAAGTTGTTATCATTTTTTATTATAATAAACAGACTCTATAGTTAAAGTGAGTATCGCGTTTTTGGTTCGTTTCAAAGAAAATCACACTAACTTATTGTTGCGGGCACCTTGATGAGTGTATTTATAAATAATAATTAGAAAATTCTCAGAAAATAGCTTTTGGACATTTTATTATTCAATTTTATAATAATGCTTTAAAAAAAACCACAATAATAAAAAGCGGAAACCACACTTTGTTTTTATAAGGATTTCTGTCTAAAAAGGGAATGTTGACTAAGGAAACAAGTGCGATTTTAATTATCAAATCACGAATAAAAAAAAAATAGCTGTTGATTACTAATATTTTATTTCTTACAAAATAAAAACAAAAAAAAATACAAAAAGTCTACTCAAGTTTATACGCCATAACGTACTTTTTATTTACAAAATCATTTAATTATTTTGTAAATAATTTTTTTTGCGCAGAAAAAATATATTTATTGTGCTTTACCTGTTTTTAAATTTAAATAATTAAACGATGGTATTAATAAATTGATCATTTCTAAATAGCAACGCCACTGGCACTAGATCTCAGTTTTGTAGATAACATCACAGACGAAACATCACAATGTGAATGTTGTTAAGTATACCCGGACCTTATTGTATGGCCCTCGGGTCCCGCGGCCCAAGGGTCTGGTGGGCCGGAGCTTCTTTCCGAGGCAGCCCTGGCATGGGTGGCAGCCCTGAATCAAACTAGACCATTGTAGTCTTTATGAAAATAATACTACCTTTAAGATTTTATTGAATAACGCTTAATCAATTATTCTTACCAACTATTGTAGTTTGCTCATACATATTCCGTCGTTTCAATAATTGTAATTGGTTGTTTTGTTTTTTCTTGCGAGCTCGATTTGTATGAACTGACAAGTAAAATTTTTGCCCCCAAAAATTTTCTACCTATTAGACAAAAAAGTACTCATAGCGCATTTTTAAAAACTAATTATGTTGACAACTTGATGTAATAAAATAAATGCTGAGTTTCACTTTATTAATTTAATCGTCATAGGTAGTATATATGTATGCTGCATATTTCTTTATTACTAATAAAACAAAGCATGAAAGAAACTGTTTTTTTAATTTTATAATATGTATTTTTTTTAAGTATGAACCAAAGTACATTAAAATATATCAAAACGAACTCATCTTTTTTTCTTACCATATTTACAGTTTACCATAAACACCGAAGTAAAGTATATTTACTGTTTTTTCGCATTGTTTGTAACAGTTTTTTTTTTTTTTTTAAATATTTTCTGCAGTTCAATATTAATTGATTAAAATATATAAGCAACATTGTGTTTCTCATTATAAGATAATTTTTTTATCTACTCACTACATGTTTCAAAAGGAAGAACTCTTACTACTTTTTGCAGATGAACTGAAACAATAATGTTTAAATAAATAATTATGAGCGTAAGAAAAAAATGAAAAATTCACTAGTTATTATTTGGGTGACTTTCTACAAAAAATATTGTTTGCTACAAATTGTTGAATATTAACTGATGCTTATAAATAGGAACATCATTTTACAAAAAAATAATGTCCTCTCAAAACTGCCCGACCTGATTTCCAGAAATCCGAAGGCATTTTGATGCATTATTGTATAATTTGTGAAAGAAATAGGGGAGGGTAGTTTTGCAAGATGGATGGACTGCAACCCAGGGGGCGGGTCTGCAGCCAGCCCAGGCCAGGATGTGACTCCAAACACTTCATCATACAACCAGACAACACACGACTCGGTCACTCCATTTACAAGATAGATCCGAAAAAAATGTTCTCACTGCAAACTGTGAGAGATTGTGGTTTCCAAGGAATTTATTACCTTGATGAGGTTTGGTTTAATCATTTTTCATTAAATTTCTTTGAATACAGCAAATTAACTTAACTTTAATATCACAATAATATTTTAAAATGCTTCCTACACGTGTATAAAGCTTATGTATAAAAGAGATAAGCATTATATAGCACGCAAGATATAGCTGAAGTTAAATCAACTTATGTGAAGTGTCGTGTGTTTCAACACTAAAAAATTAAAGGTAATAAATACAAAAGTGTTCTTACAGAAATAATTATTTGTTGGCATACGTACTCGTAAGGCTCGATGGGCTTCTTTTATGATCTTTCGGAAGGTTTATTAAAGCTGTTTGCATGCAAATTCCTTTACAAATACGATGCTCTATATATTTGATCGTCGGCTAAGCAAACACGAAGGTGCAAAGCGTCGACTGAAAAAGGCGCAAAAGTAAACAAAAACGGCGTGAAAATTCCTCTCGGTGCGTCAACAGTCCGAAACCCGCCGCCTGGACGGAACTCGGGGCCAAAAAAAAACCCGGACCAAGAATATAAACCGCTAAGACGTTCTCACGATTTACAAAAGTATTTTTTCTCCCCGGAGCGGACTGCAGAGTGCGCCCGAGACTTTTTTCTATTGAAGACTTTGCGGAAAGAACGAAAGAATAATGTGGAAGCTGCGCCAACAATGGGGCCTTTTGATTTCTCCGAAGCTCGCCCGTCCCCGCGCAGGAAAGTGAAACTTATTGTTATGTACATTGTGCTCATTTTTCTATGAGTTTGGTTTTGGGTTTTGGTGCTGTCGCGTGTAAAATTATTCGTACAGTATTGTTGCGCAATTTTTGAGTGTTCATCGTGTTTGTAGTTTATCGGCATTTCTTGGATGCGCCGGTGAATCCTTGCGGGCCTTTCTTCTCTCGGTTTTGGGACGCTCGTGATAGGCTCTCAATGCCATTGTCAGGTATGTGTGACAAAGGAATTATAGCTATTATTGATAATTTCTTTTAGATTTCTGGGATAATAGATTGCGGTGATGGAAAGGTTATCATCGGTCAAAATATTGATTTTATCGATATTTCAGAATTAGTTTAGACTGACTAATTTTATTGAATAACACTGTGGATAAAATGCATTTATAGACAATGCTAATTATTATTTGATCAAAATATGGACAAACCATTTTTTATATAATATCATATTAATAACATTTCATGTTAAAATATAAAATAATTTTTTTTTAAAATAATAGTTTTTAATTTTTTATTAAATTTCATCTGCGAAGTTAAATCAAGCATGAATTTTGCTATATTTCCTTTATGCTTATTTTTCGAATATAATACTTTGTTTTTGTTTAATTATAAAAATAAGATAATAGAGAGCCTTTTAATCAATTTCTTAAATAGTGCAGAACTTCTCAGTAACCACTACTTAATTGTAAAAGAATAAAGTACGTTTTAAGAATATAACAATGTACGTTGCTTACGAGATGGTGTGAAGGGGCTCTCGTGGCGTTGAGCAGCACTCTGTGCATTGTATGATGCAGCCAAAAGGACAATTCACAGGTGAGGTGTTTGTTAGGTTTTATGCTGAAATATTTTTCAAATAAACCTACTAATACGGACACCGCGCGTCATTTCCATAAAATGTCTAAGGTTGAAGTAGAATTTTGCATCCACTAAGAGCTTTACAATTTGAAAGCTGTCCTCCCCCTGAAGCTTAGGTGGACTCCTTTCAAGCCTAATCAAGTTCCTTTTAGCATATCATCTAGTTTGATCCACAAATTTTGATTCATCCTAACACAACACAACCAGTAAAATAATTATAATACCATATTTAAAATCGTAGATTTGGTTTATACAAGAACAACTTTTAGTACACAAATTTGTATTATTTCATTTTTATATCAGTTAAGAGCATTCGAAATAAGAAATTATGAGCAATCCAATAATAATTATTTCTAAATAAATAGCCTTTATTTGGTGCTGAATGCACCCTATAGTCAAGGTTTTGGGTAATTGTATTTTAAGAATGTGGAAAGGAACAAGGAACTAGGAGTATGTATAATATTCTGTCATTTATCTTGGAGTTCACGCTGTGCTTCCCGGATTGTCTGCAACAATGTAAGGTATACGGCTGCCACTGGCTTTGTGGGTGTTAGAAATATTCTAGGGAAAAGGTCTAAGAGTGAGTATCTCAGGCTATAATATTTTTGAACGACTTTTAAACTTGATATTTTTACCTTGGTTTCTTGAATATAACAAATTCTATGTTACACTGTTGCAAATATGATGAATATTTATACAAAGTAAAAACTGGTGTGCACATACTAAAGAAATAATTTTTGATAGTATAATAAATAGTTCTTGATCTACAAATAATTTGAGAATGGACATGAGTATTTGATAAAAGCGATAAGTTTATAAATATGAATAAAACAAAATTATTATTATGGTACTTGATTATGTACCGATAAATCTTTGGAAAACACATTGCAAATTACCATTCATTTTTAGGTTTTTACTAATTTATAGGACTCACACCGTTCTTGGGATCAATTTTTAGTCTCGTTTATTTTCATGTTTTAAGACATTGATTAAAATTTTATTGATTTAAAAAAAAATACTGTATCAGGTTCCGTTGGTCAATATTTTTAATGTAAGTTTCTGATCAAATTTTTCAAGGTTTCCTAAAAAAATATTTTATACTTGAATCGAGACATTATCGAAGTAATTCGACGATAGTAACAATAATGCGACCAAGAACTTGAATCCATATCTATTCACTCGTTCGCGGTGCAAAGAATATCACAAAGTCTGTTACACAAGTATCGCAAACTTACAAAGTAAACATTGCCAATTCATAATGAAATATGTTATGAACCAAAAGCTCCATTCTTGAGGCCCTCGGTGCACCATTAACAGTGCGTTTCGGTCTCATCTTTGTATCTCGGGTGATTCTTTTCACCTCTGCATAGTATTGTTGTGCGTCGTTGGGTTTTTTCTCCAGTTACGGAGTCGGTTCCTCTATTATGCCCCCATTTTATTTATGTTTCCTGTGTATTGTCACGGAGCACCCGAGAGCCGGCGGCTCCTATGGCGTTAGGAAGATTGCAAACCCAAAACAAGAAGCCTCAACAGAGACTTGATAGATCTGTGCACTTCGAATTTCATATAAAAAATGAAGTTATTGCTGACGAGTTGTGCGACTACAATACCGCAGTTCATCATAATAGAAGCACAATCAATCCGGAGTATAATTTTGAAGGCTTCTCGAGCGGAGACGTTGAGGTGGCTTGCGCTGTGAATGGACTCGCCCTGAAAGGCATTCCAGCTCGAGCGTCGTTTATTGCAAAAGGATTTTCGAAGAAATTTGTTTATTTTACTGTTTATTCAAAATATTTAAGACTGTCATCTTGCTAGTGTGTCAATAAAATATCATAAATCATTGTATAATATGAATGGATGGACATTAGCCTGTTTTTTGAAACAATTATTTGAAGTTAGTGTTTTACTTTAGAAGTTTATTGGTGTTGAGAGTACGTAAATATAAATGAATTGATTTTAATATTTAATTTTTTAGTGTCTCTTGTGTTTTCGTCCTTTCATTAAAAATATTTTCATATTTAAAATTATGTTGGTACTTTGCATGCATTAAAAAGAAAGTACTCCTGATTAACATATTGTATAACAAACGTAATTAACCTCTTGTAGAGATTTATTTTCTAATATTTACTCAGTTTTAGTTATATTGACTTGTTTATATATTTTCAAAAATTCAAACATCTAAAGCTTAAAAAATTACCTTGGGTTAGATGACAAAAGAAATATAATTTTTCGAGGACTGCCTCTACCAAAAAAGCCAAAAGCCATCCCTCCACCCCCCCTCCCTCCAAATCCCCCCACCCACCTCCCACCCACACACCACACCACATAACATCACTCGGTGACACAAGTCACCGAGTGAGAATGAAGGCGTTTAAGAAACAAACATATGTTCCTGTGCCGCCGAAAAAGCCACAAACGATAGATAGATCCAATTTACATGAGATTACTGTAAGTTTTTAATCTCACGTCTCGTAAAGCTGGCTCACTTCCGAGCCCAGTGGCGCGCGTGGCCGCCGACTCCGGCGTTTTTCCTTTGACCCAGACACGCGCGCAACTGTACTCGCTGCACCCGTTAGCGCAATGGAAATCACCGAGTCTCCCAGTGACAGAGTTTCCGCCAGCTGAGCGTCTGAAGTACTCTTCTTCGGGGCACCCGACCGTGCCAAATTAAAAATGTCACACGATATCATTGGCACTAAAACCTTCTTTCAAAGCATACAAAGAAATCATTGAAAAAAAATAAATTATGTCTTTTGAGTTGATTCAATTTTTAAAAATTTATATTGCACTTTTTATCTGTTTTGTAAAACAAGTAATTTCTACTATTGCTTTTATCTGATTTAATATGGGAAATATATTTTGACTGGATTGATAAAAGTAAAATTAAATGATATACAAATGACAAGGTGATAAAATTAGTGCGTGAGGGTAGGCGATATGTTTGTATTCAGTAGCCTGTGATCTGCAGTGCAAGTAACGGCGCGGTGCAGCGGAGGCATTTTGTCTCGCGACAGTGGCGGCCCGTCTCGTGTCCCGTGTCTCATGTCCCGTGTCTCGTGTCCCAGGTCTCGAGTCTCCTGTCTAATGATTGCTGATCATGTCATGATCGTCGCATAACGTACTTTAAATGCCATGTTACGTAGACTCATTACTCTTTTAATTATTTGTTTAATTCTGCTTCTATAAAGTGATATATTGTAAAATATATCAGTTTTTTATTTACACTGAATTATTAAAAAAATATTAATTTTATTAACATATCTATTATAACAGATTTTAAAGAAATATATATACTTGTTTGGAAGGTATTTATGTGAATTTCAACCAAAGATTATATATAATATTTTTGAAACCTGAAAACAATGGCGTTAAAATAATAAACCAAAAAAATAGCAATCTATTTATTTTCTTAAATTAATAATTTGAGACAAATCAATTAAGAAGTTTTCACACATCGCATAAGAGATTTTAAGGCTTATAGATAACATGATCTGTATATATCTATTTGTTTTAGGTTGACTAGTAAAACATTACTGAAAGAAGTTACGCTAAGTTATTGTCTTAATAGCAAATTAAATCTAAAAAATCGTTGTTGGTAGTAAACATAAAACGTGAATATGTGCGAAGGGAAATTTTTGGGGTCAGGAATAAAGTTTGGATAAAAAAGGTTTTCGGCATTTTCATATTTTATTTTTCATTTTTGTGGCATAAACTCGATATGTTTAATTTTTTGTAAATACGGCCTAAGCACTTATAGATTTCAGATTTTTTTATTTTTAATTGTAGACTTGTAATATTACTGTTTCAGTAGCAGTACTCCCCTGGTCTCGAGTTCGCTAGGAGCTGGCCGTCAGCGGTGACAGTTACGAACTCGCCTAATAAGGCCTACCCAGGTCTGATAGCCGGGTTGCCTTCTGATCGGCTGGCTCCACAGCTGGATGCTGGACCCGCCGGCCCGGTATGCGATCTCAGAATAAAGTCCCTCGCTGGTCGTGCATGTTTTTCAGCTGTTATGACATCCGCGATAGGGTTTTTAGAACAGGATGCTTGCGCTCGCGGACTGTAGGGCGGCGGGTCTCTATACCGCTACGCCAAGCATTTCCCGTAAAACATTAATTCATAATTATGTGCATGCGTAGCATGAGAATTTTATTTCTTTAATAGCAAATATTAAGAAAGCTTGTTTGATTTATTAGTTTATGTATAGAGTATTTTATTGGTCCATTATATGTTCTAGAATGTGGATACCAACCTGCTGTGATCAGGATTTTTTATATTAATCAAACATAACTCGAAACAAAATTGTTAGTAGTATACGATAAAAGTATGATTTTTAATGTTGAATGTTAATTAAATTATATATTATAATTGCGGAATCCTTTTTTTTTTTATACTTTTCTATATTTCATCAAATCATATCGTGTTTTTGGTTAGTAATCATTTGTAATAATGATGCCATTACCGATCAAATTTAATATCCAGTTAATAGAATAATTCACAAAAATTTAACGGTCGGCCGGCGATCGTCGTTTATGGATAGGCGCCTATTAAGAACAATAGCCGATATGCAATAACATATTTTTTATCAACCTAAATTTACACTTTACTGACCTGAGGTATTAATTTGTGTGTTGTCTGATAATACTATAAAACAGTCTCGCAACCGTTACAAGGAAAAAATGTCAATAGCTCAGATAAGATAACAGTTTTATTTTATATATTAGGACATGTCATAGCAGTCGACAGAGAGGAAAAAAAGTTAAACAGTTTCAAACGGTTTTCGTCGCTTGCGATCGTTAATGTAAGGTAAGCGTTATCTCGGAAAAATGCACCGATGCATTCCAGGAATCTGCATTGCTCTAGTAAAGGCTGCAGCCTGCACTTCTGGTATTGGGACAGCTGCCTGACTGACTGGCTTAGAACGGAACAGTTTTTGCTGGCGGACCGTGAAAGGTGACGACTTTTCTACAAGGCGACTTTTCTTCTCTGGGTTAAAAGTCCACAAAAGTGCAATTTACAGTTAATTAAGTAATTTATTTTTAAATATACCCCAGGAGGTTTTTTAAAGTAAAACTGAAAATAAAAAATAAGTAAACTTATTGAACATTGAATTAAAAACATAGACGTTGTCTTTATATATAAATTATGCAATTTTTTTCAACATTTTTGACACCTGCACTTTTTTTATTTGATATTATAATAAACAAATTAAGCACCCATTTCTCAATAGACTATTCTATAGTGAAAAAAGGTAATTTAAGAATAGAAAGGTTTTAATAGCAGTTTTTATAGGAGTTGTAAGTTTAATTACAGAATTCAGGGGTGAGAGGTGAGATGAGAATTTTTTCGCCTCCTGCGATAAAGATCTCTGGATAAGTGCTCGAGGAAGAAAAGGAATTGATTACTTGAAGTGTAAGTTTTAGGGAGTGGATTGTTTTGTAAGTAAGCCATGGAACAGTAAGTGGGTAGTATTTGAGCAATAGTGAAATTGCTGGCTAGTCAGGTGTGGTTTTTTCGCCGTTCTGTTGGGTCACCACTCGCCAGGCATCTTATTGCATAAAGTTGTGCAACGAAAGGCGTTACAACGGAGCGTCGGGTATTGCACTGGGCGAGCAACACTCGGATAATGATTGATGACGCCCAAGCTGAAATCATTAAATTATTATATAAATAATCAGTCCAGCGTCTTTTTATCAACTGGCTTATTTACAGTGTAATCGTTACATTCCTTTTTTTAATTTGTAAACGTATCTTTCAAATAGTATTTACGATATGAAAAGATTACTCATTGGGAAAAGATTTTGATATGTATCATATTTAAATTTTATTAATTTAAAACAATGGCAAAATCGTGAAATTATTGAATAAAAGAAAACACATTTCAGTTTTTGGTGTTCACAACATACATTTGATTATGACGTGTTCATTCTAACGTGGGTCCAAGATAATCGTAGTGGGAAAGGTTCATTAAATAAATTCACTATTTTTTAAATTCTTTATTGATCTATAGTAATCTCAGTTAAAATATCGTATATTTTTCATATTAACCTTTAATTTAGTTGTTAATCAGTTATAAATATCTAATAACGCTTTTGACACAGTAGATGAGTGCTCTTATATCAGCAGTAGACCACACGGTAGACATCATTAATGCAAAATTGCTCCAACCATGTTAATGCAAGGCAAGTCATCATACTAAAACTATATTAAAGTTCGTGCCACGCCGGACAGGCAATCTATTACCTTGCTGAGAACCGTTTTTACCGGAAAAGTTGGCACAAAACACACCTGGCCATCGGTCGGCTTGTTAATCAGTCATGCCCCTCTGATGCATGAGGTCTGATCGACCTGCACTCCGCAGCGCCCGTATCTCATCAGACCTCATCAGCCAGGTCCTCGCTCGTGTAACCACCGCCTGGCAGCTCGGATAGGCTTTTAACAAGGTATGTGATAATACATGTACATTGGCTTATGCCATCATTGCCCATCGCCTTTTTTTATAATTCGATGCTTCATACTTCAAAAGCATACATAACAGTTGCTTATTACTTCACACGACATGGGTTTTGATAATATTTAGCGCTGCATAAATGAGATTGATCTAATCTTTTGATAAAATACACATTTTCGATGTAAAAAATTAGGTGGGCAAGGCGTTGACAGAAATAATGTGTATTCTTGTTAAAAACTTGACAAAACAACAATACCACTGTACATAAATGACTAATCGAATGAAATATCTTATAATCCATTCATAGATCCTATCCTGTATTCATAAGCAAGTCTTAAGTGCGTGGCTTATTTTTGTGTCAAAAATCAAATTTTAAAACCTTTCACCTATGTTAATTGTAAGGTCAACCGTAGTGCAGTGCAGGAAATATATACGTGCTTGCCCCACAAAACAGTGGTATATTAGAACGTTTTAAATAAGACTTAAGAAAAAAAGTGATTAATTTAATCACATAAAAATGATATCTCGCAAATACCTATGTGTTATTTATGATTATAAGCAAATAAGGTTTGATATGCTCACACGTAAGAGAAAGTAAGGTTGTATAACTTTAGAAGTATCAGTATTTTTCACATTTATAAAAAGGAAACATTTAAAAATATTTTAATTCCTATTATTTATTTATGTTTTTATTAGTGACCGGTTTCACCAACCTTTCACGTTGGCATTATCAGAGTGAGATTTTATATAATAATAAGCAATTAGGTAAACAATTGTTAGAGGGAGAGGTTGTTGGAAAGAGAGAGAATTATTGTCAGGTGGTAAGGAAAATGTGGAAAAGCACTCAAGTATTTTATTCAAAAATATTAAAATGGAATTCCACCAAGTACTCTCTGTCAAAAATATTGAATTTATTATTTATTTATGTCTTGTAATTACTATTTATAATAAAGGTAATATCGTTTAAGTCCGGAGGGGGTGAGCACTCGGCGCGACGCGACATCAAGGAGCCGGGAGGTGGTGTCCGGAATGTGTGCCACGCAGTTCCTGTTCGGAGTCCGGCTGGTGCCCTGTCTGGAGATGCGAGGTGACTAGCGGTCAGCAGCCGGGGCACTTTTATCCGCATGCCAGCCTTGATTTTTCTATTAAAATGATCGCTTCACGAGTTACATCAAACTCATAAAATTGAATTTTCAGCGTAAATTCTAATAACGCCTTTGGACCAGTAGCTGACCTTCGGATCACAGGGTTCGAATTCTTGCGTAAAGATACAAATCAAAAACCGTGCTCAGATTTAAACTTCCCATTAACAGAGTCTATTGCTTTACTTTTACTCTGCCAATGCTTCAACTTCCAAATGCTTACAACAACAAAAAAACATAGATTCTTTAACCAAGTTTTTGCATTCATTTCATTACTCCTTATGATTCGATAATATAAAAAAAAAAAACAAATCACACTTAAGAACATCGTGTTGCTATATTATACGACAGCGTTGTTAATGCTACAAGATAATCTTCAAAAAGTGACAAAATATTAGAGCTGCGTTGAATGGCCCGCATAAATCCTCTCACGTTACCTCCCCGGAGAAAAGAAAAATATGTTAATTGATTAGAAAAAAAACTACGAAGGCAGGTGCAATCGTCCCCGGTGCTCATATTACCTAATAACAATTTTTCGGGTGCGTAAAAAACGAGGATATCTAAATTAAAAGAGTCCCGTGAATTCCGTTTGAATATCCTTTTTTTACTTCGGGACTGCTCGTCAGCGCGAGGACGGTTCCCCGAAGATAGGTGGCCTTTGAAAAAAATATGAAAGGAAAGGCCCGGAGTGAGCGGCCGCGGTGAGCTCCGAAAAAGCATCTGCCATTTTTTATTGCGAATGTTGTTCTTGTATAAATTCCACATTTATTTTATTAGAGAGCGAAGGACCCCGCAACTAATTTATTAAAAAAGATGTTTTTGAATGGGGACGGTTGGGCTAATGGCTGAAATCGATCGTAAACGTCGTAGTTTCTTGATTTTCTTAATCAACTTCAGATTATAATATTTATTGATACAATATTTTTATCTTAATGAGGTATTTTTGTTTATAAATATTATCTATTTAATGCTTTTGACAATCGTAATCTCTAGTATTTCTACAAAATCTCATCACGAACAATTAACGATACTTAGTTTTATCCAGTGGAAATTGACTCAAAGCATAGCATACATTGCATTTCTTACTGATAAAGTAGCCCAATTTTTTTTTAAATTTTATTATTAATGGAGAAAAAAATGCAAAAAACATACAGACATTACATATTTCATTTAATTTTTATTTCTATTTATATTTCTTTATTTAGCCAAGAATTTTTTGTGTCTGGTTTTGATTTCTCCGGTGCCACAAAATATTTGCTAGCTACTCAGAGCTGGTATTTATGTCAATCGTACAAATATTTTTAAGACATGTTGGTTCAGTGGTTATAAAAATCAAATCTTGCTCACGAGCTTGCTAAGCAAATCTTCGTCCATTCGGTGGAACCCAAAGTGATTAAATTTGATTCAGGACTGTTTTGGTTTGAAAGAAGACGGTTTGAAGCCACATCTCATATTTTCAGCACAATTAAAAAATATATAATTTTTTCGAAACTAAAATATTATTTTATCTTTTCATTTAATATGTGACCATAAAATACCACTTGTGGTGGTCTCAATTTAAGGCATCGACGGTTATGTCATAAAAGAAAAAAATTATCCAAAGTGCCCTCGGA
The DNA here is from genome assembly GCA_022113835.1 of Atopsyche davidsoni. Taxonomy (NCBI): domain Eukaryota; kingdom Metazoa; phylum Arthropoda; class Insecta; order Trichoptera; family Hydrobiosidae; genus Atopsyche; species Atopsyche davidsoni. Next base: position 5,728,215 of record JAILWY010000001.1, read on the forward strand.
CTTCCCGTTTGGCAGTTGTAGATAGATGCAACCGCAAAAAATGTAGGCACCACCCGATACTAAATTGACGTCCGGATTCTTGATTTATAGGTCATTTTAGAATCCCCGGGGCAAAATGGCTGCAATTAATATGACCATTTTATTTTTTATTTCTCAGACCTCATCATGAATTCGGGACCATCGAAGCAGGAATAACCATCGTGGCCTCTGGCTAAATATATCATTGATTTATTTGGAATTCAAAATTTACAACTAATCTTAGAAATTAGAGGAAATAGATTTTTTAAAATTATATATAACAATACATTTTTGAGGGTTAATATATAAAATAAAATAAAATTGATTTACTCAACACCGTTTATGTTTTAAAAGAAAATATCAGAATGCATTAGGATGGTGCCTTGATAAAAAATAAAAAAAGCTCACAAAACAATTTAGACGTGTTAAGTCTGTGTTTGCAGTTCTACCACACAGAACCATAAGCTAGCCATAAACCAACTTGCTAACATGAATAAAATATCACACAGAATACATGCATTACATTATGAAATCGAAACATAAGTAATATTTTGTGGCTTTTATCTATATTTGTACTTTAAAGCGAACGGTGTGATTAATAGAGCCTGCCCCGCCAGTTAAGTCAAAATACGCCATCAGCCTTTCATTCAGACATTCATGCGCCTTTCTACGTGTCATTAACACTGATGGTTATAAAAAATAGTTTAATATGAAATATGAGTAGCTTAAAATAGTTTTACAAAAACAATCTAATAAGCTTGTATTTCTATTAAAAACATGCGAAATCAATAGATATATATATTTGTAAATAAGTATATCTAAAGTTACAAGCTGTCGACTGTAAATTACTCTCTGTAATTACAATAATTCCTGTTAGAGTGTTTCACAGAAAAATCGGATCTCATATCTCCATCGCATTGAGGTCAGAATAAAAATTACACTTCTTATTGCTTTTATCAAGAATGTAAACGTAGTGATCATCTCTGTCGAGTAAAAAAACAGGAAGGAGTGTTTGAATTTTTTCTGTTTCCTCGTATTGAATTAAGAGCGACTAAATATTGGTTGGTTTCACAGGTGATTACCACACTTGAGACGCGAGTCCACAGGTGGGCTGGACGGTGACGCAAGCGGAAGAACTGCTCGCTTGAAGGAGCGCAGGTTGCTGCAGACTCACCGCCACTTCCGCCGTGGCGCTAGGCGATGCAGGGCTGCCAAATACTAAACCCAAAAAAAAAAATATATGTATTTTGCACTACTGAAATGAACGTCTTTACAGTGAAGTTTAAGCAATAATATTTACCGTGTTCCAATATCATAAGTATATTAAAAATATTTTTTCACAATCTATTTACTGTTTGCGCATATATATTTTTATTTTACAATAATCATTTTGTGAATTTTTTTTTTGTATTGACTTTAGATCTAATAATATATTAATATAAATAAGTTTTCTAATCAGTCAAAAAAATAAATTTGACTAATGTATGGTTATGTTAGGTAAAGGTAAAGGGCCGCATATTCAATGGAGACGGCAACCCTGAGGTGCAAACAATGGCGTCGTTGTATTGTTTCTGTCGACTGGCGCGGCCGGCTCTCGAGTTGGCCTGTTATTATGGATTCCTTTTGTGCAGGAACTAGTATGGAAGACTTTACCTCACATTGTGGCTTCACCTTATTTAAACAATTGTGTTATGCTATGGCAACACTCTCGTACGCATCCTTGTTTGAGGATCTGTGTAAACTGTTCGGTAAATATCGCCGGTAAATATCGAATTAAAAAACTGAACATTTTAAATAAAAATAACAAAGGACTTACAGAGCTATATAAGATATTTTATAGTGGTTTTAGAAGTGTTTGCACCGTAGATTAAATTGATAATTGATTTAATTACATTTACTTTTAATGGTAGCTTTAAAAAAGTGTTCTGCATTATCTGAAATTACTTTTTACTTACTGATTGCTATTGATTCCGTAATAAATTATGAATGGATTTTAAAATATATTGAAATGTCATTGAAAAATATAAAAATTGTATAAATTACTAAAAAATAATAAAAAATCACCAAGGATTTTTTATAAACTTTTTTGGGTTTTGATCGTTTTATTTTGATTTTATTAGATAAACAACATTATATTAGCAAATGAAAGATTTGGGAGAAATATATGTAGTGTATATATATATATATATATATATATATATATATATATATATATATACTGTTAAATGAAATAGTTAGTAATTAGAGTATAAAAATAGCAAGACACATAATATTTATTAAATAATTCTTTTATTGATGAACATTTATGTGTATGTAAAAATAAATAAAAATTATTTTCCGCTTCCGGTTTATTTTTTTTATAGGTTTGGTACCTTGCTTGTTATGTACAAGGTTTGTCATCACAATTTGGGGAAACTTTCCAAACTAGTCAATCGAAATTGTGCTATATATGGGAGTGACTATAGCTACACCCCCTGGTTTATCTTCTTTATGGTTCCGATGACACGCTTCAAGAAGCCATCCAGTAACTTCATCAACTGTGGGTGTCTCGCCACTAACTTCAGGTCATCCAGGCATCCGGTTTATTTACAAAAAGTTAGTTTTATCAAATATACTACATGGAAGAGATCAAAATTTGTCATGTTTCTTTGCAACATTGGATAGGTGACGGAATCAAGTACAACATCATTGTTGTCCGAACCTGCTACTGAATATTCAAATAAATAATTTCATTAAATTGGGGTGTCTTGTACGAACTGCTAGATTTACGCATTATATTACTACGCTTCGTATAATTTACTAGATTTAAAAAGATATGTGCGAAGTGTGACACGCAACGGAAGCACTCCACCAAAAGATCGAAGACCTGTCGGCTCCCTGGCGGTCGAGGTACTGAAAGCGCGTCCAGAGTGGCGCGGGACGTAGCGGGGCGTAGCGGGGCGTAGCGGGGCGTCGCGGGGCGTCGCGTGCGGCGCGGCGGGCGCACGCGCGGGCCGAAGCGCTTTTCTCCGTTTTCACGGCCGCCATTTCTCCTTTCACTATTCTTCAAGGTCACTGGCGATTGTCAAGGTCAAGTCGATATCGGCGCCGCTCGGCGGACGGCGCTCCATTGTTCGGAATTTCATTTGCTACTTTCGTACAATTGTTTCTGGCGGATCAGTCGGGATGGGATGTTTTATTTTGGCGCATACTATATTCCAATTTTATATTAAACTAGCGGACACCCGACGCGTTCTACTACGCTAAATAAAGAAATAAAATATTTTTTTATTTATTCTTTGATTCTATATATGATTTTTTTTCGTGAGATCCATGAGTTTTTGTTTGAAAACTCTAGCTGTCAGATCATGTCTGTGATGCGATGACTGACCAGGCGATAGCAAATCTTTGATTTCCGACCAAGCAGGATTGTACGTAAATGTGATGAAAAGATCATGAATGACAGGTGTATTGTTTTTTTTTGTTGTTGTGGCAGCCTGCATTATACAACGGCAACGTCAACCACAAAAATCAGTGTTTTTTGTTGGCAGCCTGCATATACGCGAAAATGTTACTGTTCCTTTTTTGAAAAGTATTCGCTACCGAAAAATATTAAAACTTTTTCATGGGAAATGTCGAAAATCTATTTAATTAAATAATCCGAATTTGATTATTAATTGTTTAATTTAAGTGGTCTAAAATGACCTTAGTATTATTGGCTTTCAAATGAAATCAGTTTGGGGCACAAAGCCTATAGCGGCCAAATAACCACCGTTTTTTGAGTTTGTGTTTTATATATATAGATTAAAATATATTTAATGCAATATTTAAAAATTATCACTGTTGGTTAAAAAAATTTTATATAATAAAGTATTAATTACATTGATCATATGATACATCTTATTTGTTTATTTTTCTGAATAGTCCTGCATTTAGGTTTGTCTTGGTCTTCCTGGTGATTGTTCAGGCAGCCCGGAACAGCAAAACTTTGGTGACCGTGCCTTCGCCATGGCCGGGTCGAGGTCCTTCACTGCGGAAATTAAGATGTATAGGAAAGATATGAAAATCATTTTGTTTTATATATAAGACACCCTGAAGATTTTTTTAACATATATAATAATTCAATAGAATTATTCTTATATTTTTTTGATTCTTCATAAAGTCAAACACTAACGCCAGAGTTTTGCAAAATTGATATATTATAAAAATTCAATAAGCTAAGTAGGCTGAAAGGATATATTAATTAGTATTATTAGTGTACATAAATATTCATAATTATGCTAAAACACCAGAGAGCTATTCAGAATAAAATCATTTTGTTTAACCCTTATTTGACCAATTATAAACTTAGCCTAATTTTTTTTTTAGATTTAATAATTAATCCAGAATTATTGTTTTTCCTCTGTCAAGATTGATAAATTGACAAACTAACAATAACAGGAAAACATCTCATAAAAATCATATTCTGCAGTGTCCAATTTTTGTTAAAATTGTCTTTATATTTGTTTGTGGTGTACACATTATTAATCTAATAAATTATCTCACACCGAGTGCACTGGATTCCATTTATTGATGCTGATCTAATGCCGTAAAAAGTTGCACTAATGTCAACGGAAACTTCGATGGCCCTAAAAAGTTCTTTTCAAACGGATATACTCAATGATAAATTGCCTCTTTTATCTTATTTGCAACGGACAATAAGTACCAAGACATCCGCCGGATAAAGATTTCTAATCATTTCTACGAAATTACTTTAACTTAGTGCTTTATATACAGCTATTCGGATACGCCAAATTGCAGGTATTGACGAATAGCCGACTTGTCGATTAAATTCAACTAAATGATAACAATTGGATAAAACTATCGCGAATTCATTATTTTCAGCGTAATTTTTACATTATAAAGAAGTAATTTAATATGCCTTACACTTTTTATGAAATTCGTTATGTTATTGAAAATATAATTTGCACACATGTAGATTGGATTTTTTATAAAAATAAGAACTGAATTTTCAACTTATTTATTTATTAAAAAGCATTGGATTGCAGGCTTAGTGGTTAGACCGTAAATTCTCGATCGAGAGGTCCGCAGTTCGATCTCCAACCTGAAGGAGAATCCTAAACTGATGTCATTGGACTCTTGTTCCAGTTTGGTCGAAGACAATTTGTATGGACATTGCTGTGTCAATAGAAGTTGTTTTAAAAAATAAAATAAATAATAATAATTTGTAAAAGTGCATTTTTAAGGAAATAACAGAAAAAAGAGAACAATACAAAGAAATAAAGATAGGCATTAGAAATAAAGTAGTGGACATTAGAGCTCACAGCCGCAACACTCGGGGAAGAATAATATAAAAAGCAAAGAGATTCGTAAATCTTATGTGCTGCATGTGAACACCTAACGGTTGCACTTCTTTTGAAGCATAGCACAAGATAAAGACCATTTTGTGGACCCATTTTTGAACAGATTATTTACGTGATGTGCTATTCGACACTATACATATGAATAGTGTCACTAAAGTATCTATTTTTAATAATTAATCTAATTATTCTTTGGAAAGATCCGGCGAGGACATGATAAAATGTGCCGGACCTCAATGGACTTGAACATCTAGTAAAATATTGTGAGTACATTCTTAGTTTTGTTGAAAAATGAAATTTTCAATTCTTTGTATAATCTTAACTAATAAAAAAACAAGTTATAGGATTAGTCTTCTTCAATATTAAAGTACTGTAACCGCTTATCAGAAGAGTGCTCCTTGCTCTTTAATGAGAAACGCAACATTTTTCGCAAACTTTCCTTCCATTCTCTGTTCCGTTAGGCTGCACCGCTGCATCTCTGATGGCGTGCAATAAAGAACTTGGCCGTAAATTGCTGGTATAATGGCAGGTGTTTTGTGTTTTATTGTAATATGCATTTATAAAATGCAGGCATGTGTCTAATTATAGGTAACCACTGTTGGCACATGTGCAATAACATTCGAATAAAAAGTATACGCACATTTGAGGATTTCATATTTAATCCTTGGCTAGTTTCAACCATAAGCTCTAGTTGTCATTCTACAACAACAATAAAAAAGCACTCAGTTTAGTTGATGTATTAATATACTGTTAATATCATCACATACTAAAAGATTTTTTTATCAACTGCTGAAGCGAGAGATTATTGTTTACATGGTTTTTTTTAAAAGCATGTTTATATTAAAACAACATTACAAAATTGTAACAATTTTTAAGGTGTGTTGTTTATGTATACCTTATTGCGACTTTATTTAAAAACAGATCCTACGTTTTACGTGTAAATGAATAAGAAAATATGAACCCCGTATTTTTCACAAATTTGTGACAAATTGGCAGTCTTTGAGAAATCAACTAAACCTTGGCGCGCCATAACATCTGATAACACAATTTTTGCGAACAATGGCCGCATAAACCTGAAAGCACATCATATGTAATGGTTTTTTTTTTTTTTTTTTAAGAATGTGCACGTTTTTGGGCACATCATAACAATATAATTTATTTTATACTTCACGGTTTTAAATTTCGTTTGTAATGAATTGAATTGCATATAAAAATACAGTTGCTTAGCACATATCTTAAATAATACTGCAGACAAACGCTACCATATAGAGCGCGGTGGAGTAATCAGAGTACAAGAAAATAAATTATGAATGACTCTTCAAGATTGAGAAGACGGGTTTGATGTGAATAGTTATACGTACGACGATTTGGTAAATTTTAAGCAACAGTACCGCGCAGTTATGTTTAATGAATATTTATATACTTTTTAAAATATAAAAATACACGTAAGCGTCACAAATATCTAAATCTAAATTCATCTAGCACTCGCGTGAGCCTATTAATATAAAACGACCAAACGTTTATTTATACGAATATAAATTTTAAAAGGTCGTATTAATAACACAGACAAGTACTTGAAAATAACGATGGCTTGACAATGTGTATTGGAATTCAAACAATGTTGTATATTGATACAGCGTCTAGCGACCTCTTGAATAGTATCATAGAAATTATCAAATTACACATTGAATTATAATATATAATACTCGAGCTATATTGATTTGATCGTCCAAACAGTTCTAGAGACTGCGGGCTTTGTGTTCTCTCACAAACTGCCCTCGATCAATTTAGCTCAAGTATTCAAATAATCTGTCAAAGCTTTGATGCGGTCAATCAGACGGCAGTTTAACTAGGTCCTAATGACGTGAGAGCTATGCTATCACGAGCAACTTGTTTTGCGTAAGTCGCGAATATAATATCGTATTTGAGATTAAAATAATTTTATTCGTTTAACGCGGAAAGTCAGCGTATATTGAATGTAGAGATAATCAAAAACTCGAACTTTTTAAAAGTCAATTGATTAAAAAACAATGTACACAGTGTTTTTATTTTTAGTATAAACTTTCTAAAATGTGTCCTTGATCACATGTTCATCTTTGCAAGTCGTGTCCTTTAAAGCAAATGATTTATACAATTTATGTATGTACTTAAATATCTGACTCGACATGTCATGCCAACCCATCGAGTTTTTTAAAATCATTTTCTATTTTCAATAGTATTGTAGATTATTGTACGGTCAACGATGCTTAGTATAAAAATAGCTGTAGAATGCAAAATGATCAAAATCTGAACAATTAATTTTTATTATCGTTCAATAAATTAGCCTTAGAAATCAGATGAATTATTTATGATATACGAAGAGTCATATTGAAAAGTCAGTGTACCAAATATTATTATTAAAAAAACTTTAAAATGGATAAAAAAATTATTGCATTAGAAATGTTTGCATATGATAAATGTTTATTTGCTGGTATTGTATGAACCACTTAAAAATAGGGTGTAATTGTAATCTATATATATAAAACACAAACTCCATGACAGGCGGTTGGTTGGCCGCTATAGACTCAAGAACAGCCCAACCGATGTACTCCAAACCGGTTTCATTTGAAAGCCAAAAATACTGAGGGTGTTTTAAACTACTTAAATTATAAAAAGTGATGATCAAATTTGGTTTATTTAATTAAGTAAATCCCATACAAAAGCTTCCATTTCATAAAAAGAACTAACTGCTGCAGGCTGCCAACAAAATAATTTGTTAAGATTAGTATGACGTTGCCGTTTTGTATTGTGTAAGCAGGCTGCCCAACAAAAAAAAAACAACAGAGAACTGTCATTAAAATAAAAAATCTATTCTATAAAGCAGGCTACCACAAAAAAAAATCACAGAACTGTCATTAGTCTATATATATAAAACACAAACTCAAAAATCAGCGCATATGAGGCTGCGCTGAGCTTTAGCAAACCGGTTTCATTTGAAAGCCAATAATACTAAGATGGTTTTAGACCATTCAAACAATGCATTAAATACATTCAGTCTATTAATTAGGTCGATTTTTGACATCTTCCATACAAAAATTTTCAACATCTGTAAAGTCGACATCGTTCCTCGCAAAAAATTTGAAAAAAGAACATTGTGGAGATCGCGCCTAAAACAAAATCACTATCTGTCATTCACAACGAGTTTTATCATAATGAGTTTGTCTGTTTATATATGGGAAAAAAAATATACAAAAATATTCGTATTACAAGTTACAATAAAAAATGTATTTTATATTTTTATTTAGCGTAGTAGCACGCGCCGGGTATCCGCTGGTATATAATAACCCAAGCTAGGTCTCGAGCCTGTTTGGACGCGCCGCCACTGCTCTCGGGCATGACTGTGGCTTCGGCAATGCAGGAGTCAGCGGCGGTCGCTTCAAAGCCTCAGCGACTCGGTGCCGAGAGGCCGGGCTGGTCATCCGCTGCTCCTTAACAAGCGTCATCGGCTGCAGCACCCGAGCCTTCAATTGGACCAAATTGGGACTAATTGTGGGAAGAATGCGGACGGCCGGCGACTCCTTGTCCCCCTGCCTCGGGACTGGGCAGCGAATCGAGAGAAAGCAATGAAATGAATCATACCCAATACTTTTCTGATTCTAAGCATGCACAATGCCTATTCTCGTTGATATCAATTAAAAATATACACCTACTCTAAAAAGTTGTTTTAATCACCCTAAACAGAAAAACCGCATAATTGTTTTAATTCCGTGAAAAATTGTTTTAGTACCGAAGCCGAAACACCGGACAGATAATTAGAGCTTGATGCGGCAGAACCGAGCATTATTGTTTACAAACAAACCACGACACGACTTATTTAATTTTTAACTCTCCACATTTAAACTACAAATATGAAAATACAAGTAGTATTTATAATCGTTATCTCCCAGCCATTTGGCTATTTTTGAATAAATTATTTAACAAAGTGCAATTATGATGATTGATACTCCGTATTTGTCTGTAGTGTTTACATACATACTTTATTCATTTAATGTTAGCCCGCATCACTGGCTGTCGCATAAAGAGAAAAAAAAGTCATTGATGTTTGATAAGTCAATAAAATTTCTGATCAAAACGCATTCACATGGAAATTTGGTGATGGATAATTGAAACTTCCGTAAATTATAAAGTAAATATCTGGTTATTTACATTATAAAATTTATAACTTTTTGTATTGGTATTAATATTTTAAATGAAAAATTGATTTTTACTACATTTAAAATAAATTAATCACTCTTCGTTAGTAAAGATATAAATATGAAACAATGTAAAAAAAATAATATTAATAGTGTTGATATTTCATATGGTAAACCAAATACAGAATTGATGAATAGCGCTGTATTAATTATTCATAACATGAAAAATACTCAAAATAAGATTAATTTATATCTCAAATGGAAGTCCTGGTCTGATCACGGAACTTCTCCAAAACGTAATATTTCTATACTTACTAAATCACTAACTGAAATAACCGACGTTTTGTATTATTCCACTTCCTCGACGCTATTACTCAAACTGTCAAAATAAATATGCGCTTTAGTTGTGCATAACTTATGGGCCGGTTGAAATAATCGACCAACAACTCAAAGCCTTGGCCTTTATAATTACGAATATGAATCTCTTTTTGATTACCGCATAAAAATGCTTCCACTAGACAATGAGCACTGCTTCTAGCGCCGATCCGTGTTTATTGCGTGACGTTAGAAACGTGCTAACTCCATATGATTAAAAAAAAAAAAAAAAAATTTTGTTTGAATTTATTTTGTAGATTTCATCATCAGTTATTACATCGAGTATTGGCTATCGCGCGTTGAAGACGCAGATACCTATAAAAAGCTGCAAAATAATTTTATATTTATAAATTATAATAAATATCTGATAATATTATTTACATAAAGATAAAATCAAAACACAAAATAAAGGTTTTAAAAAAAACCATGAAAAATTAAAGCCATAGAAAATACGAAATAAATAAAATAAAGTCATTGTTAATGTTTAATATGTGTATTGTTCATAAAAAAATTCAGAGCATTTTTTAAGAAGTCAGATCAAATAAAGACTTATTTAATGTCATTAGTTATTTAAAGTATATATGGTAAATAATTTTAAATAATTAATAAATAGACATCGGGAATAACTAACTTAACCTGAAATAGTTTTTTACTTGTTTAATTTTGTAATAAAATACTTTTCATAAAATCACCAAAGACATAAAAGGTCGGAAATTTTAACCATATATCATTTAATAACATATAACATTTTATCAATATATTAACACCGCATAATTCTTCAAAGATTGTCATACTTAAATAATTTCATTTTTGCGAATTATTAAAAGCTTTTTTTATAAATATAATGGCATATTAACAATAAGCAGTCTATGAATTATACTCGACTAAATAATCAAGTATGTATTGGTAAATTAAAAAATCGTCTTACCAAAAAAATAGTAATTTTTTTTTCATATTAATTTGCCAAAAAATGCCTATAGGACACGTTGATCGTACCGCGAGAATGGCGGACCCGGAAATACTTGCGCTTCAACACTTTTCTTGCTGGTCGCTGGAATTTACAGCTAGGTGTGTACATAGTGCTGTGCGCGGAGAGGGCACCTATTGATATTCTGCTCGGAGAACTTTGTACCGAGGAGTGCGCTCTGCGGTGACTGCGCCTTGGAGCGGTCTGTGTGGTCGGCGGTCATCGGAGAGGAGACCGGTGCCATATACCAGGGGTGGCCAACAAGTCGATTGCGACGCCACAACTCAAAAACCGATTAGACTACATGATATCTTCATCAGGTGCCTCACCGACCATATACTCATGCTGAGCCAGTGTTCATGGTTTTCTAAAAATAGTGTAGTGGGTCCCCAGTTCCTTCTACACTGCTGTTTTATATTGGAAAGAAAAGTCTGCCCAATAGCATTATTATATAATCCACAAAGCTCTAGCGTTTAGATCTGATACTCCTTCTGCAACAGGCTACAGAAACAATAGCAGAACCCCCCCCCTCCCACCACGACAAGGTACTTCTATAGCACATTCCTCCACAATCATTCCAAGTCCACTAGCCCATTACCGGCCCTATACACACGCTCAGGGTACTGAATGGCAGCCATGCACAAGCAACAGAATGGGGAGAGCGGGAAGGTACTACATGATATATATATCTCTAATTTAGAACCCTAGTTAGGGCAGCACTGTAATTCAGTGGAATGGACCCGAGTTTTTCAAGTATCAGAAAATTGGTATCTAAGCCATTTTTTATGACAATTACTCAATCGCGACACATTTTTAAGATAGTTAATAAATTTTATGTACACAAAAGTTGGCCACCCTTGCTGTATACATCGCTGTGTACTCACTAACATGGTTACAATGTCCAATTATACTATACGTGTTGGAAAATTTTTGTAAGACATTGCTTTGTGTTATTTATAATCAAAACTGTCGTATATTTTTACATGTTGTGGGTACAGGATGGTGTTTTATTTTATATTTTAAGTAATAAATATAAATATTCACATCATTATAAGCACCTTCGTCTTTCAAGAACTTCTTCAGAATGAATCAAAAAGAGTTCTTGAACATGAACTTCTCAAGATTCACATTAATATAAGTTTAACTATCGTTGCTGCTGTAAGATTCGATAGAACTACCCCAAAAAAAGGAGGTGGTCCATTTTATAAATAAATTAATTAAAATATAATATTTTCGGTTGCATAATTGCCAATTCTGTGTTTATACACCAAAACACTGATTAATCATTGAATCCGCAAAAAAACATTCTTCGGGCGAAATATTTGGCGCAAATTTTGTTTTTTGAAGTTGCGTGTGGCAACTAAGCATTTCTTGAGTTATTTGATGTTTATTACTTTTGCTCTCCCACATATAATTCTTTTATATTTTGCATTGTAACTACGATTATGCACATATAATATAAGTAACCTGCAAATATATGGCAATTTTCGTACTTTTTGTAATGTATAATTAAATTTGTTGAATATGTTATTATTGTAAAAGGTATGAATATGTTGTATTGTAAAACTTTGTAGTCAGATAAAATCTTAGTTTCATCATAAAGTAATAACAGATATTGTTAAGCTATACTATATTTTTATATGAACGAGTATAATGTATCATAAAATAAACTCCTCTCACGCATTCTAGGAACTAGGTGTAATAATGAGAAAAAATATTTTTTATCACTTTTATTAATCTTGACCAAGGACAGCATGTAAAAAGACGATTAAACAAAGTTTATACGTAATAACGCAGTTTTGGTCGGTTCAATAATATGTTTGAATATTAAAAACCACGTGTAGTGTATATCTTAGGACTGAACAACTACTCTGATAATGATCGATGGCTTGTTGGTAAAAAAGGAAAATAATATATTGACAGTAATTATGTTAGTGGAAGTTTGTGTTTTCCCCACACAAAGAAAACACGCAAAGTTTTCCAGTTTCTCGTTAACTAATCAATGGGAGTAATTATCACATTTTTTGTCATAAATATCTTATACTGGGAATTATAAACATAAAATGTATATAGTAACCATTGTGTCGATTGTTATTACGAATATTTTATAATAGACGATCAAGCAAAAAAAAAAGTCTGTACGTAGATAATCTTTATTGCTTTATACTGAAATAATTAATAATCTTAGCATTCTGCAGCGGCGTTCGCTACTGAGCATTATTTACATATCTTGTTTGTATTCCCGAAATGAGCCGTACTCATAAATAATTAATAAAATGTTACATTTTTTTATTACAATATGACATCAAACAACTCTACTTAAATAAATAATTATTCTGCTCCTGTACTTGTAAAAAATTGCATAAAAATGATCGAATTAGTCGTTAGCGAGATACTTAACTATGATATATGCGACAATAAAATATCTTTTATAAGTTCAAACAAAATAAACACTTATCCGTTTCGCTCACTTCTGCCAAGTGACTACTTGTTGCTCGCTCGCTCAGACGCGAGACGTGCTAGATGGAACGTTGAAACGCAATACAGGTCAGTTGATAGATTCATTAGTTAAATATTGAGATATTAAATATTATAGAAGGCGCCCACTCCGAGTGCGGTGCTGCGGGCGCGACTCCGCGGAAGTGGCTGCGGAGACGCCTGAAGGTCGCCTGTAGCGGAAACACGTCACACGAGTCTGCCCGGCTCATTAGCCGCCACTGACGTCCAGCGCGGCACGTGCAGGCAGCAGCGCGTCCCTCGGCTTGCTCAACACTGCCAATACTCCTAACACATTTCAAACAGGTTAGCGTTGCTGGTGTATGATTGAAATATCATTCCGGTTTGCACGCGTCATTTTTCAGTGTCGCAGTTCATTAATACTTTTATTGTATAAAATAACTACACTAATACTTACGCATTCACAGCTTGATATATACGAGGGCGGTCCGAGAAGTACTTAGCCTACAAAAGAAAAACTTGGAAAAGTGGCGATTCATTTTTTAAAATAGTCTCCTTTTAACTCGATACGCTTGACCCAGCGATGCTCCAACTTCTTTAACCCATCTGAAAAATACGTTTTCTCGAGGTCTGCAAAGTAGGCCTCCGTGGCGGCGATGACCTCCTCATTCGACTTAAATTTCTGCCCGGCGAGTGACTTTTTCAAGTATGGAAACAAAAAAAAATCGCACGGGGCCAAATCTGGAGAACACGGTGGATGGGGGAACAGATCGTAGTGCAATTCGACCAATTTGGCCGTGGCGACGGCGGAGGTGTGAGCCGGTGCGGTGTCATGGTGGAAGAGCACTTTTTTCTTCGCCAAATGGGGCCGTTTTTTCTGCAATTCGGCGTCGAATCGGCCCAATAATTCGACATAGTAGAGCCCTGTGACCGTTTTGCCCTTCTCCAGGTAGTCAATGTAGATCACACCTTGTGAATCCCAGAAAACGGTGGCCATCACCTTTCGGGCCGATAGGACAATCTTCGCCTTCTTCGGAGCACGGAGCTACGAGAATGTACTACACGATAGTAAATCTCTCTTGCGATACTAGCACCATCGGAGATAATATCCGCATCGCTGTCTGAGCACAGTGCCTCGCAGAGTGCATCCTTTGTTATGGGGCGCGGCGGTCCACTCTGTTGGTTCTCCGGGAACGTGAGATTCTCAAACAATGCGATATTATGTCGGAAGATATTTTTCACGAGAGATATGGCGGGTCAAATATTTACCCAGTGGGCAGATGTTTTTTTACAATACCTGATTTGTCACTACGGCAACATTTTATTCAATTTCTTTACTTGACAATGCGCACAATTGCGTACTTATTATTACAAGTAGATTTTCCGTATTCACCATCTGCTTTGATAAGGCCGAAACGTCCGCAAAATAACGGAAGGATTTTAGTTTCCTGGTTCATCGGTTATAAACAAACAATCAGATGTTTATTCAAATCCATAAGTCAATACAGATGTTTTTAACAGAGAAAATATTTTGTTTGCGTGGGGATACTAAATATATAATTGTTATTTTGCGTAAGTGCTCATCGATATTAATATCTTTTACAATCTACTTAATTATTATAGTAATCAATATTTAACTATCTATCTTAAAACTATTAATATGACGTTGTACACTGGTGGTATTCTCGTGTAATGGCAATATATAAAGTATCTTTAGCACTAACTACTACCTGAGAAGCACTTTTGAATAAGAAGTTAGTAGTGTCGTTTTGTGACGTTACATGTACTATATGTCAATTATGATTTATTTGAACTGTTAAAAGACAACTCAGACAGTCTTTGATATATGCAATAGATAAATAGCAAGTCACACAATATTTAATTGGCATAATAAGTACGTTGTTTCACTTATAGGATATGATTGTTAAAAATTCTTGCTAACTACCAGTGATTCGTTGGTATAATTGGTAATGCACCGGCCATTTAAGCTTGGGGATGTGGGTTCGAATCCCACACAAGTCACGATAATATTTTTCTGAGAGTTTATTTAATCAATTTTCAATATTTGAAAAAATGCACTTAATCATTATAAATAAATAGCAGATAGAATGGAAAATTACTTTTCTATTTCATTATTCACTTGTAAGATTGTACATTTTTATGCAAAATATTTAAAAAAACTAGCCAAAATTTCATTTATTTTCCTATTGATTACAAATTGGAACCATTACAAGTGTAAGAACCATAGTATAACGTATGAAAACACAGAGGTATAAAATTTATCTTTAAATATTTTCTAAAAGAATATTGTATGTATTGAACATACACCTTATGGTTAAAATGTAATATAGCCCTAGAGCCTAGATGGATGTATTAAATTCTCGGGGTACTACTTATAATACTATGTAAAAAAATGTCACTTCCTATATCGTATATCAAAGCAAAATGGCATAAGTCAATTCTAAAGATCAAGCAATAGTGATCTTTATGTCTGGTACTAAAAAAAGAACGCTATCGCAAGGCTTTTTTCTAAGTTCCATAATTCGCATTGCACAAGAAGTACAGACGCATGAAGTAATATATCGGTAACTCAAGTGAGCCGCGTGGGAAGTCTCTGCGTGTCGTGTCCCTGTCTGGCCCGCGGCGCCGGTATGGCGGCGTCTCCTTCCTTCTTGAGGATGTGTTGGAAAAGAGGTTAACAGCCAGTGAGTTGCGGAAGAACTCCTTTCGGAAGCAGATGGCTTAATATTGCACATTATACTGCTCCGACTATCTCCGCTGACTATTCTGAAGAATGTACCGTATACTTACTCACAGCAACACTCTGATTAGTGTGCCTAATGCGTGATATAATAATGAGAACTGTGTGATTCTGTACAGAGTAGAAGTTGTAAGTACGTAATGTGCAATGTACAAGTAATAGTGCAACGTGTGTATATAGTCCTATATATTTACTAAAGTAATATTTTTTGAAAATTTACTCGTTCAAGGTCAATATTTGCTAGTAACTCAAGAATATACATAATCATAACTGGCTTTGTCGTATCAAATATTATTTGTATAAAGACAAATTATCGAGGCATTTGAGATTGTGTGTGGATATATGCCTAAATCAAAAGCGACAATTATTTATGTTTCTAAATAAGAAATGCATATAAATCTGAACTCAATAAATGTATATGAATGTAATGTATTGGATTTGGATTTACTTATCAATATTGTAATTGAACCAAAAAACATTTAATTAAGAGTCAACACCTGTGCAGTTGTACTCACTCTTGAGCCACTAAGCCAGCAGCAGCCTTTCGGACGAATTACTCGGTACATGGCTCGAGAATCGATTTGAATAGGGTTCGAGCTCAATTTTATGCCATCAATAATCCATAAATTAAAAAAAAACCATGGATTGAAGAAGCAAGCAAAGTTATTATGGAGATACTATTGAAAAGGATTAGAATAAATATTACAAGAAGTGTCACGAACTTATGGCTTGAAGAAATGCAAATGCACAAGTAACCATAATGTAAAAACAAGAATGTTAGCTCAGTGATAAATCTAATTTATTATTTATGTTTTTGAAACTCAAAATAAATTATTTTTAAAATTTATTTCACATATAAGTAATACGACAAATTACGAGAATAAGTCAAACACTTTTATCAGTAAACTCATGGGGTGTGCTGCTAATTATTTTCTAGTCTAGTCATTGTGAGACAACTGTGCGAGCGCGCACATTGCGCAGGCCTGGGAACATCCGAAGCCTCAATAACCACACGAGACCCCACATTGCAACAGCGACAGAGGCGAGCAATTTCTCATCTGATTACAAATAATGCAAGCGGATATTTCGGGTCATCGATGGAGAACCAGTTCCAATCGGGACTATTTCGACAAGTTGTCAATTAACCAAAAAACGTTACTCAATTCGTCAGCCGATCGGCGTTCGTGTAATTAGCCAATCGGCCCGCGCGACGGCCTCCCATGTGGTGCTGCACGGCGTGATCTACTTCATCAGTTATTCAATATTTAATAGATCTGTATCTATTGCCAATACAGGATTACGGTTGGTGTGTTCATAGGTTTTGGGAGCTGATGTTATCCGGTGGTTTTGTGGTTTCCGACCGAAACGTCGGAGGACAATAAACAACAAAATCACTGGATGACGGTATTAACAATTAAATTGAACGATTCACACATGGGTGATTAAATAGAGTTGATTCATGTTTGCAACGAGCTGTATATTATATTGTTATAAAAAAATATTAATAGAGATCCAGTTACATATCCAATATTATGATACTTAAAAAAACGTTTCATTACACCTTATTTTATTTGAGCATAGTTGAATCAAATTAATATATAGAAATATCTTAGCTAAAAAGGAGTTACACAATCAGTATTGAGCACTGATGATAAATCACAAGTATTGATGTACATACTGAAATAAAAATATATAATACTGTTTTGTGCTTTGGAAATCTTTTTTCATCGGTCAATAAGTCTTTAAATCAATTATTGATTTGTAGATATTTGTTTAAGCGTGCAACCAAATATACAAAAACAAATATTCGCCGCTGGTGACAAATACGGAAAAGATGGCTCTCGCAAGTGACGTTGCAGCAATCTGTAACCAGCAACCATGCCCCGGAGCTCAGTGCGGCAACTGAGACGTCTGGGCAGTAAGCGGCGTGCGAGGCTTGTGAAAGATGCCATCCGGTAGCGCCAGAGCCTCCCCGAAGTACGGCTCTGCAGAAATTCTAAGGAATTTCGTAACCCAGTGCAGCACGTTTTGCTAAGAAATCGTTTATTGCAAGCCTTACAGGAATTTGAAAATACCACAAAAAATATTTAAATTAAACAACCTTATTTCAGATTTTTTTTTACAACAACTCAATAAATTACGTCTTTCACCCTGCAAGTCTCCTGTGTAATTTTTTCTATATAATCAATTCACTAGTGAAACTACAGAAATACTCTTGGATTTTTTAAAACTATCTACTATAATAATAGCCATTGTGTGTTTGTATGTTTGTATGTATGTATGTATGTTTCATTTTTCCGTTCTGTATAGAATATCTTAAAAGATACAACGCTGATTTTTTGCACATAAGTTAAGTAAATTTTTCCGCAGCTATGTGCCGAATTTCAAGACGATAGGATAATATTTTCATTCATAAACTTTAAAATATGCTCATCAAATACGTCATTTTATGACGGGCTACATTGCTAGTATAATAATAATAAGTGAGACCGAGTGCATATTTGTATGTAAATTCTCGCTTAGTGAGAGTGGTACTGTAGTTCAATTGGTATGACACCTGGCCGCATTAGTTAGAGGGAATTCATCATTGTTACGGAAAAACAATAGAAGATTTATCTCGTCGGGATCACGTATTAGTCGATTACATTAAATCACACGTGTAAAAAATATATATTATAAGTTAAATCATAGTAACATCTTTGAATACATATTTTTAATATCAAATATAAACAACGGATAGTGAATGATATAATTATAATTAATTATGATAATTGTGTCGAATTCACATATGGTATATTTTAAATGGATTGAGCGGAATGTGGTCGTCTTAGAAAAGGAAACATTTAAAGCAAAATTAAAAAAATAAATTATTCTCTCAGATATGAAAATTGGGAGTGATATTTGATGTGATTTGTTCATTATTTAGAAACAATAAAGACAGCAGAGGTGGATAACCATGATAAATAAATATTTTTTTTAATTGACTGACGACGGCAAAACTATTGGTATATTGTGGAATATATTAACGCGGGACCGTAACGAGTGGCGGAAACACGGGAAAGATTTCATCCAGCAGCGGATCGATACAAAAAAAACTCCACGAAAAATATTAAAATAATTGTAAAAAAGGTTTGATCAATGATAACACGCAGAGGTTCGGTCACATTTCACCGAGTCCGCAACTAAAAAACCTGAAAAAGCACCGCCGAGCCTCCTCCGACGAGTTGCGGATTCGCGCATTTCTTCTCGCCGGCCGCAAGTGCCGCGGCATTGTGTAATATGATGTAACAACACGTAATGTAGCGCTCTCTCTTTCTAATTACGGCATAATGCGATGAAACAAAAAGAGATGACCCACTTTCGTGGACCGGTTGTGCGCCGCGCGGTAGGAAGTAAAAGTCGAACGCGCGAGTTTGCCCAAGTAGGTGACAGTTGGGGTGACCACCCGGCCCGGGGAAGTGCACGGTATATTTTTAATTAAATTTATTTAACTGTTGAAACTTTTTCATGGATTTTTAAAATTATTTTAGGCGTAAATATCTTCTAAGATAATCATAATATAAAAAAAAATTCTTTAACTGAGTAATCAATTCTCAGTGACAAATAATATTACCACCCTTTGTGTATTCAACTATTATTATTATTAATTTGAAATGTTATTGCGATTTGCGTATATTGAATATTAAATTTTAAGCAAATGCTTACATGTTTGCAGCTTTTAAATATAGTCAGTATTCGAAGATACGATAAATACAATTTATAATTCATAATATGGTAATGTCAACCAAGATTCTTGAGTATATTTGGGTCAAATTAATTTTTATAAAATAAGTTTTTATGATTTTTAAAATACTTCACGAAGTACGCTTCGTTTTTAAATTAATTAGGTTACCTTAATTATAAAAAGAGCGATAAAGAAGTTAACACATCATCAATTATTGTTTTTTTTTAAATAATACGATTTGAGAAGTAATACACACGTTCGTGGGAATAAAATGCACAGACAAGCAACATTCACAATTTCACGCGTGTAAAATTGAGCAAATTATTGTTGGTATATTTATAGCGTGAGAGAGCAAAATTTACTGACCCGTCTTAAATTATGTCATCAAGCATATTCAAATTTTAAATTATGTCAAATATTTCAATGAAAATCAAAATATTAAAAATCACTTCCTTCTAATAATAGATGCCAATTATGGTAGAAATATATTCGTATAACACTAATTAAATTATAGATAAATTATTCGAGCTGAAATGATTTTTTATTTTAGTCTATAATAAGTTTAAGGTATATTATTTTTTCATACATGTCCCAAATATAATTTTTAAAATAATAATGGTCACTTTACTCAATCGTCTCACTATAGGCTCAGTGCACTGAAAGTAGGCTTTTCTGCCCGTTGAAGGCTGTGCTGTGGGCGCGGCTAGAGGGCGGGGGTGACACCTGTAGGGGTGCGCTGACTAGTGGTTGGAAAAGCCAGAAAATGCTACAACCTCATCAATCATTGGGAGTTTATTGTAAGTTGCCTCTGACCTTGAGTTTTAAAATGAACAAAATGCGAATTTTTAAAATTTATGAAGGATTTTTTTTAGAAATTATAACTGAGTAGAGAAATTAAATTGTTTGTAAAAAGACAAATTTTTATTTAAAAACTGGTAAATACGACTAGAGTAGCTTTTTGATGAATAAAGAAGAATGATTTAGTGAAAAAAGTTTGTAAATAATCATTACTTCATATATACAGTAAATAATAAATTTAGATAAATCAATACTTATATTTTATCGGCTACTTTTTTGGTGACTGATATTGCAATGTAAATTAATAAATCGATTATTCAATACCAGACTCGGGGCAATATAACTTTACAAGCCATTTCAATTTAAACAAATCGAATTACAGCAATTCCAGCCGTACCTTCTAGATTGCGTACACTTCCTTAATTATTTAATAAAATAAGCCATCCGTTAATTTGTAATAAAAAAAAAAAATAGCACGATAAAAATAGCACAATAATAAACAATCCAAATCGGGTAAGAATTACATCTGATGGCGTGCCGTAATAATATCATAATCGATTTACCGCTGCCATGGGAAAATGTAACTTGAGGAAGAGTTTGCAGGAACTGGTATCGCTCGCCCGGCTGAGTTGTGCAACCGCCCTCGATTCGTCCAGCTCGCGGCGCCTTGGAGCTGGTCTGCAGGCTGCCCGGCGACTCTTCCGTCATGCGAGCACTCTTCAGAACCTCCCAGGTGCCATTATAATGAGTTACATGTGCTCCGAGAAGATGGGTTACGGTATTATATTAGCGTTCTTCGTAATTCGTTGATTTATTACTTGTACCGGTCCTTCGAGTCAGTACAGAGGGTTGCCTTGTTTATGTGTTCCAGGAACGAAGGCTCGGATGAATGACACAAGCATCGGTTCTCTGTCGCCTCTTTGTTGCCGACTGTTTGTATGTTTCATGGGCATTTAAGTATTTCATATTTGAAGAGTATATAAATTAAATTATGATTCAAATTTTCGGTCAGTGATCATAGCTATGGTTGAATATGGCACCAGGCCGCTATAGTTGGAAGTTGTATACTAAAAAGTATATTACCTGAATATATGTATATGAAATTTTAAAATATAGTACACACAATAAGAAATATGAAGAAATAAATATACATTTTTAGTATCTTATTCATTGAAAATCGTTTTTTGTTTTATGAATAAATTGAATTATTTTTTTGTGGTTTTTTATTTAATGGTTTCTTCTACACTGCAGTTGTAAATTCGAAGGAAAGGTCAGAACAGACGAACAGTATGGGAGATAGTTACTACTTGACGAGAGACACTAGAAGAAGAAGAGTTCGTTTATTGTTTTTTTTTTTAACTAATTTTATACTGATTTAAAATTAATTATTCTTTGCATAGATAAGTGAATGAATATTAGAGACCGAAGAATCACCCTTGGGTGTAAATTAATTTTGCAAATACCTGGCGAATAAACGTAGTTCACAACTGACTGCCTGCAATAATTCAACATGATCAGCTCGCTTCCTGATCTGCGATGCTGAAAGCAACTTCGAAGTACGTACAATATTGATGACATCAGACGCCTCGGCTTGGGCAACCGTCCTCATTCCGCTTGGAAATTCACCGGTCAAATAATAATAATTCGACTTCGCGTTTTTGTCATCTCCGAGATCCGCGCTGGTCGGGGGTTTTTGGCACGGAAATTTTAGTTATTTCATTGATTTTCTCTGAATTATCTCTTTATTGTTTAAATACATCTAAATGAAATATGATTTAAATACATATCAATGAAAGACATACAGAATACTAAATCATGAAATGATATTATGATTGACCACGAAAGCTATTAAATAATAAAATTGAACGCGGCTATGGGGCTATCAAATAATATTTTTTAAATTGTATGCAATTCAAATAGTGTCTAGCCATTTTAGGTAGGCATTAATATTTGCATACCATCAACGTAAGCCACTGATATGTGGGAGTGAATATACTATATGTAAGGGCATGGTGTGCATATTTTAGTTCATCGCCCTGATAGGGCCTCGCACAAAGGCTACGCTGCATTCCCGCACAGTTGCCTAAAAGGTTCAAATAGTGTCTAGTATCTTTGGACAGGCTTTTTTCATGTATCACCGTAAGCCACAGATAGTTGAAAGAGTATAAACCCATAATTGAACCCATCACCCCTGCAGTTCCCCCGCAAAGGCTACGCTGTAATCCCCGCTTGTTTGCCTAAAAGGTTTAAGTAGTGTCTAGCCTTTTTGGACAGGCATTGATATTTGCATGTCATCACCGCAAGCCACTGATAGTTGAAAGCGAATAAGCGTTATATAAGGGCATGCTGTGGATAGTTGAGCCCATCGCCCCGGCCGGTACTCGCGCAAAGGCTGCGCTGCAATCCCCGCGCGGTTGCCTCACGTCCTCTTGCAGCGCGTTGCGAGGAGAGGAAAGCGATTGGGAGAGGAAATTCTTTCAAATGTGAATGTGGCTGAGCTGAATCGCCGCCTTCCGCTCGGACGTTGGCTTGTGAAATTCGTACAATTTAATAAGCAGCAATATGTTTTTTGCTGTTCCGTTTGTTAATATGCTGGCCTTATTTTTTGGCTTGAAAATATTCATTATAACCTGTAGCTGTTTTTTTGGCGGATTTTATTGCTAATATAAATTTACTTCTAGCGTTCCGATACATCATAAACCTTTAAAAAGCTGCATTGAAAATAAAGAAGAAAAATTGCTGATTGTGCACGACTGATAAAAAAAATTATATGTGAGTTAACAATAAACAATTTTGCTAATACCATGTTGTTTTATGTGACAGATATAGAGCTCGCATTAACATAATAATTTGTTATTTTTATACAGACGGAGCGCGTACATTTCTGATTGACGAGGTAATCGGTTCATCAGCATCTCATATGAACAGAAGAAACTTGCTCTGTGATATTCGCTGCAATATTGATTAGCGACGTTGGTTGCCAGGTCCTAAAGGAGCCCATTGAAAGCCATCGGAATAAATAATTGTATCATTTATTATTTTTATTTATAAATGTACACAGTTATATTAGTGGGTCAAGTGATCGTTTACGCAATGATAAACACTATTAATCAGATGTTTGCCACTATGATGCCATAGATAACCTATTTAGTTTGATAAAATAAAGTTTTTATTTGTGAAGGAAAATTATGAGAATTTGATTAAATAAAATACAACATAATTCACATTTCAGCATTTTGTTTTGTATTAACTTTTAAGTTGTGATAACACAAAAAACCTTAAATTCTCACAAATAATCAATACTTTCGACTTACCAGTGAAAATTTATAAAAAAAATCATTAAGGACGACATTCAAAGTTCATAGGTTTTAGAGAAGGCAGTGAGTAAGTTTTTCCGATGAAAAAGAAATGAAACCAAATATACAAACGAAATTAAAATAAATTTTCGTTGAGATTAATTTTCATGCTTTTGTATTCGTATTATCAAAAGAAAATAAAGAATGTACAGAATATATAATCTCATTGAATTATCGTATTATTTGCCTATTAGTAAGAGATGTGAATTGCTTATGAAAGTAAATTTGAGCAACGGTTGGTATCTAAGTTTTAGATTTAAAAAAATGTAAATTTTTCGGGAGCGCTTCGTGGATCTTCAGGAAATCCCTCTCAGTATTTTTCCGCTCACACAGTGAGTAGTACGGAGCAACTGTGACGTCAAAGGGATCCGGAAACACGCCGGAGCGGAAGGGGGGTGGAGCTCTATTTCCGGGGGGAATGCCGGAAGTCGCCCCGGTGGCGCCACCGATGTAATGTGACGGGAGATGGAACTAGAGACCCCGTGGTTTTCAATCCCACGATATTTTTTACTTATGAAAGCGGCATTTTTTTTGTTATTTACCTACTTATAAAAATAATTTTTCAGATGAAAAATCTATTTGGAAACTAATATAACATAAAAATTCGTAAAAATAACAACATTGGGTAGCAATGAAAATATACTGTTTGCATGCATAATCTACGAAGTTTATTTGACGTTAAATTTGAAGAGCGTTGTCACTTTCAATCCTTTGCCTATTATCAGCTAGAAAATTCCTAAACATTGTTTTATGTTCATATGCTCGTTTTTCCTTGCCAGTATGCTATTCATATTTGTTCGATCGATAACGATTAACTTATAAACTATCTACTTTTTCTTGCTCTATCTTTTTTAGAAACACGCGCAAGGCCAACTTTTTGCCCGTCTATGATTCGTTTCGCCCGGCAGAGACGGACGCTTCAGCGGCGAGCCCGGCCGGCGCGGGACGTTTCCCAACCGGAAGCCGCTTCAGCCGCACGAGAGCTGGCCACTTGCGCAACCGGGACCGCCGATACACATCTGCGGCCGGCGGAAGTCGTGACGCCGGGGAGATGCTCTCAGGACCGGGTGATGCCATCGAGGAGATGCAATCAGATACCAGGTGAGTACCACTCACCAGGCCGGACGGGACTCGTCTATTCAATAATCTTTATCAATAACAATTATTATAGTCAATAACCAGGAGATTAGTTTTTTTTTGTTTGTGAGCGCTTTCGCCTTGAATACGAAGAAGCCCTTGATTAATGCTTGCCATCTCCTGGCCATTTTGATTTTTATATTTGTTGAATTGGTTTGTTGAAAACCACATGAAGTTGTTCCAAAAAAAAAAATTAAGTGTTTAAGGTGCATTGTTGGGACTAAGTGGGAGTGATAATATATTTCATATAAGAATTTTTGTGCACATTGATTCCGATTTTTTTGCAATGTCAACAAAAATTTGAATAATGACATCGCATTACACGACGACGAAAAAATCTACGTTTGTATATTTATTAACTAGTTGTAATTTGAAATTATTTCTAGACCCACCACTGTACTGCACTGCTGTCACATAGCACTGTGCGACTTTAGTACTTAGTGTTTTTTTTTTCTTAAACATTAATAAAGTTATAAACATAAAAAACAGAATAATTAATTACGTTATTATTATTTTTAATTACTAAAGTAATTCAAAATTTTATTTTGTTATGATTACGTTTTGATTCGATGTTATAATTTATGATCCGAAATTTGGTTGATTAACTCTTGTTTATTTTTAATATCCGCAAACTCGTTAGCTGTCCAATAAATTTGTATAAGGAAAAACTAATGATATTCAAGACTTTACAACTTCCTATAATAATAAATTGTATCAATTTTGTTTCATTGTATGTTTTTGTATTTATGTAATTATAAAAGCTGTCTCGCAGGCGCAATTTCTGGCCATAAAATTGGCTAACAATGATTATTTTGTCGTCGACGTAGGTGCACATTCTAAAGGTACCCATACATAATGCTAACTGCTTCGCCCGGGGGGTTCGCCTGAGAAAGACTTATTAAATCAGTTGCAAATATGCAATCTTATCGCGCCGGAGTTACACACACTGGGAGTTGTGGAACGGTATCGGGCGCGGTTATGTCATTTCGTAATCACTTCCTTCTCAATTCACCGCAGTTTTATATAAAGCACTGTACTCTGGCGGAATTCTTATTTGAAACAGAAAAAGCAGGTCGCCCTGCATAACACAACAGGTCCGCTTGCACGTTACCTGCCTACACGCTGCACTCTCTGCACATAACACGCGTGACATAATGAATAACACGACTCATTCATATCAATATATCCCCCATTTGTCGACTGGACGCACGGTTGAGTAAAACTTGAAACTGGTGGTAATTATTTTATTAAATGATTGATTTATGATGACTTCGATGCTTAACGCTATCGTAGGAATTAGTCAAGATTTACAGAGTAAGCACAGGAGTATTAATAATTATATAAGTTTGCATCGATATATGAATTCCTTTAAGTGGAATTGGCTATGCGTATTTTGAACACCTTGTAGCTTTCATACTAATAATGTTTTCACTTTGTAAAATGATTCTATAAATAAAGAAATAATTTATACCACACCCAAAAATAAGTCCAAAATTAATATTCTATTGACTTATTGACTATGATGAATTTAAAAACTCATAACGTCTATCTATTATATTGAATAAATAATGCATATTTTTCCTAATAAACTAGTTACACAGAGTACGATTTATTTATAATTAAATTTTAAATAATCTGGATGAAATAAAAATAAAATAGGTTTACTTGAATATATGAGTATATTTGATTGAAAAGCAAATAGAATAATGCTATAGGATCTGCTATTGGATATCTATTATACACGCATAAGCTTACTTTAGATTTATCTCGTGTTTTATTGATCGTTAGAGGGCACTCTTATAAAATACGAGCCGTAATTTTCATCAAATGAAAATGAGGAAGTCAGCTGACTCTTCCGGCGGAAGTCCCGAGGCCCCGGGGCTAACATCCTGCCCCCGCGGAAGCCAGGAAAGCAGAAGTAGCAAACTTACGAAGTACCCGCTCGCTCACATCGGAGTATGGACGCTTCGCTTCCTCCCGTTCGGTCATTACAGTGTTGCCAACCGTGCGGATTTCTGGTAGCATTAGCCAAATTATATTTATTTATTTGCGAGTCAGGCGACTGAATAGAATTACCGGAAGTAGTCGCCAAGGTTGCACGACAGTGTAGTTGCCGCAAGTTAAGAGGAAAGAAGCCAGAGCTCTGCGACTTGGTTTCATATTTAGACGCGCGTCTATATTTTGTTGCATCATTGTTTCGCTAAATTAAATAATTGTTGAATATTGTGTTTTAAAAAAAAACACATGTAATTGATGGTTCATCAACTGCATAAAAGTAATTTAGAAACTAATTTAAATGAAATAACGTATGAAATAAAAGTTTCAGTTTGTATAGACAAAACTATTGCGAGGTGTATATCAATTGGTCATATGTTTCTAAATATTTACGCACTTGTTCAAACCTATCGTTTGTACTAATTAAATACCTGGAGTTACAAAAAACATCTAACGCAATAACGCCAACAACAATCTACAAGTTTTCAATTTTCTCTCTGAAGCTACGCATATTCTTTTTTAAATTTAAAGAACAAAACATAAATAAAAGAATACAAAAGAAGCAAAACACCTCAGAAATATACTATTTATTAATATGAATTAAATAAAATATTATTTTTGAAATTAAAATTTTTGTATGATTATAACACTTTTATATGGTCATTAATTTAACAAGATGTATCACGATACATAGATGTTAAAAAATCAGGTATTTACCGTTATGTATTGTTTAATATTAAAAATATTCTGCAGAAAATTATTTTCACAAATTCTACTTTCCAAGAATGATTAATCAGAATGAGTTAAAATGGAAGGTAATTGGAGTTATAATGTATTTATTGTATAAATCTTACCCCAATTAAGCTAGCGGAAGTTCTCATTCATCAGCGAGCGGAGGAAGACAGGGCAGGGGGGTGGGGGGAGGGGGGAGGGGCGGGCCTGCCCCCTCGAGCGGCGCTTCCGGAAGTTGAGAGGCTGCTGACCGGCCCCTACTCCACCTTAGACAAAGATATCACCATCTTCTTCAACTTCGAACAAGACGCCATCATAATGAAACAATATCTACAATATACTGCTTTTTAAGAAATAAAAAAAGTTATATATGGTAAATGCGTTAATTTAAAAATGAAATGAGCATTTTTATTATTTTAATATGTTTTAACTATATAAAGGTGTCCCAAAATTAACGCAAGATTTGAATTTGTTGCCATTTTTGCAGTAAAGTTTTGGGAACACTTAAACGACCTGTGTGTTTAGCGTCTCCATCGAATCCAGTCTCCCTGAATTTTTCATTTAATCTCTTCACAGTTGACGAAGTTAAAACACTATTCCGACCATATTTTGTATGAAATTTTCGAACTGCGGCTGCCAAGCTTTCATTATTTTTGAAATATTGTTCAATAACGAAGACACGCTGTTCTATCGTGTGACGCTCCATTTTTACTAACCTTAAACTGTCAGCTGTCAAATTGTTTTTTTTAAAGTGTTCCCAAAACTTTACTGCATATCCCTTTTAAAAAATTTACTTTATATATTTTTGTCGGTTAATATTTCCCCCGTGATTTGCTGTTCACGGTTTATGGTAAGTGAGCACCCCTGCCTTCAGTCCCGTACTTCCCACGTAGGAGGCCCACCAGACAATGGCAGCTCCCCCGCGGCTCGCGGCCCAGCGGTGCGTGATGCGGGCCAGCCATTGGCGAAACAAGCCGAGTCGGAAGAGCTCTCGAGTAAGTGGACTAAATTATTTAAGCCTAATTGTGCAGATTGTGAAGAGGATCTTGCATTTTCAGTATTGAGGCGGAAGTCGAGTTGCTGCATGACAACGCAGAAATAACATCATTTG
Source organism: Atopsyche davidsoni (assembly GCA_022113835.1). NCBI lineage: Eukaryota > Metazoa > Arthropoda > Insecta > Trichoptera > Hydrobiosidae > Atopsyche > Atopsyche davidsoni. The sequence continues at coordinate 5,757,157 of JAILWY010000001.1, forward strand.
CAATATACGTGGCACGTTATCCCTCGTCATGATACTCGACTATTATTTATCCATTACAGGACAGAGGCCATTTCTAGATATCTCTTGTAATCTCAATTTCGTAGCACACTTTAATATGCTACTTTATACAAAAGGATAACCCGGGTATTACGAGGACGCTCTACAACTGTTATTTTCCTTCATTATTATTTCGAAGAAGCAATGATGGTTATATCTGAATTGACGATTCGCCAAGCCACTATAATGCCTTTATAGCTCAATTTAGTAATATTCTTGGATTATTATTTTAAAGAATTGTAAATGATGTTTTGAAGGATTTTATATTTATATTCATAAGCAATAAAATGATGGGTGAGCTTTGGCCTGCCACAATTTCCCCGAGACTCTCCTGATTAATGCTGTTGACTTACGATTCCAAACGTCCAGAGCTTGGCAAGCCCTGTTAAATCTTAACCTTCTACTCCCAACTTTCTACTGTCTTCCTTGTATATATTTGACTATCCATTCTATAGAAATAAATATTTAAACTGACTGTTATTTATAAATTAAAACGAATTGATAATATTCGTCTCCTTTTGCCGCATTTTAGCAATTCACAAAGACATGACAATTTTTAACTGGAACAGGAAATTTTTTGTTCTAAAGTACCTTGGATACTTATTTTATTTAAAAAAAATGTATATATTAGATTTTTCTCGTGTTAAAATAACTGTCATCAGAGGGCTTACTCAATAGCAAGTTTGTCTCTCAATCATAAAACTCTAGATTATTTTATGTTTATGCTTTTTTTAGCATTGATACTAAAAACTGATGACTATATGAGGAGATATGATAGTTTGTAGTATTTCGCATATATTTGTATATTAACGCGTAACATGGGCTACTTATCACATGTTTACATTGTAAACAATATGTCTCCATTGCATGTCAGCCGCTGTTGGGAACTCGAACCTGACATATCAAGGAACTTCGCAACGATAATAACAAAGCACCGTGCCGTAATTTTAATTTCCGTCAATTAGCCGAATCTGGTCTCAAGGCCGCCGCGGCGTTTAAGACTCTCCGGCGGAACGATCAGGGGCCCTCACTGGAGCCCTCAGTGGAGCCCTCACCGGAGCCTTCCCCGGAGCCCTCCCCAGAGCCCTCCCCAGAGCCCCGGTCGCACGCCCGACATGCTCCGTGGCGGGGGCGCCGGTGGGAAAGCACTGCTTATGGGTTATGCATGTATTTATCACTCGGATTTTTTTTTTTGATGATAGATGATATAATGATATTGTTTACCTAGCACACGTACATTTTTGAAATGGTGGTTTTTCAGTATTTTAATTCTTTATTAATAAGTATTCATGCTGATAATTTCGTTTTTTTAATAATTTTATCCATTGCTTTTTCACAACAGTTGTTCATTTAAAGAAATATAATATGTATCAATAATTGAGAACTTCATAATAAATAATTCAATTTCACACTTTTTTGGACTGATTGAATATTTTTTTCTGATATTACAATAATACAGTATGCGTTGGTTGATATAAAAAGTATTCAGTGCACTGACATCTTACCAGTTATATGGTGTCAAAATTAAGATATACACGTTAACAAATAAAAGTAATTTAACAATTAATTTTTAAATGTTGATGACCGAAAATTAGTTAAAAATGTTCAGTAGAAGAACACTATAGCAATTTCAGTCGGATATCACTTACAAGGGTTATTAACTTCCGATCTGCCGCCGCGGTCGAGCAGGCGGCTGTTCCAGTCCCTTCCCTGAGACAATGGGCCGCGCGGCTCGCGGCGACCGGACCGAGGAAAAGGAAAAAACAGAGGAAACTCCCACGATTATGCAGTCGCACTTTACGAACCAAATTGTCTAATTGTGTGGGAGTGCGCACCTGCCAGATTCCTAGGCCGCTGCGTTTCTCGTTTGTGACTATTTTTATTGGGCAATTTTGACTCACTTACTGAGATTATGTCCGAGCGTAATGACCTACTTCCTAATGTTTGGGTTGTTTATTTGAATAGAATTTAAACGATCTTGCGCATAAGAACAATGCTAAGTTTTTTGTCAGGCTATTGATTGTGTAATGCTTTGAAGAAGACAGACTGGACAAATAGTCTTTTGACATATCCGTTCTCATCTCCTTGCTGTTTATGCATGGAGATATTGTATGCGCCTGTTGTGTGATTCACGTATATGCTGATCCGTAGAATATTGTAACCTATTGAATATTGTAAAATAAATGAATCACTTAACCCTAAGCATTACATATAAAAGCTTGTTTTGAAATATGTCGCCGATGATCCAAGTAAAGCTTGAAATGCAGACAATATTTAAAGACTTCGAATAAAACTGATTTCGCTAGAATGCAGTATATCTCTAAAAATCAATCACCCTGCCATAAATATATTTACGCATTTCTCCCACTTCCGCAAAACTTAACTAAACTTCGTTTCAGACGTCACCAGTAGTAATTATATTCATTCCACATATCCAAATTATCCGACAAGTATAAGCAGGTGTTTTCCAGGGTCTCTTGCGGCCCGCGAGGTGGTATATTTTCGGCTTCTCGTGCGGATGTTTCAAGGGTGATTGCTTCTACCTTGTTTATTTTTTGCTAATTTACAATAGTTCTTAGAGTTCTTACAGAACAATGTGTGGTTATCCTCTGATCCTGCGCGCAGGTTGCGGGGCTAAGTGGTTGCCGGTGTTGACGTACATGGGTTTCCCTGTTTTCGTTTTTGAGTTTGTGTAGGGAAATATGTGTGTAAAAAGTTTTTTTTTCTTACGAGTGAAGGCGCTATTGTTTACATATGCTCTATTTATTGGAGTAGTTCCGCGGCGGCGCTCGTCCTCTTCCGAGTTGCCCCAAATCGCGCGTCACGTCGGCACACTTGAGCGGCACCGCAATGGTGAAATTGGCATTTATCATAAAACAAAACGTGACACGCGCTCCGCGCTAGGGCCGCGCTGTCCGCCCATTCCATCAATATTTATTGCGTGATTGTATTCATCGTGCAGCTTCTTATCCTATTAGCGAACAGTTTTTTTTTTATGTTTGTATATTTTGGATTATCTATGTGCCATTTTTTGTGCATTTAAAAAATGCGAAATTTGGCAGTGGTTGAAATAAGAAACTGAATCTTTGGAGCGATGAAAATGTAATATGTATAATGAAACATTATAAACAAACAAATGAAATAGTAAAAGTTTTTATTTTTATTAAAACTATTTACCATGAATTCTCAATTTACATAGTAAGCTAATATTTTTATTAATTATCTAGAAACAAACATATATTACTTATTCTATAAAAAAAATCTTCAACTACTAAAAATAATATTATTAAATAAAACGTATTATTATTAAGTATCTTATTGTTAAAAGAGAAATATGGAACTAACTTATCATTTTGTGTGTTTAGCTGTTATAAAATAATACCCATTTGCAAATTAAAAGCATTATTCCACTGTGCGGTGCTGCGGCGACGCTCCCTGGAGGGGTTGGCCTCACGGCATCCACTTGCGTCACGACGCCATCTTGTTATGAAACAATGGCCGGTAAGGAACGACAGCTGATGAGGTAATGGTCCACTCAGCCCAGATGACCAGCGGCGGCGCGGTGTCTGCGCCACTTGTGCGGCTCGTCTCCTTTCTGAGTTTTGATTCCTAGGCTGTTGATAAAAACTAACATCGAGGATAACGCAAACACAATCATATCATTTCATCTCAAAATTACAATTCCACAATCTGCTTCTTAGAAAACTGCAAAGAGTTTTTGGTTATCGTATTTTTTCAAAGTATTCGTTTGAATATTTTTATGGTAAAATATGTGTCTTTAAAAAACTACCCAAGCTGTTTCGGTTAGTAAAATATTGCTTTAGTAGTTTTGTTGTCAAAACACTCTGGGTATGTTTATTAAATAGAGAAATATAAACTACTCGTAATTACGAAAATTAATAGCCAACTCCCTCCAAACTCATCGAAAGTCGAGAATGGATACACTATAAAGCAAATTTGCAATGTCATGTGTACTGAATGTAAATTATGAAAAAAATTATGTGTAAATTATGGATTTAAGAAAATTAAAAATAAATAAGTCATAAAATAGGGATGTGTTTGTTTAATGACCAAGCTGTTTTTTTTTTCTACGATTTTTTGTTGTATTTGATTTATCGAGAATGTTGGAAATATCAAGTGTAAAAAAATAATAAAACCAAGATACCTACAACGACATCAGTTAAGAAACATGCCATTTCTAAATCAATAATTGCTAAATACATACAGGAAAGCATAAAGTAACTAATAAAAGATTGTAAATTTTTTTAGGCAAGTAAATACACATTTCTTGTAATTATTATATCCCTTATAATTTTCCTGTCTTTATTCGAATTTAAAACTATCTAAAGTCAGGCTAGATAATATTTATTTCTCTCATATCGTGTTTATTCTTTAATTATTTATATTAACATATCTTTAGAATGATATTCCGGTTTGATCTTTGGTTTCGGGAACATTCACCCAAACGTGACGTCATCACATAACTAAATCGTGTTTGGCGTGACTTGTGAATTAAAATATATTATTATTAAGTATATTAATATGTCTACCTACTAAATATAGGCGCCTTTAAAGTTTATAGACGCTAAATATCTTTTTATACTGCGTTTAAAATTTGTTTGGTTTTATTTTGACTAATTATAAATCTATCATTGTTTTGTAGTTTTGATAAAAGTATTTTTATTCAATTTAAAATCAATTAGTTTATGCTTCATTGGATCATTTATCAAAAAAGAGTATAAAAATTAATCGGAATAATAAAAAGAATAATTGTTTTTGCCGCATATTGGCTCGACTTGAATGATTGATCATTTTTGTGTAGAGCACTTTTAATAGGCCAAGTCTGCAAGACGCCAAATATTTTGGTAGTGTGTTGACAGTCAGTTGACAGTCAGTTGACTGTGGGGAAGCGAGCTAGTAAAAAGTGGTTTCCTACCTAAAGATGAGATACTGCAGTTGCTATATAAAAAAACGATGCTTAATTAGCAGACAGTCCGTACCAATGAGACAAGAATTTGGAATTGAGATCTCATTCATTTTTAAAAACATAAAAAACCTTATCATTTTTTTGCTTTCACAAGAATTGTAGAATGTAATATACAATTTTTCAACGAATCGCTCTAAAATGTTTGAATGTAAATTGAAAAAACTGATTTATTCAAAATTCATTGCCTTGACGTAAGCCACTATTTTATTTCTTTATTTTGATTTATTTACTTTATAATAGATCCTAGGGCTTTGCTCACAATATGGAAGTGGGTATTCTCTGATCGCGCAGGTTGTGGCCCTTACAAGGTGGTAGCATACATGGATATCTATTGTGTATCACGATTCGTAGAGTACATCAACAAATATGGCGGTCAATGGACTGTATTCGCCCACGAAACCCAAACGACCCGATTTTTTTCACTTCCATACATTTTATATAATACGTCACAAATGTGAGAGTCTTGCACAGAATGTGCAAAGAAGGAGAACTCCTGACGTTGGTAAAGAAGTAAATAATATTTTTCGTAACAGTAAATATAGGTGATTGTCCAAGGAAAAATCTAAGGAAAAAGAGGCATTGGAAGGAAGAAGTTGACGTAGATGCGGAATCTACGCCAGTTTGGCCGAATTAGTGAGACTGGCCCAGGATAGAAATATGTTCGATGAAAAGGTCACCAACCTCCTACGAGGAAGGGCATCAAAAAAAGAAGAGAAGATCTCGTACAGTTTTTTTTATCGTTGCAACTAACTATATTTATGGTTGCAACATGATGTCATATCAGTCCCTCATAGGCAAGACAACGTAAATTATCAATCAAATGACCCCTACTGTCTATAATGATGTTGATCAGGTGCAAATACCGACAAGCTTCTCAGGCCATGATTCTCGTATGATGAAAATCAACATACGACAACGCAGATGACGGAGAATGTTATCCCGGATCTGCTCTATTTATTTTTCATGATGAGAGATTTGGACTTTTAGTCTTTTAATTTTTAGTAGATATTTATTTTATATAATGCGTGGCTCCATTTCATGAGTTTTTAATTAATATAAACGATTTTGCAATCAAAGTACGGCCGAATTAGTGAGACTGGTCCAGGAAGAAATGGTCACCAACCTCCTATGAGCAGAGGCATCAGAAGAAGAGAAATTTTTGTTCAGTTGCCAGGTGTGTGTATTGGCAAGTGGCTAAGGGGACTACTCGCTACGAACAATGCAAGTCGACGTGTCTTTTCCATCCATCCGTTACCGGCGAGTATTCTGTTCACGGTTGAGTGTTCGACGCCGAAGAAGAGGACGGCTCGGGCGCTCACTGGAGCGGCGCGTGTCCACCACTATTGGGTTCGGCGCCGTAACTGATTTGGTCCGCCTCTCCCATAAATATGCACAGTGTGGCGAATGAAGACTCTTAGCAAAAAAAACCTATTATCTACGCTGTACCTACGAAGCTTAGAATAACTTGACAGTATTTATAGCGCAGGTATAAGGGTCTCAAGCTCGCAGGAAGGATGAGGCAAGGTTTTTATTCTAGCGTGTTGTATAATTAATCACACAAATACAAATTCAAAATACTTGCGACAATAATATGTATACTAAAATAAGCGTGTATTTTTTTAATTGGATTGCATGTCATTTTGTTGGATACTATTACAATTTTCGGATAAGATGAAAGAAAATAAAATAAAATCACTAGTTTGTTTTTTCACCGGCGTTATTTTTTGCGATTTTTATTAAATCGTGACTCGTATGGTGTGCAGACAGCAGGCGTCCAAATGCAGCTTATATATATATTATATATTTAAGAAACTACTGATATTTTATGCACAAATGCCAAAATTACCGTGTAAATGCCAAAATTCGGCTCGTTAAAATTTCATGTTATATATTTTATTATACTTTATCTTATGTTGTTCAATTAATTTTAATTTATAAATACAAGTGATGAAATGTATATATGCATTTTTATTATTAATCAAAGTTTTTTCGAACTTCATTAATATTTTTTTGTACAGTTTGTTGTATTATATATAATAATTTTTAGTTTTAATTTTAAAAACAAGCAAATTTGTGCCTTTCTTTTCTTTTGTGTGTTTTTGTAAGCATGTGTAACATATTAGGCAATAACAACGCTAAGAGAAAGAAAACTTCTCAGAATGATTGATTGCTATCACCTGATGTTAATGCTGCGTGTGTCAATGCATTGTTTAATTATTTTTTTTGCGCTATGTAAGAATCTTTTAGATTTTTAAAAATATTTGTAATAAAACAAAACATTAGATATATTCACCTTCATCATCGCTTATAATTCTTCCTTAAAAATAATATTACTGTTATAAAACTTTTTTTGTTATTGTATCAATTAATACGAAAATGTAAAATTACTCGATAAGTAAAACTAAAAAATAATACCAGGTTACAAACCATTTTCACTGTTTTATTAATTATTAATTATTTACTTAATGACTATGTTTTAACGTATTATCTGTGTAAATTATGAAGATGCTACAGACATAGACATTTCTCAACAACTCTTTGAGTCAAGTAAATTATGAATATGTACAATACATGAAGGAGTTACGCGTTTCTTTAGTATGGTATATGTATACCTAATACCTCGGAAGGTACTTGCATGTGGTTATTGTTGTAACACATTTTAGTTTTTATGGATGAGATGTACATGGTTTTCTTTGAGAATTAAAAACATACATCTTCAATCAAACATACCCCCAGGCTATCTCTACCAGCCTACTAATTGATGTTCAGTTTGATCCAGCTCCAGTAATTCTAGGTTTCAGTTGGATAGCCTGCCCTCTCAGTCCTGTTCTTGGGATGCTGTTCCTTCAACTCAGTGTAAATGCTTTACTCTGTCTCAAAATATAAGGAGTTAAACTCAAGTCCTTTCTCTTGTTGCTGCTATCCTGGACTTGTTTATACTAAAATAAGATATTGTATGCGTTTTAGGCTTTCATTTAGTTTAATCTATGAATAGGGCCATCTTTAAAAATCAATGTTAATAAACATCACTCTTAGGGGTTAGGTTAGGTTAGGTTTATCTCCAATTTATATTTGTAAAACTGAATAAACTGAAAGTTCATGCCTTATTTGCACACAGCGCGTAAAGTAACTTTATATAAATCTACAATTGAAAGAAATATTTTGTTTTTTTTCTTACACGCTATTGCTAGATGTAAAGTTATGATTATTAATTATTTAGTATATTAGACTGTTGTATTTACTATTTATCATTTTTTTTTGTGCATGTTCCTCTTAACTTATCTCACACCCCAGATGAATGGAAAAAAGCACTCTTTGTTCGAGATAATAACACCTAAATATCAATCATTTATTCTTAATGTTAAAAGTTCTATGGTATATTAATATGTATGCACCAGCTACGTTCGGGCCATTAAGTATTCAAGTTATATTTTTTCTGAGGATCGATATTTCTTCGCATTTGTTTAGCTCTTAACTCAACCCGTCTCTTTGTTTTGAAGCGGAGATAAAGAATTTGGGAGCCTCTTGTAAGAAAAACAAAAAAACTAGGAAACATGATCAGCTGTAATCAGCCGTCAGTCATGTCGGCCGTTTTATTTCATGTCTGCTTGCGATTCGGAACTCGTCAGGTCGTGTATTACAAGGACATCCGCCTTCGTCAGCAACTCCCAACCTTATTTACAAAAGAAACAAGGATGAATTTTGCTTACCCGCATAATATTTCCTCCAAATGAAAAGAAGCCACGTTTTGTTGACAGTGCGTTTAAATATTATTATGTGTAAGACATTTACAAACATGGAGAAGAATTGAAATACGTCAGTTGATGCTATGAATTATTTTCTCATGTCTTTCTGCTGACGTGATCCGATTTTTTAGCATATAATAAATCGACGTAACGTATACATCCCAAAACGAGTTTTTCTCGTTATAACCTGAAAAGTGACAAGTAAATCGAAAGTATTAAAAATTAAAACTAAATATTCATTTTTTAATAGTAATTTCTAAGACCATTATCTAAACGTATTAAAAACTTATTATTATATTTTCGAGAAAGGGTGTTGTTGGCACGATGGGATAAAAAATTCGATTTACTTTAATATTTTTAAAAGTTAGTATGTCTGTTAGCATGTGTGAACTATTGACTTATGAAAATGTAAGTGATTATTTTTTTTCGCACAAGCGATACGTTCGACATAATAATCATAAAAAGTAAAGGAGACAGGAGATAGTACATAAGAGATAAGCTAGTTGGCTTACGCTATAAACTCGCACAAAACTAAATAGTTTCAGTTTTGTAGATAGCAAAAATTTTAAGAAGTTAATGTGAAGCTACATCAAGAGTGTTTTGACTTCCGTGTTATGTTATGTTATGTTAACAAGAGTCTTATGGTTTGACTTCCATTAGTCAAACCATTATTTAATGATAAACATAGTTTTGAAAATTATATGTCGATGGCGGGGCTGCCATGCGTTAGCTCGAATAATGTGAACAGGATGAATCTTAAAACTTTACTGCTAAAATGATTTATACTTCTCAGGTTGACAAAGGTTTTTAGCACCACTTTACAATTCAGCACACAGAGCTCGTGAATCTAGAAAATATGCAGAGACGTTAGCTTAATCAGGTTGTTTTGATCTACTGCTTTAGAAGAAGAGTGCTTTAATGGAAACCAAACCATTTAATGTTAAACATAGTTTTAAAAACTAATACAAACGGTATTATGACGATGGCGGGGTTGCCATGCGTTAGCTCGAATAATGTGAATAGGATGAATCTTAAAATTTTACAGCAGAAATGATTTATATTTTTTAGGTTCACCATTGACAAAGGCTTTAGCATCACTTTACAATTCAGCACACAGAGCTCGCGAATCTAGCAAAGATGCAGAGACAGTAGCTTAATCAGGTACTTTTGATCTACTCTTTTAAAAGAAGAGTGTTTTAAATCAAACCATTTATGACGATATAATATTTTTTTTTAAATTATAAACATAGTTTTAAAAACTAATACAAACGGTATCATTACGATGGCGGTGTTGCTATGCGTTAGCTCGAATAATGTGAATAGGATGAATCTTAAAATTTTACTGCAAAAATGATTAATATTTTTCAGGTTCACCATTGACAAAGGCTTTAGCATCACTTTAGAATTCAGCACACAATGGGCCTGTAAGCTCGTGTAATTTATTAATTAAATGCATTTAAGTTGAAGTTCCCTGGCGCAGTCCAGAGACATCTGGCGGCGGCATGGCAAAGCTCGTTCGTCTTCCTGGAGCCATTACAAGCGGAATTATTGTTGTGTGCTCATTAATGTTTTGTTTTCATGTAAATGTAGTTGACGGGGCTCCGAGCCGAGTCGCCTCATGGAATTCATTATGGGCGAGCTGCTTGAACATTTGTTCTGACCTTCCCGATCGACTATCGGCGATTGAGAATCGACTGGATTTGTATCGATTGGCGCGTGGGATTATATCGATCGATCTGTAATGGGAGATAACTGTTTTGTATTTAATTTGAATATTTATGAATTTATATTATTGATATGTGAAATCGACAAAATCTATGGATAATATCGATTTGGTTGATTGGATTACAAATTTATCTGTATATTTTCAACGGCTTGAAGTACATCCGGATCAATCGTGATTTTTTTTATCAATAAATGAAACAATACTGAAAATTATGATTAATTTTTTTTTAGTAATATCGTGATCACATTGCTTTGGTATTTCCCAATTACTTTGATATACTTTTGATTGAACCTTGCTGCATGAATTCATATTAAAACGACGTTTCATTTATAGATTTTTTAAAAAGTTTAAGTATATGTTTAAATGAAAGGGAACGGTTTTATGGTGTAATACTTTTTAAAACAAAAAAAGCCTTTTACACCAAAATTATCAAGATGGTTAAACGTTCACCAGAGGATATTGAATATTCAGCTTAAAAATAAACTGAAAAACGAATGTTTAATTACCACCAAAATAATGATAGTTTCTTTGGTCATTTGACATTTTATTTAAATAAATATTATGATCTTGTTTAAAACCACGGAAAAAAATGGTTTACAAATAATTATTAAGAGTGTGCAAAATTATCAAGCCGTAAAAAATCTATAGGAACCAAATTTAAGAAATTATTATTAAAGCAACGTGAATCATGAAAATATGTGTATATGTTAATGTTAATTAAACCGATGCAATATTCAGGGCTATGACATACAAAATTTTTATTTTCAACTTAGTTTATTTAATTTTATATAAAATACATTTGAACTACTTTAGAGCCTCTGTGCAGTGTGTCCAGTCAGCAGTCGAGTAGTTGACAATACTATACCTATGTGTGTAGGTAGCTACAGCTCCCAACTCACTCAATTATTTAATTGAAAATAATAATGGAATAATTGATAGACAACAACGTGCAGTCTCGTTTTATTTACGAGAACAGAACTGCCCAGTCTGAACTGAGCACACGTCTTCAAATAGGTGAAGCTTTTATATTTTAACACAAATTCAACCATGAAATGAAATTTAATAAAACGTTTTATTTTAAACAAATTTATTATTTTTTATATTTTTCTGAGAAATAGTAATAATAATTAATAAATAATAATAAAAAAAAATTATAATTCAATTATCGTACAAACAGGTTTCATATTCGTACGATTTTATAATTCTATGAGAATAAAACAATACGTTAAGTATATGAGTAAAATTGAAAAAAATATACACCTAATTAAACAAATGTCTTTGATTTAGGTCTAAAGTTTACTCGTAAAAATAAAAAGAAACATTTATGATATTTATTTTTAATATTGAGTGAATATTCGGTGACGTCCTGAGTATTTATAGTACAGTAAATGACTTTTTATAAAGTAGAGCGCAATACTCCAATGATGATATTATCCATAGTACGGCCCTAGTTAAATCACCATTAGTGCTTAAAAATATTTAATGCAGAACCATGGTAAGGAAAACTGATTAGTCAAAAAGCTTATGGTAGTATTCGATGCACGTGCTGATTTAATATTTCTCTGAATTATGTAAGCGGGTGCTATTATTATACTATTTTTTGCTATCAGGTTTCCCGATTAAAGGACTCTGATATGAATTATTCTGTACGTTTATGACTTGCTTTATGCCACACAAACGTCAATTCTGTTGACGAAACCAAAATATGGTCACAATAAAACTCATTAAAAAAACTCGAGCACTTAAACATTCCGCAAAAGCTTTAAGTGACATAATTTAATCAATAAGTTATAAGAGTTTCATGTAAAATAAATCAAATTAAAATGCTTCATAAACCATGATTTAATTTTCGACAAGTTAAATATTTGAAATATAGCATAGTAGATTAAATTGCAGTTATTTCTGCTAATATAATGTAGTGTTTAACATAAAAAAAATATTTTACAACATTCAGATACTTCAGGGATTTTCATTTAAAATTTTTTTTCTATCCTGTTTACGTTTTGGTCAATTTTCGTGAGGCAGTCCAGCAAATTGTAATTTTCACATCAAATGTAAAATATTTTACTTTATCGCTCCTAGTTTAGCGAACGGTGATTTTATTTCTCTGAATTGCATAATTATTAAGTATTGTAAACCAACTCCAATCACATACATCTCTATTCCAGTTATATGACCTTATATGGTGAAAGCGAATTTGGTAAAAGATATTGTGAATTGTATTTAAAAATTAAATTACATCCAATGATATATTCTTGATTTTAATTGAGATATGACAATGCATAAAGCAATGCTTGAAGTTAGATTAATATATAATCTTTTTTTGTTCGTGAAGTCAAATTATAAACTAGGACAATGCAGCTCTGTAAAAAAAAACAAAAATGTAGATGTTTTCATCAGTTACGTTGAGTTGTGCAATTCATTACGGCCTTTACTAAACTTGGACGAAATTCTAAGAAAGCTCGAGTAGTTTTATTGTCGTATCAATATTAATGGCTTCGGTCAACTGGCGCGACTTCCTACACGTTCAATTAAGAGCGCACTCGGTGTTCGCACTTCAGAGCGCCTCCGCTGCCTCGCCTCGCGGCCGCTTCGGATTGAAGGATGGCAGTTAATCGCGACGACTTTATGACTCGAGGCAAGTGAAATTAAGGAAGATAATAAACAGGGACAATAGAGCATCTGTTCCGAGTAGTCTCATCAAGGAGGTCAATATAATTACTGCGGGTCAATCGCGGCCGCCGTCGCGGAGTGCCCGACGTACCGTCCGCTGTTTCGGCCCTGCGAGTCGTCGCTTCGTTTTAGAGATAGCATTTTTCAAAGGTGTATCTTCTCCGCATATCTCGTCGTTAATACTGCCTTTTACTAATAAAGTCCACTCGATGTATGAAATGAAATATTGCCGGATATTTTGGATTCCTAGTGGCCATCATCAATCAACCGAGAACGAAAAAACCTCACTCAGTATTTAAGCTGGACGTATTAAAAAAAAGCCTCCGAGTGCACAATGCGGACGGAGGCTCCGATGCCAGCTCTGAAAGATAAAGTTAATTCGTTTTTGAACGCCGAACGCGATACTCGCCGGCTTTGAATAATATCCGGATATCAATCTGAGACACTCGCTCGCGCCGAATCGGTCGAATGTGAATCGTTAATAACGACGCGCCGCTCGGTGCGAGACGCTTCCAATGGGCGGCGTCATGACATCTGAACCGAAGTCGCCAAGTGGATGAATTGCGCAAGCCCGCGGCGCGCCTCGCCGGCTCGTTACTTCACTTTCCTCGAGCGCCGAGATGAATGCTCCTCTTCAATCTGCGGCCGGCGATGGACCGCGCGGGCGCCGCTAATGGCTCCATCACGCCCGCCGGGCCCCGCGCGTACAGCGCTTCGCGGAACCGCCATTCAAGCAGACCATGCATAGCTACTATCGTCACAAAACTTCGACACACCAAGTACAAATTTAAATTACGCTTGAAGCGTGTGCTTTGATATATCCCGTTTGAAACATTCGTACCGAAAAAACTGTCAATTTCAATCGGTTTGCGATTCTACGAATATCTGTTTTCAGTAACAATTTTACACGTACAAAAATCTCTATTTTGCAGTAACTTCTATAAGTTTTATTTATAGCATTACATTATAAAAGAACACATCTAAATAAAACCAACAAATATGTTAGAAAATTTTGTAGACTCGAATGTGAATTTCGATATAGCAAGGCATGGCTTTGCGATATTTTTTTATAAGCGCGATAACTCAAATCACCATAGAGCATCTTCATTTATGCAATAAGCAGATAACTATTTCGTGGTCCACGAAACCAGTCCGTTTAATTATCCCCGATCTGTAACCCGAATCGATCACGGGCAGACACCCGCGTGGAGTCGGAGCTTGCAGGAAGTGAGGAATGTTAATATTTAAATAATTACCTGCAAAATTAACAAGTCGTCAAGCGGGAGTCGAGCCGGCTCGGGGCGTGGGCGGTCCGGCGCATGCTAAGAAGGTTCTTGTAACTCAATACTTTTTTTCGAAACCCGTTTTTGGCAAGTACAATTGAAAGACAACCAGTTATAATGGGACTTCATCTCCGCAGCCTCTCTTGTTCTGGGAGGTTGTAGACCTCCTCGCATCGCGCCTAATCAAGATTGATGCTACGGTCATTTGCTCAATCACTTTAGTTCCATCGAGGAAATTGCAAATCGATGTATGTAATTGAGACGGCTGGGTAATTATTAATATTCAATATGCTCACGTGATGGCTTTTATTAACGCTGTGGTAAAAAGTTTTTAATTAGACACAAGTTTCTCGGAATTTGATTTATAGTTTTGTCAGAGCACAAATTTAATTCCGTATTACAAATATTGTTTTAACCAATCCGCTCTAATTTTTTTTTAATGTTGTTGAACAAATGTTTGATCAGAACTATATAATGGATCTTGATGATCTAAAATTTGATCGTAGAGTTTAATTTATTATGTTTACTTTGTGGTGACCTAAAGTATACTATATGAAATAGTATCACATTTGGATTGTGTATATAAAAAAAGCGTAACGTTTTGAGGAAGTTTTAATTAAGATTGATTTATTGTATGAACAGTACATTGTAGAGATGTATCCACAACTGCGTAATAGCTGTGGAGTTTTAAGATCAAATGCTCTTTTTAAGAAAAACATTGTATGCTCCTGGAAGAATTATGATGTTATTTGAATAAGTTTTTGAGAATATTTTAAGGCAATAACGTTGAGTCTCAAAAACTTGCAATAAAAAATATAAGTAGGCAGTGCCGTATGTAGAAGGAAATGAAATACTCCTGCCTTACTTGCTCAAGGTTCATGTTCATTTCCGCATCATTCAGCTTGTATCCAAAGTTTATAGTCCTGACAATACCATAAACTTAATTCTCGAACATAATATCCTCTCTCCTCTGAGCCGCGCGCATGAAAGTTGAATAATTAACCCGGCGCGCTGATGCCTGCGCGGTCTCGCCCACATGCGCTGCTTCTCCTCCTCCTTGCTCATATCGCCCGACCAAGTATTGCTGTCTGACACGCGCAAGGGTTCACTTGCGCTTACAGTATGACACATATGTACTTGCAAATTATTGAAACGTATTAATTTCTCTCAACCTATCTAGAATCTCTCACTCGCTACTTCATGATTTTCAAGACTTTAATAATAAAACTAATCAATGTGTAAGGGCGGTCCGATATGTACTTAGCCTCACCGCCCGATGGTGCCGATTTACTATCGTGTAGTACATTCTCTTAGACGGCTACTGTCAAAATTTCAGCCGAATCGGACTCGTAGTTTTGTTTTGACCGCGTGTGGAAGCGGACGTATACGCGTATTTTTAAAAAATGAAAAAAGAGCAATATCGGTCGGTGATTCGATTCTTGTTTTTGGAAGGGAAATCGCGCAGCGAAATCAAAGAGCGCTTGGATGCTGTGTACGGTTACTCTTCTCCTTCGGTGACGACCGTCAAAAATTGGTTTAACGAGTTTCAACGTGGTCGCACGTCGGTCCTACTTTGCAGACCTCGAGAAGACGTATTTTTAACGTATTAAAGAAGTTGGAGCATCGCTGGGTCAAGTGTATCGAGCTAATAGAAGACTATTTTTTTTTGTAGACTAAGTACTTATCGGACCGCCCTCGTATTTTCTTATGAAGCGGTAACTTGTTATACATGATTTTTGTGGCAATACTTACGAAAATCCGATAGTGTGGTCTTACAACATATTTGAATCAAAATAAAGACATATCTCAATCCCGTAAAAACGACCCACTTCAAATGAAAGTAGATATAGCTAATGATGATCCCATTTGGTTTTGGACATTACCACCTGCAAGAGTGACGCATAGGCCTGTGGTCCCGAGGAGTAGAGGGGAGAAGGAGCCGCGCCGAGGTGGTGCTGCGGGGCTTCCGCATCCTTACAGGCTGGCGTCATCTCGCGATTGGGCGCGATACGTTACTTACATGTTAATTCTACAATTTGTATTTTCCTCCTTCGTCAGACGTACGCGGAAACGCAGTAAACATCCAGTCACATGTGCGACGCCAACATTTACTTAAACACATGTTTTTTTTATAATTTATTCAATGTATTTTATGTAAAATTTGCAGTCGCGCTGAGACGTCAATCACTCAAACAACGTATTTTACCAAAATTAAGTAATATCATTTTTTGAAAAGTGATTTTTTTGTTGATCTTGGAAATTAAGTCCTTAGAAAGAGTTATCAAAGTGCATCCATAATATCGCAAGAATAAACATTAAATCAGGACCAGTTCCAAAGATATATACTTATTATTTATGTTAAAGCTCGATAAAATAAAAGCATCAATAATATATTTTTTTTAATAGAGTGCCAAGTCTTCTCAAATTGTCTCTTCTTCAACTAATTTATTACATAATCATATCCTAAATGTATATGGTTTTTTGTTTACTATTGAAGTGGGTGTGTTTGTAAGGTTAACTCTTCGATAATTATACTCTTTATGTATACGAAAAATTATATTTTCTTCATAAATAATAATTATGATTACTTGTTTTTTTAATACGTTAGTATTAAAACATGTAACTCGATAAATAATTTCTATTTCCTCTGGTTACAAGCACGGCGTACTAATAATATTGTCACAGGACATGATAATAGCCTATGGGTTTTTACTCACTGATTGGACGCGTAGTTAATAAAATTGAATTACCATTATAAATAAACCGGTATAACAATACCATTACGTAAGATTTAGTCTATTTATGTACAAGGAAAGCTTATCGCGTTGGAAAAATCCTGCGATAATAATCCTAATAAGAATTCCAGGAAGCTGAATAAATTATTTGGTATTACCGGTCTTTTTTCCTTTCAATATAAAATATGTAAATATTCCGATAATATGCTAATACGGAGGCGTCTCCGCGATCACCTCATGACAAACTATCCTCTTGTGAATACATTTCACGGTTATTCCATACGAATATTTAGCCACATGGCCAAGATCACGTAAGTATGTAGAATGGCGCTTTGGAGAACCCGTCGCTGTTCATCACTGTCGGGCGGAGCAGTCGCGGGTGAGAGGTGATCGCCGATCAGGACAATGGCTCCGGGCTGGCCCGTAATAAACTACGGCGTTACATCGTAATTAATGGGACCAACGTTGTAATTGATAATACTCAATCAAAAATTCCACATTTCCTCAACAAAGATTCAACATCAATATATTATCTGTTATCGATTTCATTTAAATGAAATGCTGATGAATGCTTTTAAATATATTGCAAGTGACAATGTTGATGCAGTATCTTATTATGATTAACATGAACGCCTCATATCATTGACTGCACAGTGTTGTCATCGATGTGGTGTATTGTCAAAGAGCGCATTATTATTATAAATATCAAAAAAAGTGAATTGAAAGGTACAACGTCGCTATTATCTATAGCATGATATTATGTATGTTTGTAAACCTTACCAAAGAAAACGCTGAACTAAGAAGGAACTAAATTTAATTAAAAAATGGAAAAGTTTGCAATTTTAACACATAAAATAACAACAACCGAAAAAAGCCTCGAAATAATGTTTTCCGACAAAGTTGGAATTCGAAACCACATTTCCACTTCTATCAAGCTACTTGTCGTTGCAATTGAGCAATAATTTAAATCGTTACACGCAAGCGTTCTGGTATATCCTGGTAAATTGTTTATTTAATATACTATTTAACGAATGAAACGACGACAATAATCTTTAAAAAAAAACTTCGAGGCACATACATAATACTGACATATTCACGTGCCGGCACAATTCACGAAACAAATAAATCTCAGTATGTTTTGTTTTTAGCAAATATCGTATGATAATAACTTATGAAATATTTGAACATTCTTACGGCGCATGTAACACGAAAAACGCAAAACCTTAGCAGAAGTTGCAGGAGTTTCTGGTACATTAGCAATTTAGATTTATAGCTGCAAGGAGTTATTCCCGGCGGATTCTTTGAACAGATTTTATTGGTTCTTCGTGTGATTATTTTTTGTGACCGGTTTGTGGAGTTGAATAAAAAACCGATCCTGCCAACTTCCGCGTTGATGCTCGGGCCGTTCCTATGGTCTTTTAAATACTGGAAATTATAATGATGAAGAATATATTCATTATTACTTTTTTTCCAGACGCTTCGGATATTATATATGAGTGTTAGCAGTATCCATAAATAGTTGAGCGTGTTGATCTCCATATAAATGCAGCATATCTCACATTTGAAAATATTCAATAACTTAAATTATATTTTTTTATAAACCAAGTCGATATATATGTTCAAACAAAGAGTCAATGTGTTAGTTTGGAAAAAAATGGCCCAAATATTATTTTTTACCATCCCGAGTTTGACAGCAGACGTTCTTTGGTATAAGGAGTAAAAACGAATGTGAATTGGCTCTTTCTTATCTTTACTATTAAGAATATTTTAAATTGGATCTGTGACTGAATAAAGTTTAAGTCATCGGAAGTCAGGATGACATATTCACCCTTTTAATGAAATAACCACTCCACGAAACATTCTGAACTTTTATTGCACTAAAGAAGGAGACTTTTTTATCCATTAAAATAATATTGAAAATAGTCTGGAAGCACTATATTTATATTTAAATAAAAAACTTATTGAATATTTATGACAAACTAGCATCAAGTCAGAGTATTTTTTACTCAAACGCCTTCTAACGCAGGACGGATGCATTTTTAATAATACAAACATAATCTCTAGATCTCTTAAGTATTTTTTACGAATATTAAAAAAATGTTTTATATTTATTGTCATTTATAGTTATCACAATTTGAAAACATCCATTTCAACATAAATAAATGTAAAAATAATCTGATATTAACAAATCGTGATAATATCATTATAAATGCGTGTTAATATTCAACATCTCGTAAATTTGAAATTCATAACAAATAATTGGTGCTTTTTTGCTCGAAAGCACGCGGAATTTACATTTTATCCGCGAGCTTCGTTTGAAGTGTTGATATATTTTTTACTTCATAAATTTTATAGGAGGTTATAAATGGTGCTGAGATTAGCAAGGTGTCCCTGGCCTTCCCCTTGGCCACTTTTTATATAACGAACATGTTTAATACATTAGAATGTTAATTTATTGTGTCATAAGAATCTGAAATATGTAAAATGCTCGTTTTTATTTAATACGCTATGAATCTCCAAATTAGAATATACTACCAAAGACAACGACCATTAAATGAAGATATATAAATAATTTCTTAAATATTATCATATTAAGAGTATATTAATAAAATTAATCGATTCATTCTTCGGGAGTTTCCTGATTGTGTTTCATTATTATAAAAGTAATGAACGATTCTTTTTTGTTTAAGATTATCTCACAGATAGGATAGTTGATTGAATTTTGCATATTTTGCTTCACTTAATCAAAAAAATTGAATATTATATTATAAATAAACGTCGATGTGTGTGATTGATGAAAAAGAAGTCAAAAGAGCATGTTTTTAAATTGAACAACCCGAGCCATATGCTTCTGTTAATGACGAAAAAATAACTAAAAAACCAGGTAGCATAATCATGTTGCAGTAACTTAAAATCCTCTTATTAAAAGCTCTATTCATAAGTGGTAATTCCAGATTATAATAAGACTTGTTTTTTTTTTAATTACATTGAGTATATTAATATGTTATGTAAAAAGTAAACAAAAATGATTATATAATATTCAAACAGAAATAATTTCTTCCCATATTATTCTCCACTGGAAATTCTGTCCAGCAGTCAGAGTCCTCTCGACTCCTGCTGTAATTCATCATAACATTTTTTTTTATTTGCACTTAGAAAATAAGAAACTTAAATATTAAGTTCTGATTAAATTTGAAGACAAAATTCTCATATTTTTAATATAAATAAATATCTCTTCCCAGATTGTAAGTGATGATCGTTTAATTGTCGGCGTGAGCGCGTCGATGTTGGCGCGATTGGGGTCAAACACTCTGTCGCCTCGCCGAAAGTCTCCTCGGTGGCCAAACAAAAGATTGTAAAACTCGGAAAATAAACAGCGGGTATTTTTACAGGCAAGGTTACAATGACGGGATACGCTAAAATTAGCGGCGTAGCGCCAGAGAGGGTGACCTGTCGACTACCACACGTGTCCGAGCTGCTCCCAGCCGACGCCGTATGGATACAAGTCGTATCTATCAGTACTTATCTCTAAAATCTCTAAAGTATAAACATATCAAAATTTTAATATTTCTTGATATTTAAGTATGATTTAAAAAAAAAAAAATAAACGTGTATCTTAACTTCAAGAGAGTACGTATTATTTGTAACACAGTTAACCAATTCAATGTTTTACGACAATTCATTATTGTGGCTGTTAAGTCACATTTCATTTTTACTGTCAATGTTTATAAAAATATTAAAGATACGGCTATGAAATTTTTGGCCTATTTTATGTTTATTTGAAACCAAAGTTACTTTTAAAACTTACTAGTAGATTAGAAAGACGCATGGGGCTACGAGTGACAGTTCAACCTTCAACAAAACAAAAAATAACTTTATGCAACATCTCGCCTTCAAAGCTATTAATCGTTTACTTACATTTTTTTATCAAAATTATCAACGGCGTATATATTCTAAAGTTGCAGTTGTATTTTTTTTAATGATATTTTCACAAACTACTTTAAATTTGCAAATCATATAGAGTTTTAGCACAAGAATATTCGTTCAGTTTTGCTTATTACAGATGGGTGCAGACATAATTAAGCTACATAAATAAACATTTTACGGGGAACTCGCTTTGAGTCCGCTGCGTCAGTTTGCTGATAATTAATAATTTAGTATGGCGGAGCTCGCAAACAAATCTCAAGTTAGCTACACTCGTCCCGACAGGCTGCGATCAAATGTTGCGCGCCGCTAGGAAATGTCAACCTGAAAGCTCTTCGTTTGCAGAGACGGGAGCTTTGGCGGGAGCGCCTCGCGAATTAGCGCAGTGGCAAAAACAGCCACAATTATATCCCTCGGAGCTGCGGTTCTGGCCCCGTTCAGAGACTTTCACTATATAAATAGAATTTATTTATTATTTCAATCGATTTTAATATTTTTTAAAATCGATTATATCATTTGTAACTATACCATTGAATAATGTATAATATAAAAAAAAAAATTTTTGTTTAAAATATCTAAAATAAATTGTAGAATAAGCTTGCGCTGGCTGCGAGGCGTGAATAAAATACCTTCACATCAGTATGACACTTGTACCGACGGGTCGCTCTCTAGCAGCTAGTACCGTCTACAGCTTTAATTAAGCCCAGAAGAAGTATCACTAAAATTTAATCGAGGTGTTTTAGCGAATTGAGCGTATATGTTACAAAGGGTGCGTTAAGTGGACGGATAAGTACGTTAACTTTTTATGGGAGAGTAGGCTTTCGTTTTCGTAATTTTGCTGAAACCTTAGCACTCGTCCGCGCATGGCCGGAGTATTTAGCAATTCTGAAAGTCATCCATCTCATTCACCGATGCAATTACACTTTCGAAGTTTGCCATTGAAAGCAGTATTTTTGCCTGTATATTGCAAAGGGTCGGTTAAGTGCACGCATACGTAAGTTACCTTTGTATTCCTCTGCTCCCTCGAGTGGGTTGGGTTCTCGGTGTGAATGAAAAGTTTTCGCAGGTTTGCCGAACCTTCGCGGTCCGCGCCCGGCCAGCAGTTGGCAGTTCTCGAAGCCGTCTATCTCCTCGGCAGCCCGCCCGACCTGTCGGCGCAGTCTGCCGGCAAATAAATTTGAGAAACCGGGAAATCGTGCGTGGAGGCCGCCGCAGGACTGCAGCCCGCGCCGCCGAGTCTTGTAATACCTCCACTGGTTTCCGCATTACTCGCGATCTGGGTCACCTTGTTAGTTACGCACAGAGAACTGACAAAGTTTGCATTGAAAGTGGTTATGATTAGTGATGGGATACTTTTATCGTATTATAATGATTAAATATATCTGAGTAAAAAATAAACACGACATTTCAACTATGGTGATATTGCAATACGTTGCTGCAAAACTTTATTTTTGTGTTTATGTATAATTAGCAAGATCTACTCCCCTTTGCATTGAAAATTACCAATTACCGAAAATTAACTATGCGCACGGTATACTTTGTATATATTTCTATATGGATTTCTTTTAAAAGTAATCTTTAGTTTACTAAATATTAGTTTTAATTTTCTTGTATTTGCTACTGCCTTAATTTTATTTTCCTTAATAAATCCCATTTTTTTACCTGCAACTCATGAGTCAAACTAGTAGAAACCATAACATAAATTGTGGTTTCTAAACTTCGTGTTAATAATAAGTTTTGATTTCTCTCGTAGTAGTAGCATTAGCAGTAAAACAAACGACTTAAAATAAAAAAAATGTATTTGTTTTGAAATTTATTGTGTATTCACTATCTGAAATCATTCTTCTGTTAGTGTATAGGCAACCCGAAAATTATTTTCAACAGGATGTTAAAAATGATCGATTATGCCCCCTACCGATACCAAACTCACCTTCGTTTATTCGATCGTTACAATACAATGAAAAATCGATGGCCTTTTTCATCGAAACTATCGATTATTCAAAAGCCAGCTACTATCATCGTTCCATCACTAGTTATGATACAGATCGTGACCTGTTGATTTAAATTAAGGTTCAAGACAGAAACAGAAAATAAAATTATTTCTGCGTTTATAAGCAGATGTAAAACGAGCAATGCTTACATCTGAAGTTGCAACAATTTGGATGCTTAAAACAAGTAGTAAACACTACTAAGTTCTGTATATATATATGAGTACAGTAATTATTTTTAACATTTATGCGGAAAGATATTAAAATTTAGGGTCACGATTCATTTAACCTACATTGCCGCTCAAGCTCTTTTCTCAATTTATTATTTTCAGGTTTCTTTGGACGCTTGCTTGCATAGAGCTCAACATCCATTCAACATTGTTTAAACACTATTGGTAAATATGAAATTACGGAATATGGAGCGTATTCTCACGCCCAGTCGTGAGCGCGGCGCACCACCGATCCCGAGCAGATTTGTGCCGAACCAACGTAACCTCTATTTTTCCAACTCGCCGATTATCTAACGCCGGTCGTAACAAATATACGATTGCTAACGACACTGGACACTTGAACAGCGGAGACTGGCCGCTTTTGAAATTGTCTTCCGTTTTAGGCAAGTGGAGAACTGGACGCCGCGAGGGTTATTCAACTCTGCTCCTTAGTCAGTTTGGCACGATTGCGTGCTTTTTTTTTTCCCCCTCTTGGTCGGTAGGAAGTTTTCGATTGTTGCGAACATAAAGGATCAATAAACGATTAAAAGATACGCTTTTTATGGCTTATTAATGACTTTATTTTTTTTGTGTCAAAAATTGTTTAAAATTAATTGATTTAGAATTTATAAAATATGGCGTGATTGACTAGAGAAGTAGACGTCCGCATTGATAAAAAAACGTATTTCTTTGTCCTAACCAAACTGCAGGTATCTAAGTTTCAAAGTATACAAATTTATTACCTGGGGATATTTAAATAATTTTTTATATAATAATTCATTATTTATGTTAAATATGATACTGTGGAAACAAAAATTCTAATTATAATATAACAATATCATTGGTTACCTATTTTTTGATATCAGAGCACTTTTATATCAATCCAGAAAATTATTTATTTAAACAAATGTTAACTTTTATGAACAGCACTTTATATGAATGCAGCGACATATGCAACAGTTTTGAGTTTTCTCACTCACTTCTTATGAAAAAAAAAATCTTCACAATATTTCGGGTAACATAACATAAAAATAGCTAGTAATTAATACAATAATACGTATAAATAAAAAAATAAAATTTATACTAGATTTTTGTCATTATATCCATAAGATTTTTAGACTAAGACTAGAATAATATACAAACAGAAAAAGAGGATGATATCTGTGGAAATTTAAGTTCAAATTCTTTACACCGCACAGCATAGTATGGAAAGATGTAAATATTATTTAACAAAATTTATTCGTAAGTGGCGGCCGCGTTAAATATCACAACAAATAAATCAAAAGAACCTCTGGGCATACAAGGAAACGCCATGCAAGAATGTCGCCAAGCAAATACGTATATTTATTATTTATATATTTATTGCATTCGATGTTTATTGTGATACGAGTTGGTTTATTATGTTCAAAGGACAACCCATAAACATTACTCCTAGCCACAAGAGTACCATAAACCCACGAGTGCAAATTATGGTTCCCATTTGAAAACGGCTGTTTCGTAACAAATAATTGACGTATTATTTTGCAATGCAAACGTTCTATTAAAAATACACATGGCAATAAATTTATTAAAATACATTTTACAATATTTTTTAAAGTCTTGCTGATCTATATAATCCATATTATTTTGGTAATCATGCCTGCGTTTCACTTTCTGTCTGTTTTTACAATGACACATATTTGGTTATCGTTTCATTTATAAAATAATTATCATACAATATACAACAATTACTGAGGAAAAAAATCTAAAAAATATATTTTCAATATATTACTTTCAATTTATGTAAAGGTTATTAATTTTGAATTCTATTATATTAGATTTATAAAGATTATTTATTAAATAGGGCTACTGAAATTGTATGTTTAATTTAAACTTTAAAAAACCGTTTTAAAAAAATAACTATTCAGTGGAATTTTATAAAAAAATACAAGCTTAATAATAGTTCAATCCATCATATAGTTTTATGATGTAACCTATACTATGTAGGTATGTATTTTGCTTAATTCTTCATGGAGTCTAAAGAATAAACTTGACAACGCTAGATAATTGCAGGTGTGTTTTTTCTTCCCTTCGTGGCTCTAGAATCTATGCGTTAACAATCCATGGATGATTTAAGAAGTCTAGTCTGACTGCCTTCTGACCAATAACAAAGTGAATTTTTCGCAACATATACCCCGCGGCACAGTAGTTTGTTATTCGGCGCTCGGACGGGAAAAGAAGTTCTATAGCCTTGCGCAAGTTAGAAGATCTAAAGATCATTTTTTTTAAATATTAGTGTGCCGTTAATCAATAAATCATCTCACTTCTTAAAAAAAAATATTTCGCGAGCACAGCATCCGCTTTTGGTATAATTTTTTTTAACTCGTACATGCTAAGCATTTTAGATTTGATGTACACAATGGGTTGTTTTTTAAATTAATATAAAAATATTTGGAATATTTAACTTATCACAGACTTAAGAACTCTATTTACAGTAACGTACAGTAACGTCTTTGTGCGAACCTAATCTGTATATAAAATTAAAAAAATGTGTCATTTAAAACATAAATAATGATTTTACACATCGCCAATACAGAAAATAGTATAAATACTCATTAATTAAATCTAAAAATTACTAGCACAAATTCTTGAATATACCACGATATGAGAATGTTTATAATATAATATTGATGCAGTGCATCCGAAGTTCTAGCATTTTCACGTAAGAAATAATTAGTCGGGTATATTTAGTTTCGTCGATCAGGAATCTGTAAATAAGCAAAGTCGGTAAGCCAGCACTGCATGCATGACCGCACAATCCTTCACCGGCTGGAGCAACAAATAATTTCTGTTGCGTTCTCCGCGGGCGCATTTTTCACTGACACGGCCGACTCGCGGCGCCGGGCCACGAGACAGATATCGGCGGTACATCAGTGTCCTGGCTGGAGATGGACGAGTGTTCCACAAACTTATAAAGCAAGGGGTGCTAACCATAGCCACCCCATGCGTCAGTTTACATGCACTCAAATTAATTGCATTAAATCGTGAACATTAACGGGGCTCCGTAGCACAAGGCCCATGATTTTTTTGATACATGCGTGTCATATTATTTTTCTGATTTTGTAGTGCTTTACTTTCCATAATATTAAAATAAGTATTGAATAAAAATGGGATGACAATACAAAATTAATCAATCAAAAAATAATTATTTGTATCTAAGATACTTTTGAAGTGATTTGTATCCGCTTCCAAAGCTAATGTGCGTTTTGATTTAAGGATAAATACACTTTTTGCAATTTTCAGATGAATCTGGTGGTTTATTGATGCTATTAAGTTATTGTTAAGTGGCTGTTAGTACGTCATAAATAGTCCACAGTAGAGAGCTGTCTCCCTAGCAAGAGCATAGACGCCATCACTCGGCTTCATCCAGCAGCCGAGGGACATTAAGATGATTTATCCTCTCGCCATTGACAACTTGCGTATTGGAAATAATAAAAATATTAATATTTATGTATTTTTAATTGAGATTTATCCATTTTCTATAATCTCATTCAAGCATGACTCTAACTGCCTAAATGTTAAGATTATGTAGATTTTCGGCTCATCTTGTTTAATGTTTGATTTTTAGATAGCTGAACATAAATTTATGGTTCCGAAATAAAAGCAACATTATTTTTGTAATTTTAATATTATTTATTGATATATTTCAAGCGAGTTTGAATGCAATTATCATAAATAACGAAAATATATTTTAAGTAAATCCAAAACATAATAATTAACATAAATAATAATATTTCTTTATGCAGCATTCAATAGCAATAAATATTTTTTATTATATTTTCGAATCAATGAAAATATTGATATAATTCGCACACCTGGTTGTTAAGAGATCAACACAGCGATATCATCTAAAATCTTCATTGTGCGTGTAACACAGAGCTAGTTTCCGTTTAAATATACATAAATACGCGCCACGCTCGATTTTATCTCCCATAGAAACAGATCATCATCACTTCTGCTGACAAATTTATTTCATCGTTTCATCCTGCGCGAGGCGTCCTCTTTGTGTTCTCAGCGGTCGAAATAGAAAAGCGGAGAAGAGGACGCCCGTGGCTGCAGCCGAGGAGGAACTCAGTCAATCATTGCCGTGTGTCATTGCCAGGCGGTAATTGCGTCACACATTTCTCTGCGCCAGAGCTTCTCAAACCGTGGTCCGGGAAATCCTCTCACACGAGAGTTAGTGAGATAAATGGGATGCCCCTTTGAAATACCCATTTTACCGTAATTTATTTTTAAAAAATGGTGTTTTTAGATTTTTGTTTAAATTTAATATTTAAGTATTTATTGATATTAGAAATACTAGTAAATATTCATGAACTAAAGATATTTTAATATTCAATAAATTTGCATTAGTAAAATATGCATATTTATTTCTTATACAATATTAAGTAATAAAAACCAGGAGGTATAGAATTATGAAAAGGCCGGACGATTCCGGTCGTATGTATTTTTCCTTTTAAGAAGTCCGAGAAATCTCTTACCATAGGAGGTTGGCGACCATTTCATCGAGCATGTGCTGAGCCTTTGTTCATAGTTTTCTTATGGAAAATAGTGCAGTGGGTTCCCGGGTTAGCAGAAGCCCTTCACCTCGACAAGGCACTTCCAGAGCACATCCCTCCACAATCATTCCAAGTGCACTACTCCATTACCGATCCTTCACACACGCTCAGGTTACGGAGAGCGGGGAGGTTGATAAATCTGAATACTCATAATCCCGATGGTCTTTTAATATATCACACTCGTTGCTTAAAACACAGAAAGTGTAAAAAAAAAAAAAACGACACATTTTCTATGTAAGATTGGGAAACTGTGTTCTAGGCATATGAAAATATTCCGTTTCTAGAATTAGCCGGTGAGAATAGGAGTGACACAAAAGACATTCGGTATTTGTGGGCGTGCGAGTCAGCGGCGGAGCGAGCCGAGCTCCCAGACAAAGAGATCGGCCATCTCCGGAAATTTATCGGTATTTTGTAGCCGATATTTCGGAAACGCGTGAGTTATGTGGTCTGTGACATCCTCTGGGACCGGCAGGGCTGGCTCAGCCGAGGCCCGCGAGCCGGGAAATGCCACGGTAGAGAAAATATTTTAATACATGCTAACAATATTGATGTTGTTGATGGATTTATCGATGCATAAGATTAAAATCATTTTAATATTCCGTACTAAAAAATAAAAAACGTTGAAGTAGTAGAAAATTCAATCTACTTTCTCGTTTAAATATAGCGTGTACTTACAACGGATAAATAGTTGAAATATAAAATTAATACTACATTTTGACATATTTTACAAGTACTACATTAACGGCTTCAATAACATATGTTTGTATAAGGCTTTTGGCATTTTTTTTTAAATATTAGGTCAAAATTTTAACAATTAAGTTCAATATACGACTGTCAATATAAATCATCTTCAATTAAACTGAAACAGGCGTAGGATTTTAATTACACCTGTTTAGGATTCAACAGCCAGCGAGGGAGTTAAAGTGGAAATTTTTTGGTCAAGGCTCATAGATACTGTGCTTGCAAACTATAAGTCACCTAGTAATTGATTTTTAAAAATTCAACCACTAATTAATTCGTTTAATTAAGGATAAAGTAATATGCATACATAAGTAAAGTATTCTTATTTAAATTATAAGAAGTTTTTAAAGTAGAGTACTTATTCTGATTATCTTAAAACGCTTTTTGCGACAGTTTTTAAATATTGAATTTATATGTTTTTTTTATATTACATCTGAAGAAAAACATCGAACTTTATTTCTGAATATACTTATTAGAGCACGAAATAAAAGAGTTTATTTCGTTGTTTTATTGCTGCAATAAATACTTTGCTATGTGATGATAGAAGTAGAATGATGCGATTTAGAAATCGAAAATTCAAAGCAGTTAGGGAGGATGATTAACTGCCTCGGTGATGGATTGGAAGCAAAGCAGTATAAAATTAGAACAACACGTTTCTATTTCCAAGCGCCTCCTGTAAAAATAAAACCAAAGACAACAACCCGCTGGTGACACGCATCGTCTATGATGTGATAATTTGTGTACCAGATCATCATTAGTACAGAAATATCACGGCTTATGATTCACATTCCCAAGAATATCACTAACCTGTGTGTCAATTTAAAACTTAATAAAATCGCTTTAATGTACTCGTTTCCTGTTTTAAATTACTAACGGAAGGGAATAAAAAATATAAATTTACACCAAAATGTTTTTGCAGAGAACTGCTCTAAGATGAAAGATAGCTGTGTGTTTGTTTTTACAGAGTTTTTTTTAATTAAACGCGTTTTTTTTGCTGATAAAAATGCCGACTTCTATTAATTAAAACAAAAATTTGGGGCTTTAGGTATTTGCACTAATATTAGTTTTTTTTATTTTTGGTAACAATTATTATTTTGTTGGAACTGTGCATTTCGATACAATCTTTACCTAAAAAAATTTGAATATATATTGAGCTTATCAAACATTAAATATAGTTAAGAGATGTTATTATAAAATTTAATAATTAATTTTATTATATTGAAGTTGTTGGCAAGTAATATATACTGGATAATTTTTTTAAAGTCATGTGTTTATTAAATCAAACAATGTTATATTGATATGTAATTAAAAAAATTACTGTGTGAAGTTTATGATAATATGAATATTATAAAGAATAATATAAGTTGCACATATCCGAGATAAAGCGTTTTATTTCTCAAAAATAACCAAACAATAAAAATAAGCGTTGTCTCACGTCGAGCTTGGAACAATCAGGCGCTATAAATGTTGTAAATTTGTATGTAAATATCGGAGATAAGAATCGACTTTGCCGACACACTATTTTCATTTTCTGTTTTTTAGCAGATGAAAATAACACTGACATCACTAAAGATTTTACATGTCTTAAAAACTTGTACGTGAAGTATCATCACACGTGCAAGCAATGCCAATCAAATTTGAACTGATTTATGAAAAAAATCGTATCCCTAGGGGCAAACATGACTAATTTAAGGCGAAAAAATATATTATTGATTTTTGTGAAGACCGTCTCACAGGAAGTACGATTTTGCCTATACAGGTTTTAATGATTAAGTACATTTTTTCAAATATTGAAAAATATCATCGTGAATTAATTGGCATAATAAGTACGTTGTTTCACTTATAGTATATGATTGTTAAAAATTCTTGCTTAGTACGAGTGATTCGTTGGTAATGCACCGGCCATGTAAGCTAATGCACGATGGTAATTTTCTAAGAGTTTCTTTAATCAATTTTCAATATTTGAAATAATGTACTTAATCATTATCAATCGAAAAAAATATGATGTCCCAAAAAAAACCTTTATTTAAAAAAAAACACATAAAGACGACAGATCGTGGTTTGTAAGGAGTTAAATGGATTACGGCCATTATCTATTGTTATTTCCGAGATACTCTGTCGCGCATGCGTACCGGCCAGAGCAGAGGCGGAAGTGAGTTAAAAGACAAATTGATTATTTGAGTCGGTTTATCGCCAGCCGGTATCGGCGGCCTCGGAGCGCCTTCCGCCTCGGGCGGCCGCGCAGGGCTCCCGCCAGCTCTGACATCATAACAAATGGGACCGGCGAGTTTTTTTGCATTGCATAAAAGAAATAAAAATAATCTTTATGCGATCGAAATAAACGAAAACAATACGAGGTAGTAAGTTACACTGTCATAACATTATTAGCATTAATCGAGCTTCAAGCGTAGCAACACAGATGACAGCTGACTTACAGCGCTACTCATAATACAGTTTGTTGTATGTGTTCTAATTTGTGAATCAAACAATTTTTATAATATAATTCCTCCCCGCTCTATGCATCACTGCCATCCTGTACCCTGAACGTGTGTAAAGTAGTAGTGGACTTGGAATGATTGTGGAGGGAAGTGCTCTGAAAGTACTTTGTCGAGGTGGTGGACTCCTGATATTGTTTCTGTAGCTTGCTGCGGAAGGAATATTAGATCTAAACGCCAGAGCTTTGTAAAAAAATAAATTACATAATGCTACTGAGCAGCAGCAATACGCAGACTTTTCATTTCAATATAAAACTGCGGTTTAGAAGTACCCGTGACCCACTACACTATTTTCCCCTTAGAAAACCATGAACACTGGTTCAGCATGAGTATATGCTCAGTGAAATGGTCGCCAATCTCCTTGGAAGAGAGGCACTTGATAAAGAAGATAATAAAACTATTATGTTGAATATATTGAGAAATTTCGTCTTACGTAATGAGATAGACACATAAAGGCAGTGAATACGAAAATAGTATTGAAATATCATGAAATCTGAGCGGGTGAACAAAGAATTTTCCCTCGGTGACCTTGAGATCTTGAGTAAAGGAGATATAAAAATGGTCCACATCCAGCAGTTGATTTATTAAAATCAATGTGTTACATCGTACACCAAAATCAGGTATGCCAGTCGTAATACGAAATTGTTTTTTTGAACATTGAACTAAAATAATCATTATCTTAGGAAAGAACAAAAACACTATGAAAATATAAAATACATTTATTTTGATCATCAATTATCAGCAGTAGTTAATAATAATGGGGTTCTCTTTAATCCGTTCGTTTTTTTAATATCTTATGTACTAATAAAACATAATATTTATATTTGTAGTTTTATTGAAAAAATGAAACAAAGAGCTTATGGAGGAGCTTTCAACTGACAGGATTTGTCAGACATCTGTTTTAAGTTCTCAGGATGCATTTGGACCAACGCGATTGTTTGTATGTAATAATAATACTGTATACGCCACCGTCGCGTCATTTTACTTTAAAGCACATTTACAAACAGACATAATTTAATTCTAAGAACTTGTTGTAGATAAAAAAAATTCTAAAATATTTTGTCATTAATTTACTTTTATATGTTTTGAAAATCTTTTAAATGATGTAGCATTAAGAAACAGATAATAATTATACAATTAATTTACGCCATAGCGGATTTCTGAAGAGACAACCGTCGGAAGTCCGTGGACGATTTTTTTTCCAAGGTATTTATATTTTTACAAGACAAGAATTGAGCAATGCTTCTTAAAAGTAGAACAAAGATAGTTGAGGATGTTTCAAAATAAAATATCGATTTAATAAAATACATTGGAAGTATTTTAAGCTTGAAAATTATATTAGGTAACATAGTAAATGTTAATGTTAAATAATATTGTGTATAAATTTATTTACGCTGAAAACACAAGTAAATGTAAATAAGAGTCACATTTCAGAATTTATAGCTGAAAAAAACCTTTACGTAATAAATAAATAACTCACTTTTCAATAAATGACAGAGTGTATTTCCAAGCTTGAATGCAAACAATAATAACTTGTAAATCAGTTTAACGATACATACTATTGTGATTTGTTAAAATAAAATAAAGTTTGAAACATTGATGAAAATAAGTTTTTAAAATTAATCTTCATCAATTTAATTTACACTAAATATTATAAATTGAACATGCTGACTGTCACATATTTAAACATATTTTAATTTAAAATGTATAATTATATTTTCTTATACAAACGTATTAACAAAAAAATAATAATAATTACAACAGCAATTGAAAGAACCCTCTGTTTTTAGATATATCTAAAAAAAAAAACAAATAAATTAAAACCAGTTTTTAAAATATTATAAGTAAAAATCCAATACATCTGTCAATCACTGAGATAATCATTTCATACACCAAAGCCATGAAAAAATAACTTTGTTATTCACATATGTTTCCATGTTATATAGTCTTCGGATTCACACGTAATAAGAAACAATCGCTACGATTTGGCTGTAGTGATTGTTGCATCACGAGTTCATGTCCCCGCGAAGGTTGGGTCTATTTTTACTTGGCGCGCACATGTGGCGGACACTCGCAAGTGCATGCACATGGCTTTATTTACGGGCTGTGAGCTCATAAGGTTTTTTCTCAGATTGTGCAGGTTGTTTTTTATCGTTCCTATCGCGGAGGGGAAGACGCCGAAACCCGACCTCGAACCAGCGACACGAGGTGGAGGGCGCACCTTATCTTTATATTGTTCACTCGACACGCGATACTTTGATTTATAAAATCCTTTGTAATCATCTCTGTACGCCAAAAACATTTTAAAAGGGAATAGAAATAAAATAAATTTTAATCTGAAATTTAAGTAATGTTATTAATTAAATATATGAGTATATAAAAATCTTCTAATTACTGCAGTACAAAAAATGGGTTATTTCATTAATTATATATATATAAATTACCGACGGCGTGTGTAAACAATTAACTCTCAACTGAAAAATCTCTTGGCAATCACATTCACTTCTGCCTAGACACAGGGAGAGCGTAGATCACTCGTTTTTACATAATCGTGTTATAAAAAAAAACGGAGGCAGGTGAAGTTAGACAGCAAATTTCTTTGTTAAAAAACATAACTACATAATAATGAAGGGTAAAGGTCGGTGGTATAAATATTATTTATTTCTTTCTTTATGTCTTTCTTTATGTATTATGTCTTTTTTCGTATGCAGTGTTAAATAGCTCATCGCGTTAATATAAATAATCAACACGTGAACATGATATCAAAATATGGTCTGTGTCTTGTATAACGCTTGAAGAGCAAGAGCAGAGAGGTGATTATTAGCAAATTTTTCTAACTATTGAAAAAAAGTTTAATTTTTTTATTTATTTAAATAAACGTGGAAGATTGCGCAGGGGCACCCGGTGGCTGTAATTATAGGATCTCACCCCCGCAGTGCGCGTCTGGCCTGAAGTCTGGTCCGGAGTGTAGTCGGCGTTTATTTGAGGCGCCGTTCGTGAGCATTAATATCTTTGACAGTCCTACAACCGAGATATGTAAGTAGCTCTGTCAAAACTATGATTCCGCCGTTTATAAAAAGCAAACATTGTATTTATAGCTTTCTTACGCATGAACGTTGTTTTACGACCGGGATAACGTATCGATGTTTTAAAAGAGTATAAGACGTTAAAATTATACTCGAATTAATATTTTTTCACATACATACAAAAAATAGACATTTGTACCTGTTTGCGCTTTTGTACCAGACATAGAAAAATATTAATCCTTAAAAATATAATTCGATTAATAAATCGTACCTTTGTTTATTTTGATATAAGCTAAAACTAGATATATCTTTTAGTATTAACTTGATCAATATTGTTATTAAATATTATAAATGATTTATCTTTTTATATATTTTGGTAGGAAAAATTGGGTAAAACTTAACATTAAAAATAAATCAATGTAAATGTTAATCAAACAGTTTATTTAAAAAAACATAATTGTGCTTTTGGTTTTAAAAAAATCTAAATATTACATATAAAAGCATAAATTGCATTTGTTTTTAAGTTAAATAAAAAAACATCTTGCCTTAACCGGAAACGCAAATAAAGTTGACAAGACTTCATAACAAATTCATAAACAATCTCAATCAAAATATCTTAGATAAGAAATCTCGTAGAATGTGACAGAAGGCAGGAAAACAGACAGATTCGATGTGTTTATTATGGGAGATTATAATCACCACGGCTTTAAAAATAATATTCAAATGAATATTTTTATTTTCATTTGTAGACATATTTTTATATGACAGCGTCTCGGGCCTGAGCTCGGAAGTGTTTAATCTTTCTCGGCATGGGGCCGCTCCTCTGGAGAAGCTACCAAGGAGGTCGCCGCGACCTGATCAAGTATTCCCCCGAATTAAATCTTTATAAAACACATTATTGTTAATACGTAAGTTCATGCAAATACTTAAGACTGTATATTTTATTTTTAAATGATTTTTAAGTTTAATTATTAACACGTTATTTCATGCAAATACTGAAAACTGTGAATTTTATTTTTAAACGATTTTACAGTTGATGCGTTTCTGATTAATAAGTCCAATATTAATTCTAAAATTAACGATTAAAAATTGCAATTATATGATAATTAGTATATTTATATCAAGACTTAAAAAATCGTTTTACCTTAACTTATATTTTGAATAGTTATTTTGAAAACATGTAAAACTACAAAATATTTTACTGGAAAAACGATACACACAGTATTTATAAGAGATTATTTATTTGAGCTTTTAAAATTCCTAATTATATTTCAAAATGCAGGATATCTTAACTTCGTTTCAATTTCAAATAAATTAAGCCAATTGGGGATATTTCTTACTGTTTTTATGTTCAACTTATGTCTTGGGACAAAATCAGTAAAAATCTTATCAAATATTACATTAAATAAAATAATTGATTAGTGTGTAAATTATATGTTGAAATTCGTTATAATTAAAGAAATGAATAAATACGTGGCATTGTCCTACTTTTGAATTATTTTGAAGAAAATCGTATCCCGTTTGTATTGATAACCCTTTGCCGTGAGACTGCGCGTTGACTCGGCGAGGATGGCTCATCTCTGACGCAAATGTCCGCTTTTCTAAAATACACAAGCCCATTATACATTACATTCCGCCTGTGCGGTAGTCCTCCCGCGCTGGGCGGATCAGACATAAAGCTCTGATGTCTTATTGTGTTTTTCTTGGAAATAAAACTTATTTTCAGTTGTATGGACGGTGGCAACCATTCCAACCGCGGGTAAATAATAAATCTACGATTGGTTACACATATAAAATAAAACACAGATTTAGGATTATATTACTTTTAAATTCTGAGTAATCAACATATGCAACATATTTTTTTTATTAGAAACTGGATTTGGGTGTTTGACATGCTGACGTCAACGGGGGGGTGGTTAATAAAATATTTTGTCTACTTTAAAATATAAACCAAAGGTCATTCTTATTTGTATGTATAATTTTCAGTATATACAAAATTTATTCAAATTTTACTGTTATTCTTACGCCTTGCGACTGCTTAGAATTATGCGATTAACTTTCATTATAAATAACAATTTTTCCTTCATATTTTTATTGATACTTTTTTCGAAACAAAAACTTGATTATAGTTATAAATTATACTTAAGAAAATATTATTTTATTTATATTAACAGAAACAAGTAAATACTATTATTACCATTGTGCTGTGTTAGTGCAGTACCGGGTAAAGATATGATATAATGAAGTAATTTAGTTTATTGGCGTTCTCTACTGCAATTATGACCCTACAGATTTAATGGTTTCTTTAACAGTTTATGATTGGCTAGGTGAAGTAGGTGTGGTGCGTATTCGCTTTTGATATTTCCATCTGTAATCAAGATAAATATTCCCGTACGACAGACTTCCGCGTTGGCCGGTCCAACAGGAGTCTGCGAGTATTATTTATCTACAGAGCGGAGAAGGAAGATATATTATGTTTATAACGAAACTGAAGCTCGGCCCAAACAGGTATTCGGGCAGCGCCGGACCTCGCAAGGGAGGCGCGGAGCCAACCATAAAACTGTCCCATTGTTAAAAGGAATCGAAAAAATAAAAACTTTATTAATCATAATATAAGTTGAATAATTGTTATAATATTTCACGGAAAATCAAAATAGCAATTGAATTTGGAGTGAATTGAACAAAAAAATTGATTCATCGTAAAGTTTGTATAATCAATTTGATATAGAATAAAAATTTTAAAATTGAGCTTTTTTTTCAAATGGTTACTGATTTTTATAAGTTTTGTGAAGCTAATTCCACCCATGCATTGAAAAAAAAATTGGACATATATGAGCGAATCGATTACATAAAAAAATTATTTGTACACAAAAAAACCTTTGTGGGTAAAAATAGGTATTAATTAAAAAATATATTTATTTTATGAGTGTTAATATAATTTTAAAAGTATATTTTTTTAATGTGGCTAGGATGTGTGTGTTCCGGCCCTGGATCGAGTGGGCGGAACTGGGTGACACCAGCGGCTTGAGTTCCGATGAGGAGCAGCATCGAGCCGAATACACTTTATTTTTTACTTGTTTTCTTATTCCGAGCTCAGGTTGTGAACTCGGTTTTTTTAACACACTTTAAATAATTCAAAACAAAATTTAAAGATGCAAGAACTGGTCGGATCCTAGGCCCGCGACGACGCATTACCATATTATAAATAGCGATAGAATAGGAGATATAATTAAGCTCGAATTTAAATATAAATCGTGGCATCAATATTGGCACCTGCCAATAGATAGTCTCGGCCGGTCAATATTGTATTTTTATACCGGTTTTTTAAGTGTGACAGAAGTGACATCACGCGAAAATAAAAAAAAACTGATAAAAACACTTTTGATAAAAACTCTACAGGAAACTCGATGCTTAAAGATTAGACATATTATATTTGTGAATATTAAGCAAAATCGGTTACAATATTTTAAGTTTCAGTAGGTATTTAAAAATATTAATTAGTGTGAAGAATGAAATTAGGCTAGGGAAAATAAAAAAAGGTTCAAACGATAACAATATACATATTTTAAAAAATCCCAGATTATTTTATGTTAATTAACAATAGATCCTGCGCATAGGATGCGAGGCTTATGAAATTGATTTATTTGTGCAGGGAAATTTTTTTACAAAAAACCCTTATCTTAAAATAATTGCACAATATCATTGAAGATACTTTAGTTCACATAGTTCAATAGAATCGAATATTAGTAATAAATTCATAGATGTCGTGTTTACACATAAGAAAAGGTGATGGTATTGAATAATTTGAATAAGTAATATTGGTCGTGGTTTGTGTCAGGACCGGAGGGAGTCTCTGAAGATAATCTAAAAATAAATCCATCCAAGAGTAAGTTCGTAAAAACTAATCATTTTTTCAAACAAAAACCGGAACGAAAAAAAACCGGTCCGATGGCTCGCGAGCGGCCGCGGCTCTTAATTCAATCAAAGATGTCTTTAGCGGGGCGCGGGGCGGGGCGGGGCGGGGGCCGGGGGGGGCAGGGGGGGGCGCGCCGTCTCGCTCCCGCGCGGGGCTTCCTCGCGGCGTCTCGCTCCCGCGCCGGCGTCACTTCCGCACGAAGACAGTCGAGAGTTTATCTCGGGAGTGGAGTCAAGTAAGGTCAATTGGCCGGCCGGCGGGAGTGCGCGCCGCGAGAACTGGCACGCCGACTCGATTTTCTCAGCTCATTTCCTTGTTTACTTTAATTTCGGCTATGAAATTTGTGCCTGTATTTTTTTATTAATTTATGAATATCTTCCATTTCAGGTGTCTCTCACTGAACATTTATTCGTGCTGAGCCAGTGTTCATTATTTTCTATATAGAGAAGTGGGTCCCAGAGTCCTTCTACACCGTAGTTTTATATTCGAAGCTTTGGCGTATCGATTCTTTACCCATGCTCAGGGTACTGAATGGCAGCCATGCACAAGCAATTGGGGAGAGCAAAGAGATATAAAGAGATTTTTTGATACAAATTTTCACTGAGTGATCTGTTAAAGCATTATTTTTATTTATTTTAAATTGCCATTAGATTATTTCAGCTACCAATCTGCTTGGATGTTTATTGTAGTTTTTGTTGAACACATTTTATTAATATATTTGTATGCTTACTCGTTGGAAAAACACATATTAAAATTTAAAAATTTCAGTTATCTTTGAGATAAACAACTCTTTAAAGATTGATTCGTTTTAACATTGTTCTTATGGCATTAACTATTTATAAATAAATCACAAAATAAAAATGTATACAAATTTTATTTAATACTTATTGATTTTTACATATCTTTTTTTTATATTTGTTCAGTTATAATTTTATTAAAAAAACAACTAGAACTACGATTGAAATTTAAAAAAAATAAAATCCGTAGAATAATACATATATTTTTTGTTACTTAATATTTATTCCAAAAGTAAAACCTTTTACAATCAATAAACTTTGTTGATATTTTTATTCAATCTTTAGTTAATTTTAATAAAACTAGGAGTATGCTGCCGTTTTCCATGAAAATATAAAAAGACAAATATTTTTGGGTGTAGCTAGGTAGTAATAAAATTCTCCCTGAAAAATGTCACGGGTGTCACATTAATTTGATTTTGTTCAACTTCCGTGTGTTTTGTTCGTAAAAGCTATTAATTAAAACAAGAGTAGTGATGACCACAACTCGCGGAGCGGACTCTGGGCTGGTCTCGGCGGAGTCGACCGGACATTTGCTCCGTCATATTGTTGTTGAGCTCAAATTTCCGATTGAAAACGAATTCAAGTCTCAAATTGTAGTATCAAATAACAATCCATCCCCTACAGTGCTCTCTTCTAAAATTCAAGATATTCATTTTAAAATCAAAGATATCAACATTACAATTTATCGAAATATCATCTAAATTACTCGCCTAAACTGGGATTTATAAATAGAATATATTTTATTAAATCATTTCAATCTGTTATCAAAAGAATTTTTAAGATTAAACATTATATATTAATAATTTATACAGCCTTTTAAAACATATTTTGTTTCGAACATGCAAACTGGTGTCAACAAGACCTATAAGAAATTTATTATGAGTATTTTTAATTAAGTAGTGAATGCCAAATATTTACTCTAATAATTCATAACACACCTCCAATTATTTTGTTTCAGTAATATTTTTATAATTGATTGATTTTTACATTACAT
This sequence comes from Atopsyche davidsoni, assembly GCA_022113835.1. NCBI lineage: Eukaryota > Metazoa > Arthropoda > Insecta > Trichoptera > Hydrobiosidae > Atopsyche > Atopsyche davidsoni. The sequence continues at coordinate 5,797,052 of JAILWY010000001.1, forward strand.
GGTGGATCGCAGAGTCATTTATTAAACATTCTAGGAAATGACTTCATAACGAGCGCTTAAGATTTATTTATTTTTATCTTGTGAAAATAACACTTTGAACATTAAACAGCAATAAACCAGTAATTATTATTTAGATAATCTGTTTGAGAAGCTTATTTTTTACTGAAATATAATACATCATCAACACGGAAGCATTATCTTATAATATGAAGAAAATATGATTTTTAAGAGAATACAAAAACAGAATAATATTATTATTATTATATGTATATGTGTGTGTGTGTGTGTGTGTGTGTGTGTGTGTGTGTGCGTGCAGTTGTATGACGATTCTACAAGGAAATGTAAACTTAAGAATCAACGTCTTTCATTTTCCCTGGAGGCTGATCCTCCAGGATGTTTCAAGTGGTTCGCCATGAGAGTCGGTGGACGCAGCAGCAAACACTGGACTCCCTGGTGGCGGTGGCGCGGCTGCTGGTTTCTCTTCAGCTCAAGTGCGGCTGCTCCGCCATAGAGCAAGTCGCCGCAGAGAAGCCTTCAGTAAAAAACCTCATCTTTTACATGCAAGAAACTGACTTCCTTGTTGTCTTCCGAACCAGTAGCTAGTGATGGAGTCAGCAAAAAATTGTTTACTTGAGCTAATATTATTTTACGAAGTAGTGCCAATGCCAGCCAAATACATAAAACAAATAATTATTGCAAAATTTTGCATCATTAACATATTTTAATTTTTATTAGTTTATATTTAAACAGGTTGCGTTACTTATTTCAATAAAGTTGAAAAAAAAATGTTTAAATAGATTTAAAAAAAACATTTAGCCTGTTCAATAGTTATTAGCGACAGTTTTTATCTATTTAAAGACAAGACTTAATGTTGATTGAGTTTACTTTTAATCACTTTTTTTTTTTAAAAGTAATTTTAAATCAACTCGACAGCTTATTTTTTTAATAATCATTTGTCATAAAGATAGACTTGAATTATATTGATATTCAAAAGTTGCAAATTCTATTAAATCAACCGATAGACTTATTTTTTATTCAGAGTATATATGAGTAGCAAATAGATTTTGCTTAATAATGGGAATTGTGAAAAATAAGGCTTAAATAAAACTATCAGTAAGATACATCAAAATAAATACTTTTAGTGAAACTTCATAACTTATCTATGTATGCGACAGTAAATTATTCATAAAAACTGTCTGTATTTATTAAAGTCTGTTCTGGAATATTTATAACGCACCTCTTTGCGCTAGGCAGCGCTGGGCACTTGTGTGGAAGCTGAGAGGAACCGTTCTTGGTGTTCAATCTGCTTTCTTGTGTGAAGATGGATGTTAGACAGCTATACATGAAAACACAACGCCAGATATTAAAAGATATTAACGACGTCATGAATGTCATGGATTGTTATTCGTTCGATATCGACATCATCGTAATGTCAAGTAACCTCACGATTGTAGGGTCATCGTCGACTTTATGAAAGCTCACAATAAAGAAGGAATATTTTTTTCTTTATATTGCCAAAAATATGCTAAAGAGTACTGATTATATACAATATATATTATAGTATAGGCGTCTATTGAGAATTGTGTATGTACTCAATTAAGTATCACTGTATGGATAAGTTTCAATGAGCAACGATTTTAATCAATTGGTTGAGTTTTAGTTTACATAAACTTTAATGGTTTATTGATTAGAAGACAATTTGCAACTCTCGTGATGAAATTTATATTGCCCCTGAGACGGAAGTAAATTCATGGCAGGCATACAAAATATCAGAGAATAGTTCGACCTTCAGCGAGTAGCGAATGAGATGACTGTCGATTGAGTGTAATTATTTCCTTAAGACATAAATCTAGATTGTAATATATTGCTTATAATTATCTTACCAACCATATAAAAAATGAAACGATATGATATAATCCGGTTATTTAGCGCCTACATCCTAATAATAATTTAAACGCAAATATTTGTAAGCACACAAAAAATAGTATTCTATTAATAAGTAAAAGTAATAACAAAAAAATAAATAAAGTAAATCTTTTATGTTCTCAAGTGCAAGTCGATGAAGTTTAATGCAATTTCATCACTTAAGGAAAACTTAGTAGCTAAGTATAAATAAAAAAATTGACCAAGTTTGAAGAACCTCTATAACAAGCCGTATGAAAAGAAAATGATTATAAAATAAAAACATACTTGATTGTAAATACTATTATGATAGCATTCACCAAATATTAAGCATTAGCAAACAAATATTAGTGTCTTTTTGTTTCCTGATTAATGTATATAACACATATTTATATAAAATAATACATTTACTAATATTATATGTCATTAAATAAATACGCCCGTTCATAAGTATAGAATTCAAAAAACATTTTGAGGAAATGAAAAAAGCCCGTGCCCTTGAATATCAATGACGGGGAATTTCTAAGAGTGTCCTTTTTTGTTCCTGTTTGAACTCATCCCTCAGAAATGGAGCATTTATTTTGCATGGGGGATGACAGGCGACAACTGCCGGGTGGCGACAACCCCACAAAGCCGACCAACCCCAATCACGCAGAATAAAGTATCGGGTTACCGAGCAGCGCTTCACATTCCGCCCCGGCCATCTTGGTTTTTTAAGGTCCTCGCATGGAGTACTTTAGGACTACCTGTCTTGGTTCGGATGAGTTGAGGCTAGATCACGATGTCAGAAGAGGCCAACATTTTTTCGAATATATTTATATTTAATTTATATCGACAACAGTGTTAAACCCTATATATTTTTATTTTTAGGCACAAGTTTATTACTAGATAATTTTTTTTTTTTTAATAAGTTGTAATAATGAAATCTACATGTTTAAAGACATTCTTAAAGTTTGAAGGAGATATCTTATAATTTTCACATTAACACAATGGATATAAAGTTGTGCTATTTTAATAATAATAAGAAACGGAAGTGAAAACGGAAGTCTCGATAAACGGAAGTGATTCGTTAGTACAAGGGTTAGTACACCGGCCATGTAAGCCAGGGGATGTGGGTTCAAATCCCACACAAATCACGATGATATTTTTCTGAGAGTTTCTTTAAAATCATCTTCTATGTATGAACTAATGTGCCTAATCATATTAGTAATAAAATAATAAGAAAAACTATACATTTAAAGGGAGGTTTTTATAGGAACAAAATATGACTTTGAAGGGCTTGGCTAATTCTCATATCTCATATATAACTGTAATTTAATGTGAGATGAATTGCGAATGCGATTGAATCTGTGATAAAGGACTTCAATTTTTCTAATTTGGTGGTCTCCCGCCAATTTGGTTGCAATTAAAAATATTTGTTTAGAGAAGTGATATCCGGGCTCGTGAACCAATATTTCCCAGCAGTTGTCCACTTCGTCCGGCCAGGAGCCCCGGATTGCCGCGATGGGTCAGCAGATAAGCCGACAGCTGCCTCTGCCGCTGGACATCCGATGGAAGGAAGACGGGAGACCAGAGCAGCGCCCCGTATCGCCCCATCTCACCTGAGGAAGAGGCTTTGTTAGTGCCAATCCTGCAGCCTGATGGGGCCGGCGATTACGTTATGTTTTAAGCGCACAATTAAACTAAAATGGTTTTGTACTTATAACAACAAAAATATGTAAAATAAATAAAGTTTCAAACATATCCTTTATGCTTCATAATGAGCAATATATTCTCTGAGTGTAATTTCGTAAACCGTAATTTGTATCTAGTATATTGTGTACTATATTAAAGCTCATGGCAATCGTTAATTAATTAATGAATTGATTTGCGGTGAAATTTTGTCGTCCGCACAGTGGAGACTTTTAGAAAAGCTTTCATCCTATAGTGGCTGTAAAAAACGATGACGAGTAAAAGTTTAAAAATGAATATAATTTATTTATATATTTTTTTAATACAGAACTAGCGAAGTAATAAATTTGTATATAGTATAAACTTATATCAAATTTGACTAATTTAAGCCTAACAATGGTATTGAAATGAAATATAGTTTTACGTTTTGGGTTAGGTTAGGTATATATGCAAGACAGTCTATTAAAAACCTTTTGAAATGATTTAATTAATTTCTGCAGAGGGTAGCTGTGGTATCCCATGTTGATCTCTTCACTCCGAGCAGCTTATCCAGTAAACGACACTTGCAACAAAATCCATAGGAAAAAGTGCTTGGATTTGATCACTGATGCAAGAAACCGCATAATATTTCCCGGCCTGTGATGGGCTCTGGCCCCGGTCCCCTCGCCGCGGCTGGTCTCCGCTCCTGGTGATGGGAGCAAAAGGAAGACAAAAACAGGTCCGCTCCACGCTCCACTGAGGACAGCCGTACGAAACCTCTTGACCGCAAGCTTAATTTAATACCTTCCATGGCCTTATTGATGACTCCCTGAAGATTTGATGCTTCGGGTTTTTTGTAAACTTGTTTTAGACGAAAGGGTTTCTAATGCTCTTTTGGTGCTCTAATGGGTGTTTGAATGTATTATATGTTTAATGCGCTCGGTTAGTTGCTTTTTTTTTGTTTTGCTCTAGCCCTTTAACTGGTAAAATCATTAAGATTGAGGAAGATTTTAGAATAATTATGTGTTTTTGTACTGAATATATATTTTGAAACATTATATATTTTAGAAAAAGTTATGTGTCAATATCGTCAAGCTTAACTTATTGTTTTATAAAAGGGAATGTTGACTTAATTAAAGGATCACTCAATAATATCAAAACGTTGATATCATTTGACGAGTTATGAAATAAAAATGCGTAATCGAAATGAAAATGGAATAAAATGTAAAATTATGACGAGAGTATTGTCTAATATTTATATAATTATTAGAAGGGCTAGTTAATAATAAAGTTACACGTTGCAACATAAAATGTATTGTTTTTAAATAAATTAAATTGTTTTTTTTACACACCCATATTGAAAGCATTTATTTTTTACCCTTACTCACAGTAAAATTTTCATAATATCAGTGGTTATATAAATAATTTAAAAGTCCGAATGTTTTTTTTATTTCTTTTGAAAAAACCATAAAAAGAAGCAGGAAGAAATCAAGGATCCAATGTCTTCAATTCGTCGTGGTTAGATTTTAAATATAAACAACCTGCTGCAGTGGCTTCCAACATGCTGACCGAGTGATAGATCCGACCATTTAGAAGTAGACCAAGCAATATGGTTTTGAAGTGAATATGCTACTGAATTAACGATTTGTTATAACAAGTCGCTAAATCGATATTACTATTGTACAGAAGCTACGTATTAATTAATTATTTTCGTCTGGATCGTGTAATAACTGAACGGCTTCTTACTTTTATAAGTATTTGCTTAAATAAGTTTTCAGATTTATCTGTAAAATACCATTTTAACACCAATAAGAATAAACACTTTTTATAGATGTGTATTATTTTAATTTTAACGTTTGTGTAATTATTAAACGACATTGTAATATAAAACTAATAACCATGTATTTTGAGTCTCTAAGGATTATATCCTACCTTTTGTTTGAACATTTTATTATTCTTTATAAATATATAAAAGTGATGTATTAATTAAAACGTATTAAAAGATTTTTATATATTTTCGTAAATTAATATCTCTCAACAACAAAAATTCAAACGCAAAAAAACTTTCGATTTTTCAGAATTATTTTTAATTTTTTTACAAATTTTTTATACAGAATAGCACAACGGCTGCCGATGATACGTAAAAGGAATTATTCAGATATTTTTTTTAATTTAGTAACTAGAAATGTAGCTCGTCACAGAATGACGTATTCGATGAACGATGCAATAGTGTTAGAAACATATGTTTGACTGAATACTCGAATAGCTGGGTACTCGAATTTTAAGAAGACGCTGCTCACGTTTTCCTTCCAATTCATTGCTTGACATTTGTGTCACACTTCGTGTCACAAACAACGCATCACTTTTCACTGCACTGTTCTTTATTTGAACAATTCTAAATTTGAAATTCTCAACAATTTGTTAAGATTGGTATGACGTTGCCGTTTTGTATTGTATAAGGCAGGCTGCCACAACAACAAAAAAAACAACACAGAACAGTCATTGTTTTATATCATTGGTGGATATCAAAAATATATGGTATATATACTAGAAATGTCGCCCGTCACAGAATGAAGTTTTCGGAGGAATTTTGAGCTATTAATGATGTGATTAATAATTTCTTACGCAATTTCGATAAAAAAATAAAATTGGTACTTGTATCGAGCTGACATAAACTGAAAATTTCTAAGAAGCATCAAATTTGTTTTTATGTAAAAGTTCTATATTTGAAATTCTCGCGGTGAACATCAAAATCCTATAATTCGTACATATTGAAACTCGCACATAAAATTCGGCACATAACTGCGGAAAAACTTACTGAACTTACATTGCAAAAAATCAGCGGTGTATCTTTTAAGATATTCTATGGAGAACCAAAAATAAAACATACACACACACACACACAATGGATATTATTATAGTAGATTCTTCCTGGAAGCATCCTACAGTTGAGAGCCTCGGGCAGGGCGGGTGCCATGGGGGTGGAAGGTGGGGGGTGGGGGGTGCGGGTCGCGTTCTGACCGCAGCCGAGCGATAACCCTCGCCGGGAAGCATCAACCCGCGGCGACCGGGCTCTCCTCATTATGTACCTGGCCGGGGCGGTGCCATTATTCCACGCCCCATGCGTGGTTCTGCTGGATCTAATAAATACGACAGATTAGGAACATTACTTCTAAATGGTATGTTACTGGATATGTCTTAAGAATAGATGTGCAACTGCTGATTATATAAAATGCCTCATTTTATTTGGGGTTTAAATTATTTTAAAAATCTTGGAAACGATTCGAAATCCAATTTAATGATATATTGTTTTATACCTGCTTCTTTTTTAAATCGGTTTCTGTACTTTGAAACAAAAAATTATTTAAGATTGAGTATTTAGTTTAAATTATTTTTCAACAAATAGATGTACACGTAGTACACAAAAATAATATTTTCATGTAAAAATAATAACCGGAAGTAACATTATACTTAAAAAAATAAGTACGACATTTCATACACACAGTTTATGTTTATATTAATTATAAAATTGCAATTCGATTGCTGTTTTTTTGCCAAGAAATTGAATTTGAAATTGAAATTCACATTCCCAAACCACTAAAACTTGTTCGTAATTTTAGATAATAGTATTATTGAAAATAATATTCAATTTTGATGTAATATTATCATAATGACTAACCTTCATGAATGATTCGCCATAATTTACATTTTACGATTTACGACCACAAGTGACAGGGTTGCATTTTTGAGATTATAATACTTTCAAAAACACGCAACACCCATAGGTTATTTTACAATAACATCCATTCAAAAATTCCTCGCAATCTATTATCGTATCAATCGTGTTGACTAATAAATTCATTGACTTTTCCATTCAAAAAATATTCGATCAAAGTCGCACGCAACACCACAAATTGGCAGACAATTGGCGCACGATCCTCCGTCCCCATTCAAGCATCGAGTGCCAATTTAAACTATCCAAAGGAGAATTTTAAAATAATTCCCAGAGGCTAACGCGTGGAATTCAACCTCCAACCCTCAGTCTGCACGGCACACCCCCGAGGCGGCACGCAGACAGGAGTCGTGGGATACACCCTTAGAGGGAAATAACTCAGACGCGCGCCCTCACAAAAAAAACCTCCGTCCTGTGCATGGCATTCTTAAAATTATTCATGAGTTATAAAAGGTAATAATTAAATTTTTCATGTTTTTTACGTTAAATTAATTATTATTTTAACACACTAATATTCATGTAAAAATATAATATAATATTGCATTAGGATTACAAATAGGAATCGCGTTATACACGATACTCTTATATTCAAAATATGTACACGTCTGATTTAATATACGCTAAATTTTATTATGAGTAAAAAAATATATCTGAACTGCAATCAACACGTTAAAATTATGATAGTAATAATACATTTTTGAATGATATAAAATAAATCTCAAAAAAATACAAGACCATAAGTATGTAAAAACGACATACGAATGACAATGTGTATAGGTAGCTAATGGCTAACTTTCTAAATCAAAAAATACCTTCAATGTATCTCAGGAATAGTTAGAATTTTTCGGGATCAAGTTCGCCCGGTCGCTTAGTCACACGTAAAAAATCAAAATACCATCATCACACGTCGTGCAGGACCGAAACTGGTTCTAGCGACTGCGAGTCGTAAGGCCTCTCGGGACGGTATTTTCTTGGAGTTTTTTTCCTCCTCTTTTTTCAGCATTACCGCTCCGGTGTTTTTTTTTTTTTTTTGTTCTGCTTTGTTTACACCCGATCACACAACGGTGAGTTGTGGACTACGTTCGCACAAGTGAGGTACAAATAAGCAATAATAAATAATCAGTGGTCTAAACATGTAAACAGAAAATAAAATGAAAAGCTTAGATGTCGTAGAAGTATAGTTCAAGAACTTACAACTCTCAAAATGTGTATAAATGGATATTTTACACAATTATAACTTTTTTATTTATTTGGTTCTGTTTAGTTCATAAATATATTATAAAAAAGATGTTGATTGGTTTCTACGTTATAGAATTATTTACAAATAAAGGTTTAATATTTAATTAACTAAGCCATGCCCTTCAAATTGGTACAGTGTTTTATTACTCTCAAATGAAAATAAGTCTCTATATTTAACGATGAACTCGCTTAAGGAGTGCATAAAATAGAGGGTAACATATAAGCTAATTGTCTTATCCAGGAGTTCATGTTGAATGACACATCTAGTATACGTGATTATTATTATTAATAAATTTTTGCTTCCATACAATATTCCGTACTGAGATTTTTTTCGTAAAAATAAAAAAATTCAAACGTAGATGTTTTATTTAATCTATTGAACGAAGTCTATTCCGCGTCAAACTTCTCGTCTGGCCGTTTTTGTGCTCCTTGGGCCTTAATTGGACACTTTTTTACATCCGGTGATCAGGCAACAGGAATGCTGTCGGAGATGCCGGCCCGCGAGGCAGCGGCGGTGGCGGTGGCGGTGGCGGTGGCGGTGGCGGTGGCGATGGCGGTGGCGGTGGCATCCCACCCGCACGCACACACTCGCAGTATCCATTAAGTACGCAATAAACTATTTATTGACACGAGATAATTAAAAATAAGTACAATACTTTTACAGTCAGTATATTTGCACGCCGCCAACAAAGACCTGCTGCAGTCGAAGGCATACAATTTCAGTAGAAATGTTGCTTGTACGTTAGTAAAACTTACCATTTCCATTAATTTACAGATTGTATTAATTGATTTACGCTGACGCATGGTACCCATAAAATTAAAGGCAGCTGCGTACGCAGCGATTCAACTTACAGCCGGTTTGCAATTAGCCAATAGAATCCCATTATTTTCATGGTTTTTCCTTAGTAAATAACGCAATTCGACTGTCAGTTGTGTCGCAACGTGCGTGGAGGGCTACTGTTAGAAATTTTCTGTGGGTGTTCGAAGGCTTGCCGCCAGTATAGGAGCATCGTTGGAGGGGGAAATGCTACAAAGAAAGAGATAGATATAAAATTCTTCCGAGATATTAGGAAGGAGTGCTACGGTCATCGGGCCCGCCCAGGAAGTGGCGGAGATTTGAATTTTTTCTTATGTTTTATTATTCGTACAATTATACTAAGGCTGTTAAGAAGTCTGTCGGCAAAACCAATCTTGTAAAGATAAGCGATGGCATAATGTTTAAATGAGATCATCCACATTCAATATCAATGATTGATTTTAAAATAAAATTACTAATCCACATTTTACACTGGAACAAGTATTACTGTTAAGAGCCCTGGAACGACAACACAGTTCATATTGCGAGAGATCTACATACAGCAGTGAATAATGATTAAAATGTCGTATAAAATAATGAGAAAATCGTTTCTTTTGTATAAATTGCATGATGCATTAGTTTATACAAACGTTTCCACTTAGTATGTAAAGTTGATCATTTTAAGTAAGTTATCAATATTTTCCTGTTTACTACAATTTTCATATCAATTACGTTGGGATTCTAAGAAACGTTTGTATACACTTCAGGAATAAAATATATAATATGATGTCGTGCTACCAACATATTGTATCTTAAAATCTGTATTCATCTGGGTTACTAAAAATGAAAAATAATTAAATAAACACAAAACGTATTAATTTTTTTTCAAAATTGAGAAAAATGGTATATATTTTTGAATAAATGTGTTAGGCGATAAGTTTTTATTACAACATCGCACCCTTATATGAAAATAGAAAAAGTACATCTACGAATATTACACTTTTTGTAGTGAAGAAATCTGTAAAATCTACTTGAATAATCAATACTTGTCCAAATCCAGAAATCCAAAGTTGAAAAATCCAGTTATAAAAAATTGCTGTCAATTATTTATTTCTTTGTCCCTACAACAAAGTAATTTTATTGTATTATAATGTGTAATATTAAACCCTATCAAACCTTTGTTTACATATACTGCAAAGTAAAAATTATATATTATTTTGTTTGTAAAAAAAATATGGATTAAGACTTTGTTGGCCACAGTTAATCAATTTCAATGCTAAAAACGAAATTCGTGGAGAAATAAAAAGTGAATACAAAGTGACCTGGCACCCAATAATCATATTTGATGAATTATTACAAATATTATGAGTAATAACTTAGTTTTAAATACAAACAAAAAGATATATAAAATGTTTATACAAAAACATTCATATGTTAGGACAAACATTACAGTGCATGTTTTGTGTTTTGTTTGCAAGTCTATACAATTTTTGTAATAAACACCATTCAGCATTATATGTAGAGCAACAGACATTATTTTCATTGGGTGTAGAATTTCTTCCCTTTGCAAATACCTCAGGTAACAGGTGTCACTGTAGGGGTTGATTTCCAAATATTCCGCCACACAGGCGGCCCAACAAGTACAATGAATCCTTATGAAGTATTCAAAGGCCTCAGCAGGACCCCTTGAATAATGACGGAGAATGCCTCAAAGATGATACTCGTGGACAACGGGGAAACAACTTTGCATACTTACTAACCCTTCCATGACAGCACTTTGAAATCGCTAAATAAAGTTTATGTTTTTTTATTATATTCACATTTCTTTAAATAAATAAAATACAATTAAGATTACAAAATCAGAATCTATACCTAAAAATAATTGTGATAATACGACAGTATAATCAATATCTAAACACGTCTATTTTTATTTGATGTTTTTTTATAGTCTGATTTTATTTTAATGCATAACCATAATTTCTATGTATTTTTTTAAATCACTATTGTCCTATGCTTTAATGCAAAAAAAATTGCCGTTAGTAATAAATATTGATATCAGTGAGTTTGAATTGTTGATCAACAAAACAATAGTCAATTACCTGTGAAACAAGTTATACGGCTTATTCGCTGTATAAAGATTATAAATTTAGTAATAATAATGCATCATGGAATGAAATTGAAATATCATGTTTTTTTGTTGTTCGGTTTTTTAGGAAACGGACGTAATCTCTTAATCAACCGTGTTTGCAAAAAGAAAATGTTGTTAATTTACTTCTGAACTTTCAATATAAATATATTTTATTTAATTTTGGCGAATAACCAGTCCCTGCTGGATGTTTTCGACCCCGGCCCGCCGAGCCAGGGTTGTATCGAGGGAAGGTGCTGCGGTCACAGGCTTGTCCTGAGTCCTATTGGGTTACGGAGTCATGTTTGTTGCATCCTGTAATCAAACCCCACCCGGTGTTGCATTGCCCTATCGAAAGGGTTAATGCAACCTGTTTCAGGAGCATATCTACATCACAAAATTTTATTAGCTTTTATCACGGCACTATCCCCGATGACGTCACGTATTTTTTAAAATTTAAATTTATTTGAACCTGAAACCTGATGGAAGCGACTTTTTGAAATTTATATTAACCCTTAAATAATTTTTTTTATTAAAAATAAAAATTATGTTCGGTTTCTAATTTAGCATTAATCAAACGTGCGATTAGAACTTCAAATACGTCAAAAGACCCCAGTATCGGTTCAATCAAGTTAAGAAAGCCAGAGACTGATAGGAGTGAAATAAATAAGGGTAGCTTCCAACGATTTCTTCATAGATAACGTTTAGTAATTATAATCATAATACTTTAAACTATACAACTCGCATAGTAGCTTCGCAGCAATTGGAGTCTTTTACACTCTGTTTCGGATATGTTAATATTATTACTCGAAATGATATTATTATCGTCTCAAAGAATTTCTGGTCGTATGATTGATCTGATTATATAAAGTGCAAATATAATCGGCTTGCTTTCACTGCCTTCAAAAACAATGCCTGGCCGCCCTCGCAATATTCCCGACAATATCCTGACAGCCGCCGGCCGAGCCCACGGTCATATAAATCTCACAATCATTTGCATTAGCAAATTATCATAAGCAGACTTTCGTTTATTGTTGCGAGTCTAAAAAAATTCTGTACAAATTGCGTAGTAATACATTATGGAGACTGTTTGGCGTATCGTGAAAATTTAAATAAATTTCTGACTGCTTTAAATACAGGATGTTTCCTAATCGGACGCCGTATGGGAAATTCAGTGATTTATACAATCGATGTCGTTCAATAGATCTTTGCATAGCCGTTATTTTTGTATGTATTCATACAGAGATTAACAAGCTTATCTTTGAGTGTACCAAAATAAAAGTGCACAATTTTGAAGATTTATTAAAATGCTTTCTGTCAAGTTGATTTTTTGTTACTCGGATTCAGATTTATAAAAATTAATTACTAAGCAACGTCATTTTCATAACAAATTTATAAAAATACGATATTATTCACGTTACATGGGTAGGCTAAATATTCTCAGCGTTTTTTGTTGCTTAAATAATTTAAATTAGTTGTTGAGTGTTAATTTATATTAATAAATAATAATCGCTCACTGTAATGCAAGTTGATGATATATATTCCAATGCCAGTATTAAAGTATCTACGATTTGCGTAAGTGACGGTGGTTGGTTTCTAATGTATTGCAAAGCACAGTCCTAACAATTGAGTCTTCCTAGAAAATATGTTTATGAAATCAGTCATGCATATTTCATCAGGCTGGGTGAGAATAATTCAATAAGCGTGGAAAGTTATCGCGGATGAGAGGATGAGAGGGGGCGAGGGGTCCACCTCCCAGCTGATAGTTAATGCAGCCCAGATGTTCACCTCCGCACTATTGACACATCCTCTTCCTCTTTAGACGTGACGGATTTCGTATAACTTATCGATCGTTGGAAGTATTTTTAACCGAACGCAGCCAATACTAACAACTCTTGAAAGATTTGTTTTTAAATATTTATTGTTTACTGGTTGGCACTAAAAACTTAAATAATCATTCATCATTTTATGTACATATCTATTATATAATTTTTCATTTATTTTTTGGTTATTTAAAAAATATAACGATCGTCCTTATATGTATATTATGTATAAGCTCAACAAGTGGAGCTATCTGAGTCGTACAAAATGATAATAACTTCTTCTTGGTTTATAATAGTAACAGGCAATAAATGTCATCAGCATTCCTCTGCTAGAGCGTAATAACACAAGATATTAATAAAAGTACGAACCAATATCCATTCAAATTCAAAACCGTAATGTGAATCCATATGTAACCCATACGCCATTGTGCGGATATGTAAAGTTAATTTTATTTTTTACGATTTCTCAAGAGCCGGGCTCGATCCAGCAGTGGAGATGATATGAAAATAATTTGGAGATTTGATTGTAGTCGCGCGCGGCCGGCATTGTATGCAAATGCGCGGAATGGGGCCGCCCGTGCACCGGGCGGAGGTGACACGCTCAAACCCATCTGCATATATTGGGAAACAGAGTGCCTACACGCGTTGCGACACAACCAGCAATCGAACGGTAACTAGCCAAGAGCGTCCTCTCTTGCGTTGTTTACTTAGGCAAAAAAAAACAAAATAAATAGAAGCTATCGCTGATTGACAATCGGTTTTCAGGTGTGTTGCAACGTGTGTAGGCTGCTATGATCCCCGCGCGACAATACGGCCGGCCCGGCAGGCGAGAGGAGCCCGCGTCTAACGGTCTGCTGGCTCCGGCTGCTACCGATGTCTAGCAGACAATTATTTACTTGATTTAAATAACAAATCAGCTATTTAATCTAAGTAATCAATCTGTGCCTGATCCAACAATACCTATTTATTACAATAAAATTATCCATTATTTATCTTAGGGTATATATTTATCCATAAGCTGTTTCAACACATAAATTTACCTGTTGAATTATTCAGTCATAGATAAATTCAACTTTGTGAGATCTACAAATTCACAAATTGAGTCTATCTGTCTATCTGATCGGGTAGTTATCCTGAAAAAAATACACCTTCCTGAATTTGAGGTACTTGAATTATAAATTCAGCCGCTGCGGAAACTACTGGCTATTTCCATGTTATTTGTGAGTAAAAATGAAAAGTTGAATATGTTTGAAATGCGTGGCGTTAGAAATCCGATGAGCAATCGCGACATCATTCAATGACATCCATTGAATGAGAATTATCACGCAAGATATCAGTATACAAAAACCTTTTATAAAATATCTGACTTGTTTCAAAATATATTAGAGTGATATATATGATTGTCATACATGAATTACGCAGGGCCTTACACTTCTTGTATTTATCTAAAATAATTTTATTTCATATTCATTATTTGTAGCCATGTCACATGAACATTTTTTTATAGGCTCGGATGCTCAATCTCTCTGTCAAGTAATACTATAGCTTAAAAGGTACCGTATAATAAATAAATTAAACGCTGCTTGTTAGCATTATAATGGTTCGTTAAATTTTATTAAAGCTGTATTGCTATTCATACAGATGTATTTTGTATTCACTTCTTCTTGCTTGAAATATATTATTGCATTAATTTTAATATTTTAGGTTTTTTTTAATATTGATGATTTAGTTTGAAACAAATGAATAGTATTTGATTTGTGTGTTTAATGATGTATTTTATAAAAAAATAATACCTTTTCATATTTCTTAGAATAAAAAAAAATGTTTATAAATAATAATATGTATTTCACGCACTTGTAGAAAAATTATATTTGTATTTTTTTTTAATATCCTCTCCAATTTATAAGTCACAAAAACACATCAATCCATTATCTGAAAACGTCTCTCATTTCCTCAATATTCAGCAGCAGTATAAACGTTACTAAAAAATACAAAATAAATTACCGGATGTCTCTTGATTTGATATATTGAGTTAACTATTAAACGACCTGAAAAATGTTTTTTTTTTTTTAATTTAATATTATGCGTATAAGCAAGTTTGTTGGATTGTGTACGACATAGTTAATAAACAAGCCGATCGTTAAAAAAAAAATCTGTAAAAGTATAAAGCGTTTTGAAACTAATAATGATGCCTGAATAGTTCATCAAGGAAGTGCTTATCCTGAAAACCACTTAGCATAACAACTTTTTGCTTTAAAAAATCCCATAAAATCTTTTCTACTCGCTTAAATTGGATTCTCGATGTATGGCGCTCTTTCTTATGATAGGTATGAAAAAAATGTAAATTTTGTCTATTATCATCAGATCAGATCAGTTTTTATTTATTTTACTCATTTTGGTTTTTATATTTGCTGTCCAAATATTAAATATCACAAATTTAACCAGTCTTTTGTAGATCCACTTATTCCACTTTAGACATCAGCAATTTTTATTTATGATAAATAACCTGTGAAATACACACGTGATACAAATAGCTCTATAATAAATAATACAATACTTTTGACCTTTAATATACTTATTTAAATAAGATTTCTCAAATAGACATTAATTTTTTTAGATGTAAATTCATCTTATCAAAAATGAAGACAATCAACATTGAAGTTTCGTTTTTACACGTCATTTTTAATCACTGTATTCTTAAGTTTTTTTTACGGATTTTACATTTGACTTGCATTCTGATAGTTACTTGCTTACCTATACTAGGCATAAATAAGTTATTTAATGAATATAAGTGTAAGGTTTTCCCACTATGAATGTTCCATCAACGCAATTGTTATTCTGTGATAGCAAATTGCTTTCAATTATTTAATTGCCCATTACTTAATTAACCGATCCAAGTAATTGGACAGCCTGTCCTGTGGGAAGAACCGTAGGCTTTCACTAGGGAAAGACACGGCTTCATGGATCAACTTATTTTTTTAAAGTAAAATATGAACTGATTTCAATTAAGGCTGTCTGCTTTCACCGTTTTTATTTAAAAATATAAATTATAGCTATTTTTTTAAATTCATCGAATTCGTAGAGATAAATATGAATTCCTAAAAACTAATTACTAATTAGTTCTATGTACTTTTTGGATATTGAAACATTCATGTGCATTAAGAAAACGTAAAAAAATTGTATGATTGGTTATTGTTTTTGAATAATGTTAAGCTAATTAAGCCGGTTTATGCTTTAGTAACATTTAAAACATCAATGTACTTTTTTAAAGTTTTTGAATGATCTCAAACGTTTTCTCTAATATTGTGTTCAATAACGCTGACATGCGTAAATATTATCAAAAACATTGATACTGTAGCATTTTTTGACAATTTTAAAATACCATTGTTATTTTGTTTCATATTTCAAGTATCTATGAGTTTTCTTTTTTAAAATGATAATTTAAAGTAACATTTTACTGATGAATGAGAGTCTGATAAAACAAGATAGACTTTTGGACTAACACGGTAGCGCCATGGTAGCAAGTAATAAAGCAGATCTAGGAATGTGAACTCTGTTCAAGCTTTCGCACGTTTCTTCTTTAATGTCGAGTGAGCCTGCGTGGTGTGATGCCCCGTGATAATAATATGAGTATCTTTATTGTCCCTGGATTCCAGAGGCTCCGCGGTAGGCGCCGAGGGAGTCAGGGGTCAACAAACCGGCGCCCGCGCAGCTCTTCTGTGAGACCTTAAGGACGCGAGGAGAATTTCAATTAAACGCGAGGATTGTTTTGAATAAAGAAACACCATCGGTTGATAATATAAGCCTACATGATTTTATATTTCAGATAAATGCTAGTTACGTTGACCTTGCATTTTGTGTTATAATATAATTCCATATAAAAGACTGATAATAATCCATCATACATCATAGTTATAACTGTAATTACAAGCTGTTATATAAGGATTCAATGGTTTGATACCAAGTACATACAATGACTTAAAAGTTATTTTTGATTCCTGGCGATATTCATAAAGTTTTCGGAATAATAATAAACACACACTTGATAAAGAGTCAACATTATTAATTTGAAAATTGAAAGTTCACACTCAAATGAAAAGATCACTGCCGCATTCCGGTAAGTGTAAAGCATGCAGTGCATAAAGTTGCGTGTCTAGCATTGTGCAATTTTCACAACACTAATTACCAGTGTGGATTGTACTTGAATTTTCAGCTTATTTCAGCTTCAGATATAACTATCCTATTTTCTAAATAATTGGCTTTCGGTAAACTTTGAGTACTGAGTCTAATAAGGGACTCGTACATATCAATTATTATATTACCTTAAACGACGGACCTAAAAATAAAATTATTTATTCAACATTTAAACGTGAATTTGAGATTTTTAATGACAAAATATTATTCTTGAACTGAAAAGTTAAGTTAGATTTATAAAAATAAAAAATAAAATTATTTCAGTTTTATATGTAAATTTAAGCACCTACACCGTTTTATTCGAGAAGGTTTTCCTATTAGGTGGAGCAGATAGAACAAGAAAAAAGTTATTATTCAAATGAGGTTTTGATAAATGTCTCGGGCTGAGTGGACGGACTCGGTGGAATTCCTGGAACAGAGGCAATAACACCTCATCAGTAACGTCGGAGAATGGGACAGCCGGTGCTGGCGGGAGGCTCCTCCGCCTACCTGCCCAGCTTCTGCGACCCCAGCCAGCCGGGAGCTTCTCTCGAGTCAGTCTTATGAGAATTATGTACAACCTTTGACAATGGGTCGAATAGTTCATAATTGGATATTACTGTCCTGTTATCTCGCTGGCCTGTAGCTGTAAATGCACCGAGGCGTTTATATTTAGATATATTATATTTATTTTACTGCCTTAATCATTAAGCGTATAAAGTTGAATATAATATGTGCAGTCAATATGAAATGTCCTTCAGGCGTGATCGCAATATCAGATTGAGATTCACCTGACGGGGATCTAAATGGGGAACTTTCAATCAAGAGGCAGTATTTCTACCACTGAGTTATTAACCTAAAAATAATTTTATGCAAGTCAAAATACTTTTTTGACGGAATCCACTGGAAGATGTTGAGGGTGATTCAGAGAACTGGTATGTGTACTTTATGTAATAAGCATCGGTGAAGTTTAAATACACAGCAGTGAAGTGAATAAATCATTATTGGTTTATTTGTTCTTTATTACTCAAAGTAGTTATGCTATTTATAGTATTGTGCGTCAGAAGCTTGAACTACTGCGTGTTTACAATTAAATTGATATACACAGCAAAATAGAAATGTTTGTATTATATATAATAAAAAATATATTTGTTTATAATGTACAATGGTGGGTGTTAATTTTAAAGGTACAAAAAAATAAAAACATCTTTAAAATAAGTTGACATCTAGCTTGAGATTCACCAAGTGTTATGTCATCTCAATTCTCCTTCATGGAGTTAAAGCTTGGCCACTTAAGACAGCTACTACAAAAAGAATTGAGGCATCAGAAATGTGGCTTTATAGGAGAATCCTTAAAATACCATGGGCTGACCATGTTACAAATGAGAGAGTCTTGCATATAATGCGCAAAGAAAGAGAACTCATCTTGAAGAGAGACGTTGGTAAAAAAAGAAAATGAGGCATTGAAAGAAGGAAGCGCCAGTGGCTGGAGGTCGAGAGTACGACCGAATCAATTAGACTAGCCCAGGATGGAAATAAATAAGTTCGATGAAATGGCCATCAACCTCCTATGGAAAGAGGCAAGTATAAAAAATCTGCACTGTATCATAGAAAATGTTTTAGTATCGTTTCATTTCCTTTCTTTTGAAGCAGCGCGACGCGGTCACGCCGGAACCGCGGCCAATCAGCCGAGCCACGCGAGAGCCGCTCCGGGGAGACGATCCACACAAAGGACGCCATTAACGAATCAGACTTCGGGCGGATGCATTGATTCGTCTCTCTGTGGGTGAAGAGGCGATGCCGCTTCTCGGGCCGGAACTCGGCCTCGCCGGGCGCTCTCGCCGCGGGCGGACACGCGGCCCGCAGGAACTCCGAGAACACTTCCCTTCCTCCGCATTATCCAATCTGCCAACAAATGTATAATATCACAGTGTTTTAACAATTTTCCATCTTAATAATGGATATCTTCTCTGCAATAAGCAATAGTTATTATGTACCCGCCTGTTATAGCGGCATCGAGTTTTCTTAAGCGTTGTTACCGCGCAGGGCTCAGAGAGCAGTAGTAAAAATGGGTTCGTGTAATCGTTGAGATAGTTTCTTGTGAAAACGTGATTTTCAGTTTTAACATAATTGCTATTTTAAATTTAATAAATTTAAATTATAAACGTGTCTTTCAGCATATAATAAAAAGGCGTGAAAATATACGAAACCCTGCGTTTTTTTTAACAAGTGACGTATTTTTCAGCACGAGACCGATACGTTGGACTACCGAAAAGTTGCATCCCAACACCTGAGAATCCAAATCAAAACATACTTTTTAATTTAATTTCAGTGTTAGACGATCTCGTGACAAAGTATTGTTAAATCCAACATGAATATAAGGATCCTACTTATTTTCGTAAAATCTGAGTATCCTGCAATCTATAACAATTTATCCAAATGGTACCCTTCCTCTGTAGCAATATTATTTCCACGAGATGACCGGCGGCGCAGGCCCGGCCAGGCCGCGGACTCCGGAAGCCGCGATGAGAGCTGGTCTCCGAGGAGCGGTACCTAATGAGCGTCTTCCTCTCTTGGCGTGACCGACAGTCGTGGGGCTTAATGGCACTCCGCGCCGCGGCCGCCGTATTGTGCTCCGCCTGCGTCTCAGCTTCTTGGGAATCGTTCACGTACTCTGCTTCATCGGCCAGGGCCGCACTCGGTAACTTCAATAATTTTTGCAATCAATTTAATATTTTCTTATACTAAAAACAACAGCTGACACAAAAAAATACACACCATTAAGTGACAATAATTAATTACAAATGCAGAGAAAAATAATGAATTTGTTCAACGAACGTAATTGTTTGAGGTTTTGCTGTATAATCTGATGCAAAAATATGTTGATATTACATTCCTCTACAATAAAACAAATATAAGTGCTGTTCAGTCTATTCAATAGTTGTTACACTAATTTTTGACTGTGTTTACTGTGTTACTTGCTAATTTTACACTTCATAGCAATTATAACACAGTAAGCGACCGGGCATGTACTGGAATTTGTTATAAATAATTTGAAGTGAAACTCTAGCTATAAATCAGGAATCATGATTCTACACAAATTACACAATTAAGTTTTCTATATTGACTTTAGGACAATGCTAAATATCTTTATTTTTCGAATATATTTGTGAAACATTTTGCTTTCGCATGCTCGCAGCCTTTTTGGGTGATTATGCAAATTTGAAAAGTGATGTGTAAAATACGATAAACAACGCGTGCCCGGGGCGGCCAACTGCCCGAGTGCGCCTCTGAGCGAGAGGAGATCTGCCCGGCAGGTTGGTACCGCGGAGCTAAATCATGGCGGAAGTAATGTTTTTGAATATCGACTGTACAGCTACGAGTATTAACTACTTTAATTTTTTTTTATTTTAAAATTACTATTCATTTAAGAGACAAATGTACTGGGAATGGTTATGATAAGTAGATTTCATATTAACGAAAAAATTATAAATGTCTAAAATTAAATTATACTTATAAAACAAAATAATTATTAATTCAACAACTATATTTTTTATTTTAAATAATATTTATATTTACTAAATATAGTATATATCTGTGTATTTCAGCAGCCTCTGAATAAGTATATGCTAAAAACGAGTATTATATTATATGTTTATCGGATTGTGAAGCTCATTCTCTGATCGTGATTTAGTATCTCACGTTTACTAATATTATAAAACATAATTCATGAGGTAGTGAACTCTATAACTTCTCATGAATAGTTTATATGTTTCCAATATTTACTGCATATTCATGAGCATTTTCGTGTTATTGCTATGATTATTTTCAAATTACTTAAAAATAAGATAACCAAGCATTTAAATACGACACGAATTTTTTGCATATTACTCAACCGGGATAATGAAAACGAAATATGTTTTATTGATATTTGAATAGTTCGGTCGAGATATCTAACAATATCGCAATAACCATTTACGTTATTTTTAAGAATTCGTTTTGTTTTACTATTTGAGGATAGACTTTTATTAGTAGTTTTAAAGATAGAGTTATCAACTGACAGGTGCTAAATTAATTGATTTATCTTTATATTATAATAGTATCACACATAACCTAATGGTACGTTAATCGACTGATAGTCACTTAAGTTAAGTGCACAATATTCCGTTAGTGCACCGTGCAGGCTGCGGCTAGGGCAGCTTCCCACCGAGTGACTTCCTGTCCGCCCGGAAGTGCACGGAGGCTCATCTTGACGTATGCACTCCGCTTGCTGCAAGCTTGGCATGCCTCGCGAAGCCTTCACGGATACAACTTCAGGGATACACGCCATATGCACACAGTGTCTCAAAAATCATCGAATCATCCAAAGAAACGATTTTTTTAATTAGTATGATAAGCTTGACGAAACAGCTGCATTTGTCTGATGGCGAGTCGTCGGGGATGGCGCACGAGGCGTCATCAGCGGTGACGTCCGCGAAATTAACGGAACGGAGGGCCTGACGCCTTCTCGGTACGCACGCGACTTGGATAATGTATCATCACTGGCGAATTAATATTTATTTGAGCATTGCACCGGAATGCCTAACAAGGGGCCTAACACTCGTCATACGAGCGGCGCGTGACTCCGACCACCGGCGGCAGGGCCCGGTCGGCGGCTGGAGGACAACCGCGCAAATGGAGGACAATTACTTATGGTATTTTTGTCTTTATTAAAATGTTATAATACTAAAAAAATCTTTGACGACAGAGTTACTTAAAAAAACATGTGCAAATTTGATACTTTACTTTGTGGTAATGTCAATATTGTACTTGATTATTTCCTAAAAATTTATAAAAAAATATATTTTTTTGTGAAAATATTATGAATGTTTTTACAATAAAAAATAATAATTTAAACTATTTTATGTCAATATTGAAAATTTCCACTAAAAAAAATTACGATTTCATGTATATTTTTTTCATTGTAATAAACATATAAAACCACAAGGGGGATATTTTTAGAATCAGCGTTTTTGGCTTTTTAAATAAAATAATAAGCAAATTCGTTTTATGTATAAATACAGTATCAATAATAATACATTTTTTGATGATTCTGTAAATCCAATAAATAATTTTGCGAGTTCAAACTCTGTACCACGATTTGATACTTATACGTTTATCAAAAGCAATCGAAGAAATTTTAATCTAACAGTTATAAAAATAATATATATTATATTCAAGCTGAAAATCTATATGACAATGAAACTTTTTTTCGACACGAATATATTAACTAAATCAGGAATCTAACCTTTATGTATGCAAAACATGCTAAAACGCCCGTAGCAACTAGAGATTCACATGTCCGATCTCCATCAGTATGCAGAAATGCTGGGCGCTGATGTTCCTGCCGTGACACCATTCACCAAACACCCTGTGAATAAAAACAGATTACAAGCGACCCGGTAAATTTGACAAGCCTTCTATCGTGCGTAATATTCTACAAAGCTTGTCAGCTACACACGCATGATTGATGTCCGACTTCATACATTAACTATAATGTGCACTTTTTTTTATTAATGCAAGGTAATCTATCTATAAAAATCGTGTGAAGCGTTTATTCATTCTCATCTTAATTCGAAATATTTCTTTACTTGTATATTTTTTAATTGTGTTACTTTTTGAAAGAAATAAGTGTAGTTTTGCTACATAAAAAAATAAGTATCATTCTATGCATTTTTCAGGCTCTAGAACAAAAATCTAATAACTTGTTTTAGAGCATATTGGGTTATATTGGGTTGTTCTTTATTGTTAAAGTGCAACAATTTTAATAATTTTTTATAATAGTATGCTTAGCTATTGTAAAAAAAACACATTGTCATATTGACTTTTTTTAGTGCTTTTAAATAAAACAAATAAATGAATTAATGTTCTTGCTAGTATTTTTAGAAGAATTATCAAAATAATCACATCTTAAAGAAATCTCATTAAATGCTTGTCAAGTGTCCGATTCCTCCTTCGGCTTGTGAAGTATGTTAATTTGCTCGCTAGTGAGCTTAGAACTTACAGGGTCCAGAAACACGCAGGTTGACGTGTTGACCGTAGCAATTTATGAATTTTCAGCAAGCAGATCTCTTGCATATCATTAGTCCCAAAGCAGACCGACCAGCCAGGGCACTCAGAATCCGCCCCATTGTCCAGTAGTTGGCAATGAGCTTGGTGACATGAGGTGCCGAGTGCAATCTCTAGTATAAAAATAACTATAATAATAATTAGTCTTCAATATATATAATGAAATCCTGGACAGTTAAGGTTTTCAGTGATTTTGTTACATACAAAATAACAAATGTAACTTATTATGTAGTGATTTCGGAGCACTTGCTTAGTATCTCTTATTTGCTTGCAGTCTCTTAATTTAATTGGGTAGTCATTTCATATGATTTTCATTTATATTACTGAACGTGAATGCGTATTGCTTGTGAATCAATATATATATATATTTTTAATAGACAGACTGAAATTAAAATTTCACAAAAAATGCCGAAGCTTACCTTTTTAGAAAAATATTTAAAATCCAGGATTGGCTTGCTTTGTTTTGACTGGTCAGCTTGCAAGGGGTGTATTATTTTGCGTTTTGGGATAAAACTATCCCGGGGCGAACACGGCCAGGTGTATAATTTGCCGGGCGTGATGCGAAGTGAATGTGGACGGCGTGACAACAGACTGGGAACCGGCCCGGGACGTGGAAGCAGCCCACCCAATATTATGAACAAAAAGACAACACTTTTGATTATTGAGAAATTTCCAAGCCACAAGAGCCGGTAGCGTATTTTTGGTTTTATTTTTGCGGCATTTAAAGTTAGCAGTGATGAGTCAGCTTTTGAAAATTTAGTTGGAATTTCTAAATTGTACATTCGTGAGGTGTGTTCAGTTTGATACATTTAGGGGCATGTTTCCGTAATTTACAAAAAATATAAACACCCGTCGCGTAGATTTGGCAGTAAGGTCCTCATATGATTATTTTAACCTTCTTTCAATATTTGGTGGATGCACATAGATTTTCTTAAAATATATTGACTTAAAAATGTAAAAGAGATATTGACTAAAAAAAGTATAATATTTGGATTATTTGAAGGATTTGTTCGTCGATGTATCATTGTAAAAATAAGAATTTTCTGCTCAATGATTATTAATTTTTACATTAAAAGCATTGTAGTATCTGTCAATTTATGTCTTCATACCTTTGATTTGATACATATAATTTCGATTCGTCTTATACTCAGTTTTTGTATATTTGAGATGTCTCATATTTTTTCATTTCAAAATGAATCAAGTATTTACTTTGCATGTACATTTATTTTTTGTAAAAAATATGAATAACTAAATAAAAATGACTATATGTAATCTTTCAGCCTTTATATTGTTTAAATATGCAGTATCACAACTTTAATCAATCTGCCGTGAAATATTTTAAAAGCTTGAGTTTACTTAAAACTATATTATTTGTAAGTGCACAAGATATAATATGTTATTCAACCAAATATTGGTGTTTTATTTCATGGGTAGTAACTGCGTGATGAATATCTCGCGGTGCCAGAGTACTTAGTATTTTGTTCAAACTCTTCACGGAATTTCATACAACATTGCTCACATAATAATCTGCTCACATTCAGGTAATTATTCTTACTTTTCAGTGTGGCCACTCCCGCGATCGTTCCTCGAAAGCAGGATATGGCCAGAGAGCTTTGTCAGAGGAAATTTCATGGGAAATTCACGAACACCTGTTGGTCTAAGTGTTGAACGTTCGCCGACTTGATTTACATTCATAAAGTTTTGCATTACCTGTTGTTCACAGCTATTATTTAAATTTTAATCTCAGGCCTTTGCGGCTTTTGCATTATTGTGAAACGTTACTCCAACTAAATTATAAATTACATTAAAGCAACGCAAATAAGTATAGTGCAATTCACTTGGATGTAAGTATAAAAAGTGTAGTATATAATATTAAAACATTATTTTTGTTATTGGATGATTTTGAATGGTGTGAAAGCTCAACTTTTAATGTGTATTTTAACGTTAATTTAGGATCCCGATTCAAACCCAGATGAAACTTTTTTTTTAACTCCATTAAAAAATGATTTTGTGCATATTTTTATCATATAGATTCAGTATTAGTTATCTTTAAACTACTTGTGCTCCTATTTTTAGCTCGTTTCCTTTTTTACAAACAAGTGTAGTTTATGTACTCCTTTCACTTGTTGATTAGTGGTTAAAGTGGAAATAAATCAATGAGTGTATTTTTACAAAAATCTAAAAAAAATCTCAAAATAAATATATCAAAAGTTTTTATGTTTATAAAGAAACCACGAGTATAATAAAAATATGTTATTCAATAAAATATTAAAAATAATGTTGTTTTTAAAATCTAGTAGATATTTAATAATTTCTCTATAAGTTATTAAAACATGTTAAAACCTACATAATTTTTATCAATTTATTTTATAACTTAAATTTTGTAACGCTAATTATTTTTGAGGTAAGCAGGAAGGAGGGGCGAGCTCCAAGTCAATCACCCCAACAGGAACAAGGAAAATATGCGCGAAAAGTTTCCTGAATTCCTTGGCAGACAGTAGGATCGGTATGTTGCCAGCGACCGGAAATGCCTTCCTGCGGTTCTGCGAAGCTTCATTACTAACTACAGCCTACTGAAACCCTTTACAAATATTCAGACACCAGTACGTCCATTTTTATCTTCATCAACTAGTTATTTTTTATGTTACATAATGTCACTTTTGACTTGTTTATTTATACCACGATAATTTTAAACACAAAGAAGTGATTCTAAAATATATGTATAATTTTTTTCAAGAAACTGGAATTTCTCTTTTTGATGAGAATTTTATTATCACTCATATTGGTGAAGTAATGGAATATAAAGGAAGCATGTGACTTAGACTCAGGTTTTGGTATCATGGCTGGTCTCCTGCTGCTGGCCGGCATCAGCTGTCAGCAGTCGCGTACGGCGTCGGTGACAGACAAACCGGTAACGGCTTGCGTCAAACCAGGAACACGGCCTGAGAACGGGGACGCCTGCCTGGGCGTTGCTCAACCAGCCGACCTGCACTGCCTCAGTACCTCCTTCCTCGGTACCTCCTGCCTCGGTACCTCCTCACCTCAGCACCTCCTCACCTCTCCTCTCCGTCTCGTGCGAATGGAGCTCACTTGCGTAAGGAAGAACTTCTCACTAATTGCTAAATCTCAACACCGCAATATCAATGCAATTGCTGCTCTAAATGTATATTTAAATAATTTAAATTATTCATGCTGACAGCTCAGCTTTCTCTGGATATTTATTTTGTTCTTTGGATAGTTTTTGAGCGAATAAAACAAAACATAAAGTTCAACAAAACTGAACCCAAAAGGATAGTACAAATTACTGCTAATATTTTATTGCTTTTACTATGAATTGATTTTAGAAATATAAATCATTTTGATTAGTTAATATTGTTGCCAATCTACTCGAGTACAAGATATGTATATTTATAAATTTGTCTAGATTATTCACGTATGGTATTTGAAAGACCCTTCGTCAAATATATTTTTAAAAAATCGTTAAACTTTAAAAAAAAAAAAATTATTTTAGAAAAAAGTAATATTATTTGAAATCATTATACGGTTATTATTCACCGCTCAGTGAAACATGGTTATAGTGATTTGTTTTACAATCAATAAGTATCACTTTTTACATATCATGAATGATGGAAAGTGTTGTGAAATGTGTATAAACAAAATACAAAG
The DNA here is from genome assembly GCA_022113835.1 of Atopsyche davidsoni. Classification (NCBI taxonomy): domain Eukaryota; kingdom Metazoa; phylum Arthropoda; class Insecta; order Trichoptera; family Hydrobiosidae; genus Atopsyche; species Atopsyche davidsoni. The sequence goes on from JAILWY010000001.1 coordinate 5,824,267, forward strand.
CTTCTATGGAATAAAATAATATGCATTAACAGCAATTATATTAACATAGTGTCTCCTTAAAACAGATAAATTTTCATAATTTCACGAACAAAATCAAACTTTAATTAATATTGATAATAATCAATTTCATGTTACCAAAAGAGCTTCACTAACCATGTATGTACGTATATGTGACAAAAACACAACAGGTTTAACTTTTCTTTGAAATATAATTTCTAATTACAATGATATATATAATGTGTTATTAAGAACAAAATAAATTATATTTACAATATACAAAAAAAACAGTTTGCGTTTGCTTGCGTTAATTTTAATACCGATTCCTGAAAGAAAATACTACTATAGCGAATATGCACTTTGTATTAACCAATAAGTTGCGTTTTTCTTAACCTTATATTTCATGTATGTACTTCTTGTAAATGCATGTATTGTGGGTACCGATTGGCTGGGTTCGAGTGGCGATACCTCTGGAATATTTTACTTGTGGCAATAATTTACCATACAAATTATTCACCTCGCAGAGAGCGTCCGATTTTTGAATATCAATACCGCGTTATGAGGGGCGCATTCTGCTGAGGTCGGGCCCCGGAGATTATGCTCGGTGACGTCACTCGGCGCAGGTGCGCGAGCTTTTTATTTACAAACAATGACACGCGCAGAGAGGCACAATGGCCCGGCGAAAGCTCGCAGCCGTAACGACCGGTCTATATGGGGGAATTATCTCGGAAACGAACTTAACCACACAATTAGAGCATGGTTAAAGGTTGCACATTATGAAATTATACGATCACTTTGCATAATTCGATAAAAGCTCGGAGTACATAGGGTAACTATAAATATTGCTAATAGTTTACACCGCTTGTTTTATTGAATACAGCAAAAACAGCTGAAGCAAAAATACTTGGTGTTTGACAACATCATTCGGGGAATCACGCATTATAAATATTCAAAGCCAAATTTTCTTGACTGAAAAAACAACGTTTTTAAATTATTTCGATTAAATATGCATATTTTTTGCGCTACTACAAAACACAGTTTGCACAATAGTATTCAGTTATCTTTAATTCAGTACTCCAGTGCCATCGCACACGTCCAAGAGCAAAACATACACTGCTTAAATGTCGCAATATAAATATTATTGATTTTCTGTAAATTGCATAATATTTACGTGACATTTTAGTCATGTTTATGTACTAATGTAAAATATCGTATTTATCCATTTATATTATATCAAATAAAATATTATTTTTCTTATAAAAAAGATACACACTAAGCTTACAAACCAACGCTCTTCTGCTATGGTGATAAGCTGTTCAGTCCATAGCACAACCAATATTATTCTTGTTTTCATGATATCAAAATATCAAAGCTCCGTTTTTGTTGATATTAGTGCATCGTCTCATAAAAGTAAAGAAATTCTGAAACATCCCTTTATTTTGTTAGTTCTGAATATCATCAGGGTACAGCGCAGACTGCCAATTAATTATTTTAGCAGCGAGATGCGCTCCACAGCAAATTTCATGGAGCGTATACCGAGAATACAAAAAAATCCCTCGTAACGATATTATGAACAGAATCGGCGCGCGCAACAGGAAACGTGCCCGAGGAATATAAAATGGCGTTATATAACATTATACACATACGCGACCTCCTTACCGTCAGGCGGGTCACGTATCAATCATGTATCATGTCTCAAACATTTCATAAATATGCAATGTATTGCCATATAATTCAGAATAAAATTGATTGCATCTAATTGGGAAAATTAGCTTTTTTCGTCTACAAACTGGAGCATCGAATAGAAAGAGCGAAACCTGTGCTTTTTTTTATTGTAAACACTTGCCTAAAAGACCACACGAATAGAACATGTATCACGAACCAGTAACGTGCAGTTAGCACGTATATATATATATACTCTATATTATAAAGTATTTAATTGCATACGTAAAGCTATATTTTTACTAGTTTTTAATTATACGTGATTGTACCAGCACTTCGTATAACTTAATTAAAAGGTTTGCCTCTACAAAATATAGCCTTAAACAATCATATTTTTTAAAATTATTATTCAAATATTAGACAATGAACTTTCAACTTCGATAGTAACAGGTATTTTTGATGTAGAGTATTTATAAAAATATTAATGATTTTTTACTCTTTTAGCTTATTACTGTATAAAACACAACCCAATAAAAAAACATAGAAAAGACTCGATCGTTTCGTCAAACATACACGACCATAACAATTAAAATACAGATGCTATTATAATAGATACTACATCGTACATGAGATCGTATAATTAAATGTAAAATAAAGTAACGTTTGGAAACATAATCTTGTAATATATACAAAAGTTTACATTTCTAAACAAGTTTCAGTAGTTTCTGACTAGTATTGCTACAAAAATAATTGATGATGTTGTATATAAACAAAGGAGTTTTTATTTCCGAGAATCAATATGTTTATATTTCAAAGTGGTTTATTTAGCTTAGATTTTCCAATGAACTCCCATATTTGATTACGCTGGAATACTGGGAATCCCAAATATTTTATAGTATGTAGTTTTAATTAAACTAATGATTCAAAGTGAGCAATATGCAACATACTATTTATATTCAAACGCAGTTTGCGGTACATGTAAAAGTAATAATGTATGCTGTGATAAATATATCCTTTCGAATTCGCCGTAAGCCTGATCGGTTTTATCCAATCAATACGTGATATTAGTGTTGCCAGTGATATTCAATTATTTTATTCAAATTAAATTTATTACAATATATCTTCATATTTAATTATATATTAGGAATTTCGTATTGCAAGCACTTTTAGCTATAATTTGTGATGTTATATTTTAAATTTGTTGTTAGACTTGAGTTCCCGTGCTTTCCCAGTCTTGTTAAATGCGTAATGGCGTAAATTTAAGTGTGTATTGAAATCTAATTCTCAAATAATTGTAATTTTTAAAGTTTTTCTTAAAATTGACACACACAAATTACACGATGTTTAATATTGATATTTATCTCGACATTCCAGATTAATTCTTAATTTTAGTGTCTTTTTATCTCGTTTGCTTTATTTTATAATTTAAATATTTTATTAAAACGGAACTTAGATTGGGAACCAGTTTGAATTCGGCCGGATAAATTTTGTCACGACATTTCTCGCAAAATGGTTTATATTGGGCGTTGGCTAAATATTAATTTTTACGTTTTCGATTTGTGGAATTTGGGCACGTAGTTCAAGGAATAAGGTTTGTTTACGTTACTGAGAAATTAAATGCACACTCCGCCGTCGGACGTGAGTTTTGATATTTTTGAGCGTTATGTACAATAATAAATATCTCCCATATTGATTTGAAGATATAAATAAAACCACAGTATGCCTTATTTCAAAATTATATCATTCTTCTTCAGGTGCCTCTTGTCAGGAGAGTTTGGTGACTATCTTACCGAACATATATATCTGTTCATGGTTTTCTTAAGATAAATAGTGTAATGGGTCTCCTGGTCCTTCTCAATCGTAGTTTTATATTTGAAGGAAAGGTCTGCGAATAGTATTACTATACATACATACAATCTTGTCCTTACAAAGCTCTGGCATTTAGATCTGATATGCCTTCTGCAGCAGACTGCAGAAAAAATAACAGGAGCCCCCTACATCTTCAATTTACTTCCAAAATACATCCCTCCACAAGCATTACAATTCCACTACTCAATTACCGACCCTTCACGTATGCTCGGCACACAGAATGGCAACCATGCCCAAGCGAGAGGATGAGAAACGCGGATAGTATAAGATATATACGATATTTATCGATATATATATTGATAAATTATTTGTAACAGCCATGCTAAATTTGTGATTCTTTATTACGAAAGTAATTTTGTAATTGGTATTTTATATTTAAAAGATTAAATTACATAATTTACTTCTCAAAAAGACCGAGGTGGGATAATTTCTTATTTACCTTTGGGCACGAGTTCGAATCTGAATAATTTAATATATATATTTTTCATATTGTAAAAAAATAAAATTAATATTGAAAAAGGTAACCTGGAATAAAGGATAGGGATTACTAAGAAAAAACTTCATAAGATACAAACTATGTGTGCATTATATAATATTAAGCGTAGCCAATATTGCATCGAATGTCTTGCTTCCTGGCTATTTCCCCCGTGGGACATTTTACTCGTATTTAGTTTCAAGAATTCACTTCTTTGATTTGATGTGGTAATTAAGTGCTACATATTTCAAAGGATATTCAAATATAGCAGGAGGAGGCAAAATTTTAATCACTACAGACGACCTGTTTTTTTTTATTTTTTATTATAGGCAGCGGTCTACCAACATCGTATGCGTTAAGTGATCACAAGAAAAGTAGTAATTTGAAGCCAAAAATATGTTTAAATTAAAAATAAGCATAGATGATTTTAATACGAGAAAATAATGATTTCTTTAGTTTATGCGGGACGGGCACAAAGATGTGTACAGATAGACGAGCGAGTATGAATAGTTACGCGGTCGACGCTTTGGCCACCCCTGATATATAGCTTATGTAAATAATTATTTTAACTTAAATAATTTATAAAAAAAGAAGCGAATTCAATACGGATTTTTTTGATCAAGCATTCAGAAAGAAGCGAGCGGCTGAGGGAACATCGCCGATGGGAATGACATAGGAAGCCGGCGAGCGCACCGAGAGACCCGCTCCCACTGCCGGCGGCCTCTGTTCGACAATGATGTAATGGCGGCATATAAATTCAGTAAAGATCGCCGAGCTCGGTGTGAGAATATGTACATCCGGCCGCGGCTGTCGCGGGCAAGGCTGCGGTGCTGCCACAAACACGGAAAACTACCGGTGACTGCCTACTCCCATCGATTATCTGAAGAATAATTTAATACCTAGTTAGGCATTCCACTTTAAAATATCTTTGAATGCGACAATGCCCTGAACAGCCAAAAAAATATATTATTAATCATATATTATATATACACGGTATAAAAAAAAACCAATGAGGTTTACGTTGACAAGGCGCAGCGAATCACGGGTAAGCATAGTTGTGAGTGTTTTATGATATCACTAAAGAAATATCACAATCTTCAGAATCTATGCGCTGAAATATATTTTACATATTGAACTCTTTTTATTTGTACATTGAGTGTTAATTGAGAGTAACAAGTAATTATGTCAAAAAAGCATACATATAAATATAATTTAAAACTAAGACACATTCATCCATCAAAACGCACACAAAACAATCAGTACGATTTTTTTCAGTTTGAAGGTAATAGTGTTTATTTATTGGAATTATGTGAAGCAAATTCACTTGAGATGGTAATTAAAGATTGTTTGCAACAAATCAACAAGAATTAGGGAGGAAAGGTGGCAAAGCTGGTGAGTTTTTTGGCAACACTCGCCGGAGCTGGTCCGCGTCAGGGGCGGGCTCGGCGAGGACGTGTCGCCGGTTCCAATGCTGAAACACCGTTTGAAAGTAATTAGATACCGATCGGGTCTGGAGGCGCTCACCTGGATGTTAATGATGTTTAAAAATAAATAACTATCACTCATACGTGAACATAGGTAACAAAACGTGCCGTGAGAATAAACATGATTGCATTAAAAGAATAGTTGAACAAATCTTATATTGACATCTTCTTACTATGGTAAGTCTATGGTAGGCATTCTTCTCAAATACGCAGTAAGTATTTTTATGGTTAAACGCATGATACTACAGCTATCAAAAAAAATGCAAACTTGCAAAGCAAAAATAAATTATTCAATCTGCTATTTTTCTTTCCACTGTTGTTACCTTATTATTCCACTTATGTCTGGTTCTTCAGATTTATGACATCCCAGCGAGTCCGGTCCCTGTGAGACTACTGCATCATAGTCGCGATGAGGAGATAAGGCAGAAGAAAGGAGGCATTTGGTAGTTAGGCGGAGTAGGTTCCTGGTACGGAGACAAGTGCGGGCGAGTTCAATTACCTTGTAAGTCGGAAGGTCAGGCGTATTGATGGAATACAAATGTCGGGCAAATCACCAGTCGGTGGCACTGCTCGAGCCCGCAAGCTCGGGAAGGGAATTCATCTACATAATATACAAAATGCAATTGGCATGCAGTCCGCACAAGCTATAAAGCATTGCGTATCCTCAGATATTTTATTCGTTATCGTTTTTTTATACACATACAGTTGTTTCGGTGATTTTAATGCTTACGATATGCATGATCGATTTTTTTAAAGTGTTTGATTCATTTTCGCAAGTTCTGGATGATTAATCTCAACTTGTGGTGATTTGAGCCTTTTTATTAAATACTAAGTATATTGAATTTGCATGTGTTGATAAAAGTATTTTTTGACATCAATCACTATATGTTTTTTTACCCATTGGATATAAATAAATACTATAGCAAATTAACCAAATCGATAAATAACAGCCTATTTCTCATCTTTAGTCAACATTTTAAAATATATACCAAAGATCAAGCACATGGTTAGAAAACAAACAGAAAGTCTAAATTTTTATAAATTTTTATTTGCATGAATACGATAATAGTCTTCCACATATTTTTATGTACGGTACTTTTCAATAGTATAATAAATAAAATCAGTTTTATTCCTATTGATATAATTTGAACGAAAAAATACTTTCATTTTGTTTCTTTCCACCTTTCCATTTAATTAAATAATGCTTTTAAATGAATATGGATAGTTTGGAATTGCACATCCCATCTCTCTTAAAAAACTAAAATAAATTATAAATTTTTTGGTTCAAGTTTCAAGTATTTTGTAATGTAAAGCTTTTCCCACCTCACTTTCATTATAAATCTACAACGATAAAACCAATATACTTTGTTAAAAGTATACAAATGTTTATTTCCTTAAAATTACTTTTGAAAGATACAGGAAAAGCTCAAAATAAATATATATATATATATATATATATATATATATATATATATATATATATATATATATATATATATATATATGGTCGTAGGGTGCTATATTCAACACCGTCTTTAAATTGCACTATGAGCTTTGAAACACTTAAAAACTTAAATATTTCAATTTTCATCTCTGAACTCGTGGATGTTATAATATTCACAAATGCGCGCATTCATTCTTAATGTATCCTCATTTTACTAAAAGCTCTCATGAAAATTTTGTAACTTTTATCACAATTCAAGGAATATTAAAAATAGATTTACACCGTTTATTAATACTTTATATCTATTCACCTATCAGGTAAAAGCACAAAGCTTACGGAGGTAACATTTAATTGACTAGAAATGATTGAGGCTTGATTGAAATATATCAAACAACAACAGAAGCATTTATAGATAGGAATCCTGAAATAAATTTCGTTTGATCTTACTCGCACCCACACATATCTAGTTTTATCAAAAACATGTCATTGCGACAAAATTAATTAAAAAATTGGCTTCGTCTCATGGCACTCAGGATCCTCTGCAGCTCGCCGATGTAGCTGATGGCGCTCTTCAGGGTCTTGAGCTTGCTGAGCCTCTTGGCGGGGGCGCCGGGCGGGGCGGGGGGAGGAGGCACGGCGCGGCGCAGCCTCAGGAAGGCTCCGCTGACCGCCTGGACCCGCCGGCGCTCCCTGGCGTTGCGCCCCATCTTGGCCTTGCCGCCCCTGTCGCTGTCGTCCCCGCTGAGCCACCAGTCGGGGGGATCTTCAGCGCGCATTGTCTCCGCGTGAATGAGATCCGCTCGGGGGTTTTGCATTGCGATTCGATCGTATCTCGTTTCTGCGGCTCGCTCGGGGGGTCTGGGGGGTCTGGGGGGGCTGGAGGGGCCGCGCCTGGCCGCCTCGGACCGGGACATTGTCCTGGCTTCAATGGGACAATGCGGCTGCTGCGTCCTGGCATTGAGCGCGCGGAGACGCTCCGAGGCCGCGGCCCGCGCGCGCCCGCGGCTCGGATTCCCGGCCATCTGCGCCGCCGAAGACCCGCTGATATCTTTTTTCTCTTCAGGCGTCTTTTTGTCAATTTGCTCGGCATTTCATGACAATGACGTCTCGATTCCCAGTATCGTTTTACGGTCACAACATTTTTAACTGCACAATGAAGGATTGTTCCCAAAACACTCTTCGAACACGATCTTTCGCGATTGTACTGCACTTTTGGATGAAGAGCAAACGGTGACGCGAACTATGACCGACTAACTGCCTTTTGCTGTTAATTTTCTAACATTTTTTTCCGGAGCGTTTTACCTACAGAAGGCTCCTGAGGTGAGCCATCGTATTGGCCGCTAAATGGTTTATTATCCACACCCTCATATCGGTGGCTCGCCGTTACCATACAGAGAGCAAAGTCTACAATTTAACTTTTTTTTTCTAATTCAATCATTTATTAGAAAGAAAGAATCTGATATCTATAGCAATTTTAATAGTTATACCTAAATGTTTAAAGGATTTTTGCAATTTTTTAATTCAATCGTTTTGTACAAATATTAACATTGATGCCAGGTGAAAAGTATGTACTTACGAGTTTTGGGATATTGGGATTTATAATATTATCAAAAGATTCATATTTACATGGACATCATTAAAATGTTTCAATTCTATCAATTTAATATCTAAACTGAAAGCCCGTACTGGAACTGTTACTCAAAAAAGAAGAGCAAATACTGCAAAAAACAATACCAGATTAGGACCTTCGATTTAAAAAAATGTATGTTTTCACAACTCCAAAATAAATTCAGTTTTTCTTTTACAGTAAATACGGTTTAAGCATATATTTTCTACAAAACCATAATAGGACCTCTGATTTTTGTCGAAAAATATTTTTATTCCCCAAAAGGTTTGTTCCCCAAAAAAACTTTTCAATCTTGATCTTTCGCAATCTTTCTTTTTTGTACTGCACTTTTAGACGAAGACTAGTCGCAGAGTGTGCAGAGCAAACGGTGACGCGTCCCATGACCGACTAACTGCCTGTTGTTAGTTACAAAAATAAATATTTTATTGTCACTCGGAGATGCCAAAAAAATAGTAGTTAAATACTTTTTACTTTTTAATGATTTTTGAAATTATTTTAGTTGACTTCCGCACAGTACTGCGAGTATCGAGGCAAGCTGATATAGATCCACCCGCATAAACTGAACACATTTTAGTCCAAACCCGGTACCCGCTCGCGAGTAGGTACCTCCGTCAAGGTGCGCGAACAACACAAGCCGCCATGAGTGGATCCTCGCTCTATCCCTTTAATATACTCATGAGTTTATTACGAAGATCATATTTATATTCATTACCACATCAACGATATTCGAAAACTCCAATGTTTCGGTCCATCTTCAGGTTACAAATCCGTGATTACGGTCTCAGCAGAATATGGGCATCGATACGCTGGACTACGAAAGCCTGAAGCAGCTCAACAACCAAGAATCCAAATCAACTCATAACAACGGCTACCAAAACCTGCGGACATACATATATATATTAAGAGTAAGCGGAAGAGTCAATTCAAATTGAAGACACTGGCTTTTGGAGGCAGTTTACAGAGGTAGTATAGTTAATAACCATGCAATCATTAATTTCTGTCATTAAATTGGTGAATGTAAAAAGTAAAAGCAATATTCTCAAATACTCTTATTTTTATCTTTCATATTTTTACCGTGTTCTTGGACGGACAAGGTATTTAGTATATATATCTTGCTTATTATAAACAATAACCTGATGAATCGACGTTCTTTTCGATATATATATTTTTTTAAGCGGAGCTCTCTTTCGTGTTGTTTATACTGTAAACGCAAAAAAAAACAATAATTTACGATATAAATTCATATCCCAGCAAGGTTTTTGTTGCGTATGACGGACAGGCCATGTTTCTGTTGGCTCAGTTAGTTCATCCTGCGAGTCCATCCGCACACCCCATATATGTAAACACCTGGTTGCTTGTGATTTATAGAGTTGCGCACCTCCTGCCCACGGGGATGGATCCCCTAATTATATACCCATTTAATAGAACGCCAACGAGTCGATAAAAGATTATCTGATATTGCAGATGTACGTAAGCATGTCGGTTAACATTTTTTTTTATTGAAAAAAATATCCCTGTTAATAATCCCGAATAATGTTATTTTACTATTATGAAAATTTGATACACTCACGGCATTATTTTTTAGATAAACTATATATAATTAAAAAGATCTAGTAAATAGAATTAAAATAATAATATTTATATTTATACACGCCATCTTTGTTTTAATAGCCTAAGCTCTGTATATTTATTTAATAAAACAATTAAAATGTAAAATATCATCAAAAATAATATTACTATCTATATTTATACTTCTAAAAATAATATGCGAATATTCAAGTACAAAAAATAACGGTATTTATGTAATATTTCATACAGTTTTTCGAATTCAACAAACCTCATTTGATATTACACTGCCATCTGTTGTCGTTTAAATATATATAACAATGGTAAAACAGAAATCTTTACTCAGGCCATGCAATCGTACGGTTGGTAGCCCTCGAGCAATGATACTTTTATGTCCTTGAGTTACCTAACCTGGGTGCGCCATGCTTAAAAATCAACTGTCACTTTGGATCTCATAAATAGAAATAAACACTAACAATTCCGGCCTTCTTATAATTTGATTTCGACTTCGCATGATAAATTAATATGCGGACTGCCATAAAGGAGCTTCTTGACGCATTGGGGTAGTTATTATTCTTAAACATAACTCATCATAATATATATTATTTTAATAAATATTTCGTATTGTTATTTCTGCACTATTATATTAGCCAGTTTCATCGTAATCGCGGATAGCACTTATCGTTATATTTAGGGGAATAATGTGTCATTTTATGTTTTTTATTGAATGCTTATTTTGTGTTTCAGGAGTGATATCTCGCCAGATGTTATATTAGAGCACATCCAAAACAATGTTAATCATGGTAATACCGTATATTCATCCAAGAAAACGTACGAGCACGTCCTTAAGCTCTCTCACAGAACAGAAAACCCAGATGCTTTCATTAGGACCTACGAAGAAATGAAAACAAGAAAGTATGTATTTCAATAATCGTTGTTACATTATATAAAACTTTGCCGTTTTAGCTGAATGTATTATTTTAATAATTTCTTCTTATACACGTAAAAAGATAATGTATGAACGGGTTCATTTTTTAAATTTTATAATTTTTTTTATAAACATAATACAAAATAAGTTTTTTTTATATAAATACAAGACAGATGAGATATCTTGAAAATTGTCATTAATATTAAAACCAAGCTTGAGCGATGTTTTGGTGTTTAATTTGAAATGTGTTTTATTTCAGTGTCGATTCTCTAGGGCCATTAGTGTCGCTGTTGTATCATATTATGGCAGAAGATAGGAAGTCACGGAGTCCCAAAATCAAGCCGAAAACTGCCCCAAAGCCTATCTTGAATGATAACAGATTGATGTTTACCAAAGATGACCTTCCGCATGTAAGTAAATTCATTTTTATGAATTCATAATGTATTGTTACTGTGCTTAAAGATCTTTGGAGCTATCGTCAAATGGACGTATACAGTTGAAGATAATGAACACTTTCTTAGATCTTAGCTAGGCAGCAGCTAGTGGAAATTGGAGTAGGTTGCTGGAACGAATTAGCAAGTTTTGTCATGTAGTAACTTAATTGTTTCACAACAATATGTTGATTTTGTTACAGTTGCTATGAACTTTGTATTATTAAAAGATAATTGTCAAATGTCAAGATCTGGCCATTGAACATCAAATAACTTAACCTAACAAACCAATTTTTTTAATGATATTTACTTCCATACGTGTTTTCAGATAAGGAATAAGATCCAGAAAGCAGTAGACGAGGTTAAGAAGGCTGGCCGTAATAATAATGAGGAAAGTCCGTGGGGGCGTGGTGGGACTCATGGGGGCCCTGGTCTGCCACCTTGGCTGAATCAGCGCAGTGCCCTATCCTGGGACTTTCCCACTGAGAACTTTCACGTCTCTTCTAGTGGTATACTTAATACAAAATCTCTTTAAATTACTAATCATTTAAAATTATTCATCCGTTGATAAAACTAAAAATTTATAATACTAATTTTAATATTAGCTGGTAAAAAATTCTTGTAATTTATTGATGATTTGTAATTTCTTGATTATATAAACATTTAACAATCAAATTTTATAATATATAATCAACATATGAAGGTCACTAAATAAATTCTTTATTGTAGCCAATATACCCAAAGAATCTCAAGAGACAATACTCATAGATGATCTGCTGTACTGTTTGGAAGGGATCCCTGGCAAGTACATAGTCCCCACGCCCCTCGTGGAGCCGTATGGCCCTCGTTACTTTTCAGTCTGCGAGGACATAGATGAAGCTCTCCGCCACATTGTCCACCAGCTCTTGCCTCTGGCTTCTCATTACTCTATTGTAAGGAGATTTATAGAAAACAGTACCTTGGGATCTGGGAAGGTTATCCATGCTTTGGTCAATGCTATGGAAATATTTCTCAAAGATTATTATGTAAGTTCACTCATTTTATTATTTTTAAATATAATTTTAATTTTAATTTAGATTATTTTCCTCGCTTTTAATGATACTCATTTATTTAAAACACTTATTTATTTTAATTTTGATGAATAGAATATCTCCAAAAATTTTGAAGTTTCATGATTACAAAAGTTTCATTGGTAATTTAGAAGTTATACAATGTAATTTATAATATAAAAGGTAAACTATTACTTCTATATAAAATCATTAATTTGGTATTACAGGTACTCGTTGCACAGCTGGAGACTGAAAATTTAGCAGGAACATTGAATCTTCAAAAGCTATGGTATTTTTTGAGACCTATCATGCACACTATGGAAATTTTGGCTAATATTTCATCCATGATTGGAAAGGTTTGTCTTTATATTACATCATTGCTAAATTTGAAATACTATTTTTCATTAGTGAACTTGAACTCAGTAAGGCTTTATATTTTTTTATAATTTAGAATATTTTTGTATTTTTTTTATTCAGAGTGAAGCGCGAAGTGGTGCTGTACTCAGTTTGCTCCACGAACAAACAAATACTCTGTTGGGAGATACAAAGGCCCAGGATGTGTGTTTGTTTCTTACTCAAAAAGCGAGTCAGCCATACATGCAGATATTACATCAATGGATTTATAGAGGGACTATCGATGATCCTTTCCAGGTATTATTATTAATATATTTTACAAATTCAGCTGTAGATTAGATAAAATTGTTAAATTGGTTTCTGGGGGGCAAATATAGTTTTACCATTATTATGAGTACTTGCTACTTTCTGTTTTCTGCATGACAACATAAACTGAGTGAGTGCAGTGAACATAAACTAAGATGTTGTTTTGTGCACTTATGCAAGAGTAGGTATAAAGAGAATAAAGCTTTGTCCCTATAGTCATCTCTGATCGAACTTAGCCAAAGGTAAATTGGCATAATAAAAACCTTTAAATTCAATAAAATTTCTGAAATTCATCCATCATGTGTGTATCAAGTTTTATTCTACCATTTAAATCTTCAATTACTAGTCTTATTTCAGATTATAATTATTTAATATTTAATTTTTAGGAGTTTTTGGTTGAAGATAATGAAGTAATTAAAAAGGAAGATTTACCGTTAGATTACTCTGCAGATTATTGGGAAAAGAGGTACACGATTCAAAGAGACCGCACTCCCAAATTTCTAAGCAGATTGGCAGATATAATACTTAGAACGGGAAAGTACCTCAATGTCATCAGTCAATGCGGTATGATAGTTGGGTTGTTCTTTTTGTGAATTCAATATCACTTATCACATTAAAATTACTATTTATTATGTTGGTGTATTTTAAATAAATAGGTAAAAGCATTACGTCAGCTGATGCCGAAGAAATCAAATATACTCTGCGAGAGCAGCAGTACGTTACTTCCATCCAGAGGGCATACTCGTTTGCCAGCAAGTCCCTGCTGGAGTTGCTCATGAAGGAGTATGACCTCATGGGAAGACTAAAGTCGGTGAAGCACTACTTCCTGATGGACCAAGGAGACTTTATTGTGCAGTTCATGGATGCAAGTGAGCAGGAGTTAGCCAAAAACATCGATGATATTATTCCAACTAGACTAGAATCACTTCTCGGGTTATGTTTGAGGTAAAAAATAATACATTTTTTATTATAATAGGAATAAAATTTAAAAAATAATCAAAATTTTTAATATATTTGTCGTTTTTACTCAATATGAGGCTATTGAAAAAAATTGGATTCATTGTCAGCAAATTCTTTCAATTTTAAAAAATAATTTTACTATAGTAATATTTTATTTTATTCAAATGATTTTCTTCAAACTTAATTTAATTATTTTCAGATTGTCTGCAGCCAACCATGATCCTTATAATGAAGACATGCGAACTGAATTACTGCCTTATGATCTACAATTTCAAATGTCAAAGATACTTTCTATTGAAACTCAAGAAGAGAAGGGTACATACATTTCATTTAAATATTTTTTTTAGATTATAAATGTTATGAGAATAAATTAAGCATCAGTTGCTTTTCATTGTGTCATTGTAGATTACCGTCTTCATAAAGACGATAAGTTGCCGTTGACGGGCTGGGAATCCTTCTCCTTTGGTGTGGATGTAAAATGGCCAGTATCTCTGATTTTGAACCGCAAGGCTGTGGCGTGCTATCAAATGATCTTCAGGCATCTCTTCTACTGCAAGCACGTGGAGAGGATGCTCTGCAGGTAATGTATATTTATTCTATCATATTGACATTTTATTAAAATGCAAGCAAAAATCATCATCTTCAACGCTAAAACCCCCATTGGCCTAATTTATTTAAGCACTTTCTTGTAGCAAAAATAAGTAGCACGATTATGTTGAAATCAAAAGACTTGCATAAAGCTTTGACCTTTTTGTGTGCAGAGTGTGGCTGTGCAACAAAGTGGCCAAGCGCTTCAGCGATGCGCGGTTGTACCGCGCTGCATTTGCTCTACGCCAGAGGATGCTGAGCTGTCTGCAGAACCTTCAGTACTACATGTGTGTGGAGGTTATCGAGCCCAACTGGTGTGCCTTCATCGCCAACCTAAATAAGGTAGGATGCTACACCGCTAGTCCACTAGAACTCTTATAAATATACTTTTTTTTTACAAAATACAAAACTGAGCTAATTTGAAAAATAGGTTCTTAAAATTATGAAAGCCATCTATACTGATAATTTTATCAACTAGTAATTTTACACAAAAATGTACAGCAGCTTAGAAGCTGCGTGTTAAATGATTAACAACAATTGTATAAAGCCAATATTTTTAATGTAGCTAGCATGCAGCACTTCCAGATTAATACATTCTTATTTGATACTAGTAATGTAGCCCGTCACAAAATGACGTATTTGATGAACGATGCGTCTTTTGTTTTTTTTGTAAAA
Organism: Atopsyche davidsoni; assembly: GCA_022113835.1. NCBI lineage: Eukaryota > Metazoa > Arthropoda > Insecta > Trichoptera > Hydrobiosidae > Atopsyche > Atopsyche davidsoni. The sequence continues at coordinate 5,839,682 of JAILWY010000001.1, forward strand.
GTTCTAAATTTGAAATTCTCGCGGTGAACGACATCTCGCGGCGAAGAAGTGAATCATATAATTCGTACATATTGAAATTCGCTAAAGCATATTTTAAAGTTTATGAATGAAAATATTATCCTATCGTCTTGAAATTCGGCAAATAGCTGCGGAAAAATTTACTTAACTTATGTGCAAAAAATCAGCGTTGTATCTTTTAAGATATTCTATACAGAACGGAAAAACGAAACATACATACAAACATACACACAATGGCTATTATTATAGTAGATTAGTATCTTTGATGAGTGCTAGAGTTTTAAAAGTTTTGGTAATTTGTGCGACAGGAAAACATGCAGTTTGATTTTTTCCTTCGTAACATACTAACATTGTAATATATCAGTCATATTGGAATGAAATAATAAAATCACTGAATAGATAATATACTGGAGCTTATCATTTAGTTTAATTTTGATTGAATTTAGTGAAATGTAAAACAGACAGGAAGTAAAAATTTATTCTTCCTCTCCCAATAATTAAAACACATTTTAATTTATATTAAATCATACTTTTTTTATTGTTGTATTTAAAATATATGTATATTAAAAAAATATTATTAATCGTATAAAAATCTCATAAATATTTATAAACTATGTTACATTACTTATCATTTATAGTGCTTAGAATCTGACCAAACATTTTTTCCATTCTCTTTTCATGGTTTGCCAGTAGTTCTTTAATCTTCTTTAATTCGCTGCCTTCACCCTCTTCTCTTTCTAAGATCAATAATTTTGCAGCTTTGACAATTTTTCGATCCATTTCCATTTCATTACATGATCGTAGACAACACAATGCCATTTCGGGATCATCTGCATCTTGTTGTTTCTTCTTCATGCGATTTGTGGTGAATATGACTACTTTCGAAGCTTGGTTGGGCTTCACACCGATCTGAGCCATTGGCAGAAAATTAGGAAACAGGCAAATGCGCCTCGCAAGCGGCTTTATGCAGATCAGTCTCGGTTTGATGCAAGTCTTGCCTGGTAACCAGCAACAAGCATTCTGCATGCTCGAAACAGCATTCTTGTAAGGATTTAAGTCTCCCAGGAGGACGCTCTCAAAGTAAGAGATCAATTGAATTCGAGACACGTGTCCCACTAATTCTGCATTAGCCTTGATCGCTTGCGTATCACTCACAGCTAATCCATTAAGCAAATTAAAAAGCACAATCGGAATCATGAACACAAAAATCACAAAAATAATGTGACTCGTTATTGGAAAGGCTTCAAAATTTATTGAACCAGCATCCAACTCTCCGGTTAACATGACTATTGTTTTGAAGAGAGATATGCCTGGGTCGAGGAAAAAATCCGTTTCTTCTTCATCCTCTGACCCGTCAGGTTTATTCGGGTTGAATTCCTTTGACTCATCAATAGGTTTATCTTTTGGCTCCTGAACTCTGAATAATGTATAAAAACTGAACGAAAATGCAATTATTAAGATGCAGTACCAGAGAAGGAACTTGAAAAAGTTCCACGACACCGTCTTCAGCATGACGATGTTGGTAGAGAGACTAGGGAATTGCCCAATTAGCAACACTAACTCGGCGGAGGACAGTAAAATAGCAATGGCTGAGAGTTGCTGCTTAATATGTTCATTTGAAGAAATATTGAACATTATGATGGCCGTCACAACAATCAAGCAGAGCTCTAGCCAATTTTCAATACTTCTCAAGTATATTCTTGGTGAAACAACCACTTGCAAAATTTCTCTTACTATAAGCATGAGTAAGCCTATTATAGTTAAAACTCTCGTAATCTGAGCGACCACTACCACTAGATCGGTTTTTTCTTCAGGACCTCCGTATCCAAGTAATATGTAAAGAATGAGAGACAACCAGAAGAGAGTGTAGAATGTAATGTTTGCGTAGAATAAGCAACTAATTCGCTGCCATTTTAAAAACAAAAAACTTGTTATTACGGGATGCTTTAGGAGAGGTTTTAATTCGGAGCTTTGCGTCATGTAGAGAAGAGCGTCCGTTTCCGGTGCTAAAAATTGATCATTAGAACTGATTGTGACGTTAGAATCGTCCATGAGAGGGACGCTGCATGCCTCGCTGTCCGATGCGTTTGTTGGTGGAACCAAAAAGCTGTAATTGAATTGTATTTCGTAATTCTCGTCGTTCGGGCGTTCGCTGTTGGTCGTTAAGCACTCGTCCAGGAAGGTTTCTAGAGTCCTGGCGGACATGTCCGACAGCGGCGGCTCGTTAAACCTATTCCTGAGTCCTATGCAAGCGCCCTTCCTGAGCAATGCCAGCACTGTCTCCTGGTTGCCTCCCCTGGTAGCGTAATGAAGCGCAGTGTTGTCTTTCACGTCGAGGTAGTTTACATCCGTGTTTACCTTGCCGTTACTGAGTAGCTTGTTAAGGCACTCGTCATAATTGCTGTTAGGATCTCCCAAATCCTTCTTGTCTTCCTTGATGACTATCTGCACTAGAGACTCTCCGTTTATCGGATCGAAGGAGGTGGCCTCGATTCCTAACAACAATGTGAGAATTTTGTGGTATCCTCTGGAGCAAGCCAGGGCGACTGGCCTCATACTGTTTCCGGGGGCTGTCAAGTTTGGATCGGCTCCGTTTTCTAGCAACACAGAAGCTACCTTGTCCAGTCCACTGTTGCAAGCGAACTGCAAAAGAGTGTGCAGGCCGTTGTTTTCTGATAAAACTTTAGTCAGGTCGTCTTTCTTTTTTATTTGATTGAAAATAGCGATAAATTTATCTTCTTCTCGGCCGCTAACCAAGGAAAACAATTTGTGCACGTCCACTGCCTCTTTGTGGTCGTCTTTCGAAGGCAATCGTTCCAAGAGGTAGGGAAAAGAGCTTTCGATAATCATTCTGGCAGTTTTTTGTCGTCTATCCTTGTACGAATCTAGATCGAGCGAGTTCGTGGAATATTCTATTATCAGCTGCACTGTGCTCTCCAAGCCCTGCTTCGCCGCCGAGTAGATTGGAGTCGCTCGCTTCAGGTCTGGAATGTTAACGTCGCAACCCGCCTTGAGGAGCAGCTCCACAATCTGGTCATACTTTTTGATGGTTTCTTCCCTGTCTTCATCGACATCCTCGACATGCTTTATGGCCAGATGTATCGCAGTGTTTCCCTTACTGAGGAGATTGATTTGCATATTAGGTTCTTCCAGTAAAGCTTTAATGGTGTCAACGTCTCCGGTCTCGACCGCGAAGTGAATGGGCGCCTTGACGTGGGTGTCGTTGACTTTGTTGACGTCGGCATTGCGCTCCAGGAGCTGGCGGACGTACTGCGCGTAGCCCGGGTCAGAGCAGGCGAGGTCAAGGCAGGTCTTGTAGTCGGGGTAGTCGTAGCAGTGGTCCACGTCGACGGCCTCGTTATTGAGGATGCGACGGAAGGCTCGCAGGTCCTTCTGGCGCAGAGCGTTGAGCAGCTGCGTCTGGGGGTCGGGGGCGAACAGGGAGCTGCCGCGGCTGAGGTGCCCCTTCATCTCGTACTCGCCTTTCGCCATGGTGGCTCGGCTCTATTGAAACATCTGAAAACGGAGAAAAAATCACGTATGTAGATACACAGAAAGATTTTAAGTACGATGTAAATTAAAATTTCAAAAATGAAAGGATAAACATGGCTACTAAAACAAGAGGGGAAACATGCACGCTAATATTTCTTCAGAATTGGTTCATTCATTAAATTATAAAAAAAAGTGATGTGTTTTCAAATTAGGTTTTATCGGTGAATATCTTTGCTAAACACAAGGTCCGTTTTATAGTAAATAGTAGTTATTATCGTTTCTAATTTTTCATGTTAAGATTTTGGTTTAGGCTATTTAACGTGTGTTTTTTTTTTTTTTTATTGCTTTATTATAGAATGCTTGCAATCAATAACAACACACGGTGACGTAAAAATAACATTATTGTATCACTTTCTACCGTTAATTAATACCGAGGCTTCTTCGCTTCAAAATTCAAGAAAGAAGGACAGAATCATAATTAAAAATATTAATAATGTTTGACAGCAGCCGGCACGGCGCGTCCTCTCGTTAATTGCCGGTTAATGGTAAATGTCAGTGAAAATTAATAATTCAATACATGTGAAGTAACACATGTAGGCAGTCGTTTATAAAAAAATAACACCGCACTAATCACAATAATGTGACCCTAAACATTTTGTAAGACCTTAGAATTAACATAACATCGCTGCTGATTAACTGTTCGAAAATTTTTTTTTTTTATGTTGTACGTGACTTGACAGAAGTGCTTAATCTTTACATTCTAAAGAAATGAAGGTGTTCAAAGGATTAATAATTTCTCATCGCCTGCCAGAGAATCATTATTATTACTATAAAAAAAATTAAATAAACGACTATCAACATAAATTATACTTTTTGTTATTATTATGACTATGAACTTCCGTAAAATAGAGAGTACAGGCAATTTTCGGCTTTGAATCTACCGGCGATTTTTTCAATGTGCCTATCCGCTTTCTTTGATTTCACATAAAACCTAACTGAACCAAGAAGGAGTACTGTTGAATTATCTCTGGCAATTGCGGAACAAATGCGAATAGCTAATATCTGAATGCATTACCACACATTATCATCGCCATCATTCCGATTATACATAAAACAATGCGTGTACACCCGAGTATAGTGAGTTCAGTTGAATTTTCAAAAGTCTTATTCATTTTGTATGTTTACTAACTAACTACATACTGTCCTTCCGGAAAATATTACCCGATTCGTAATACTTGTTTTATGTATAATAAATGAATTATTATAATATTGTATATTTTTAAATTATATCAATAATAATAAATAGGTAAGGTTTTGCGCTGGCTTCACCCTGCCTGCAATACCGGACGCTTCTAATTGGTTTTCTCTCCGGCGGCCAGCTTCTCCTGCAGCCACCGGAAGTTACCAATCTCACTGTGAGGTTCTCGCGTTCTGGACACGCCGACGATCCCAATGCCAATCGCTTGTTTAACATACTCCGTGTATGTCTGTTCACTTTCGCTAAGTCTAAGTCTGTGTAAGCAGCTTAATAAAATAAACTAGCCGGTCGCTTTTGTAATTTTTTTCAGTAGTATTTTTGATTGAAAGTATATTTTTTATATCAAATTTATTCTTTAGAGGTTTTCAAGACAGACTGTTTTCTTTCTTTTGTCATGTTAACACAGGAAACCCAACGGAAACTAATCGTAAATCAAGTATTGGCAACCTCATTTTACCACTTAAAAATTCATGAATGATGTGCTTACGTTTAGAAAATATATTAACCTCTTTGAAAATCATACGTTTTCTTTTTCGAAGACCATAAAATAGTCATAATTATAATATTGCATTTAAGTTAATCCCATACACAGGCGCGCGTGTGTGTATATAATTTACTAGCTGCGAATGATCACTATTGGCATCCGATTAATCTAACCACTTTGGTATTTATTACCGAATATCGTGGACAGCATTATCTCTGACCTTAGACCTTCAACAATTAAAACTTCAATTCTTCATGCATGTAATATAATTATTAACCGTAACCATCGATTGACCGTAACTTGAGATTAACACGAATTAATTTCATAGTACTAAGTAATAGTGCTCACCTTAACATCACTTTTTTAACGTTCAGATTTACAAAACTGAAGTGATTGATTGGCCGATTTGGTCGTGTTATTCAAGACTTATGCTTGTTACATGCTTTGAATTGATGTTCACTTTTTATAATGTTATATTTTGGCTTCAGTCATCATTAAATCATTGACGTTAGCATAAAAAAAATGCAAACTGAAGCTTGTGGGTAAATTATTATTTTGAGAAATGATTTCATTTCGTCATTTTCATATTTATTGCTTGTTTTTTTTTTATATCTTGCCTACAACCAATCAAAATTAATGCGTTTTTTATGAAAATACAATTTGTCTAAAACCTTTTAACTTGATTAAATTTCAAGTATAGTTGATGAAATTCTTGAGAGATTAGTTTATTCTTTATTGATCACTGACCGTAAAAGAAAAATATGTAAAAAAAATATATGTTAAAACGCTTAGAGATAAATGGTGTAATTATTTGACTCTTGTGCTAGGAAAATCGTTTCAAAGGTCTAATATTGAATACGAAGCTAAAAATCACGAAACATTTACGACTTTTTGACGAACTTTAACCCCCCTAAATCTCTAGTCGGAGGAACTTTACTAGCCTCATTATGCGCAAATCTGCCTCAGAATGAGAAGTAGAATTGTTTACTTTAATATTAAAAATAAACATTTTTCCAATGAGATTTTTTCCATTCCAGTTTTACTGTCCAAGGTAGTTGATAGTTACTGTTACGTAACAACAGTTTATTTTAAACATTAATTACTATTACATGCACTGGTGCGCAATGCAAACTGGTACAACGGACCGGGCGAAATAACCTCGTGTAAAGGTAGCCTCGCTTCCACATACGAAGTGCACATCCACAGCGTGCACCCTTCTAGAAGTTTCGAGAAGTAATTTAATTTAATTTAATTAATCATAGTATTCTGATGCAATACAAGTTGCGTTCTGGATCGTTGCAATAGACGCGAAACGAATACTCGCTACACACACTTTCGATATTCGTAAACACGTTCATGCCATAGAAATCCATGCATTGCATCACGCGGTGATCTATCCGTGCCTTCTCTCAGGGGATCCAACATTTTGTGTTCCCTGCGATCACATTATCTTTACATGAATATTTTGAAAATACGTATACAATTGTAAGTTTTCGTTGTGGCCTGTTTATTTTCATTGTTGTTAACATATCTTCACACATCTCTATTGTTCTAAAATATGCGTACATAAAGCAAATACCCCGAAGGTATAAATGCTATTGTATAAAGTTTAACATTTAAATATTTCAAGACTCTTGTTATAGTCTTACTCGTGGACTTTACAGGTAATCACATTTTATTGCATCGATTTTCTCATTGCTAAACTCGCATGTGTTGTTATGCAAAAGGCGCATTTCAAAAGCATATCCATAAGGCACTAAACTTTTTCCACTCGAAGCTTTCGAGCGTATTGAATTGATAACGCTTAAAATACAACGCGAATAAATATGGCGGTTCTTACGCACGCTAGCAACCACTCCACTCCACTCCACTCCACTCTATTCCACTCCACTCGACTGCCTGGAGCGTCCTTTTATACTTGATCCTGGAGTAATTTACTTCACTCTGGCCCGGCGATCTCTTCGACAATAAACGATCTCTTCCCAATTATTTAATCACCCTGCCGATAAACGTTCCAATTAACTGGTTGTAAAGTTTAGTTTCCATTTTATCAGAGGCTCGAAGTGTCCTTATCTTTTTATCATACAGTTATTTCAACCGATTGTCGAAACAGTAAGTCACTTTCTCGCCATTGCTTAATATTGCACTATGTCCACCTCTACTGTATTTTTTCCCCCGGTTTGTTAACCTTTATTATACGAAGCTCTGTATATTTTTATTTTTGGAAAGTTTAATTTCCTGATTTATTTTATTAGATTCTTAAGTAAGATTATAACGATAAGCTAGATTTAGGTTCTAGCAATCTTCTGAGTACAGTACGAATAATGATACTATATTAATTTTTTAGTACTCTTATTACCAAATTTAAACTTTCTTTATCTACAAATAATCCAAATATTATTGTTATATAAATTTATGCATTCTTTTGAGTTGATTTTTAATAATGTTTTGACATGATTTAGTTGAATTCGTTTTGCTTTGTGTAATAAATTGAGTCAATACTTTGGTTCTCATATACTTTTTTTCTATATATTAAGATATATTGTTACTGCTTCGGTACTCTATGATTCTATTGTATCATATTAAATTTGTCACCATTGATTCAAAGTTTGTTACAAGTAACAGTAAAGCAACCCCCAATCATCATCCAGCCTATAATTATATTTGCCAGATGGTGAGTTTTTGTTCATTGTTATTCTTCATGTCGGTAATCTGACACACGTTTAAGGCTTGGGTATCGCAACTGTGAGGTTGGCATTAAAGAAGTGACTCGACGTGCATTCCTTCGGTTTATGCTTTCATTATACCCGAGACATCTCGGCTTACAATACAATGCGACATAACCTCACTAATCGATTGGTGTTGGCCACAAATACAGGCGTCGAATTTCATAAGAATTTGCAGCCTTATAAGGTGGTGTGACCCGCGAGGTGGATCTTCTCACCGAGTGGAACATCTTCTCAGTGTATGTACACACAAACAGTGCCAGGCCAAATTGTTTTGATACATACTAGGATGTATAATATCCTTATAATGTAAACGCTTGAAAATTTAAAAAAGATACTTATCCGTAAAAGTGATGAATAATAACATTTATTAATTTTACTTCATTGATAAAAAATCGCGATATATTAGTTACCTCAAATAGTGGAATTGTCTAGGTATTGAAATTTTTCTTTATTGCAATTTTTGAGTTAAATAATACATGTACTTTTTTACCAGCAAAAACATTAGTTTATAGGTAGTTACAAGTACTCAATATGGTTTATAACTGAAAGTATAGAAAACTTTAAGTGATTTTTGAATGATTTTTTTATCTGTAGGATAGTACGTAGTATGACGAAATTGTATTTAATGAGTAACATATCTCGTTTATATCTAGAATAATTAATGTTTAAGTACGAAAAATTACTCAAGCGTGCTTAATACGACTGTTCCCATTTCCTTACTTTCTAATTTTTCGTGTTATTCCTGCAGACCTAGTGCTATTTTGTAATTTAAATTTTTGGGAACTCACGCGCAAGTGATGTATATTTTCAGAATTTAACGCTGTGCTGGCAATAGCATTCTCAGAACAAACGCTGATACGCTGTTAATATAAAAAAAATGTTTTTTTATTTTGCTAAATTCTTATTATTCTTGGTTATTGCTTATGATAATTTAGTTTTCAATTTCAAACAAAAAATAATTACACCAAAAACGATAGTGAGAATATATTACAAATTAAAACCTCTGATACTGGTTTTCTGTTATTTCGCTATAAGCAACAAGACTAGCTCTAGCTCTTTGTCTTCGGTTGACATAAATATACAGTCCTTCTCCGTGAGAAGATTCCGATGTTCGGTCGGCTCTTCCCAATCAAAAGGTTAAATGGTTCCACTAACCTAACCCACGTGTGTTCATCAAATACTGCGGGAATCGCTATTTTGTCAATATTATTAAGCACATTCCAGAGTAAGGATTTTGGTTCGTAATTAAAGCAACAGTGACCATTATACAATATATTATATATGTATGCCGTAATCAGTTGTATATGGTTATAAGTAATTGGTTATAAGTTTTTGTGACCGCAATATGATTTATCAAAATTATAATGTTATTGTTATAAATTTACAAAGTAATAACTTTAATTCCTGCTAATACCTTTTTATTTCAATGGAATTTACGATTATTTTGTTTCATTTTCAAATGAAAGATTTAATATGAAGTTGCGGTCAACGCTTTGTCTGTTATGATTTCTTATAAAATCATTCAAAAAATTATCATTTAAATATTTGTCAATTTGTTGAATTTTTTATTTTTTACTTAGCGAAAATGAAATAATTTTTTTTTTCCGCGAGATCACTTATTGGATGGGTGTGTTGGTACTTTTTAAAGTCTTCATGCAGCCAACCGATCACGTTGTGCTTAAAACGTCTTATTTTAAATTTATAAAGTCTCAACCTTTCCCAAGAACGTAGTCGTTAAATATAACCAAAGGTCTCTTGTTATTGTTGTGATTTTTAAGATAGGGAAATTATAATTGTTTTGTAATCACTTTTGACATAGTCTTTTTTCAAACAGTTAACTTATTAAAATTGCCTTGTATCTTATAAAAATAATTGTTTGATTGGGATATTAATTAGCATTGGATAGCCATACCTTAAGGCAGTTTTCGGACTCTGTGAATATAATACTTGCTTTAAATAATTATCCTCTCTGATTAATAAGAAGGCATTTTTTTATGTTTTACTCGTACAACCGTGACGCCATCGTTAAAAATAACTGTTAATACACCTAGCAGATCGTCATTGATTACACTTGCTAATAAATTCTAAAACTAGCTTATTTGCGTTATTTTTATTCGTTTAGCAGCAAAGCTGTTGGTTATGAATTATAAAATAATGACATCACAGCAAAAATATTTATTAATCAATACGGAGTTGAAGAATTAACAAAACACCGCGGTATAAATTTACGACTGAAAATTTCATAATTAAGGAATTTAATATTCGTGTGCTGGGAGCTGGCTCGACTTCCACCACAGCCGAGACCAGAGCGGCGCAGATACCTCCTGTTCCTATTACTGGAATCGTTATTAATAATATTTACAATATATCAAATTCAATACCTCCAATCTGAACCAAATGGAGTTCAAGTAGCTCGTTAGTTATATTTACCGAAAATATCCATCATGCCAGGGGTGCTACTTGCCCCGAAAACCTATTGCACTGTCCCTGCTTTTTTTTTTCATTTATAAGAAGCAATCACTGCCGCCTTATATTTTTCAAAAAGCAAAAAATATATATCACAATCTACTGTTGTCGAATTGAAGTGAAAGGCGATGGCCGTAAAAGAGTACCCATGGTATCCACATTTAAATAAAATTAATTTGATTGTAAGAGGATATGAGGACAGGATCAAATGCCCTTGTTAACGCTTTGATTTTTTTTACTAATATTTATTTTTAATGACCGTTCTCGTTGCTGATTGAGCAGTCTACTGAAATGGCAACCCTCAGATCATTATGTGGAGTAAATATCGATTTTTAAAGTATTGAAACGCGACAGGTCAGATGTTACATTTCATCTCGGCCGTGCATTTGGAGCGAGCCCCAAACTAAATAGCGCGTTTCTAATGCCCACGATATTATAATGATCTGGTGAAGCGATATCGAGTCTAGAGCCCGTGTGTTTTTTCTCTCACCCACGGACACGGTCAGAATTATTACCCGTATTAACACTAATTTTGTATGGATACCGAGAGCTTCTAGCCAAAGGCCACACAAACTAGTCTCGCACATGACCGTCGATTGCAAATCATATTTACGACTGCTCTAAATACTCAAGCACGTAAACACCTCTACAATACCGAAGGAGTTTTTTTAAAAATATATATAAGCAGTTAGAATTAGATCAAATGAAGAATATGGCAATACTCGAAAGCTATCTCTGTCTAACGTTCTCGTAAAAATAGGTATCAACAATCGAAAGTCACTCTATTTACTGAAACAATGAATTCTATAAATGATCTGATTTATATTTAAAACGGAATTTTTGTAACAGTTTTTACCGACATATGAAATGCCACGATACCGAAACGGACATAAACCCAATTATATCAGTTTTTAATTTGCGCTTGACGGGAATCGATCTGGCAATCTCTCGGCCGAGAATCAACAAGTCAACCAAGCATTGAAATTAGTTTCCCTATAAAACTAACACAACTAATTTTATATTAGCCCAGTAACCTAAATATCAATATTTTATAAGTATCATTCGTGTTAGATTAATATCTATTTTTCTGAATAGTATCACAAGAATGGTAGCTTATTTTTATATAAGCCTTATTATAAAAGTACCGTTTAGCGTGTTTTAAAGTTGTTAAAATTATTCAGCACGTATTTTGAAAATTTTACATTATTAATTTGTTTGTAATTATCGTTAAACTTTACAAACTATTTTTATAATACTACATTTATTTTTAGTACTTTTATTTAAAAATAAAGTTTACCTGTTCTGGCCATAAGCTGGAATACCTAAAAATGTTTTTTTTTGCGAAATGCTGTCGGTTCAATATGTTCGTAAATCTGAAATGTAGATTAACAATACGTGAATGTTTTGTCTGCGTGTTCTCAGCGCTGCGGACCGTGACGTGTGCGAATGTATTAGGTTTCTCAGCCTACTCTGCTATATTCCGATATTCAATTACAGATAGAGTACTTGTGTTTTAACTGGACGCTTTCCAAAGATATAACTGACCGCAACCTCGTTTGCGTGACGCTTTTTTGCTGCAGTTTTCGCACCTACCTGGGCGCGGCGCCGAGCGCTGCACTTGCCTGCTCGCGGCTCGACAATCCGGCCCAATCAAATAATGTATTCAACGAATCGGATTAGCATGAGGATCGCACGTAGCCAGACACTGGAGCCGGCGACTTGCGGAGGAAACTGTGACGTCAGCTGACGTGATATCCTTATTTGGAAGGTTGGCTTCCTGCGTGGGACCTTCCTTCCTCGGGACGTCCCACGTAGAACCGAGCTGACTATGCAAAGAACCCGCGCTACTCGACCCGAGTCTCTGATGTATGCACCACACTGCGCGGCTCAGGTTATAGGTGAATCGTTGAAAGTGAATACTAGCTGCAATTAAGTTCATTGCACGTAATGAGATGTCGACTGTGAGGTTTTATTGATGACTGTCTATTGTAAATACGTACAAATCAAACTATCAACAGCTAAATCAGCTATAGTTTTGTTTTTTTTTTAAAAATAATTCTGTGCTTTAAAAAAGGCTATTGCCATGTTATTTTCCGATGCGTGTCACTTCAATACTTTTTGTTTTCGATTGGAATTAAATAGGCGTTAGTTAAATTATGTTAATTTTAAGATTAAACTATCAGAACGGGATCCGAACTGGAGAACTCACGGTCAAGAATCAACAGTCTGGCCACGGCGCTAACAACCTAAGCGAGCACTTGTTTGTAAAATGGTTCTTCAACAGTTGAAAAATCAAGGCTTGATATTTTTACATATATCTCAAGTAGTATTTAAAATTCGTTTTTAAATTCATCACATTAACGAATCGAATTAACCGTGAATTTTAACCGTGAATATCTGATTTATAATTATGAATATCAATGCTTAGATTTGATATAATTATCAAGTATATAATCTCTGACATTATTCGTTATAAAGCCTTTATAATTACCAAAATCAAATTACGTCGTAATGTCAATCATTAAATACGTTGATGTACTTTTAATGAAAATCTTTGCTTTAAGCAACAGCCAGTAAATTTATTGGTACTGTGGTGTATAAGTATGTATTATCTTGTATTTTTGTTACTACTTTGATAACGATCACATTGTTACCAATCATATTGTTACTTTTGAAATCTAAGGCCACAATACTGGGCATGTTTTAGTGAATGTAAAATTGAATGACGATTAAACGAGAATGACGAAATTAACAATTTTTTTAACTAATTCTTGATTTCTTTTTGCAAAACGAATAAAAATGGAGTTTAACAGTTATGCTTGGTGTGCTATCGCACCAATTATCCTCGCTAGGCTGACGAGCCGCTATTAATCACCAACGCTCACCGACTCCGCTCCACCTCACCACAGCTTGCCACCCAAATGAGAATAATATCGCTCATGGTAAAGCGACGCATTGCAAACCAATAGTTCGTCAACAATGAATACGTATATTGTACTGTAAAAACGGAAAACTCAAAAACAAGCCAGTCCGAAAAACAAATTTGTCTTTTCAAATTCAGCTTTGCACTAATACTAGGTCGCATACAAAGCTCAATAAAAAAAATGTTTATGCTTATTGACTTTAATTAAAGTATTTTTTTAAACTATGAAAGAGCTTTTTCATGTTAAAATATTTTTTTTTGTTTTCTGAAATATGCATGGTTATGAGTAACGAGTCGTTCCTTAGGCGGAGTGTCACTGTGGTTTTTTTTATCAAAACAATATCATTTGAAACCACAATAAAATAAGGATAATATGCTTTATTTTATGTTTGATTGTCTTAAGTTCATTGTTATGATTTTGGTGTTTTTTTTTATTAAGGTACTGAGGTTTTTTATTTTTTAGAAAAAATGACCAATCGGTTGAAATAAAAATTAAAATATGTAATATATAAAAATAATTCAGTGATTGAATACTTAGAGGTGATATTGGAAAATATAAATTATTTTAAGATAATTTGCAAGTGTAAGTAATGTGATATTTTGTAATGAAATGGCGAAGAAAACCTAGTACTATAAATGAATTTACACTGTCACAGGATAGTTTACATAAACTGGTATAAATCTAAAGGACCGTATGTCTATTTACGTATGTGATATTTTCTCAATAGCCTGACAAAACATCAATACTTGATGCAATAAAGTTCTACATTGATAACTCTAAAATCTGAATAGTGCTTGTCTTTTTGTCGTTTCTACCCCGAAGCAGCAATAAAATCCATCACAACTACGATTGTTGTGTATATTTACTTTTTGAGATATTTAGTTAGATTTAAATCTGCTGTGATATTTTCAGTCGGGCATTCAAATGTAAAGTATCCATTCAGTTTGACCCGGCTGTGATGCGATGCTTTAAAACGGCAGCCATATTTAAAAAAATAAAACGTGTCGGTCGTAACATCCACAGCAATAGCGGCTGTTTGGTACTGCTGTTGAGCTTCTGGACGGGTATGCTTCCGCCTAACCTTTCCTACCTCAAGACACCCAGAAGACCCAACTAATAATTTTAATCTTCTCCCAGAGGCACAAAAAGTCTTAATGGTGAATTACCAACACTTAAATACTTGTGTTGGTATCGACAATGACATTAGATGTCCTGACGACTTGATAATATAAAATAAACACACGGGCGTTTTATAATATTTTTTTAATTTATGAATCAGCTAAGCCCTCGTAGCAACAAATCGCGCCACCAATTTGCAGCTAGCCAATAGCGTCCTTTAATTTTGTTTGTTTTTTATGGTTTTGCCAAAAATATATGCTAGGTTCGTTCAATTCTTCATTTCAGTGTGAGGTTTATATAAATATGTTAAATAGTGAGTCATTGTCACATTATGTCAGTGTTTACTACAAATATGTTATCATGAGTTGTTTTTTTGTAATCAATTAACTACAAAACGGATGTTGATTAATATATTTAAAACAGTACGTACTAAACCATCGTTTATAATGACTCCATGCCGATTTTTTTTTTACTCGTGTAGTTAGGTACAATAATAAATTTTTGGTTTATTTATCGTTTTGGATACACTGCAGTTCTCTATAAAAGCTATATTAATACAACGATTGTAAATTAGTTGGATTGAAATATTGACTTACACATTGACTATAAATTATTATTTCTTATACGGCCAAATAACCGGATGATAAAGACATCCCGAGAAGTTCGTTAACATATCTATTTGCGATTTGGCGATTAAACAATTCAGGAATTACTCCTGCTGATAAAAAATTCTACTTCTGTTTCTAGCTACAGCTACAGCAGCTGAGTTTTTATTAAATGCATAGCTCACAACAAGCTACGTTTAATAGTTATTGAATTAAGAGGTTTTTATGCTTGTTTGAGCAGGTTTAGCTATTTAAAATAAATTGTTTCGACTCTAACGGATAATGTTAATAATAATCAGTTTTAGCCATTGTGAAAATACGAATCTAAGTTTTGCCGGTTGGCCTTTTCAGTAAGCACAATCGATTCAACCAAAAGGTTACAAGCGAGTAAGTACACAACCATCGGTTCTCTATTATAGATTCGATATCAAACCAGTCCACGGAGTGAATTGTATTTCTATAATTGTGATGCATTGCAAATGTACCTTGTTATTTTATCGCTATCATTCATTCAAAGAAACCTCCGCTGGTTACCCGCAGCTACGGAATCTTGTTCGGACACGAAAAACTAATTACTAATGTTTATAACCTGGACTCGCGTTATGCCCAGCGCTTGATGGAAATCGTGCTTGTCTTGCGAGTACGCGTAATTCGAATTACGCGATGTACTCTGCTCGCTCGCCTACATACCCTGAATCGCATATTAAACCTACACTTTGGATGACTTCTCGAATGCCACTATTTTATGTTGTCACACGTGAAGGGCGCCGAGAGCTTTAACAACGCCTTACATTCATATTTATCTACATCTCTTGTCTTTTTAGGTTTCTATATAAATTACATTATGTGAATGAGGCATCAAACCCGCACAATAACGTCTTCTCGAATGCCACCCCAAGGGCACGGAGGTGTCACACCGTGGTATACGCGTTTCTTTTCAATCTCCGAGTTAAGCCTATTTATAGACGTGATCAGATGATCGTTTTTCACATGTGTTTGAATCGCTTTTACAGCGTATAACGTAAACGAATTTGGTATTAAAATATGTTTATTATCTTCAAAGATCTACTTCATAAAGAGCATCTGGACTTTTTCGCATCTTCACCGGATATCCGTTATTATTGTTTGCAGTTTCTAATAATACTTTTTAAATACCGATCTTGTTTATATAATATGGACGATCAACTCGTAACCTTGCTAAGATTATAAAATACGGATTTGATTAGCTCCCCTTCGTTTAGTTTAACAGTTTAGATTATGTAATGTTCTTAGTGCGAGAAACTTGATATTTGCTGTTACAAATTTATTTTTGTTAATTAAACCTACGAGCGAGCATAAGCGCGCCTACCAGAGGTAAACACAGATAGGCTCCGCAGGTGGATATAAGGCTATCGGTTGGACCAATTAAATTAATTATATCTCAGATAGCATCCATTTGCCTTACTAGTTAAGTATACATCGTGTGTTTGGTGAATAAATGTAAGTCACCTGACGCTGGATGTAGCAAAAAAAAAGGTGCACGGTGCAGTTATTCGATATGAATGTGCAATTGCGTCATGAATTAATCGGTGGGTTGCAGTTTATTATAGGAGCTTAGATTGAATTTTTCAAATTCAATTATGTTTACACTGCAAAACTATGACTTGTTTTAATTAGTAATTTATATTTGTGCAAACGTGGTTACTTCTTTCAATTATTGGATTCCGTTATTTCAGTAAAATGATCCTCGACTTGAGTTAGCTTTGTTTTTTATTATCAAGTGAATATTTCTAGTTTTTGTCTGATGTTTTTATTTTTTTAAAGTACTGCGTCACCGTGCCAGGTTTTTCGGTGATAACATTTAGAATTACGTGAATCCTTGATTTTTATCAAGCTTGATTTTTTATCATGATTTTTTCGCTCGACCGTCTGAATGTCGAACAATGCTATTAATGTCCTTAAAAGCTTTGAATAACAAAACTACGAACACACACAACGGACAAGCCACAATGGCTACTCTCTGTTAATAGTTTACACATAAAATAACCATTATCTATTATACATCTGCTCTACTCTGAAATGTCTGTTTTGAAGTGTTCAGAATCAGAATCGTGGCATGTTCGTGTCTTGTTCTATATAAACTACACGATTCAACAGAGCCGATGTCGTCAGTCAGAAGTCGGGAGCTGACGATTAATAACCTTTTATCGTTTTAGACTAGAGAGAAGGCATTAGACGTCTGATTTTGTTTTCTCTGCTGACTTGCATTGCAACACCGCCCTGCAAGAGTGGCGCATTCCGCTCGTATTCGTTTGGAACTATTGTTATGTGGATCAAAAAAAGGCCGGCCTTAATCACGAAGTAATCCGCGAAACCATTATTTGTTCATTAATTTCGTGCCCAAAGTCAATAGGCTAGTTTCGAAACGCCCAGCGCGAGCGCCCGCCTCTCCGAGTAACGCAATCGGGAGCTCCAATCCGGTAGTTGGGATTTCGCGCACGCGAGCGGCCGCCGTGATTTTACTGCCTTTAACACGTGTCCTGCCAGTACGTGTGCTTTACGAAAAGCGATGCTGGAATTTTAAATTATTTTCCAATGCTTTACTCGAGTGCTCAGCCGGCCGAGTACGATTCGATCGCATGTCTGTTGAAAGGTTTTTTTTAACACGCTTATTGCCATAATATCTAGCCGCAAAATCTAGCTTTTTATTCATATTCTGTGGTGGCGTTTATCACCCCGCTGTTTCTCCAGCAGTCGTTCGTTTTGTCATGTCACTCTGCGATGCCTCAACTTTGTTTTTGCAAAACGAAATTTAGGTTCAATCGCAAGAGTAGGTATCCCCGATTTGAGACTCCCAGTGCGTAGTCACTCATTACCTTTCTGATTACTTTGCGACCTGGACGCGATAAGGGCTACGGGAGAGGTGCAGGCGAGCCTCGCGATCGTCCTCGCTGCCCTGCAGTGGCCGAGTTACACGAAAATGGAGGAAAAAACAGATACGCCTCGGCGCTTCAAGTGGTCCAGGCGGCACGTCATGCATGACGTCACCGCTTGCCCGACGAGCGCAATTAAACAATGCCGCCGTCCGCAAACATGCGCGGCTCCCGAGCCGAGAGTCCTCCTCGGGACTTCGGTCTCGGCTCCGCGCGTCCCTGGCGACCAGTTTAGCAGCTGTTCGTGTCTGGGATAAACTGTCTGTTTTTCGCTGGCGTCATCGCGGGTCATATTGTGTAGCGTCCTAGTCTTCGCGGTCCCGCTTGCAAATAATATTCAAGGGATAATAATTGGCATGCGTATTGATTCAATACCTACGTAGTCCAGAACATTGTTACCTGGTGATATCGGTAGTACCTTACAAATAAACACAACTGACAACATAGATAGGCAAGCACTCCGCTGGGAAAACTCGCATATCCTTGACTGCCCGCCCACAGACACCCCTCGTTTTTCTTTGATCCAAATGTTTTAAAATTTAAAAAACAAACACAGGTAGTATCGATTGAACGATAGAATCACTTCACTGTAGTTCACCCGCGCGACCTGCGGTGCAGGCGGACGGACACTCGCAACAATTGCCGATCAAAACCGGAGCAACTTCCGTCGTCCTCACCTATTTGACGAAAAGCCGTCTGGAAGATGCGGGCGGGGGGCGTCTCCGCGGCACTGCACTCGCACTGGCTGCGGCGGGACGCTCTGGGCGGCGCGGATGCTGCGCTGGCGCTGGTCTCCGACTCCCGGGGACTGGTCTGCTGCCCGGCGAGCGCAGAGAGCAACAAGTGGCGGCGGGGGCGGGGAGGGGGAGAGCGGGGGAGGGGAGGGGGGCACTTCCGGCCCACTGCCAGCTCAGCCCAGAGAGGGCACTCGCGGTGCCAATTGCCGCCGTTTGTTTTGAATTTTTTTGAACACACAATTTACTATATTTTTACGTATCTATAAATTTAAAAATTCCAAACGAAATGTAAGAAATAACTATTTTCATTAAAAGTGATTAAAAATTCTATTTTATTGGTTAACTGAGTGTTTAATTTTATGTGCAAAATATTTCAATAGTTAATTCTGTACTTCAGTTTATTTAATCCCTGCGATTTATTTGACGGCTAACTGATATGTGCGTCTTAGTATGATATAAAAAGCTGTCGTAATATAGAAATATTAATCTAAATTTGCTCTCGAATACGAAATAAAATCATGCATTTGTTTTTAAATTACTTTTTGCACATCCAACTATAAAAAAATAGTACTTGCATAAAATTCTGAGCAGTTTAAATCGAGAAAAAAGTTTTTTTTTCTCGATTAAACCTATTAGTTTAAGAATAATATTGAAATACCTGGATGAATTCGTATCTGACTTCAATATTTGTGCATCAGATGTAGGCGTAGGCGTTTCCATGAAATCTCGGTTCTCCTTTTAAGGCGAAAGCGACATTTCCACCCAAAGCGATTCGATCATTTTACTTGAAAAGACAAATGTATACAAAAAATACGTTTGAATATGTTAGTGCAGTATACTCGTTTTAAATTAAACTTAATTATGTGATACTTTGTGGGTTTATTTTTTGTAATAAATTTCAATTACGAACAGTTTGTTATTCTGTCAGTGGCGACTATTTAAATGGATTAATTCATTTTTAATTGCCGTAATTCGTTTAGCCCTCCCCCTAATTAGAGACCTCAGTGAAGTGTTCCTCTATATACCTCGTGAATTTGTGGCGATGGAAATCTTTGTAGTCTTACGGTTTATGAAATTATTTAATGTTCTGGGTTGAGTTGATTATCTAGGGTAAGGTAAAAAAAAATTATGTTATAATTTTGCAGTATATAATAGAGTAATATACATAACGAGTCAAATACAACCCTAATCGACTATAACCAAATGATTGGATAATAGTCATCATCAAAAAATTAAAATCGATCTTTTTCAGAGGATGTATTTCATCATATATTTACAAAAATACTAGCTGATCCGTTGTGAGTATTGTCAAAAGAAGTTTAAACATAAAATAATGAAATCAGAATAAAACGAGAATAAAAAATATAATTAAAAACCTTACCTAAAATAGGTTGTAATTATAAACCTTACCTTAAAAACCTTGTTTCTTTTGCATTTCTTAAAAGTGTTATTATTTTTAGATAACTGCTGACAAATTATGTTTTATTTTGTAATTAATTAAAATTAAACCTATGACCCTAAAGAGGCTTGGACAAATATTGTTAAGAAACTAAGAGATTGGAAATACAAATGAAATTTTGTGTGTGCTTCAGGTGACAAACGTGGACGAGGTGCTGGAGAAGCATAGTGACTTCCTGGAGGCCTGCCTGGAGGACTGCATGCTGACCAGCCCGCAGCTGCTCGCCACCGTTACCGAGCTGTGCTCCGTCTGCGTCCAGTTCTGCCAATTCTTCCAGGTAACCATTGTCGACACCCGCACATGCAGCAGTCTGTTATTAATGTAGACTCAACTGAAAGTTAAGACGGAATAAAAAACGTTTGTTAGTATTGTTAGAATACAATGGAAAGAAACTATTAAAATATTTATTTAAACTTTCAATTATCTTAAAATTGCCATAAAAATTAAGAAAAATTATTGTGCAAAAGAATTTTATTTTGTTTTTTATTATCCTAGAGATTTATTAATCACTAGAGTATGCTTATAATATTTTGACTGTAGTAACTTCATTTATATTTTGAATAAATCAAAACATTTAAGAAATCATAATCATATTTAGATTTCACTTAATAGAATACATTAGTAGTGGATCGTACATAGTTCAAGCAATGAGGGATGTGTTTTTTTTTTCTTAAAATTCAAATTAATGTATATAAAAATACATTTCTCAATTCAATGAACATTGCTTAAATATGTTTTCATTTTCACCCATATCTCTGACTTCAAAAGTTAGCATTCTCAAAGTTAGAATTCTCTGAAGCAATTTTTAAATTCATTTAATTTAACATTTATTGCAACAAAATTTTGATTGCCTCATTTTTTTATATTGCCTCATTTAAAACTGTGGAAAATATTCTAAACGAAGAGAAAATCTTGCTGCTCCACACCTTCGTCGCACAGGGGGCCTCGTATGTTTATTTATAGTTATATCTAATGTTCAAGATTTAATTGACTAATTTATAACACGCCATGATAAATGTTTGATTTATTTGTATTCCTTTAATTTTAAATCCGAAATGCGGCAAAAACTATTAAATATATTTTTCTACTTGCATTCAAATTCCACTCCACCATCAGTGTCACTGAATCAGTTATATAATATGTGTTATTCTTCCATTGTGCTGCCTTTCTTGAAACTAAAGGAAATGAGGAAGTATTTTGTGGATGCAGAAATGACGGGTATGATTGGCTCAGCCTATGAAGTGTCGGAATCTCTCGAGGTACAAACTGAATATTTCCATCTGTGTCTGCCATTGAGCTCTTCTGTTTATCATATACTGTACCATAATGCCCACACGCTCATCAGGCAATCGCATCAAATAAAGTACGCATTGATAAAGAATTGCTAATTAAGTGAGTCTACGTGCACTCAATTGACCGGTAGTTACTGACAGTTCTTCGTTCTTCGAACTTTGCTCAGGTTTCTGATTACAACTTCTTATCGACTTAAAAAAATGATCAATACTGTCACTTGTGTAAATGACGAAGGACATGAATTGTCAACAATCTATTTGTCAATTATGTTGCTGTTTAAAAATATTGATTTTATTTGTTTATATACAGTTTTATTTCATGACATTTACATTTTACATTAGTTGTTATAAACAAGTTTAATTAGTGGGGAAATTATTGAATCATTTCATGTCATAATTTTTGCATGTATTTAATACAAATGTCTTTAATATATATACAAATCTATTTAAATACTGTTATGAAACGATTATTATTTATAGCAAAGTAATATACACAATTTCTTTTTGTTTTTTCATTTACTCATTTACACAATGATTGCATTTTTTAAATGTTTTTTTTGTTGCATAGTAAATGTAGCAAATCGAAAATAACTGAAAAACATCAAAAACCACCCACAGTCTGACAAACTTAACTTTGTGCATGGTGTCGGAATTAAGAGCAATTTAGAAATTAGTATGATGTCAAAGTTATCCTAGGAACATGCTATTTTATATACAAAAACTCTTTAAACTAAAAAAATAAATGTCAGTATGTCGGTCTATATTCTTATGTAAGTACTCAATAAGAATTTCTCTATCATCAAAGCACAACATATTAACATTCTGCCGCTTCTGCAATTCTTAACTTGTTATATTACATTCAACCTAATATTTGTTCATAAAATATATAATATAATATTTCAGCAACATCTATATATGGTATATAACTATTTAAATATTATTAAAGATTTGTGGCTACCAATATACTTACATATGAATCCCTGTCGCAGGAAATATCTCTGAGCGCCTCCATGACTAAATCCATGGAAAGTAATCCTCCAGGGGAGTCCTTCGAGCAGAGCATTCGGCGTTTCGAGCTGTGTTTCACTGCAGCTCTCCTCGGTCTCTTGAATATGATCAACGATATGGCCAAGAACAATAACACTAAGAAACTCGTCAATGTCATGTACAGGTAAGCTTTAACCTTATTTATTACTTGTAATAATATTTAATTACTTAAAACTAGAGTCATATCAATTGATAATATTTTTGACAAATTTGTTTTGGTAATTATTTGTAATAATCAGAATTTTCTTGAAGAGAAAAACATTTCTCTGTTGTGTAGATTCTCGTAATGTTGATAACCTCGTAGAAAACTAGTTTAGTAAACTTACACTATAATAATTTTCAGATTGAATTTCAACACATTTTACTCGGAGCTACTGGATCGAATGTGTATGGAAAGTTCCATGAGACCAGCGCAAGATCATTCTGATGGCTAAATTAGCTTGTGTCTAGTTTTGCATGCGAATCTATCAAAATTTTGCCCTAAAGATTTTATTTTTAAATGATAAACACCCACAACATGCCCAAATTCCACTATTTGATTTTAATTGATTTCGGTGATTTCTTTTCTTTTTTTTCTGATTTGATGAAAACATAAAAAAATTATTTTAACAGGAACTAAAAAGCTGAATAGGTATAGGAACTATTATTTTTGGTGTCAATGGTAATGATTGTTCTACACTAAATAATCATGAGTAAATATACTAAATTACATATAGTTTACAAACCTTCATTTGAATTGAAAAGTGCCACAATTATAATCCATCATAAATATAGAGAATTCATATATAAAGTCATCGAGCTGTGATAGCCAAAAAGTAAATTTTTTTCATCATAAATGTGTACTATTTAACTAAAAATATAATATTAGTACAAACAAGCATATCGTAAAAGCAACATCAACAGGGCTTAAAATAAAATAATTAATAACTGTGCGGCCACTCACAGTTCTTTATTTTACCCTACCTTAATTGTTATTGCGGAATTTAAAATTTCAAAAATACCTACTCTAAAGACAGTTTTTATAAAATTGATATAGTAATGTTAAAATTCAGGTCAAAATATCTCCTTGTCTTCCTAAAAAAAAAATTATAAAGTATAATTTTTTTTTTAAATTCAACATTGTAACACTTTTCTATGTTATCCTTAAATACTAAAATTGAAATTTTTGCTAACCTAACTTATCATTAAGTGCCATTTTGTATTTTTTATTTGTAGGTTAGTTATTATTTGATTTAAATTATGAGTGCCAACAATTAACACCGTATTTTAGATATGCTCACAAATCAATAATTTTGTATTAAAATATCTTAAATTTTAAAATTTAAAACCTATAAGTCATTAATTTTATATCTTGGCAATACTTTATTTCATAAAGTTCAACACATTATACTCTTGAAGTGGACAATAGCATCTACGCACAGTGCTTATTAAAACATAGAAATTTGGGGTTGAGTGTGTCAAATATAAAAAATATGGTTGATAAGTTATCAAATATTTCATATGGATTGCATAAAACGCTATTTCGCATTGACTGCGATTTAGTTAACACAGTGGTTTTTTTTAAATTCAATATAGTTTTAGCTGAATGTATGTATTTGACAGCTTGTTAATTAAATCAGGTAATATTATAAATTTTTAAAATCAGTGAACAATGAATATGTCGTCTATCAATTGTCTTGTCGTAGCAATAAAATTAGTATTGTTAAATAAGTGGATGTGCTCTTGAGTCTTGTACACGATGCAGATGTGTACACACCTATTATTTTAGAAATGCCAGAAAAATAGATCACTAGAAATAATCATTTTGTAAAAGTAATATTATATTTTGCCATACTTTAAGAAACCTAGATTTTAATTTTACTTGCCTAACAATTGAAATACTAAAATGAAAACACTACTTAGGTAGATTAATAAAAATAATTTTATTTAACTGTCATAATTGTGGCATACAAAATCTATATTATTATACCATATAATGTGATTAGTTATATAGTATATCAATGTCCTGTCAATTTCTTACATGGTTGAATATTCTGAATTCTGTGACTGTTGACAATCGATTAATCATTCAACACTATTTTAAAAAACGTGTATTCTAAGTTTTATTTTCAAGCTATATTGAATTACTAAATTGTTTTTAATAGAAATGACAATACTTTAAAAATTAATATAGTAACATTACTCACAAGGAATGGCCTAATACCATTTTTGTGATTATCTTGTATTAATTTGATTCACCCCAGAATGAACCACGTGCAAACTGTATTGAGCTTGTGAGTGAGTGAGTAGAAGAGGGTATAAATATGCCATCTATACTGGGCTTGCATACGTTTACCGCATATGCAAATGTCTCAGCTGAGAGATTGTAGAATTACTTATATGTTTATGGTTGTAGAATCTGTGATTTGATGATATATTAGGTTATATGTATAGTGATTTGTGTTTTCTATTGAAAAACAAATCAATGATTCAAATTATATAAATCAACAGCCCCAATGATTAAAAACTAGCATTCTTCAATATTCTGTATTAAAAACTGATTAAATTCACTATATTGTAATATCACTGTATGAGGTTTATTATCAAAACAAATTTTAATACTAATATATAAAATACACAAAATATGTTTGTTTCATTTCAAATCTACACACTTACTTAAATGTGCATGATTATAACAGCCGCTATTAAGATTACTGGCATTATCTCATTTGATGTATATTCTTACAATGCACATAGCTTACAATGTATTCAATGCTTTCTCTTGTATATTTTTCATCACAAGAGCTGTTTTTATTTACACATTGAATATCTTATAATTATGTAACTTCTTTTTAACCTAACCTAACCTTATCCCATAGATAGTATCACAATCTCCCATGCAATGAAACTTTTGAGATGTTTATCTACATATATTATTTTACTTTTAATTAGTCTTAGAAACCCATAGTGAAATTATGACATCTCATACATTCAGCATGAAATCTTTTGACAACTGCACTTGTGATCTTTGAGATCATTTGAACTCCTTCATAAACATAGTCTATTTGCGATTTATTACTTTGAGATGCTTGACACATCATGCTCTACAAATATTATAAAATGCAACGACTTGCAATGCGATTCAAAGAGCTTGACCATTGTAAATTACACCTTAAAGCTGACAAGTATGCTAGTTGGTTATGTTACCTGTTAGCAGCCCAAAGCAAACTTCTGCTTAATCACCGAGTGTCCAGAGATGCGTATCATCACGGACCTCAAATAATACAATATAATAACTTGTGAAAGTATATTTATTTCATTGTTATTTTTATTGTATTTGCTTAGTACATACTCAAGTTACAGTTATTCACCCGAGTAAATTTCATAGTAACAACCAAATATTTTAAGTATTAATGTAGTGAAAAAATAAAATTTATTAAAATAATAACAATGTAAAAATAATATATTACAAGCATATAAATGTTTTATATTTAACTTCACATAGGACGTATCAAATTATTTATTGCACTCGAAAAGGAAAATCACAACGCTTGAATGAATTTTGAATCTAACCACTGTACAGGTGATTGAAATATTCATTCAGCCAGTCAAAATTGATTTCAAAATATTATATTTTCTCTTCGTTATTGAATCACCAAATTTTGTTGAAGTCATTTTCCAATTTGAGTGTCAATGTAAAATTAATTAATGTGTATTACTATTATTATAAGAAAAGAACATATGTACTCGTACATACAAATGAGAGATGTGCCATAACTTCAATTTCAAGACAAACCCTTCGTTCATAACAACAAGGGGAAGAAGAGAAAAAAATGATGGTGTTAAACGTCAGTATTTATAATCTCTTAGTATTCTATCAAAGTAGTAATATGTAATAAGACTTCAGTGCGGATGTTAATATGAACACATTAATCATTAATAATATTAAATGCTTATATACTAGCTAACATAATAAAATTATTATTAGGAAATCCAGTTTTTAAGCTTCAGTACTCTCACTGCTTTAAATTTAATTCACAGAGATCAGTGAAGTTTTCATCACTAAGAAAAATCTTCAATACCTATCATCATATAACTTAAAATACATACACAATATTAAAATAATATCATCTATAATTATTATATATTTATAAGCAATTAAAAAAAAAAAATTGCTCACTGCGCTCCAAGCCTTGTTGGTTAACAGAAAAGATTATTTTTTTAATTATGATACAAAACCTGTATAGTAAAATATTGATAGCAATGCTTTTTGTATCAAAATTGTAACTGCAATTTAAATGAGCAATATATTTTCTTTAAAGCAGGAATTCATTGAAATATTTAATTTAATGGAATGTTATTATATATATTAAGGGTGGTTAAATTGTAACTGAATGGAGTAACTTTATAAATCAAGCAACAGGTATATATTTTTTGTATGATTTAGATTGTATACTTTTACACCAAGAAGGTACTTGGATTCAAATCAGAAATTTGGAAATCATAATACTTTTGTTGGAATTGGTCGAGTTTTTATATTCACTTATTGACACTCGGTAAAAAGTGATGATTGTATACAATTCATGAATTTTAATAATCACAGTTCATGTATAGATTTTAGAAATTGGTTTGATGTATGATGATGATTTTTATCTAAATGAGACCAATGAAGGGATTACGCAGACATTGCAGTTAAACTTCTTCAGAAGTTATAAAAGGCGATAACAGCACATGACACCATGCCAGATAATTCAACATGCGGATGTGAACATGCACTTGCATTAAGAAGTTATATCACCTAGACATGTCAAGCTTACATTAGTCTCTAGAAGCAATCACGCTCGTAGTAGTCATCTCAGAGACATTGTAAGACTTGCTTTTCCAACAGCCTTTTGGTTTTACTGTCTGACCTGAGTAGACCATTTGAAATCAATCACAGGGTTTGTTTTTCGTCACATGATAATAAAATTATTATTGATCACATTACAATATCAAGTGTTTAATAACAAAAAAACATTATTTATTTCTTACATAATTTAAAATTGGTTCAATTAATTTTTCCATCTCTTTTTTGTGATTTGCCAGTAGCTCTTGGATTTTTTTTATTTCAGTGCCATCACCCTCTTCTCTTTCTAATATTAATGATTTTGCAGCTTTAACAATGTCTGAGTTCATTTCTATTTCATCACACGATCGTAAGCAACAAAAGACCAATTCAAGATCATTTGTATCTTGATTTTTGGTAAAAATTACAACTTTTGCTGATTGATTGGGTTTTACGCCGATTTTAGCCATTGGTAAAATGTTAGGGAATAAGCAAATGCGTCTTGCAAGTGGCTTCATGCACGCCTTAATAGGTAACCAATAGCAAACATTTTCCATGTTCAAACCTGTATTCTTATAAATATTCATGTCTCCCAGGAGAACGCTCTCAAAGTATGAAATCAATTGAATTCGAGATACATGTCCGAGAAGTGTTGCATTAGCTTTGATTAGTTGCGTATCACTCACGGCCAACCCGTTTAGCAGGTTTAAAAGCACAATCGGAATCATGAACACAAAAATTACGAAGATAACATGGCTGGTGATCGGAAAAGCCTCAAAATTAATATCACCCGAATCTAACTCTCCGGTCAACATGACTATTGTTTTGAAAAGAGATATGCCTGGGTCAAGAAAGAAATCTGTTTCTTCATTTTCTTCTGTCGCTTCAGATTTATTTGGATTATTTTTAACTGATTTATCCTTAAGTTTTTCCTTTGAATCCCTAGTTCTAAATAGTGTGTAAAAACTGAAAGAAAATGCTATTATTAAGATGCAGTACCAGAGAAGGAACTTGAAAAAGTTCCACGACACCGTCTTCAGCATGACGATGTTGGTAGAGAGACTAGGGAATTGCCCAATTAGCAACACTAACTCGGCGGAGGACAGCAAAATGGCGATGGCTGAGAGTTGCTGCTTAAATGGTTCATTTGAAGAAATATCAAACACTACAACAGCTGTCACTAAGATCAAGCAGATCTCTAGCCAATTTTCAATACTTTTGAAGTAGATTCTCGGAGTAACTATAACTTGTAAAAGTTCTCTCATTGTAAGTATCAATAAACCTATAATAGTTAACACTCTCGTGATCTGTGCTACTGCTACCACTAAGTCTGTTTTATCATCTGAATCTCCGTATCCAAGTAATATGTAAAGGATGAGTGACAACCAAAAGAGAGCATAAAATGTCATGTTGCCATAAAATAAACAACTCATTCGCTGCCACTTTAAGAACAAAAAACTCGTTATCACAGGATGGTTTAAGAGAGGTTTTAACTCAGCGTTTTGTGTCATGTAGAGAAGAATGTTAGTTTCTGGTGCTAAAAATTGATCATTAGAACTGATTGAGGTATTAGGATCATTCATGAGAGGGATCTTGCACTCTTTACCATCAGATGAATTTGTAGGAGGAACCAAGAAGCTGTAATTAAATCGTATTTCATAATTTTCATCGTGCGGTCGTTCGTTGTTGGTTGTCAAACACTCGTCCAGGTAAATCTCTAGAGTTTTAGCAGATATATCCGATAATGGTGTCTCATCGAATTTATTTTTCAATCCAATACATGCACCTCTTCTAAGCAATGCTAAAATTGTTTCTTGGTTTCCTCCTCTAGTAGCATAATGAAGAGCAGTATTTTCTTTTACGTCAAGATAGTTGACATATATATCCATTTTTGTGCTATCTAGTAGCATGTTAAAGCACTTGCTATAATCTCTGTTCTCATTTTCAAAGCCCTTTTTATTTTCCCTGATGACTACTTGCAAAAGGGACTCAGCATTGGACGGTTCTATTGAGGTGGACTCGATTTCCAATAGCAATTTAAGAATTTTATGATAACCTCCAGCACAAGCTAAAGCGATTGGTCTTATACTGTTTCCGAGAGCTGTCATGTTAGGATCGGCTCCGTTCACCAGCAGTACAGAAGCTATCTTATCCAGTCCACTTCTGCAGGCAAATTGCAAAAGAGTGTTCATCTCATTATATTTAAACAATATATCTAAATCGACTTTCTCCCTAATTTCATTGAAAACACTAATAAATTTAACCTCATCGTGCTCACTCATCAAGGAAAACAATTTGTGGACATCCATCGCCTCTTTGTGATCCCCTTTAGAGGGCAATAGCTTTAAAAGTTCGGGGGAAAAGCTCTCGATGACCATTCTGGCAGTTGTATCTGATCTATCCTTGTATGAATCCAGATCAAGAGGATATTTAGTGTATTGTATTATCAACCTCACAATATTCTCTGAGCGTTGCTTTGCTGCTGAGTAGATTGGAGTCAAATTTTTCATATCAGGAATGTTAGCATTACTTCCCGATTTAAGGAGATATTCCACAATCTGCTCATACTTCTTAATGGTTTCCTCATCTTTGATTTTCTTCATATGTTTAATAGCTAGGTGTATTGGAGTATTATCGCCTATACTAAGAATATTGATTTTTGCACTCGCATCTTTACTGTGCTCTGGTATCCAAGCTTGGTTGCTGGTTTTGTCATTATGATCACCTAGTAATGCTTTAACTATGTCGACATCTCCGGTTTCAACTGCAAAGTGTATGGGTGCCTTGGAGTGAAAAGTGTTGATCTTGTTGATTTCAGCTTTGTGTTCCAGGAGAAGACGGACAAATTGTTCACACCCATAACTGGAGCAGGCAAGGTCGAGAAGACTCTTGCAGTCGGGGTGATCGTAGTAAAAGTCAACATCTACCTCTTCAAATCTAAGAATGTAGCTGAAGGTCTCGTAGTCGTTTTTCTTCAGAGCATTTAAAATTTTCACTTGGGGATCAGAAGTGAGCATAGAGCTGTTACAGCTGTTCTGCTTCTGCAGCTCGTACTCGCTTCTCGTCATTTTGGTTCTGCTTCACCGAAACATCTGAAACCAAATAAATATGTAAAATTATTAACATGATTTATTACAATCTACAGATGAACCAAATTATAATTTTCAAGTTAAAAATACTTCACGTATTTTTAACTTGAAAATTATTATTTTTTTTGGTATTTTGTTTCAAAATCTTATTTGTTGGGAAATGCAGAATAACAAAATTAATGAATACTTTAATATGTTTCAATAAATACGAACAGAGAAAATTGAGCTTCGTATAATGTTTGGAATTTTTAAAGCATATCGCGCGAGCAACACTATAACACAATGAATATGTTTTGAAGTGGATTAGTTATTCGTTGTATCTTACTATAACCGCATAAACGCTATGCTGCAGTGTTTTACTTTCATATCAACGATCTATTTATGCACACGAATGATTTAGCATTCAGAACATACAACGATTGCACGAGTAAACATTTTAACCTCACTCTACTTTGTGTATTTGTAAACTCCATTCGCTAAAGCATGAATGAATTATTCGTTAATTGCCTTAACAGTTTTATTTCGCTTGAAAATTAAATGTCCGATATCGTCAACTTTAAACCACAAGTCATCCGGTTGGTAGCTCGCCATGTTAGATGAATTGCCTATCTCGATTAACAAAAATATAGATTCTATTGATAAGTTAATTGTTCGCACAAATGGCTTTTTTATTCAATTAGTTTTTCGTCCATTTAGTTATTGAAACCATTCGATTACGCCCAACCTTGAATATCTGCTAAATAAGATACAGATCAATGTTAAATCACTCATGGCTGCTGTAAAATGAAAAAAAAATACAATTGTGACGAAAACATTATTTTATTATAGATCACTTTTAGCTGGTCCTGCCGTCAAACCTACGGCACACTTCTTACTCGAGGTTATGAAAAATAATAATGAATGTATTCGTGTACTTTTATGAAGCATTATTCATTATTTCATTTTAACAGAGCTTGAACTAAGAAATTAAAATATTACAATAAGTAGATTTGCGTTTAGCTTATAAAAGGGGAGCGAAGAGAGTTGAGAGCCACCGAGCTAAACGATCAATGCTGTCCAGGCGCGAAGAGACGCTTCGCACGCCTGCAATACGATTGGGCAGTGTTTTTCAACCTTTTTGAATACGCGACCTCTGTGTAAGTTAAAAAAATCTGGCGACCCCCTGGGCCTAGGGCTTCAATAAAACTATATCAGTATAAACTATAAAAACAAACAATTGCCTTTTTCTTTTACCCTCGCACCCCCGAGTAAGGCATCGCGACTCTCCTGGGGGGTCGCGACCTACAGGTTGAAAAACACTGCGATAGGGGACACGTCTGAGCCATTGAAGACAATAACACCGCCAATTACTTCCAAATTAGCCAACTGGCTGAGCTTGGGCAACAACAGGCATGCAGTGCGCCAACTTAGCACTTAACAATTTTAACTTTTTAACCATGCAGGAGGGGTTTGAGAGAGTGATCTTTTAGTAAATGGGTTAGAAGGACCCTAATGTAACCTCAATTTAATAAGATTTTTGTGACTGAAACTTCTCCACCCTTTACATCTTTGATCTCGGTCTGCTTTTTGGGGAAAATTGGCGTTCTGTAAACACCATTACTTTTATTTCAATTTAAAAGAATGTGGTGAATGCATGAGTTTTTTTTAAACGGTGGTCATTTGATTTGAAAATTTTGGTCTTTCGTAGAGGTTATCTTGATCATAATACACCCGTCTGCGATCATAAAAAAAAAACGAATTGCCCTTGCGTGTGCCGCGCGTGGCGGGTCTGCCGGATATCATCACAGACTGACTTCTCTGCTGGAGGGCCCACCAAGATCGGTGGCCAAGAAGAGAGAGGCGAGGGGAGCTGAATTAAACTTCTCGGACGCAATTACATGAGCAATTTACTTATTGTGAAACGTGAGTGTCTTTCGGTGTGTACATTTGTAAAACATCAGAACAGAACTTATTATGTTACCATTACATCGAACAATGACAAACACTCGCCTCTCAAAGACGACATAGCAGTAATGTTCACAATTCACGTTCACGTATAATTACATAATGATACTGAATTTCAAATACGTAATGTAATTTTAAACTTAATAAAGCCGATTATCTCGGAGACTTAAGAAATAAATAATAATTCGGAGTACTAGTAAGTATCACATTTAATTTAGAGCTTTTATGAATACAAGAGTGGTTGAATCGTTTTCAAGAAACTGTTACTAAGTACTTGCATTGACTCCCAGAAGTGTAATTGAGACTTTTATTTATTAAAAATTCTTGTGGGTAGGCCCTAACGACAATAAAATTTTATTGCAAAAGTGTTTGTCTTGGTTTAGAAGCAATGAAACTGGATACCAGGTGAAACCAACAGGACAGCGCAACATTACAGATCAGGTTTTACGATCGAGTAATCTCTCGTAAAAACGACCACGACTGGCCAATGATATCGTGCGATTTGACACCGATGGGCTATTTTCTTTAATGCTTTGTTAAGACGACGCTAACAATTCGCAGGACAGTGCAAATCATGAGTATTCACTGTAAGATAAAATCGAAATAAAATATTTTTACAAAATATAAAACGGTTGATTCCAACGGGAATTTCCAGCTCTATAATGAACCAGAAATCTTTTCTATCCAAAGATATGAGAGCTATAAATATATAAGTTATGCAAACACAAGTTAAAAGGCTATCGCCTGCTTCGACTTGCAATGATATAATATCAAGACCCCTCCATTACTTTTGCTGTGTAAATAAAATATTGAACTGCATTTTTGTAAAAATAACTTACCGATCATATGCGTAATTATTTTCAGAATCTAAAAGTAACTTCGTGACTGATATCAATGAATAGCGCAATTTATATTTTTGTAATTCAAATAATTATAGGCTGTTGGTTTTTATGATTTCTTTTGTTTAAATGTTTTTGTATACAAATGGATCTAAGGAACTCACGAAAAGCACATTAAATCGCCCGACGATGACAAAACGATTGGTAAACCAACATTCAAGCGGTTCACATTTATAAATGTAATATAATCGTATTTAAGCGTTTCGCATAATTTGCATAATTAAACACTATCAAATGTTGAATGACTGAAATTGATTTATTTGAGTCAAACAACCATTGCTGGGGCGTGTAAATGAACAGATCTAACATTCGAAGATGAAGCGTTGTCAAGTAATGTCTTGATCGTAATCCATTGACCTCGGCAAGAAAGATGTCTCGGGAACTGAGCATGGCAAGGTCACTTTTATACAAATAACTAAAAAATAAACGACTGTCGTAATAGGCCATAGTACAAGTCTTCTTCTGTTAAAAATTACAACACAGATAGATTTAGTTATAGCACGCAACTACACTTCGGCACACATCATTTTAAAGCAGCGTCAACAAAAATCTTTCAAAATAATTAGCGTCACCTGCCACGGAAACCTGTAAGAGCAATCCGCAGTACAACAAAATAAGTGAAGCAATATGCAACTTGGATTCTACTCGAATAAATTTCTTAGTAAGATCTTGCCTTACTAGATCCAATTCCAATGAAAGTATCCAGAATGTGTTGGCACTTATATATTCCTAGATTTACCGAAAAACTGATAAACTCAAATAAATACGAAACCCAACTGAGTCTATTTCCTCACGCATTATAAAGGCAATTATCAATACTCACCAGAGCTGCAGAGATAAATTTTTCAAAATCATTAACTTTCAAGAATAGTCTCTTTTCTCATCAATCTTCATTCAATAGATACATTACATGGTACGCTGTAGAGGCCAGGACCTTTAAGATACAAGAGAGTGGTAATATTCAAAGTATTACTGAGGCGTGGGAGGGACAATATACCCGCAGACGAGCTGCGGTAAATCACCAAAAATTGAAGATACCTTGACGGTTTTTATTTTATTCTTTATATACCGGAAATGTTAGTATTTCAGTGATCTGAAACCACAGTTTTTTAAAAGTTTTTATTCACAAAAATACTGGAAAAAGCTTTGCGAACGCTTCATTGCCTGTAAATTCCTAAAATGCACGATTGGGAATATTCGTCGTTAAATGTCTACGAGCTCGAATAATTTAAATAAATATTGGAAAAATTTCTAAATAAACGTTTTAATTATATTAAAAAAAAAGTTTATTGAACAATAGAAAGTGAACAATAGAGATAGGCAATACGCGATACGTACTTTTTCAAATTGAGGTGATAGCATGTGTTTGGTAATTAGGTACATTTGCACGTAGGAAATAGATATTTTTTTAGAATTAAACGTTTGCTATTAATTGTTTCAACGAATAATATAAAAAAATATGTTTATTAAATTGTTTACCGAATCTCTTACATTTACTACACACTCCCCGACCATTAAAAATCTAATATATTTGTTTAAATAAGCAAACAGATGATTTATGTTATTTGCAGCTAGCACGTATATTTTTATTTACATAACAATTTTTTTTATTTATATTAAAATTATTTATTGAAAACCACAATAATAACATACGTATTACTCATTTGAATACGCTTAATATTATAAAAATGTGCCTTGAAAAATCCATACATATAAATCAGATTAAACAAGTACGAACGGTTGTAAAAGTTTTTTCCTTATTTTTTATATTTTTTCACCACCCCTTATTTTAATTCCACGTCCCCTGTTGCACCATGGCTATTACCGCCCGCCTCCTTAAATTATTTCAACACCTAGCAGAGGGTGATGCAGCCCTCTTAGGAAAGCCTTAATTTAGCCCACTGCGTAGAAAAATGTAATAATTATCGACCGAAAAAATACTATTACTTAAAAGGTCAATTTAGAATAATTTTATATTCACGATTTTTTTTCAAGTATATCATGTTTCGACAGTTTTCGACAAAAAATATTATTTAATAACCAATAAGCCAACAGCCAATTTGTTTTTCAGTCAAACACCTTACGGATCTAGAGTCAAATTTGGGAAATTAAGCAACAATGAGCAACCGGTTTTATAAACAAAGAAATGATTTAGCCAAACACGAGTGATTATAAACACATTATAGATTATATCTCCAGTATTTACCTTACTGTATACAGGGAGTTTGCAGACAGTTTTATTGAATTCGAAACTGAGACTACAGTGGTCAGTAACCACAATACTGCGTAGCGGTTTACTTAGACGAAATTTCAATTTATTTCAAACATCATAATTATAAGATTTTTATTCTTCTAACGGTCTAAAAATAATCAAAATATTGAATCCAATTGGCATCAATGGATTAGAATGGATTTTAATGCGCTCGTTAAAAAAACAAACTGAAAAAACCGGCCTGGACTGCCCGCTGGAATGTTGTTGCCCTCCTCCACTCCACGCCGCTGCCAGATACAGCGCAGATGTACTGGCGTTTATTTTGATAAAAGATTAATCGTGCTTCACGACTGTGTCAAACTAGTGTTACGTTAAATGCATCCAAACAGTTATACATCAAATTTAAATTCGTATTTATTTATTATCAATAACTCATTACTAACAATGGTAGCAAAGAATAAAAATTAATTTTGTTAGAAAACGTGGCTGATGGCATACTCGAGCATACTTAGTTTGAAATACTCTTTAGGCATAAAAAAAATATTTTAACAATAATTATTTAGTCACGTAATAAAAATATTGTTTATTTTGTGTTATTAATAAACACGGCGGCAAATCTTAAAAAACGAAGAGCATGCTTGAAGCAATTGTGCGAGAGTTAATAATAATATACATGTACTTTTAATTAATAGTTTGATGAACGAAATAGTTTTTATTTTTAGTATACTTAGATATGATTTATTTCAAAACTCACTGTAAAAAAAAACTTGTTTATGAAGTATTTATGAGTTCATAAATTAATACGAACAATTGATCGAACGGCAGCCACGCCCTGCTTTATTTCATCTCCTCTTTCGATAAAACATCAAGTTTTTTTTATATATACATAGTACACATGGTAGCAATGGATATCGTCGATGCCTGTGTTCATTTGAAAATTATCCCAGCATCGATCAGACACCGGGGCATAATAAGCCTTAAAATTTACACAACAGATAAAACCTTCACAACCAGTTGAATTTAATAGCGATTGAAAGTACGTTCGGTAAAAAATAATAATATGTATAGACAAGATGACGCTTAGCAGCTCAACCAAAAAATATGCTGCTGCCTGATCTAATGGTGAAGTCACTTCGCAGTAGTTGGGTGAGGAAATTTACGCACAAAAGTGCCATGTAATAGCATCCGAAATTAAAAATAACCGTTAAAAACTGTTCATTGTTATACAATATGCCTATTGTACGACTTTTTGGTGTGACAGTAAAAATCAATTACAATTAGTTGTGATGTAAATCATTATTTATTCAGTTCAATTCTAGTCTAGTGTATATTCGATAGTGAGTCACAGACGTGCTGTCTTTCATAACATATTCATAACAAGACGATATTATCACCAGTTTTATTTTTATACTACACAACCACAAAACGGACATTTTGTTATCGCTTAGTTACAATCTCTATTACAATGTTAGAGGTTATTTCAGTTTTAAAAGACACAGAGAATTTCATTCATTTTAAATTTTTTATTCCACTTTTACGAATATCACTGTCACCAGTTTCATTATATTTCTTTATTTATAAGACAAGAATATTTCATTGGTAAGGAATATTTGATTGCTGGGTGATTTGGCCTAAATGAACGTCAGAATGTCATAAACTTACTTAAACAACTTACTTGCTCAATGAGTAAATCGAAGCCGACTTTGAATTAATTTGTTTGAAATAAAACAATAATCAATCTAAAAGAGGCTGCATTTTCGCACGTAAGAAGTACTTACTTGGTATTATTAGAACTCGAGGCAGGCACGTGATTTCTGAGCAAGTGCAATGTCAACAGACAGCCATTTCATTGAATTTTGTACTCGAACTGAGATGTGAACGAGTAAGCGAGTTGGCACAATCGTTCAATCGATATTGGGACGAAAAAGTGGACCCTCCCATCTCCGTTTCCGTCCCATTTTTCATTGTCCGTTTTTGCATCTACGCAGCGGAAATGACATCGCAAAGGGGAATGTGACCGACCGGGGAAACAAGTCTTTAGAATAACACCGAATCAAATGCTTTACAATACCTTTCAAAAGAAACGTGACAACCTCAAGTAACCTAAAATGTTACTTTGGTTAGTTTGTAAATCAATTAAAATATAGTACATCAAGTAAAAAAAATTAACAAACTTGAATCAGTTTTTGTCTTTTTTGGTTTACTTAAATTATAATTTATAAACAGATACCTGTTTTAAAACTCCACTAGTTTTCTTTGTTTTTATAATAATACAAACGACCGCCAGTTTCATTTAATAAAAAAAAAATAATTGTAATAATTAGGTGGCTATAGGTATCGTAATTTCGGGCTTAAAAGTATCTTAAAAAATTTAAAATATCTCTAAAATAAATAGAGTTCTAATTAATATAAATATTAAATTAAAATTTCCAGTGCATAACTTCTCATTTTGATTAAAAGGTCATAGGGTGGGTGATCTCTTGACTGAATACCCGATACTCAAATATGAGCTAGCATTAACTTAAATTATATTTAAATGTTTTGTGGGATTTTTAATATTATAAGTAAATTCCTAACCTATTGAATACCCTGCTTAAAACCATATCAAATTAGACTATGAAAAATTCCCTGATAAGTGAAAATCGGAAAACGTCCGTATATTTTGTTGACACTTGAATTTTTTATTATTTTTTGTTGCTTCTTACATCGCGTAACACATCATATTTTGGTTTTATAATAAAATTTCAACTAGGCGAAATCACTACGTAATGACACTAGTAGACATATTGAAAACAGTCCGCCATTTTTACGTTTCACATTGCAATGTATAAAGCTAAACATCAAGCATTTCTCCATAATCTAGAGGTCTCCCAGAGGGACTGTCATCAGCCCAGCTGTGCGTGGGTCCTTGGGCAACTGTGGATTGTACCTGTGACGTGGACCAAGCTACATCCTTCGGCGTATGGCTTAGATCTCGCTTTCACGTGATTCAAATTACTCGTGCCAGTGTACAATAACTAATAAGACTTATTTTAGTATCAAAATGATGTACGAAAAATAAACGAATTGTATTAAATATACTACAAGATATGATATGACAATTGACTCACTTAATTAGTATATATTAAGGTATGAAACTAATATTTTTCACTGCACATCTTTTTTTTTTTAATGAGCGCCTTTATTTTTCTTGGCTTTTTTTCAAATGTCCATATGCACCACTGAACAAAAAATCACTTCACTGCAGTTCACAAGCACAGCCGATTGTTCGCGTCTCCGGCGATGTTTACGAACATGATCGATCACTGGCACCCTCACCTGGGAAGTGAAAAGCTGGCCTCGCTCCAGGACGCGCACGACTGGCTGCTGCAAGCGCTTTTGTCGCAGTGGACGCTGCGCATGTCCCGCCGATGCCTCTTGCTAAACGAATGCAAATTTTTTACAAGTGACTGGCCTGGTGGGTGGGGGGGGGGGGCAGGGGGCAGGAGGAGGGGAGCAGGGGCAGGGGGCAGAGGGCGGAGGCAGGGGCAGGGGGGCCGGGGCAGGGGGGAGAGGGCGGCTCTGCCCGCCCCAGAGAGCACTGGCGCCGTGGTCACTCCAAACTTAAAAAAAAAATTATAATTAAAAAAAAAAATATATATATATATATATATATACACATACACATATTTGTTTATTATAAAACAACAATACGGTACAAGGCTGTCCCCTGATCCTGCGCGCAGGTTGTGAGGGTTACGAGATGTGGACGTGTAGACATTAAAAATAAATACGCAAGTTGCATTAACCGTGTCATACAATGACTATACTATTGACACTATTTTTTTTAAAGCATTATTTTCTTTTTGTTAATTCACAGTAGTTATTTGTTATAACAATACGGTATGAGGCTGTCCCCTGATCCTGCGCGCAGATTGTGAGGGTTACGAGATGTGGACGTGTAGACATTAAAGATAAATACGCAAATTGCATTAACCGTGTCATATAATGACTATATATTTTTTTTAATCATTCTTTTCATTATGTTAATTCTCAATTATAACAATACGGTATGTGGCTGTCCCCTGATCCTGCGCGCAGGTTGTGAGGGTTACGAGATGTGGACGTGTACACATTAAAAATAAATACGCAAACTGCATTAACCGTGTCATATAATAACCATACTATTGACATTATTTTTTCAAAATATTTATTTTCTTTTTGTTAATTCACAATAATGATTTGTTATATCAGTACGGTATGTGGTTGTCCCTGATCATGCACGCGGTTAGACATTTACTATATTAAATATTTTTTTTTTAAAAATGTATTTTTTTTAATCGTTGTGTATGTTATATTTGATTAGCAAACACATGTGTTTTATGATCTATGATTATAGGAGCGTGCGTTTGATATTTATTTGCAAGCACAATGATACTTTTTGTCTTGATTATCATTGGATTTATGTATGCAGAGAAATCAAAAGTTTTTTTGTTGTTGGTGAAAGGGCGTAAAAAATTAAATTCCATGATTCAATATTTTCTTTTCGTTACTTTATAATAGTTGTTAGGGCTATGCTTACAATACGCGCAAGTTATGTTATGTCAAGTTGTTCAGTACAAAGGCTTTCATGGAAAACTTTTTTTTCTGGGAAAGATCTAAAATAAACAATTCAAAAAAATATATATATGATCTGTTTTATTTTATTTTAAACGTTTATAATTAATGCATACATTTACTTCAGTTTAAATAAATATTGTTTTGAAATACCCGAATGCGTTTATTTGTTAAAATTTTATATGATAATGATATATAATAAAAGAAACGAGTGTTATATGAATAAACAGTTATGAAGAATGAAAGAATTTAGTATCAAGTCTGTTGCTAAGAAGTTTATTTTATTTAATCGATAGTTTAAATAAAGCGTCTGCTTTGGTTTGCTAAATTAGATTTAAAATATGTGAAATTGGTTATGTTTTTTTTTTAGTTTTCAAGCAGATCAATACTACAAATTATATGGAGATATTCCTGAACTTCAAGGGTCTATTCAAGATTGAATAAATTATATTTTTAAAATATATACGAAGTGATAAACTTAGGAGTTTATGTACTCTCCGATATCAAGTTTCAAGCCAGCGTAATTATTATACTTCCCAGGTGATTGCAGCTCAGTTATTGTACAGTTAAGAGTGTATACTTTCTCATTTCTTCTCGTCTTCCAACGCGTTTCTTCTTCTGACGACGCCGACCACGCGACTACCAGCCGGGCAGGCCTCGGGCTGGCCATCTCGCACACGACGATCCGGTTGCCAGTGGACCTTGAGCATATTCTGAAATCGCCATTAACTTCTTCTGGGTACCCTGGCCGCTGCAAAGCCGGGAGCCGAAAACCTGTTTGGGGAGTGGCGTAGGGTAAAGCCAGACATAATGGAATAGTTTACCAATCACTGTCAATTACTTGTCAAAAAAATAAATGATTTTTCACCATATATACTCCGTTGTTAATATAATTATTTAAAATGATCTTTGCGTTGTATTTACGGGTACTTGTTTGATTTAAATATATTTTTAATTAGGGCTATATTACACCAAGGATAAGACCTATTCAAAACATGAAAAACTTTTATGTAAAAATTAAGACAGGTAATGTAGAATACTCCAAGACTGTGGACGTAGAATGTATAAACGTGGTTTTTAATTTTAAAAAGAATTATGCTAATGTCTTGAGAGCGTTTAGATTATGAAAACTTGGTTTATTGATTTTTTAGCAACAGGCAGTGGCCAGGATCGTATCTCGTACAATAATCAATCACTGTCAGGCTTCATAACAGCAGAAGAAAACCATTCAGTCAGCCAACTTTTCATAATATCTATACAAAAAAAGAATATATAATTTCCATAATGTAACGTTGTTAATGTTTTTATACGCCAAAACCAATTTCCTATCAATTTACAGTAATGCTTCACAACACCTGCACCTACCTCACCTACTTGTATTATTGTATGAAACAAAATTAGCTGTGTGATTTCAGTCAGTATCGTGCAAGTAATTGTCACGTTCAATACAGGTACTCGGGGAAATTTAAAAATTATTTTTATGTTTCTTATGGAAATAGAGGGGATTTTGGCATCCA
This sequence comes from Atopsyche davidsoni, assembly GCA_022113835.1. Lineage (NCBI taxonomy): Eukaryota > Metazoa > Arthropoda > Insecta > Trichoptera > Hydrobiosidae > Atopsyche > Atopsyche davidsoni. The sequence continues at coordinate 5,881,285 of JAILWY010000001.1, forward strand.
TATTGATCCGCCTAAGTTCCTTAAAAGCAAGTTGCAAGTGAATACAAAGAGAATCGCGTGAGCAGAAGTCATGGTTTTTATAAAGTGAACATAATGAGTTTTTAAAAAATAATATTTTTACTTTGTTTTTATTATATGTGAAAGTAAAAATTATTTTTAAAAAATACCTGTGCTTCATATTTTTTTAAGAAAACTATTTTCGAATTGACACTTTTAAAAATGAAAGGATGGTTTTTTAGACATCGTGTAGTAATAATGAATATAATATTTTAAGATATGGATCTCTTGTAATACTTATAACATAATAACTTATTAAACATTAAACTACAAATTTTAATAGTGCTAGATAGAAGTAGACTCGGAGATTACAACGAGATTTTGTTTGTCCTTTAGCTTTTCAAGGGATTTTTCAGACTTACATTCATTATGTAAATACAAAATATTATGACTATGGTTTTTATTTTCGCTGTAGAATAAATCTGGTAATGTGGTAATTGTTAGTAAAATCTAGTTTTTTTCAACTTTTCATTACAGTGCGTCTTTTTCTCATAACACGCCTTCCTGAGATGTGGCTCCGCGTTGTCGCGCACCCCACACTCTCTGATATTAAACTCACCCCTAATTCGTTTTTTTATGGATGTATATTTTGCATAGCCTAGAAAATCATAATTTATAGAGCCCAAAAAATATTCATGAAAATGGTAACGCGATAACAGCGGGTGATTTCTGAAAACAACAACCTTCTGAGCCAGAAAATACATTACGAATTTGTAACATTAGACGTATTTATACTACTATTGAGTTTCTCTGGTAGCCCTTTAATCTAAAAAGTTTATACATTTACTGCATCATAGAGCCAAAAAACCTATATTGTAGGCAATCACTGTGATTTGTGTGCTTATTGTGCCTCACTCTAGTCACAACAAAATAAGCTTGTCAGCACAGTGAGAAAATTGCAACTTTAATTTCAACATAACAATTTTTTACCTGACCCTCTATCGCAGACTTCAGTGACCATTTACCACTTTCACTTCCAATAACACCCATAAACAACAAGAAGTAGAAAAAAACACAAGATCTTTGTTCATAAGGGTTCATACTTCAATAATTTTCAACTAGACAGCACATTATGACATGAGGTAAAGAAATTGACGAGACTGCGCTATTTTTAAATTATAATATGGCTACTCATTGATTTTCCTTGGAATAACAGGGGCGGTACTTTTATACAAAAACATCAGCCCGTCTTTAATTAACGAATAATCAACATTAATTGGACATAATTTGTTGTATACCCAAAAATTAATTACAAACAATGTACAAATCAATATTGAAAGCAATAAAAGCAGCGGTAATATTCAACAAGTAAAATTGAAATTAGCAGTTTAAAAAAAAATTACTCCCTCTTTGAGGCAACTGTTATTCTGTATTTAATATGTTCAAGGTTTGGTTAGATAAATTTAATATCTTCTAAACAAGGTACCTTACTGTGCCCTAATATAAGAAGCTTGTACTTCCAAGACTCCCTCTCTTTCTTTCTTATTATCTAAATACTTCCCCCCAGTTTTTTCGTTCTCTTTCCCTCTTAAATCGATTAAATACCTCGCTTTAATATTAAATTCGTACACCACAGTATAAGAGATGAAGTAAAATATTTCAAATCTCTTACATGTGTTTATAAAAATAATTATTAAGTTCAATGAGACAAATATTCACAAAACTGCGCTGATCGATAAAAAAATATTTAACTTAATAATTATTTTCTTATATGAGACAAACAGTGTAAGATCTCTTTTTTTGGTCACATTTTTTGAAACAATAAATATAGCATCCTACAGCTGATTTTCAAAGAAAAAATTCATGAAAAAAGGGGGCATTGAAAGATGAGGAATTTACGCCAGTGGCTGGAAGTCGGAATTACGGCCCCGAATATAAATATATTCGATGAAATGGTCACCAACCTCCAAACTAATATATAAAGTATTTTTTTAATATTTTTTCTTCTTTAATATTTACTTTATAAGAAAATTTCAAGAATACGAGTAAGTTGTTTGCGGCCAGCCTACAATTTTTTCCTAGAGATACAAACTTGTTTCTAAGTCTGTGATAGATATATTCTAAGTGTCTCTCGAGATACAAACTTGCTTCTGTGTCAGTAATAGAGTTATTCTAATTACCGTTTACAGAACCATAATGCTTACATCCTTTTTCCGGCAATTGTGTGTGAATTTACAAGACGTTGTTTATTAAGTGAGCGCATGAGCAACAAGTCTAGATATTAAAGTCATACTGCCTGAACTTTTAGAAAAGTTTAAGAAATGTGATGCGTTTAACATACACCGGGAAAAAATTACAGCTGCAATGCTTTAAATTTAGGGCAACATATTAAAATGGAATAATAATTAGTAATAAAATGTGATCTATAAAAAATAGAGAGTTTTAAGGTTATGATGTGAAATCATGAATTATAGTTTATATAGCAAATCTGGTCTTTTTAAGCTGGAAATCATTATTTTGATATAAATATAGATTAAATAGACAAATTGGATATAAATTAATAGATAATATTGTGAGTATGAAATATTATTACTAATATGATTAGGCACATTAGTCATATTACTAATAATCATATTAGTAATAATATAATAAACCCATAATGGGTAATAAATACGCATCTGATTGACCAATCCGTAAATTGATATGATATATTAATCAAATTCTGTATTAATTTTGGTGTGCTGTATATTTTTATTTTTTAGAGTGTGATTTTAAACTCGAAATAATTCTCGCACTATCTCGTAAGACAAGTCAATAGTGTGTTTAATTAACTAACAAAATATGTGGGCACGATTAAATAAACATATTAACAGGGATCATAAAAATATTGATCTTGCTTATGTGTATTGGAGGCTCTATTGAATAAAGGCAGTATTTGATACTGCCACGGTTATAAGACGTCTCTCAGATAGGAAATTTTATGTATTAAACGCCAACACTGTATATTTTTCGATTATCATAAAACGTTGATGACCTTTTGATGGACTATAATTTTTACATTTCTACATAACTTTGAACATCTATCGATAGCCTAAATCGTTATATTAAATATAAACAATTTCTTACGCATGGATATGACTATGATATTATTATGAATTTTTCCATGTCCATTATCCCAAAATCAAATCTAGTATTCAGATTCAAATTACCTAGCGCCTAACTAGTACGATAAAAATTCCATACATGTTCGTCGGAACAATCAGGAATCATTAAAAATGTAACGGATGGTGCGTATCGGGAGCCGGTGAGTCCGGATAAGTCCGACACTAAAACACAGAACGTGTAATGAGAAGCATTGAATTGTATGCTATTTGACACATCCAAGCAATCCGGTTTCCTAATTAGGGGAACCCTGATAATAAATAGCCGGACGCGTACTTCCGGCTTTACGCAGGTTTGAGAGTTAGTATCACGATATCTTCCTAGATTTATTATATGATCATGACCTCAACTGCCTCGTGGTCCAGTGAAAAGCAAAAAAAATATGCGACCATGGTGTCGGTTAGGTAATTAAATTATATGTTATGATTATAATATTATCCTTGACACAACGCAAGTGCCTTTCAAACTACGCTGTCACCTGTTTAAATTGAAAAAGCATGCATGACGATGGATTTTTATTAAATTTCGTTTGAGCACTTGTTACAGTATTAATCAAAATAATTTGGTTTATCTATGGACTACCAATGAATACTCTAAGCTTCAAAGTTAATATAATTTTTTTTAAATGTAACACTTGTGGTATTTATTAGTTATAGTAAGAACCCTGGTGTCATAACATACTTTTCACTTGAAAGACTTCTCAAATCGGATAATATTTTTGTCAATTTCTGTTCATATTTTATAATTCATAATTTTGTGGTTTTGTAGTGATTTAGATAATCCTATTAGTCTCATAAAATATTAAAACCTATATTACTCACACACAGACATACGACGATAACTTCAGTAGTTAAAAAAAGGAATAAAATAAGAAAGTTCATAAATTGATCGAATGACAAACCTGAGGGAGTGGTTTTAACTGCAAATAAACAATCAAAAAGGGCTGTTATTGGTAGCATCCAAAAAAAAATGACTAGAAATCGTTTTTGTACCAATAAGTGCTCTCTGTCAAAAATATCAATTAATAAATAATTCATTGAGATTTCTCTGTCGTGAAATTGTCGTACATAAATTTGCATGCAATTCAAAATTCATTTATTGAAACTTACACATTTACAATAGGCTTCTTATTCACATTGTTAAAGTTCAGGCGAGGTTTTAAAGAGAAAACGTTTCACAACTGATTTAAAACAATTTACTTAAAATATTTATTAAGATGCCAATGGGTTAATTGAAGACCATTATTGACACGACCTCACGTTACAGTCCGAGCCACCTATGGTAGGAGACAGCGGAAATTATTTTACACAGCTACACTCGAAATCACCATCAAATGTAGATCTACTTGCTATATAATTTGATAAAGTATAATTCATGTCTCAAATAACTAGGCCGTGTTTTATTAAGGTCTCCTGCTTAACTTTCCATCAGTGGTGTGCGGTGAGCCCATACAACGTATGCAAAGTGTTTTTTTCTTCAGATATCAAAGGGCATGATTTATTTACTGTTCAGGACTTGATATATTTTTGATTGTCGTTTTAGCTTCGGTACAGAATTCATTAACATGAAAAATGTTTTTTTTTTTTAAATCAATTTTACACAGTCAAGCACTTAAACTACTGTGCGAGAATAAGAGGCCTATACCTCATTATCGTTAGCAAAATTTGAGTTATAATGTGCCTCCGTCTTTATGCATGGGTGGTTCTGGTACAAGCAACGCTGACCTCAGAGAGCACGGTGGGATTCTGGTCGGGCACGGAAATGACGAATTCCCAGTACAGCTGCACAATCACAAGAGCATAACTCATCTCACCGCCAGATTAAATTCCCTGATTTGCACAATTCTGGTAGATGATTAATTATCTGCCGAATTTCTGTGGGAATCGATTCGTTAGGGTTAATTGCCGAAACGTTCAATTTAAAAGAAAAATATATTTATAGAAATATTAATTATTCATCTGTAATAACGTCGTTAGCTATTTTTATAAAAAAATAATAATGTATTAAAAAATATATATAAATGTTGTAATAAATAGATTTAGTCTAGCGCAGTAGCGTGTCGTGACACCAAAGACATGGCAAGCCTGTGAATATTTACACCGAGCCAGAAAAGACTCATCAGATGAAAACAGCATAAGAATCCTGAAAATGTTACTTTACCTTAATTGTTCATAGCTATACATATCACTATAAATAATTATTAGTCATGCAGCATTTACGAATTGCATTTGAAATGACCTCGATGCTTTTGTGAAGTGCATAATGAACCACGAAAACGAAGCAACGCCGCACCTGTCGGGTCATGTTATTCTATTTTCAGTGATGACTACTTTGATATCGATGAAAAATAAATAGGTTGATGTAATATTGATTTAAAATTAACATACACGCATTTTACCAAATAATTTTATAATAAATACAACTCTTGCATATTTAGGTTATTATAAAAACACCTCGTCTAAAAAAACGTAAATTACAGTTGCAGAAATCTTACAGGAAAATTTAAGAAAATAATTAACTCTTTCCAAACAGACAAGTTTTTTATGCACTTAAATTCAACAAACAATGTCGTTGGTTTTCATATATTATTTAAATATTTATTTTTTATATTATTTGATTTAAAATATAAGCATTTTTCTAAAACTGTCTAAGGTCTATATATATATATATATATATATTGTACAATAGTTAAAAAAAACACGAATAATTGGAAAAGTAAATCTTTTGTGTCTTTAAAAAATATTTTGTTAGTGTCGATAGATATATTTTGATTGATGTCATATATAATTTATGTCATAATACAATACCTTATTATATGGAAAAAAATAATGCTGCAAGCTGCAATTGGAAAAAACAATGATTATAGTATGTAAATAGATAACATCATGTCAAATTCGTATTTCTCATGTTCAATTTTGTCACCTGACAAATAGTTTTGACATTTACTAAAGTATTGTGAGTAGAATATTTTTTTGTTGTTCATAAAAACAGTATACTAATAATATTGATTGATTTAAGGTTGGGAATACGTAAAAGAATAATAAAGTCTGTTCAACATCACTGATATCATCAATGGATATATTTTTAATGTAAATTTTACTGTCCTTGTTTTTAGGCGGTGGACGAAAGAAAATTTATTATTCAAACATTAAATAATTAAATTTGGTTCCCACTTTATGGTGGACACAATTTGAGCTATATATAAGCTTCTTGAAAGTTTAATGAAATATTGATCATTTTACTAGAACAAATCGAGCATAAATATTTTATTAATAACATTAAATGTTACACGAAAAATGTTTTCTTACTCCTTAAATCTTATCTTCGATAATTATGTATTTCACATAAGTGTTTTTATTTATTCGATACTTCTTTACCTGCGCCTAATACTAGTTGCATAACTACTATATACGGGTTATATCTTAATATTATAATTAATCGGTACACGTCTGTGTAAAGTTATTTGCCTGTATTTAGGCGTTTCTCATTATATAGCAAAGTCGGATTTTCAAAACACATTGTAGGCATAATGTAAGGTTTCCTATCGGTCAATCACGATCTGCCCTATCAGTCGATCACGATCTGCCATTCGGCCATAGAACGCCTTTAAGTTGCTGAAGAAAACTTAAGAAGACTTGTGACATGGAAGCAAAATCAAAACTAGCGAGGAATAAGTATTCGGGATATTTCCAATATACTTATAAATACTAAACTTTGTTTTGTATTTGTAAATTACAGTAAAATTTATAATACACGAAAGCTTTATAGATCTCTTTTCATGCTTACAAAGCGTCAACAATCACGTATTATTTATATAAGAAAAGGGTCCATTAACACGATTAAATTTATATTTATTGATGCAATTATTTTTTCCAACATACTAGGTTGGCATTTTTAAGCTTTAGCACTAAATATTTATTTTAAATAAAATTATTACAATACAATTCCACCAAGTACTTTCGATCAAAAATTTATTAGTAAAAAGAGTTAGATGTGCACATAGTTTAGATTATCCCTGTATTAACAAAGGCGGGGTTTCTATGTAGGTCAAAGTGAAGCTTTGTGTGTTTTATGGGAAAATCCTTTTATCATAAACCTCATATCGATATTGATGTTCTATAAGAAAACACTTAAAGTATTCAACGTCAATCAACACTTTTACACCCTCAATTACTGTTAAAACTTTTATCACATCAATTTAATTATAAACTAAAATTAAATGATAGGAACCTCAGTTTCTACATTGATATCATATTTATTGATTAATTGATCATATCTGATATTTTTGCGATAGGACTGGTGAGGTGAAAGCAATGTGAAAGTGTCTCTGATATTTTTGGGTTGATAAAAGTAAGGTGAAAGCTATGTGAAAGTCCATCTGATATTTTTTCGGTGGTAAAAGTGAGGTGAAAGCTATGTGAAAGTGTCTTTGATATTTTTGCGTTGATAAAAGTGAAGTGAAAGCTATGTGAAAGTCTATCTGATATTTTTTCGTTAGTAAAAGTGAGGTGAAAGCTATGTGAAAGTGTCTGTTGGAATATATGAAAGTGTCAGCGAATTTTGGTAATATAGTCGAATTTGGGCAATTCTGATTGGTAATTTTTCTTAAAATCAGCCAATAAAAACATTAAAATTTAAATTAAAAATTATTAGAGCATTAAGAATCTAATAAATTTAGTCCGGACCCCAACTGATATTTTTCATACTCTAACTTGTTTGCATTTTTTTAGTTATAAATGTACATTTTAATGTTGCTATTTAAAAATAATTATTCGTTGCATATTTGCCCCAATTCGACCCAATACCAGAATTTTTATGCTATTATTAACTACTTATTATTTATTTTACATTAAAATATAAACAATAATTTTAATATTTTATAATTATTTGTGGAATTGAATATTTTTTGTGCATTGTATGTATTATTGACTATGTCCTACTATAAATATCCTTGAAACAATAAATGGTGCCCGCCGCCCGACCTACCTTAGAATTATTGTAAATATACTAAATTATAATAAAGACTCTTTTATGTTTTGTAAAAAAATATATTTTTCAATTGAATAATAAACATAATGGTTTTATATATTCATTTGAATCTTTTTATTTGTAAACACGATTCCACAGAAATCATTTTTGCCTTCAAGTCAAAATTAAAATCTGTTTTTTTTTAGTATTTTTATAATATAAAAGTTAATTAAAATGATGAAGAGTTTTCTGTCTTCAATCCTAGTGTAGATCTAGGTTAGATTTAGAATATTCTGTTACCAACTTTATAATACTCTTCAAGCCACGCTGTGTTGCGGATTGCAGAGGTGTAATTCCTTGTAGATCGGGGATGTTAACATCGCAACCAGCTTTGAGGAGGCTCTCCACAATCTGTCCATACTTCTTCAGGGTTTCATCCCTGTTGTCTTCAATGTGCTTAATTGCCAGGTGTATCGCAGTATTATTACCTCCACTTAGGAGGTTGATTTTCACCCCTGGATTTTTTAGTAATTCCTTGACGATATCGACGTCTCCGCTTTCAACTGCAAAGTGTATCGGTGCTTTGTAATGGTTCATATTCATTTTATTAACGTCAGCACCGTTGAAAATAAGTAAGTAAACATATAGTCTTTTTTCAGGCTTGGAGCAGGCAATGTGGAGGGCGGTTTTGTGGTGGTGGTTTTTATAACAGTACTCAAGATCAACTTCACCGCTGGTGAGGATGTGGTGGAAATAAAATACATCTTTTTGCATCAGCGCATCTAGAAGCATCGTTTGCGGATTGTCATCAAATATTTTATGAACTTTATGATACAAATCTTTTACTATTTTGAACGGATACATCTGAAATCAAATTCGGATATGATTACTGTCATGTTGCGTTAGTTTGCAGCTTATAGGAAAAATATAAACAATCAAATTTTTTTGCAAAAATATATAGCCAAATGATCGTAATCTAACCATTTGATTATTTATAGTTGTTTATGTACGAAGAACGACAAATTAAAGAATGTCTATTTTTGTAATAGGATTTTGAATTCGCAATGTGTTTATCTCTTGCATATCGCAAAAGGATCGTAACTTATCACTTCAGATATTATCTTTCGCGCTAACCTTGCTAGAATAATTTACTCAACACTGCTTTCTTCATCACCACGTGATTTATTCACATTAACATAAACTATTTAAACTTCACTACCTCTCAGGTATAGTTTTTACTCCACTTCACAACATATAGAAAACATGCTCAACCCAGCTCAAGTCAGCACTGTGGATGACGAACTGGCGTCAGTAACCCGCGTGGGGAGTGCTTCTGATAGGCATATCAAATAAAATCCAACAATGGGTATCTGTTCTGATCGATTCGTTAGAATGAATCGACGAATCAATGCACGATTGAATGTCTTGAGATATCATTGAAAATCATAAATATCTTTTTTTTGTACAATAGAACCACTCGGTAGTCAATTAAAACATCGTGAAAATCAAATATTCGATTCACAATTTGTTAGCAGCAAAACAAACCAACTAAACAAAATTCTAAAGCTTTTTATAAATCTACTCTAAAATCCATGGTCGGTGGTGTCCTGATGATCCATTTACATTTGTTATACGTTTAGATTACAGTCGGAAGAAGAAGGATACAAGTTTCAATGTCCAAAGAGAGAGAGCGTTTAATATCAATTTATTATTTTTATTTTCTATTGATAAATTAAATCATCGAAGAGAATTCAATCGTTTTAATAAAATGATACGTAGTAAGGAAATATTATTTTGGATTCGATCTATGCGGCGTAAACATAATGGCGATCAAAATCATTCCCAATACTGATGAATTTGTACACACCTCCATGGATATCGCAGCGCTGTGGTCTTGCCATAAGAGCGACAACGCTACGAGAAATTTAATCGTTATATGCAAAAGTGGATCCGATCTACTTATTTTTTTCTAAATACATGTTTATGTACCTTAAAAAATGAACATGAAAAATTCTGTTTTATAAAATACCTTTAAATAATCATTAGTTGATATGATACATCTTTTCCCTTAGATAATATTGATCGAAAGTAGAAAAATGTAAAATTAATTTATCATCCTTCATTCTGATCCTTTGCTATAATAAGACTAAAAGTTTATGCCTTAAAAGTATTTTTTTTATTTTAGTTGTACAAACCTACTACACTCACACTACCTATTGATAATCTACGCTTTACTTATTTTTTTATTATAATATAAATAATAAATCAATTTTGAAATAGGTTTGCCTGTTGGTAGGCGCTAGTGTATATTAAATTGCATAAATTTAGGCGTATATTAATTATTCTTATTTCGATAATTTTTTTTAAAGATTATCGAAATCAAAGAGATTTCAATAAGCTGCAATACGTGATATTTCCCCCAAGTTTAATAATTTCAATATTTATGTACAAATATTGACATTTTAAAGATAAAAAATTAGATAAGTTTATTTGTTACTGCCATCTGTGGACAAAAATATTATTTAAGGTTATAATCATCCGCTAAAGTCTGAAAGCAGTTTAGTTTCAAATATTTTGTAGGGGTAATTTTTTTAATAATTCCCTAATTTTAGGGGAAGGTTAGGTTAGGTTTATAGGGCAGTAGATTTGATAATGATATTTTATTATACTTTACATATTATGCTTTAAATTACGGATTAATAATAACAGAAGTGGAATGTAGATGGCGTCGGTAGTGAAAATTATTTATTTTTATCAAAATATTATAAAAATTCGTTTTATGTCGTGGAAAGTTGTTCGAGTCCCACCTGCGTTGGAAAAAAAAAGGTAAATTTTAATATTTAAAACACTTTGTTTTTTTTTATGGAAAAATTGTTTTTTATACTTATAATGTGATCACATTAGAAGTGATAAAAGATTTCAATCAACTGCATATGTTGTTTATGCCAAAGATTTCCAATAAATATCATATAGTATAATATAAAAAATCAAATGTTTTTATACTTCTTTGTAATGAATAAATAAACTAGAACTCATATCGTTTTAATAGCAGGCTTTCCCATTTTAATTTAGTTTACACTCATGTCTCAATGAAAACCTGTATTATCTTTAAAAAAATATTTGTATTCAGATAATTGGATTATTTATTTTCGACATTGATTTTCTCAACACGACAATCAAGTTCTTTCCTCACTTTGCTAAGTGGGAGCTCAATCAACAAACCGCTTCTATCCATCGACCTAGAGTGCAATGATTGATATTATCACACGAGGGCAGTATATGGAAAACGGGAGTGTTTTTTTTTTTATCGACATGCCATGTTCCGGGCGAGTAACGTACAATTATACACATACAGTTTTATTTTCAATTCGATATCAAGCCATGTAAGCTTTAACAAATGTAAATCTGATTACTTGTTCGATGAATTTACATTCGTGAGTTGGCCATATTTATATAGCCTTAGGAACTACGAAGATGACATTGTTATTGCCATGACTCCTATCGTTGCTTCGTTGCTTGGGTCGGAAAAAAACTCGTCTGAAATAGATTCCAGCCTGGCAGCTTCGCACTCCGAGGTCCTTGTGCCACCTTCCAGTCGCTTGGCACCAAATAAGGCAAAGACACGGGCCGCCATTTTCTTTTTTAGATGTGGTGAGTCAGCGACTCGTCATGGAGTTGGAAACTTCGAGAGTGTTGTCTTTTGGGACTTATTAGATATATCATAATACACAAACATTACATAAATATTTAATTTGCTCTAGTAGACATTAACACGTTTATTTATAATTGTTTACTAAAAATGAACATCACACATGATTTTTTTTAAGTGGGTATTCAAAGCCTCATTCATTGCTGTTATATATTTAGATCAATAAAAAAAAATTCAATTATAATCAAAACTGCACTTGTTTGTGTTATATACTGATATATATATATACTCAAATGAATATTTTTTCGTAACCTAAATATATCTATATATTTTTTTTACTTAAGATTTTCATAAACATATCAAAGATTTATATAATGTTAGTGTAAAATCCAACAAATAAGTGTAGTTTATATTCGTAAAATTACAAAAAAATTGTAACATGAGGAATATTATGCTTCTTACTAAACAAATATATACTTAGCACAAGGTTTACGTACCACGCACAATTAAGGCGCAGTCTCTTTAATCTGCAGCATCATGAATCACCGACATCCAAAACATGACTCGTAATAATTAAAGAGATTTGCAACGCTTTAATTGCATTGACTATGACTTCAAAGCTCATGGTTTGCCACCACTGGTACTATTTAAAAAAATTAAATAAAAAATATAAAGGTAAATACCAACATTGATTTCTAAAGTCAAAGAGTGATTTCCAACCAAATAGGTTTCCAAAACGCTGAAAAAGTCCATAAAAATGGTAAAAACTTATAAAATAGATTTTACTCGCTGTAAGTCTGAAAATAATAAAATAAAAAAAACCGTAGAATTTGATGTTCAATACAAATACATATATAATAAATAGAATAGCAACATTCGATGTGTTAACTTTTATAAATATAAAATAAGCGTATAGTAATAGTGGTTTTCAAGTAGATATACCAATAGGTTTTCAAACTATATTTCATATTATAAATTCATAAATGTTATTATGTTCAAAACACCTATTTAATACTGAGCTAATATTTCAATAAATAAATGTTAAAGTAAAATGTGCGAATTTAATTATTGAAAAAAAAACTAAAAATTCGGAAGTAATAAATAGAATTAAGTATATAGTTCAATAGAATAAATATAACTACCACAGTTACTATTTTTTAATTTTTGTAAAAAAATGCTCGGTAGCGTTTTAACGTAGATACTCATATTTGTTCAAAATGGAAGCATTCGCGTGATAACTTGAAAGTACAATCGGTCATGTTGTCATGCACTTGATTGTGGCGTGCCAATTTATTGCAAGTGTTTTCCTGATTTAGTGATTTGTCGAGGAATGAGGATGTCACGTGATGGCTGGCTTGTGACAACTCCTTATCAGTTGTTTGCTGCAGTGTTACGGGAGGCCCACGTGCGATTGGCAATGAAATGCATGCAGATAAGATCATCATTAAAGCAGGCCACAACTGACAAACGAACATAACAGCTTGCCCTTTTGCGTTGGTAAATTAGGCAAAACAATAAAAAAATAAAGGACGCTATTGTTTGATTACAAATCGGTTGTGTTTTTGTTTTCAACCAAAAAAAAATCAGTGAAGGCACTGAATTTTTTTTATATAGCTTTTACAAAACACAACAAAAGAAGCAGTTAAGTGTTTACTTAATAATTATTATTTGTTTTTTTTTTTGATAAATTTTTAAATAAAAATAAATTATACATAGCAGAACTGTACGTCCCTCAAGCTTATTCTAAAATATAATAAATGAACAGAAGGTTAGCTATCAATGTTTTGAAATACGCAAATCCTTTTATGAAACCAATACAGCTAAAATGTATATATACCCATAAAGTTTATGAATCGATATTAAGTATTCTCAATACCTATTCTCATTGAATATTTGCATGTATTTACAACACAATAGATATCTGATTATTATTCTGTACTTTTAAAGTATCAATGTCATTCTCAACACTGTCTGGGTTTCTGGAACCTGATATGTTAATCCTTGGCCTATTTAATTTCCATGAAAAGTGGCCGAGTAAAGCGAACGCAAATCGTGTTATTTCACAACCGCAGTCACTAAATTAGCAATAATAATACATTTACAAATAAATCTAGAAGATATATGACATTACAAGACTGCCTCGGTACTTCGCAGTATCCTTTGACCCAATGGGCCCAAGGCTGGGCGACTTGTCTTCCCACGTGCTTCCAATACTGGTCCCTCGCCGATGTCGATACGGACCAGCACAATGGCTTTCAAATGAAATTCAACGAGAAGAGGCAGACCTCAGAGGCGGCTCGTGAATCTTTATGTAATAATAATTGATAACTCCATTAAACAAAACACAATAATTATTAACATGATTTCCGTGAAAATGCTGTTCTAATTCGTCATGTTAGAAATTGTGGAGTATCGGGAAAAAATATTGAAAGCGTAACTTCTACAATATGTATGAAATGCGAAAGTTATTGACTCGCAAATTAAATATTAAATCAATCGATTTGTTTGCTTACTTATAAAAATAAAAGTGTGCAACAATGTTTTATGCTTAAATGTTTAAAGCTGGAAGCATCCAAGATCAGATAATACCACAGCAAAGAAATTACAATCATACTTCTATAAAAGTATAATACCAGGGATAAAGGCACAAAGCAGTAGGGATTGCCCCATCTGAAAAACACATGCATCTCCAAAATAAAATCCTCCGTTAAGCACTCAATCATTCAAATTCATCCAAAATGCCCAGCTCCACAGAGACACCAACACCAAAACGATCCAAGAGGTCATCATCGACCTCGCACACTCCTTCCAAATCTCCACCCACTTAGTTCTAAACCCCTCAATCAACACCTTCTTCGAGCTCAACCTCGAGAACTGCCTCTACAAAAAAAGCCAAAAGCCACCCCCCTCCCCCCTCTCACCCAACCCCAAACACAACCTCACGGTGACACAAGTCACCCAGTCATTTTGAAGGCGCTGAAGGAAAATCTTCCAGTTTCGCCGATAAAGCCAAATACACCAGACTAGACTAGCAGTAGGGATGCTTTTATATGCAATTGTTGCTGTGTGCTGAGTTTTTTTCTTTTTTTTAAAGACATCATGAGTTTTGAAACACCGTGTACAATATAAAGGGCATTCTACCATCTCCAGGCAGGCGGCTGTCCCTGGCCGCCCTCGCAGCCCCCGCGAGTGGGAGGCTGTGCAGAGCGAGAGAGGAAGACTATTACACGCTATGTATGACTGCGTGTGTCGCCTCTATGGATTTATGTAATTGCAAGTCTCTATCGTCGGTGTCATTAGCAGATTGTTAGAAATAAGTGGGTTTAGTGTTATTGGTAACATCAATTTACTTATATTAAACATAATTGTTTCATCCATTATGTTATCCACTGGGTACAACATTTACAATTAAATAACTTTATTCTAAAAGAAGTTATTGGTTTGTTTATGAGTTTTTTTTTTGTCATTTCGAGCGTTTGTTTTATATTTTAATATATTGTTAAAATAATCCATAATCTACTAAATAGTAAATTTTTCCACAGTAAAAATATGCGGTGTTATTTAACAAAACAATTTGTTTACAAGGGTTGATTATTTGAACAATCAGCTTCTTTGATTTTAATGGCCGATTTTAAGATCTCAAATAAAATATATTTATTGATGAATTATACTAAATATGATTCTATATTAAGTCGATGCTTTGAAAACGTAATACTAGTACTTTTATAGATTATTTATTATATTTATTACAATTTAAAAGCTTTTTTTTAAACTTAGTCGTTAAATGAAATCATGCAAATAATCAAATAAGCATAACTGCATACTGTTAATGATACTTTCAGCTCAAATTTGTGTAAAATATTGAATAAAAATCGTTTATCTACGCCATTAGTATTAATTTCTCGAATTTAATTACTAATAGAGTTTTCTCTTTGACTTATCATCTCACCAAACATATATTAATCTTAGGCCAGTCTTATTATTTCTTTCGTCTTTTTAACTATATTATAAGGTAGATGAGAAGTAAAATAAATCGCACAAAGCCGCTATGTATATTCCTGTTCGACATACCAAGGAAGTCTGAAATTTGACTGTATATCAAGGCATGGCGGAGTCATCATTCAACAGTAGATAGAAAACAGTCAATATAATTTCAAATTTCAGTAAAAAATATCAGTTCAAAGGATTTATCATTGAAAAGGTCAATCACATATAACCAACCACAGTCATTTCCTTTTGAATTATTGGGAATCATTATATTTTAAAACTGTGGTTTTGCTTTACTGATGTTTCACATACTTTCGGAGCGTATTCCCTGAAGTGTGTCCGTTTCACTTATCCTCTTCCTGTATCTGACAAGGTTGCACCATAACCCTGGGGTCATTACCTCTGCAGCCTCCTACGGAGATCAGTCATTTCCCCAAATAAAATTAGCATATGCCGAGTAATAACTCGCAAATGCCGCGCAACTCGCACCGCACACGCGGACACGCGCGGCATATATGGTCGCACGCTGCCTACGTGCATTAGCTGCGGCTCCTATTTGGAACATGTTATTAATTTTATTTTATCTTTTTAGGAAAAAAAAAACAGGCTAACGGAAATGACGTACGTTAAAAGATATAAAATGGTTGTCCAAAATTCATGATATCGTTCCAAAGAGGAACCTGTTAATCACATACGAGTGTCATTACCAAAAACGTCCCTATTACTCAGATGCATTTTACAAGTTTTCAAAAAAAAATATTTTGTAATTTTGCTATTCCAAATATATAAATATATTTATTTTGGTCTACAATTCATTATCACGTGATTCTATGAGTATTGATAAACCCCGTAATCTGTAAACCCCATTTTTATTTGAGAAACGAGAGTGATACTGCAGCATTGGAAATTTTTCACGATAAGCTATACTTCAAGTTTTTTAATTTAAAAAAATGATTAAAATAAGATAAATGAACGGCCAATAGGAATATTACAATTTTTTGTACGGTCATTACACCGTATTTATTCTTTGTGAACACAAATTATTGAAAACTCAGTAAAAAGCATCACAGATTTTAAAACGGAAAATATAATTCATAGTTATAAAATCTCAACAAAAAAAAACCTTATTATTTAAAGTAGTTATAGTGAAAAAGTTTATTTAAAAAAATAGTATTAACATTGAATTAAGAAAATCTTTAAAATCTCGTATTTTTTAATAATGGGAAAAAGAAGTATATATTATGCGTGTACGGATATTTATTTCAAAACATACATAAATATGCATAAAATTGAATGATTCAATTTATTTTTAATATGCTGTTTAGATGATGTAATAATTCTTTGATTCTTATTAGATCATTGTCTTCAAAACATAAAATTGTTTTTAAGTAGTCATCATTTATATTTCAATATGACATTGTTTGATTAAATGAGTATTTGGCTTCTGAATACAACTCGTGTCACAGTTGTATTACAAATAAAACTTATAGCAGCATTCTTATTATTTTATACAAAAATATTACAAATGTAATATTAAATATATACTAAAACATATCAAAAATATGTTTACGCCATTTTAAAACATCAACTAGGGTAGGCTTGTTTTATTATTTAATGTAAATAAAATTCACATGAACATTGTATATTTGCCCAAAACAGATAGAAAAATTGCAGGTTGATCATCTTAAATTTCGATTTAATAATAATTCATTGTAACCTATCCGTTCATCTCGCAATTATTAATCGGGTTTTTATTGATTGACATCTTGACTCGAGTAGGTTTGGAAGAGAAATGAGTAGAAGTGAGATTCAAAACTAAAGAGTTTAATTATTTTGTACATTCATTGAAATAATGCAATATATATTCATTTTTTCATTCGTTTGGAATATATAAAAGAAAAAATCAATAATTCAACAAGAAAACAAAAACAAGATTTTGCCAATGTGTGATTTCTCTATATTTAAGAATAATTTTCCAGTCTCCTTTAGAAAGAAGAGTTTTATCGTATATGCAATAATATTCAATATTTGTATCTGCAATGCCGGGGGTTTATTTTGTCTTGGGTCTTGTTTATTTAAATCCGGCTTCATTATTATCTGCATTCTATGTCGACTAAATTTAACACATTCCTAAACCAACGATGACACGTTTATATTTACTTTTCAGCAGCTGGACGATTTTGTTGTCATTTATTTTTACATGTGACCAATAAAAATACTGTCATTGTGTGTTTACCCAAGCATTCAATTAAATTGTCACCACGAAATGTGATGACTACACATTCAACCGCATATTGGTTGTGTCATTAAAATTACTTCTCACTACTATAATAAAATATGAATCTACCAAAGAATTTTGACAGGTTTAATACAGCATTATAATTATTTTTGGGTTCAGCTGAAATGTTACGTTTTTTACAGGAAAAAATATACGTAATGTAAGAGTTTAATATATTTGTCATGGCATATATGCAATTTTATTATTTATATACCACACAATTTTTCAAACGTATTCGTTTAAAAAACTATGCATGTTATCACAATATATTTTGATATAAATTAATTTTATCCTAATTTTGAATAACATCATTTTTTGGTTCATTGTCAGGATGGTGATCGAACCGGTAAATTTTCTGTCGAGAGACTAAATTTTAACTCTGAGCCAATCAGCCTACCAAAATATATCAACACAACAATAGGAAACCTCACGTATGATTGTCATATTGTGTTATTACATCTTTCCATATAAGGCATGGTGCTCATTTGTACAATCTGAAATGGCATGCTGTGTTTTCTCTTTCATCGCTTATTCTCAGAACTTCTACCCACGGCGTCACATCATGACTTCAATTATATGATATTTACCCAAAAACAACTATGGAGACTTTAAAAAGTTTCTGTTTATCCAAATATATATATAAAATAATATTTTCTTGTACAGTGGTAGGCAAAGCAACATGTTAACTATGGATCCTTGAATTCCGATCCACCAGAGCAATCAAAATAACATGTGCTGAGCTAGAATAAATCTTCCTTATCCAAACATGTCATGTCGCAAGTCTGTTAGGTTACAACCAGCGTCCCTTTTGTCTACAGGCTTGAAGAGGTTATCGATTAAAAAAACCTGTCGTTTTCACAAAAAAAATAATTCAAAGCTGAAAATTATTACTCTGGAGCCTTGATTCCATGTACGGCTTTATGTCCTAGGCATTGAAGGTTAAGTTCTAAGCGGACATTGGCTATTTCAAAAATGTGGTACAACGGAAAACGCTTCCTGAAAAAACTATTAAACAATTTAAAATAAAAAAGTACAGTAAGTTTTTTTACGTAAATCATAATCGAACATAATTTAATAAGTTTATTGATGTTTATTCCATAATTACGCTACACTTAGTACAAAGCTGTAACTCAAAACCAGATGGACAAGCAACTAGAAGGAATCGCGGTAAGTCAGATTATTTTATAACTTAAAATACATATTTTTATTGTTTTGGCATTAGATATGACAATTGTTTTGTAAAAATCACAAATTTTCGTTTTTTTAAGCAAACTTTGTTTAAGCGAATAAATCGTTTTCATGAGAGGGTATAGAGAATAAAAACAACTCTATTTGACAAAGTGGTGGCGTAAGAAGTGTGCCTTTATCAAGAGCGATGGGTAAATTGCTTCAAATCAGAAGCAGAGGAGTCAAGTTAAAAGAACCGACAGATAGAACAACACCATTTACATAAATAAAATATTAATATAAATTTATTTTCTACCTATCGTGACCAGCGATTTTTTTAATTTATGGCGCGATATTAAAGACCTATTGTTCAGTTATATATATTTTTTTCAATGTTAGCATTTATCACTGTCAATTTAAAAATATGAAATATCTCTTTCTTAGCCTTCTTTTTGTATTTTTGTTCTGTTAAATAGAATAACTTATTGCTAAAAATGATAATTTAAATGTTCAAGTATTTACTGAAACAGATATATTTTTTCACTGTGCGAACCAAGTGCTGTAAGAACCAAGTCCACTAAATAATGTATCTGTTGTAAAATCTACTTAAAAAATATTATTTAACCTTTTTAATTGCAAGTATACTTGAACCAAAACTTACGTGTTACAATGTCATCGATGGCGATAGTCTTACACGTGCATTAGCTATCCAAAACTATATTTCTTTATGATGATGAAAAAAAAACATTTTTAAGTATATTTTGCAACAGTGTGTTTTTTTAAGAGCTGTTGGTTTTATTTCAATAGTAATGACGATAAACATTATTTCAATAGATCAACAAGATTGTCGGTATTTATTATTAATATTCATTAGTTTCTTTCTGTTTCTGTGTTTGCCGGATTAATTATTAAAAAATAAATATAAACTCATAGGAATACTCACCAATACGTAGATTTATTCATTATTAAGGTAGGTACATCATTAACATCACATTAGTCTAAAGTTTATCATGGCTTGTGGGTGATGTGCTAAGCATGCTATGATGTCACACATAGGCCCACTTTCGAATCCAGAGATGAATTTTCTATCAATATGTCCGGAGGGAAATTCGTCCAATATAGTCACGACGCTATAGCTGATTGTCCCGATAACCGATAAAATAAAAAAAATCGTGCGAATGAATGAGAAAGTTTATGATATCATGTCTTTGATTATAATTTTTTTTAATATAATTTATATGCATATGCAAACAGAATACAACTTGAGAGGCAGTAAATGTTTAAATAAAAATTTTCAACTTTTAATGACGGATGTAACTAATTAAGCTTAAACTCTCATATCCGCATAAAGTATAAATGATGTCTCGATATTATTTTTGATGCTTTTGCTAGGTATGAATGGTTTCATGTTGTATAAATTAGAAAATTAAATTGGTGCTTTTAACATCGCCTAAAAAATGCAAATTAATTAATGAACAGTATAAGCCTTCATTCATTGAATTCAACACTGTTAAGACACATTTCGTCCATGAAACTGGAAGCCAAGGATACGTTTGGTTCAAATGACAGTGATGTCAGTTGATTCTTCAGATTCCCGGTATGTAGTTCCCCTCGAGATTTGTTGTTTCGGTCGGCTCGCCGGGTTTATAATCTCCATGAAGCCGCGTATTGTTTGACGCAATGCAATGTTAATATGCAGAGCGACCGCTTCTCGCTGCCTGGCCTTATTCGTAACGACCGAGTGGGCCTGAATTAAATATGTGTGCATTAGAGTATACGATTCCCTGAATCTGGAAAAAAACCAGGCGTGTCTACGTTTCATAACGACTGAAATAAATCGATCCATAAGGAGACATACTCATAAAAACTCATAGGTTTTGTGTAACAATAAATCATTATCTCAGTATTAAATTTGAATCGAAACCTTTAGCAGCTCTTTTAAATGGTTTTTAAAATAAATTTAAAAAAAAACTTAGTTAACACACTTACCAAAATTTATTTGTAAAATATTAGTGGAACCACCTAAAAAAATTAATAACTAATGGTAACTTCATATTTATAATAAAAAGATCTATTTTCTTTTTACCTATCGATTGGTTTTTCAGGCTATTTATAAATTAGTTTACAGTAAAAAGTATCAGATTTTGTATTATACAATAATTATCGTAAGTAGATTATACAATATAAATAACATTTACATAACACTGCTCTGTGTTGGTATGTAAGTAATTAAAATCCATATATAAAAAATCTTTTTTTCTCCCTAATTATTTTCAGTGAGTTTGGCATGCCTATTTGGTTGTTTTTGCCTGTTGGGTTTTAAGTCTATCCAATTATCGCAAATATGTGCGAAGAGAACACGTCAGACTGGTGTGAAAAGTACTCGCATAATGTAACAGGTCGTACAAAGCAATAAAGATAAGTCTTTTGAGAATGAAGATTCCGCCGAGACGCCGACAAGCAGAACCCGGTCTAAGTTTTTAACTAAATCTCGAAAATCGTCCCCAATTTCTATAGTTTCAGCACAAACCTTAGTTTTTATTTCTGTAATATATAGGCTTACATAAGTTTAAAATTGTAATAATACTTGGACCATCCTAAGAATAAGAATCATAGAATATAAGAATCAGAAATGTTGGGCTGGGTCTGGCATATGCATCATTTATTTTTCAAACAAAATATTAACAGGTTACTTCTATATATTATATCATTATATTTACATTAACTACACAGGAAGAAATATTTTATTCTACGAAAACTTTTGCTTTGTTCTGCTATGTAAAACGACTCTATTAATTTACTAATGCTATTTTGGAACACTCCGTATACAAACCCTGCATTGGCATGCGATGTGTCTATCACGCAAGAATTCAACTTCTCGAATTTGATAATCCATAATTTATTATAAACATCGCATTTAAAGTTGTGTTTGAACAATATCATGTTTGTTATGCTTATTTATAGAGAATACAATGAATCATAAACATTATTTATTTATTCGTTTTAAAAAATGACTTGTTACCAAATATATAAATATTTTTTTAAATATTTATTGATTCAAATAGTAGTAATGTGTTTGGTTTAAAATGCTTCACAAATAAATTTACTAAAACATTTTTAATTTTTGTAATCAAATAAATTAATAAATCCATCATTCCCCATCACAACCTGAAAACACCATGGAGATAGACATCGACTTTGTGGTTACTAGCACTTTCAAAAACATCTTTACGAAATCAGATGATTTTTAAATGATTTCTATGGCTCTATTTACAAGCGGTGCACACATCTTAGGCGCCACACGAATCTAATACTTGTTAACGCTTTCACTTCTAGAACAATTTCAGGACATCAGACCGATTACGGTGAAATCAAATATATTCTTTATTTATTGGTATATTTTCAAGAATGTCTCTATTATGTTTTTTTATGATTATATCTTTTATTTCATGATCATGAAATAATGATGTACAATTTTTAAACATTGTATTACGTATGCAAAATTTAAGTCGATATTAAAAAATATATATATTTTTTGAAAACAAACCTATATTTTTTAAATGTGCTGACCATATTTTATATAATAATATTTAAAGTGGAAACTTCAAGTTCTAAAACTAATACTACAGTCATCAATAAAGAAGTCATTGAAATCCCAACAAATAAAAGCTTTAGTAACCGACAACATTCACGAAGACCAGCTGTGTCTTGTAATCGTAAAGTATAGACAGTTAATTGACAGGAATATAAAACAGCCTGCTAAAGATCATCTACTGCTCACAATAAATAAATTTCAGTCAATCAAATCCGTATCACATCCGCGAAGAAACCAGTCCCGAAAAGAGTATCCATCTTATATTCGCATGTCATGATATACCGTTACGCGTTCTCCTTCTGAGGCGAAGAGAAGCGAAGCTGCTTCGTTGTTTATGGTACGAAGAGTCGGCGAGTTCTCGATGGTTCCGCCTCCGCAAAGATCCAATGTTGCCAGCGCAGACCGTTCAACGTGTCGGTTATAAAACACTTGAGTGATTTTTCCACATGTTAATTTTTATTGGTGACCGGTTTCGCCAACTAAGTCTGATAATGCCAACGTGAAAGGTTGGCGAAACCGGTCACCAATAAAAATTAACATGTGGAAAAATCACTCAAGTATTTTATTATATTTAACCCTTTGAACTACGGACTTTTTTTTTTTTGTTTTTTTTAAATTACAATGTGAATGCGTCCGAATGGCAGCAATTACTTTGCAAAACTGACATAAAGGGTTGAATACGCACCTAGACTTCTTATAGGGTAAACAATAAAAGGTGCACTATGGAGACCTATAGTCGCCAACGGAGTGGAAAGGGTTAAAATATTAAAATGGAATTCCACCAAGTACTCTCTGTCAAAAATATTGAATATTTATTTATTTCAACCATGATTGAGCACATAATTCTCAGAAGATTTTGAGTCCCATATAAGCCTATTCAATATCCTTTCTATTTTTTTTATCCCATATATTTTATTTTCATTGTATTTAATTTGAATGCAAGTATATTTTATGATCTATGATTATAGGAGCGTGTGTTTGATATCAGCTATTTATACTTGTTCGGAGATACATAAAATTTTATATTTTATGCATGCACAGAAATCAAAAGTTTTTTTTTAATAATTTTGTTTTTAGGGACGTTCAAAAATAAATAAATTACATGATTTTTAGTTTATTTTAAATGTTGTTCACAATTGATAGTGATTAAGAACATTTTTTCAAATATTGAAAATTGATTAAAGAAACTCGTGGATTGTGTGGGATTTGAACCCACATCTCCAAGCTTACGTGGCCGGTGCATTACCAATTATACTAACGAATCGCTAGTACTAAGCAATAATTTTTAACAATCATGTCATTATGCCAATTAAATATTGTTAACAATAGTTACGGCTACGCTTGCAATACGGAATGCGGCTACCCTCTGCCCCTGCGCGCAGATTGTGAGGCTTTTCAAGATGCGGTTTAGGCGGATTTCTATGATTTTTTTTTAATTGCTTGTTTAGGAAGTAATATGCGTAAAATATCCTCCTTCTGCATGAGCAGGAAGGTTCTTGCGTCATTTGTGCCTGGGGTCGGCAGCACCAGCCGCCCCCGCGCGCCGCCGCCGCTCATTCGATCGAAGGCTTCCGCGGGAGTCAGACTTTGTTCAAAGTCATCCGAGCGCCCGAGCCGTGCGGTCCTGTCGCGCGCCCGGCGATTATATATTCTTCACTTACAATATTTTTATACATTTAATATTTCATCTGATCACTACTAACGCATTATCTTATCGAACGTACGAAATATAATTACGAACATTCAGCTTGCTTAATCGCGATCTTGTGCTACTTTGATTGGTCGCGATCGGTTGTTTGTGTCATCGCAGTTTGGATTAACAACAAGATACGAAAAGGTACGTGAAAATATTATTTCTTATCACAAAATACGTGTACTATGGTTTATTTGTATAAGTAATAAAATATCAAAAATCTTCCATATTTTTTAAAACTTAATTAATATAATTATATACCCGTAGATAAGTTTGATAACGATAAAAGCAAGTAGGATTGGAAATTCATTTTTTACTCAATCTGTTATACGAAGGCGTCATACTATTTACATCACTTCCTTGCATTAATTAAATGCACTTTTTTATTATACAATTAAGAAATATGTTTTAACAAGCTAAAGTGAAATGAAACTTGTTTATATTAGCATCGTTTGTATGTAATACAATTCAATTTACGTAATAGGACATTAATTGTACCGCACGAATTAACATAACAACATAACTTGTGCTAATTAATCGAGATACACGGCGAGATATCTGCCACAGTGCTGCTATTTTTTTAAAAGTAAGTGCTAGCTGCAAAATTAATCACTCATTTCATTGATAATATTCATTGAAAAGTGAAATGCAATTACAAGTCATTGCTATTTATAGATCAGACTAAAACGACCAGGACAAACAACACCTTCATGACGCAATGTCAACAATATGCACATGGCATTTTGGAAACATTTTTATATGATTATACATCGTTTATGTGCGGTTTTATATAATATACACATCCATGCATGTTCTTTAAAAAAATTATCTTGAGATAAAGTATCTTGACACACACCACTTTATTCATACGGTATTATTTATACGATAAGCAAAATATTTTTATTGTACATAAAGAATTTCAAAGAATAAGTACACTTCAAAGAGTAAATACTGTTATTATTTAAATAGTTTACTACAACAATGAGTTAACGATTGCATTCTAAAAAATTCTCACACTGATTCTTCAATAAATCTAGGTTTAACAGTTCCCACTTTAATACAATTACTTTAAGCTTCACGCTTAGTTTATTCCTCTCATACGCAAAATGGTTTTAGTTATTCATTAGGAAATAAAATAAAAATTCTATTATTTTACAACATATGCGAACCCCAAGCTACCAATCTTTATATACAGAAATCTTCAATATTATTTATCTTTGGCTAATAAACATGCAATCGAATTGACGGATTCTAATAAATCTTAGACGTAAATATATAATAATTGCCATATTTGCTAGACTGTAGTCATACATGTATAATGATTCATGTAGGTCCATATAAGGGCCCACCATTGAGTCACAACTCTACGGTTACACCAACAGACCGAGTGCACTCGCAGAGGCGTCTTAAGGCTGCATAGGTGTAATTTTTAGGTAATAACAACCTTAAAAAATACCGATCACAATATATCTGTTGATTTGGATCGATTTTTATTCGTATTTACACATAAAAAAAAGCTTATTTTATGATTCGTTCATTCTCTGGCTTTTACCATTTTACAAGTATTTTCACATAAAACAACATCTTCATTTATAAGTATATTCAAAATGTGAAGAGATGGGTACTTCATTCTAGAGACATTAATGAAAATATCCGTAAATGTTTCTCTCATTGGGATCATAATAATAACTTTAATTAAAATAATTCATTTATTGTCCAATACATCGCACCACTGTAGGACGAGTAGCCAAAAATGTATACACAACTCTGTTGACGACATTTTATTCACATGAGACAAACTATCTTTCAGTAGGATGAGATAACCGTACAAAAATACAAATACACCTGACAATGAATCAAATAATATGGTCGAGTGAGACTATTTTTATTGACATAGTCGCTGTAAAAATATGCCGCATTTCATTCACGTGCGTTAAGCGTATCAAAGAAAAATTATGGCTGCTTATTTTTTTTATGTATACGGTCTATTGTTTTAGATACGGAAATTAGATAAGTTGAAAACTTTAGTGAAATCGTATTGCATTCTATGAATTTATTATTTTCTAAGAAAGTTTCTTCTTATAATGTTTACGATAGTAACTCACTTTCAAATATGATTTAAATATCCTATTTTTTCGGTCTTTATAAATTATAATCATTAAATGAAATTATGATATGATTAAATAGATAAAAATCAGATTTCTCTTTTGATTTCATTTCTATGTTGGTATTTATTGAATTGGGTAAATTGATTCAAGTTTCCGTTTTAAATTTTATATTATAGTGTTACGAAGAGCTCCTCTACAATAACACCCACGTTACTTTAATTTATAATATTTAAAATAAACAGAACACAAACATTATACACAGGAAATCTAACCAAATTTTACTTTCCCAATTTATTGTCATTTATAAAAAGTCGTTTGATGGCATTGAATTTATTAAATATTAATTAATTTTAAACGCATTTTTCTTAGCTCGGCACGATTGTGGGTTTGATATATTCAAACTCAACTGATGATGAATGCATAGTTTTTGTAATTATTTCAATTTTCATAAATATATTCAACGACGTGATTTATAAAATTAGCATGCGAATAGACAGACTGTCAGCCATAAGTCGTTTTATTGAAATATTTATATTTAAAAATATGTTATGTTTAATATAAAATCAAAAAATATAAACTTCTCTAATTTTCCGTCGTTTATTTTTTTTGGCTAATTGAAATTCATCCGCATCCATTTTTTTAAACTGATGTTTTATCGAATTGTAAATTTAAGTTTACCTTCAAAATAATCAATGATTGAACAACATTAAAAATTATGTTCATCGAAATAATCACGAATACTTTCAAACAAAAAGTATAAATTGTATCGAAATATAAACTTTTCGAATAAAATTGTCTGTTTTGTGTTTTTAATACAACACTTAAAGAAGTTCCAGGCGATAAAGGTAAAATTTTTTTTTTTTTAATTTTCATAAATTGCTTATTTCATAACCTACCTTTCGGCATTTATTGGCAAATAAATGTAAAATCCAAAATGCGGTACGACGATCAGCCGATAAAGTGTTAAAGCATCAATTATACGTGAAACATGCGTGACCTGTTCTCATAAACTCTTTTAAATTGAACAGGTGGTATCTCTATTCTCACGTACTTCAAGCTGTAGGATCTTAATTAGTTACACATCTAATTTAATTGTTATAAATTTACGACTCTGTTCATAAGACCACGATATATTGACCTTCGCTTCCTACATGAGATTTTTATGGATTTATAAATGTAACATAGAGACAGCGTGGGCCATATAATTGGCGGTTTTTCTTCCTTTATTGCCCAACGTGCATCAATCTTAATAAATGATTTTGCTTGTGTTTTTTGGCAATGATAAATGATGCTTAAACTATGAAATATTCTGTTTGTGAATACAAAACATGCTACTTTACCATTTTTCTTTGAATAACAATAAACGTTGCTTTCATATTACCATATGCCTATTTCAAAAAAATATTTAAATTATTTTATTATGTTTAAATTAACACTTTGAATACAAATCATATGTAGTAAAGCGTTAAAAAAAACACTTTACTTTAAATACCCTAAACGACTGTACCGAATGCAAAGTTTGCATTTCTGACTACGGTTTGTAGTTATTTTCATGAATACAGTTAAAATATTTCCATTTTTATTATTTACATAGACTTTCTATTTGACATGCACGTAAAAAAAAACAAAGCATAAAGCATATTTCAAATGACATTTCATGACTTGAATAAATTTAGGCCAAATCTAATAAGATTTAATGGAACGAACAATTTGTCTTCACTCATTGACCTGCAGTTTATGTTTCACATTTAATGACATTATAAATTTAAAACATAAAACGGTACAGAGCAATTACATATAAAATGACTCATACATATATAAACTAAATTATCAAAAAAAATTGTACCGTATTTTAGTGTACAAAAGAAAAAAATTGTTAAACAAGTAACATAATCTAACGTGTTCCGAAATGATTGCGATCTAAAAATTAAAACATAAAACGGTACAACGCAATTACGTATCAAATAACTACTATATATAAACTAAATTATCAAAAACTTTACTGCACCTTATTTTCAGTACAAAAAGAGAAAATAAGATTTTAAAAAAGCAACATTAATCTTCTGCGTACTGAAATGACTTGGCCATGATTTTGATTTATTTGT
Organism: Atopsyche davidsoni; assembly: GCA_022113835.1. Taxonomy (NCBI): domain Eukaryota; kingdom Metazoa; phylum Arthropoda; class Insecta; order Trichoptera; family Hydrobiosidae; genus Atopsyche; species Atopsyche davidsoni. Next base: position 5,909,994 of record JAILWY010000001.1, read on the forward strand.
TAGCATATACACGTTTCTAATGACTTTATTAATTACAGTGAATAGTTTATTAGGAATAACGATGCTGTCACTCAGACCTCCACCCAAATACACTTACTGGTATAATATCATAAAGTATTATTACCATGTACGTGTTAATTTCAGATTTAAAAATAAACATTACGAAATGACCGTGAGAAGTGCTTCATCTCGCATTACCTTGCTAGAGCGTTGCAGTCGCACTCCAACTGCAATTATTTAATATTTTGCATTGTACTTTAACAAAAATAACAAAGACTTTAACTCATCTAATTCACCATAACAGTGCTAAAGAAATCTTAGATTACATCATCAAATATTTCTATGATATTAAACATAAGTGTCTATTATATTTTAAAAATCTTATCAAGTATTTGATATAATGCGTGCATTTGTTGTTATTGTATGCATGGTACAAATATCAAAGCAATTGTAACTAAACATGTTCACGTGCATGCCAATTGGGAGAGAGAAAACTATGCAACTAAATCCACATTAAAAGACAAAAGGTATTAACGATTTCACACACAGTTAAAAAGCGTTTCGTTTCCACGGGCACTACCAAATGTCTAAACACTTACATTTATTTTACATTTATTACTGTTTACATGTATTTTTTTTTATTTTATATTTTCGTTTAACTCATAGCTTTTCATTTTTACGCTCTCCAACGTTTTAGTCCTTTGCTGGCATCAATTACGTTACTTTTGGGGATGACTGCTTGTAACGTGTATTTTTCCAAAAATTATCCAAATTGGCATATTTTTATGGTAAATAATTATCAAAATCTAAACATAAAACATTTTTCTTTCCCGTACACTATATTCGTATAATATAAAATTATTAAAACAATAAAATTTTATTTCTTTCTTATGAAACATCAAATACGAATAGCCAAATGGAGTAGGATTGCGATGAATTTTCTGAAAACTTTAAGGGTTTATTCAGACCCTGAAAGGCGAAAGCACATACCAATAAAAATAATGGTGATTATCTTAGCTATTTGTTGATATATAAATTTTACGAACTAAGCAAGTATGTTGTGTATTATATATTATGGAGTGTCAATATTTATAATAACTCGTTAAGGAAATTATTTGTAGAATATTTTTTAAATATAGTGGAAGCATTGTTTTTTTGCATTTCTATTGTGATTTCGTTTGTTTTTTATAATTGTTGATATATTTAAAAAACTCAAAAACTTTTTTGCTTAAAAACACTCCGAGACTGTCTGGTGTGTTTTTATAATATTTTTAAAATTATTTCATGGTTATTATATTTAAGGCCACTCTCTCAATACATCGTGTTGTGCTCGCCAGTGCTATTTGAGACGGTGTGATAGCGTTTGTTGGGTGAGCACGCTCAGTGAAGTATTGTTCGATCAGTACTAATGAATCCATAGTGATGTCAAGTGTCGGAGGTCACTGGGAGATGACGCCATGCAACAAAAATAATCGATTAGCAAAAAAAGTCAGGGAAGTAGACCAGGGACTTGGTGTTTTCTTAAATAGGCGATAAGGTGAAGGTGGGTTCGATAAGAATATTATTAATATCTGTATACTACTATCTTACAATCTGTGGGGTACATGTATAAAGTAATTAGATTTTAGCTCTGATTATTTACTATAGAAGTAAATAAATCAATTTAATTGAAGTACGTTAGAAAATTGAATGCAGCTAGAAACCAATTATATAGACCGCATAATGCAATTTAAGTATTGCTAATACACAGAAGCTCATTTTCTGTCGTAAATGTTGCGTTCAATGTGAAGGTTATACCATGACGTGTTCAAGGATATAAGCAATTTTTTATTATTAAATATTGTATACACATAATATGCTTATTTTTTCAAAAATGTTATTTTTTCATTATTATAAAAATAATATCACTATGTGACAAAAACATTTTTAAAAACTCTCAATTTATCGAGTATGTAACATGTTTAAAAATTAGTCAAAACTTACACATATGTGTTAATATTATATTTATAGCTTTTTGAGAAATTCACATTTATAAATGCAAATAAAGTAACATTTGTTTCTTTTGAACTCTCAGGTGATTCTAGGTAATACGATTCCGGTAAACAGGAATTTGTATACAATAATTGTCTCATGCTCGTTGTGTCTTACAAATGAACGCATTTCATGGGTACTTGTGCTCGGTAGAACTGGTTTCTTGGCACACTTGCAAGAAGTGTTAGCCGCGTGAATCTTTCTTTATTTTTATCCATATTATGAAATCATTCAACCTCACATTCTCAGCTACTAGCGACATGTATGTGAACACTGAGCATTCAGTCGATAACTTAATCGCATTATTAATACAAGAGTATACATAGTTTGACGACATTGATTTTAAAATATATATAAATAGTGTTACGTCCCGTTATAAAGATAAGTGGGAGTAGCAATTAGTTGACTTGCAGACTTACAGATCGGCTAAGCATATAATAAAATAAAATGATAAATCATGTATGACATAAGATGTTTAAAAAAATCAATCAATTTCTTCTACCTTAGATGGCAGTATGTTTTTTCGTAGCTATTTTCGATTTCCTGTTGAATTAAGTGGGCTTAAGTCTGAATAATATTTACTATATAGGCAACTCAGGAACGAGTTTGTTGAAAATAAAAATAAAAATATATAATAGGGTTACCTCACCTCAGAAATATGAGCTCGTCCACCATGACGTAATTTTTGCAACCGTATGCATTGGGATCAAAAATTGACCTGCGTGATGAATACTATTGAAAAAATATTATTTATGATAAATGACTACGCTAGTTATTTTATAATTTAAAGAAATGCCTCCTGAAACTTGTTTTATACATCTGTATAATTGTACCGAGTGTTATAAGAAAATAAAAAATCTTATATAAATAATAACAAACAGAAACATTCCTGGATATTTTATTTAATTATATTTAGTCGAAAATTTAGCCTGTGATAAAATTAAAATTAAGTGCTTCTAAAACAAATATCTTTAAAACTTTTGAAATCAAAGTTTATTTTTATATCAGAAAAAAATATGAATTTATTGCATATTGGGAATAAAATTGATTTTATCTACTCATACTTATAATATAATTTAACTATGACTTTCTACAAAGATAACCGTGCAATAAAAAATATTTCATTTATTTTATAGATTGCTTGCGTTTAATTCTGAACATTAAATTGATATAATGCAGCAATTAAATGTCTATATTAAATATATGGTTTCATTTTCGTATAGATAGTGTTGCTTTTTTATCATATTAATAATATCATCAATCAACAAGGTATAATCGCAAATATCATTTATAGAGATAATAATCACCTGTCAGCAACATCACCTAATTTTATTCGACGTCTCAGCACTTTATAGATTGTAAAAAAATCATGTGCTGTTACTGCTAACAAGAAAATAAACTTTTTTATGTGTGTAGACCAACATTCATTATTCTTATCAATAAAATATATTATCAAAGTAGCAAACAAACGGTAACGTTGCTTAATCCTTGTTTAAATCATTTTTTTTTTTTAAATAATCATTTTTTGAAGTGCACTGTTGAATTTGTGCTACGAAGATTATCTCTTATTAACAGTAGTATACTGTAGAAAATAATATATTATGTATTTATATTTTTCCAACTGATAAATACACAAAAAACTGAAACTTTTTTTTACTTCTAGTCATTTTAGATAAATTTATTACGTGAGGGTGAGAAAAATAAGTTCTTTATAAACATGCCTACAAATACAATTTTGCTTTAAGTAAACGATTTATCTGTTGAGTATAATTTATGTTTATTTTGAACTGTAATATTCCTTGATGCATACATAATTTAACAAATAAATGTTCATTCAGTAATCCTGCAAATCCAATACTCAATCAAAATTATTGTACAATTGATCAGTTTGTATGACTGTGCGGTAAATCGTGAACTTGCTTACATTTTTGATCTAGTCCCGGATGAATAGATTTGCAAATCACAATAATGAGCTGTGGAGTGAAACAATGGCATGCATCATTACTGCCTCTGCTTAGATGTCTAAGTGTACATTTTCATTCGTTTTATCCAGCTCTTTTCAATCAAGGACTGAATAGTCACGTAATTTTCTTAAACTATCATGTAGGCATCCATTGTGTTATCTAATTGATTTCTTTTATGTCTCCATTTTTGAAAACACTTCGTTATATTTCTAATTAATGCAGATCATTATAACGGTAATTAAAAATACAAAAACGTATAAACACATTGATAGTTCTTTTTTTAGGTCAGTGATTTGATTTGTCGACTTTGTTCCAAAAAAATCAAAGCTTAATCAGATTAATAATTTGCTCATGAAAATATTGCTTAAGAGTACAAAGAAATGAATAATTCTTTAATTTTTTTTATCAAGTCAAAAAAAATCTTGAAACCACCTTTTTTATAGATCTGCATATAATTTTATATTTATCAAATTCTCTTAATGTTTTAACGAAATTCATTGAATAAATACCGAAACAAAAAAATCATCAGTCGTCTTCTTAAAATATTCATGTTATTATTATATTAATATTTGTCCACTCAATTCTTTGCATCATTTCTATTATCTTAAATAGATATGTCCTGTTTTAATTAAACACAGCTTCAAAGATTATTTCTAAAGCAATATTTTTTAATGATTACGGCCATATTAAAAGGGTATCATTAATTAATCATGTCAACAGTTTAAACATCCACGCACACCTTACAAGGATCGATCAAGTCTCATAAATTACCCACCGAGCCACAGAAAGGTGCCTATAGACTGGTTTAAGTAATCTCTGTGAACATTTCCATTCAAATGAGAGACTCGTAAGTGTTTCCTTATAATAATAACATTGCAATGATATGTACCTAATTTTCTGTAACGTAATCCAAAACGTTTTTTATTATAAACGAATATGAGTCATGTATTATTTTTCAAGTATCTTGGGAGAATCGCACCTTATGACTAAAGCCTGAACCGCAATTATGAAACTTGGCCTCAACTGAAAGATTGCCCTTAACGCAATCGATACCTTCTTAAAAATACCTTTCTATTTTACATTTCAGGATAACATAAAGATAATAATACATCTGAAGTTTGTCTATCGCTACGAAGTATCTGAAAATCCTAAAATCATTTTCTTCTCGCCCTTTTTTTCATACAGCACTTACGTTTATTTACGGTCGCTCTCACGGTCAAAAGAGTTAATCTAAATATTTCAACACTTAACAAAGACCACAAAAATATATTTATACGTACGAAAACTCACCTTTACGTATTGTCTCTTAGTTAGGCTAAACATGAATCTTTATTTACATACGCAAATAATAAATTTATAAACAAATCGGAACTTTGAATAGACTGGCCTTAAATCTTAATCAATATATTTACTTCAGAATTTTGACATGATGTATTGAAACGTGACCGGTAAAATGTTTTTAATTACATTGTGGTTTATTTAAGCACGTTCTATACTGTAAAAGCTAAGTATTTACATACCAGTGTAAGATTTCAGCTCCTTTTATTGAGCACTCACGTTGCTCTATGCATACAAATTTGTATACACAATTTTTCACTACATAGCTATCATATAAATAATGTATTTTAGTGAAAGCCGTTTTACCAAAATAGGAACGATAGTTTATTTTCGTGAATTATAAATAGTCGAGCAAAAACAAATCCCCAGGACTTTTTATTCATAAGAAATCAATTAAAAATAATTTAAATATTAGAAGCTGTAAATAATTAATTTTAAGCACTTTTGAAAAATTATATTCACAGTCAGTCGTGAATAATATATGTCTTATAATGTTTCTCACACACAAACAATTTAAAGTAATTTATCAGAAAAAATATTATTTTTGGTGAATAATGATATGAAAAGAGTTAATATCAAATATTTCACACTGTTCTCAAGTTTATGTTTCAAATAAATATTCTTACAAGTTTAAAACGTCTCTCCGTGTATGTTCATGCCGTAAGGTTATTTGTGTTGAAATTCTAAACACACAGCCATCAAGCTAAACCAAAAACAACACTTAAAACTGGCAGGTCTGCAAAGAGTTACAAATCACGTTGCTACAGGCACTTCAGTGGGTAAGAACTTCGCAGAACTTGGAAAATAGCAGGTCTTACATACAAATCTGGCTGCAGTTATGTAAACATTTTCCTAACAGGGAACTAAACCACTGTCGTTTCTGCATTCCCGGTTTGTAAAACACTATAAAAGCAAAGTTAGTACTTATTTTCTTTCCAAACATTCCATTTTTAGATTCACGTATTTGTTTGTATTAAGCTATACACATATGGTGCATATTTCAAAACGTCCATTCGCTTAAGGATTGGCAAATAAAATATTTAATTTAAAATAAATAATCAAAATCTATAATCGTATCACAAAGTACAAATTTCATGAGGTCCTGTGTACGAGTATTTAAAAAAAACATACCTCGAATGAAATTGAAAAAATTTTTTTTTTTGAATAGTGTGTTCAATGATTACATTTCAAGTGGGATATTTAATAATCAATTTTAAAATGATCTAAATGTAATAAAAAAAACTTAAAAATAGGTTAAACGTTTATAGACAGGAACCCACTAAAATATAGCCACAAATCAAGTCCGCTCATGATTCCAGCTCGTCATGCCAGGCGAGCCTCTAATCAATCCACCCTTGCCGGTTAATTTACTGAAAACTGAGTATGGCCGGGGAATGAGGCTTTATCAAGCAACTGGTAGCGTCCCGGCGCGAGCTGGTACGTCCCTACGTCACAGTAAAAGCCTTCGTGCTTCAGGCCTACCCATACAGGGGCGCATATCGCTTCTTCAACGTATAAAAATGTTATTTATAACTTTATTTCCATCTTGCTCTTTATAAATACGGATTCGTGGACTGTTTAACCTATGATGGGGAAAAAAATAACGTAACGAGTTTGTTTTGGCTTTTCTGTAATACTTTTAGCATTAATTTTATGTCATGTTTCCAAATGACAAATGTGAAAGCGAAATACTTTTTATGTTTAAATATTTTTATTTTCGAATTGTTGTGGATACTAAAGTATTCTGGGGTCTGCTAGTGTGAGATTTTTCTCAGATATACGTATAAACCGTAAAGCTAAATGACCCGTTGTAGGCTCATTGTCTACAGCCTAATAGTTAAGTTTTGATGAGTGTTCTAATCGAAGATCTTTGGTCTCCATTTTTGTTGCTTTTCAAGTCATCTTCATTACGTTTAATGAGTAAGAAGTTGGCACGAGAAATAAAAACGTCTCATTGTTATCGCCCTCCTCACTCTGCTTTCTTTACACCATTTTATACCTTTATAGAAGAATTCGACGTTCACCTCGCATATTTTACTTGAAATATAGCAATTTACATTCAATTTTTTGAAATGGCTTCGATAAACTTCGATGTACCTCATATTGAAAAAATCACCTATTTACAATGACTACCATGAGAATTTTACATTTATGGTTAAATTTTTTTTTTTTTTTGAAATCAACGATACTTATAATTTTCATAGTTTTACAAAACTAAATAAGTATGTGTTTATATAGGAAGTACTGCAGCTGGTGCCGCCCCTACGCCTCTTTAGCTGAAACTTCCTTTCCCGAGCATACCGGCTGAAGGGATCGATACCTGTGCTTCCCCGTACTTGCCTAGCGTCAATCGACTTATTTCAGCCCATCGCGATTTCACAAACACACCACAGAAATAGAAGTTTATTTCAGAGCATTCCACCAGCCCACGGATAATATTAGAATGGCGACGCGTCACAATACAAATTATTTTCGTTGGAAAGTTTACTGCGATTACCGTGGCCTTTCTTTCTGTAAACTTATAAATCATTTTATACGAATGAAAACTTTTGTCGTTAATATTATTTTTTTAATGATATTGTTACATATTATATACGAATGCTATAATCGTGTAAAGAATTTTTCATATCTGATTTCTTATCGAAGCACACATCATATATGAATAACCTTTATAAAATTGTGAGATTATTTTTAAACACAAATTATGAGTACAAACTACTTGAATGCTGAATATTTGTTAATAATTATTAACTTTTTTTAGGTGGAAAACGACATTTCTTTCAATCTTCAAGAGGGTGTAGTTCATCTTTTTGAAGACAATGGGGGTGAAACAGAACCCTTGGACGCCCACGAAACGGCGGGGGCCCATAGCTGCTGAGAGCAGCAGCCCCGGACCCGCGGCCGTTGCCCTGCCAACCCTCATCGGTATGAAAACTACCCCTTCCCTATAACTTACTAACTTACTGATCCATATCGATACCAACAAGGTTACCTAATAATTTCCGCTGCTTGAGAAAGCATGATTATTGAAAGCTTCTAAATGAATTTACATTTTCGCAATGAGACGAAAACTTTTCTTTCTCATTCATAAAAGCGCGTATAAACATTAAATAAATCGTAATCTGCTGACTATTTGGTTTTTTTTATTAATTTTAATAATTACTTTTTTAACAAAAAAATACTTTTAAAAAGTACACATATGAATCCTGACCCCGACTTTACCATGCGACATAAACTTATATTTCCTGCGTTACTAGTTGATATAATTTACTACATATACACCCTTACATTTCTTATAATAAAAGTAACACGTTCCACGGGCATGCAAATTATTTTTGTGACTAATTTTTTTGGCTAATATAAGACAGACTTTCTCTTGCACTCTATCTAAATATACTAAATAACTGCATAGGTTGTTTCAAACCTCTGAGTCTTGAATTGTTAAATTTGACTGAAAATCCTTAAATATTAATAATACGTTGTCACTGTCAGTTTAAGGATTCATCAGTTGTATGTATTTATACGGTAATTTGTTTAATAATTATTATTTTACAGGCAAAACGCCTAACGAATCTAAGAAGTCAAGAGCCCCTGCATTCTCGTTCGGCGGGAAGTATTCCAGCCAAGACAAGGCGCTGGGCCCAGGCCCGGCCTCCTACAACACCGAGGGGATGACTTCTAAGGGTAAGAGAGCATCTGATTACTGCCTGGAAAATAATACATTCAGACTTACAAACTTAAAAAGTCAAATATTTACTGCTATTAATAAAAAAATAATTTACGTGTTATTAAAAAATCTTAGAACGTTTCAAAGATCATGGTATTCACTTTGAAACAAGGTAAAATATATATATAATAGCAAAGGTTATCACTTCTTTACTTTTATCTCATTAAATATTTTATTTAAAAAAAAAAAAAACTATCATTTAACGTACAAAGGATTGAAATAGAGTATTTTTTAATACCATCAATTTTGAAACTAGTTTTTACTAAATTTAAGTGTAATAATAATAATAACAATAGTGGTGATAGTATAACAGAATATAATTTAACAAATAGAAAACATTACTGACTTGTTAAAAATATTTTGTAAGTCTACAACGGAATGTTTCGTCTTTCATTTGTTGTCTTATTTTATTAAATTTTATGGCGTTCTTTGAATTCAACTTCAATAATAACATAGATAATTTACAAAGCAGTAACATAAATTATGCCTAAAAGTAGCACATAAACAAATGAGCGAATCGCCTTTCGAAAAGCTGTTTTTTTTTTTATTCTGACAACAATCAGGCTCTTGCAAAAAGCTGTGATGTGTTTACGACTTCTCATGACGTCATCGGTGTGTTTGGTTTTCACAGGTTGGATTTAAATATCTTTTAAAAAAGATGATATCATAACGTAAATTCTACTTGAATTAAAACTACTTTTACTCGATTATTTTTTATTTAATACGTATAATTAATTTTTTGCACAACAATAATGCGTTTCAACGTCTCAAACTGCGATAGTCGTTATTTTTTCAACAAGCGAATTGTTTTGCCTAAAGTTGTTATTTTACATCGAAAACATGTATCATCTTCACAGTTTGTACTTTTTCATACAAAGTTGTGAAAAGCATCGCTTTCAATCGAATCTTCTAGAAGCGTGTCAAATCGGAGTTATTTTTTTCCAATGGTATTTCGCTGGCTTCGAAAGCGTCGAGTTGAAGTCACGTGGGAAATGCCGTCTTGCCTAAAGGAGATGCAGGTAGAGTCTGCGGGTGGGAGGAGGGCAGCCCACAGCCTGTATCCCTCCAGCCGCGCATCTGGCACGGCATGACTTTAACGGGCGACAAAATGATGCATGAGCAATTCTCCATAATACGACATGCCTACTCTAATGAATGCTGCACGTATTTTTCAATCGCATCCAAATTGGACTTAGGAAGATGACTTTCAACAGTTTCGTGGAGCGACAGGGAGAGCCATTCTGCGCAATGCCTAGTTGTATTTATTTTAAAACTTTTGAAAATTTGAAAGATATATCACTCGTTATATTTTCAGGGGTATGTAATAAAAAAAAACTTTATTACAATACTCAACATGAATGCCGGTCTAATTATAAACACGATTAGGTTTTTAATGGCTCCAATTTGACTCGGTTAGAAACAATATATTCCATCAGCCGCTGAGTTTCTATTACTGAAGTTTTCGCGTGCACCGGAAGTTTGGAAGCGTGGAAAGTTGAGCAATGCGAAGATAAACAAATTTACGACTTGTTAAGAAATACCAAGCGTTCTGATAATGCAGCATAAACTAAAATTAGATGCTTTGCATGAGTAACAAATAAATATATTAAAAAAAAAAAAAAAAAAACTTTACACCAACAAAGAATCATCACCAAGACGATCCACGAGATAATCCGAGGTGATCCACTCTTTCCAAATATCAACATCCCTTGTCCCAAACCCTTCGATTAGCCACCTTCTAGAATACAATCTAGAACATAGGTTCTCAACGGGGGCGGTACCGCCCCCCTGTGGGCGCTGGAGCTTTCCAAGGGGGCGGTGGCGAGTCCAAGAGAAAATGGGGGGCGTTTTTGAGGTTCTTGGGGGGCGAAAAAATCGTATTATTATGGCCTAAATTTCAACTGTTAAAATCTCAACCTAGTTTTATAATTAACAGTATAGGGATCTAGAATATTTTTCAATCATATTTATTAGCTTTAATTAAAGCCTGCACAGATATAGCTTTAGATGCCGCAAATAAACAAGTACAGTGTGTCCAAAAAGAGTATCGGGTATTTGTTAGTTCAGCAAAAAAAATCTAGTAATCGAGTATTTATTTTATTGTTGATTATAAGTATACAAAATGGAAAATTATTTCAAAATAATGATAATATCCAAATTCGGTGACCGTTACTCTGCTGATACTTTTCTAATCTGGAACGAAAATTGTTGATAACACGTCCTGTTAACGTGAAATTTAATTAATTTATTTGTCACTTTATTTTGCTATACCGAAAGTTGATTTTTTTACAGAGTATTGAAAAAACTATAAATTATGTTTATCTATTTTTTATTATTTAATTAACGTCCATTTTAAGGGTAAAATAAAATCTTGAAGATGTTGAAAAATTGGATAAAATGACGACTTTTCAAAACCAAAGTTTGTTAAAGATTTTTTTATTTTATTTAATTTTTAAAATAATATGGCGCACATGGATTATATTTAATCTTTTAATATCAATTAAAAAAAAAACTTTTAAATGTTTAGGACTCTTGTAAAATGGGCCAGATGAATCTCCAAATACCTACACTTCAATCGGAAAAAAAAATAAATTATCATATTAATAGTAAATTTATAAGAAATAAAAATATATTTTATTAGGAAAAAAGAATGTATCAAACTTTTTGCATTCAAATATTTTTGATTGGTGCAGTGGATTTTTCGCAAAACGGACTAGAAAATGATCAAAAAAACTCGATTATGTGGACTAGGCCCTTCCGCAAATTGATGTTGTGTTTGCGTATCATCTTCATCCAACAACGCTTACAGATTGGCGTCCTCAGAAATAGATATAATTTAACAAATTGTATGCATGCGCGGAACTGTGCGTGGGGGGGGCGTTTTTCGTGACATTTCGCGCAAACATATTTATATGCGACCCGCGCTCTAGTACTAGTCGACCAAAGACGACTTAACATGCGACCCGCAAACAATGTGTTAATAAATAATATACAGAAATAAAATTGGTATAATTATAACTATTATGTCAAAGGGGGCGTTTTGAATTTTTTTTCTTGTCAAGGGGGCGGTGGTCAATAAAAGGTTGAGAACCTCTGATCTAGAAGATTGCCTCTACCAAAAAAAGGCCAAAAGCAATCCCCCCCCCTCCACCACCCCAACCACCCACCCCAACACATTACCCCACGGTGATACACGCCACCAAGCCAGAATCATTTTTTTTTTTTTGTAACTTTGATTCGTATTGTTGGTTCGAAAGTGTGAAACGACTTCGATAGCAGATAAGGCGAGGCTTTAGTAATGATTAACCACTAACTGGCGGCAGGGAAGGCCTCTGCGGCGGCCGTGTCGCTGCACACGCGGCCGCGGGAGGCTCGCGCGCCAGCCACTCCGGCGCCGGGCGACTACGAGGCGCTGGCCGCCGTGCGCCGAGTCTTGGGCGCCGCGCCCAAGTACACCTTCGGCGTCAAGGCCTCCCGCTCCACCACCTCGCAGTCCCCCGGTACAACCCCTTAACTTACCCATCTTAAATCACTGTCTCGATCTTTATCATTTTAACATGTTTTACTTGTGTCATAATTGCTTCTGCTTTACCTGCTCCCGATACAACCCTTAAAAGCGGTGATAGCAAATTCGAGTTTTTTGATCATTTGCTTGTACCTATTGCGAAAAATTATTAAAAGTAAATTATAAGAAATAAAAAATAATGCTAGTTGAAGAAAGGATGTATCTAACTTTCTGTATTTAAATTTTTTTGATTGGTGCAGTCGATTTTTCGCAATAGGTACAAGCAAATGGTAAAAAAACTCGAATTTGCTATCACCGCTCTTAAAGTGACTGATATTTTCTCTGCAAATAATTTGAACTTTAAAAAAAAAAATTGCATTGCAAAATCAGTTATCCCCGGTTTGTACCTCAAAATTAATTATGACTGTTTTTTTGCATTGTACTTTTGTAATTTTGGCATGTTTGGCTTGTGCAATAATTGCTGCTACTTTGATAATGTACCCAAAGGCTGAGTGCACACTGCGGAAATAGCAAGGTTAGGAGGCTTTGAATTTACCTGCATCAGTTGTGGTACACGCTAGTTTTAAAACAAATCCTTGCTGTTGCAAGTTACGATAGTTTTGTTTTAGAATTATTATAGCTATTATCAGTACTAAGCATATACATCGTTGACTTAAAAATTTAAATACAAGAGTAGAAATCTTGTTTGAAAACTGTTTTATGCGTAGTGTGTAAACAACCAAGAGTACTCAAATTCAAGTTAAAAAGAGTAAGATAAGGTTTAAATATTCGTAGGTTTAATGTGTTTAATGTTAGTTTTTAGTTTGGTGTTGGTTACCTAAAATACGTGTATTTTGTATTGCACGAGTTATTTTTTTTTATAAATAAATACACATGGAAAATATGCGACGGATGTGATGTGTTCGCTGATTGTTTATGTTTTGATTTTTCACTTCGAATCGACTACATCTTCAAGGTAAGTGGTTATATTATCCATATTACAAACTCAGATATTTTTTTAAGTTATATGTCTTAGTTAAGTTTTGTGAAGAACTGTGTGTGATTATCAAAATACACTATCATGTCACTATTTTTTTATGAACTTAACCAAATGTTGATTTAACGTTTTTGGTTGAATATCAATGAAAAATAACTCAAATTAAATATAGGTACTAAATGTGTTTTGTTATATCAATTCACCAAATCAAATTGACAATTGTCTAAAATGTCATATTGCATTTGAAAATGCTAATTTTAATTACAAAGCACAAAAAATGCAACACCCACTCTAGTAAACGATAATTTGACAAAATATTCCAATCACAAGCTACATGTTACGCCTCGAGGCTATTATGAAATGCCATTCAAAAAACACCGAGACCTTGCACCTGTCGACAAACAAACTGACCTTTCAATAATCGATTCATTTAGATCGCCATGTGTTAAACCACATCCTAGTAATTATTAACGAGTTCCGATGTTTCGTCTCAAATACTGGAGTCATCTTCAGGCAATAAATAATAAAAGAACATCAGAATGCTATTTTACATTTTACAAATTGGGTCTTGTGTCTTATCTTTTGCATTGGGAAGAATAAACTGTAGTGAAATATGTGAGTGAGGAAGCACATGAGATTCAATCTCAAAACAGATTTTTTTGAATTTTATTTAATGTAGTGAAATATGTTAGTGGAGAAAGGTTCAATCTTAAAACAGATGCAGATTTTTTTGATTTGAATATATCTATAATATATAATATCCATTGTGTGTGTGTGTGTATGTATGTTTTATTTTTTGGTTCTCTATAGAATATCTTAAAAGATACAACGCTGATTTTTTGCATGTAAGTTCAGTAAGTTTTTCCTCAGTTATGTGCCGAATTTCAAGACGAAAGGATAATATTTTCATTCATAAACTAATTGAATAAAACTATAAAATATGCTTTATGTACGAATTATAGGATTATGTTGTTCACCGCGAGAATTTCAAATATAGAATTTTTCAAATAAAGAACAGTGCAGTGAAAAGTCATGCGTTGTTTGTGACACGAAATGTGACACAAATATCAAGCAATGAATTGGAAGGAAAACGTGAGCAGCGTCTTCTTAAAATTCGAGTACCCACCTATTCAGCCAAATATATAATATGTTCAAACACTATTGCATCGTTCATCGAATACGTCATTCCGTGACGGGCTACATTTCTAGTGTTAAAATAATCAGTATTTTTGACAGAGAACACTCGGTGCAATTCCATTTTGAGTGATTTTTCCACGTGTTATTCGGTTTGAAAGGTTGGCGAAACCGGTCATATAAATATAAATTGACACGTGGAAAAATCACTCGAGTGTTTGAATACTCGTTGGTATGATGCATTAATGACGTGTTGCGTTTGCGGGACAGCGCCGAACGTGTACCACGTGAGCGGCACGTGCAGCGGCAGCGCCGGCGCGCCCGCCTACAGCATGGCGGGGCGCGCGCGCGAGGTCCCCGCGGCGGGCGCCTCGCTGCCCGGCCCGGGGGCCTACGACGAGGCGCGCGCCGACTCCGTGCGCCGCCGCCCCCCCGCCTACACCATCGCCGCCCGCCCGCGCCGCGTGGACGGCACCGCCGCCCCCGGCCCCGGCAACTACTGCCCCGAGAAGGTAACCCACCACCCCACCACTCCACCCTGCCAGTGTCCATCCTCGCTGCGATGCTTACCACACACACACACACACACACACACATCCTCATACTACACATCACACCTGTCCCCCGATTTACACTGATGATAGGTCCCTTACTGTCGGCCCCGGGCAGCGCTGTGGTACTACTTCCGGGTACCGACAGCTGGTCTTTTAATATATAATAATAATCATACACCTACATTCATTCGTGAAGGGGGGTTTCCCAGGGAGCGCACTTTTCGCTGCTCCCCGGTCTGCCTCCCCTCCCTTCTATTCGTCCCTTACTTGATTACTTGGTTATTTGATGCACTGAAAAACACGAAAGCTGAAAAGCATGAAAAAGATGTCCCGTGCTCTTCAGCTCTCGATCCTCTTCAGCGCCGTTTTTGTCATGTCCGTGGGCTTCTCCTCGGGTCGGAGCTAAACCGTGCAAATCGAATACAAACTAATACAGTAATACCCCGCTTTACGCGACCCCGTTGTGCGCGGTTTCACTTTCTTATTTTAAGAATGCGTATGAACAAAAAGTTATCATTGACATCTCTTGACAATAAAAAACAGCGTTGGGTGTTATGAACGTATTTTACAAGAACGCAAAAGAAACGCTACCCAAAAGACAACAGATGTATTTTTCAGTAAAAATAACATGCAGTACTGCATAAAGGGATTGATTCAAATAATTCGTATTAAGTTTTGACTATGCATGTATGTTTAATCATGAACCCCGATATACGCGAATTTCACATAACGCGATTTTTTCCGGAACGTATCCCTCGCATAAAGCGGGCTAGTACTGTGTATCTTTAAAAATAACGGTCTATTCATTAAGTGACCAAAATACAAAGGAACTATATTACTACACATCACCAGAGCCAGTTTTCATGGTTTTTTATAGGAAGAATAGTGTAGTGCTCGGATCCTTCTACACTGCAGTTTTATATTCGAAGGAAAAGTCTGCCTATTGCTGCTGTCCAATAGCATTATTATACAGTAGAATTTCGATAGCTCGAACCTCGTTAATTGGAAATCCTCAGTAAGACGAAAACAAAATGGCATTTCCCTTCCGCTAAACCCCTAAATATACGGTATCTCGAATTATTTAGACTTTTTAACTAAAACAAAATGTTATTTTCCTACGAGGTATTGATAGTACATATTTATACTCTTTTAGAGTTCGAAAAATATACTTAGCATTTGTGCCTTACTAAGTCAAAATCTTACCAATTAAATCCTTTGTATATCAAAATTCTTGTTAAGTCAAAAACTCATAAACTTGAAATGTTTAGCATTTCCCTTGAAATTTGATTTATCGAGATCCCACTGTATAATACTTTCATTAAATATAGAAACTTCTTTTTCCTCGAAGACCCTCTCCTCAGAGGAGGTTGGCAACCATTTCACTGAGCATATACTCATGCTGAGCCAGTGTTCATGGTTTTCTAAGAGGAAAATAGTGTAGTGGGTCCCCGGATCCTTCTTCACCACAGTTTTATATTGGCTTAAAAAGCTCTAGCGTTTAGATCTGATACTCCTTCTGCAGCAAACTACACAACAATATCAGGATACAATATAGAAACAAGAAGTATTAATTTAAAAATTTAACCACTGTAATCACTTTGGCAGACATTTAATCTTTTCTTTCTTGATTGGTTTTCATCACTCGATAGATGAATTAGAAACAATTTCAGATGGGCAAACTTTGGTAATAAAATTCGTAATTAACAATTGTGTTTGGTTTAAGGTCAAATCCTTGTAGATCTTCTATATCAAGCTGAGCGTTTATTAATATCTCACTGAAATAGGAGAGCTCGTTCAACATTCGGGTCATTTGTAGAAAATGATTACCCAAATTTTGCCCTTATTCAAGTCCTTCACAGATGACTTTTGCTGTGAACGCAATCAGTTAAGACTTCTCTTCATCAGGATCACTGTCACGTCAATATTTTTTTGTCTAAACCAACTTTTTTATAAAATTATTAAAACTTTAATTAAAAATCAAAATCGTAACTGAACTGCTCAAATAGTCAATTTAGCATATCAACAATTAAAACATGCCACCAAAAGATGCAGAATTCTCAATTAGTGTATTCATAGGTGGTACCATATACTACAATCATGACATAAAACTATGACACTGAATTGAACATTTTTTTCAAAATCATATCATTGGTTTGGACTAACCTATACTAACTTGGCTTCCCTTGCCACTTTCTCACACTCACGAACTCCATGCTGGCATGACTAACTGGAACTGACCGTGCTTTAGGTTTGCGTAACCCAGCGTGCTTCCCCCGCTCATACTTTTGGAATCAAACATTCGCCCTTTATCGGAACACAAAAAGCTGATATGTCTAATGAAGCTGAACTTTCATAATCGTCATATCTATCCAGGTTAGTATAGCATGAAAGGCTATTTATATTTATGTATATTATTTCACCCACCTTCTTATGTATATACTTATTACTATCTATATTTTCATATGCTTTGGTGTCTCATTGTTTTGTAATTTAGTTCAATTTCATAAAAAAATACAAAATTTACTTTATTGATTAGAAAAAAAGTTTAATAATTGTTATAATACTTATAAAATGAGAAAATTGAAAACATAATTTTTAATTTTTTTGAAATATTATAGCTACACGTATTTTTTGACTTTGTTGATCAGTGGCTTAAGTTATTGACCCTCGGCCAAGAGTGTGTCAGAATGACCCTTGGTCAACCATTAAATCCCCACTATTTGGTGCTGGCTTTTATTTATATCCTTTGATGTTTTTATACAATTGTAGACATTGTCTTTTATAAATTAACTTTATGGTATATTTACTAATATCAAGATTTTATTAATAAACAAGATCAAGAAATAAATTTAAATAGATTGCATAATACAATAATTTATAACTAATGCCATTTCTACATTATTTTTATTATTTTCATGTTATTCATCAAACAACAAAGGCGGATAAAATTCTACTCGATCATTCGCCAAAGTATTCATTTGCTGGTAAGCCTCATCCAGAAAAGCCGCAAGATACTCCAGCTCCCAATGCTTACTGTACAGAAAAAGCTGATCGAACACTGCTAGAGAGTTCTCCTTCCTATTCGTTCAGAATCAAGGGGCACCAAGAGAAGCCTATCGATACACCAGGACCGAATATGTACGCTCCAGAGCGTACCGATAAACTATATGAAACCACTCCAAAATACTCATTCGGTACAAAATTGTACACTGAAAAGCCGATCGATACTCCTGGGCCAAATACATACTGCCCAGAGAGATCAACAAAAATTATGGATGCTTCACCAATGTATTCATTTGGTACTAAAAATGCAGTTGAACGGCCAATTGACACACCCGGTCCCAATGTTTATGCTCCAGAAAAGTCTGCAAAAATAATGGATAATGCACCTAAGTATTCATTTGGAACAAAAGGACTTTCGGAAAAACCAATAGATACACCAGGACCAAATGCATATTGTCCTGAAAAAGCTGACAACACATTGCATGAAAGTTCTCCGGCATATTCATTTAGACCCAAAGGCCTTGACCAAAAGCCATCGGATACTCCTGGTCCAAATGTATATGCACCAGAAAAGTTGGGCAGCACTCCAATGTACTCATTTGGAGTTAAAGGACCAGCAGGAAAACCTTTAGATACTCCAGGACCAAATGCATATTGTCCCGAAAAGGCTGACAACACATTACATGAAAGTTCTCCGGCATATTCATTTAGACCTAAAGGTCTCAATCAAAAACCATCAGATACCCCTGGTCCAAATGTATACGCACCAGAAAAGCCAGACAATACTCCAATGTATTCGTTCGGAATCAAAGGACCAGCTGGAAAGCCCTTAGATACTCCTGGACCAAATGCATACTCTCCTGAAAAAGGAGACAGGGCTTTACACGAAAATGCTCCTTCCTATTCATTCCGACCCAAGCATGATTTAGATAAACCAAATAGTAATCCAGGTCCAAACGCATATGATCCATTATTATTAGAAGACAGTCCTAGATATTCATTTGGAATGAAAGGACCTGACGGAAAGCCTCTCGACACTCCTGGACCAAATGCATACTCTCTTGAAAAGGGAGATAGAGCTTTACATGAAAATGCTCCTTCCTATTCATTCCGACCCAAGTATGATTTAAATAAACCAAATAATAATCCGGGCCCAAATGCATATGATCCATTATTGTTAGAAGACAGCCCTAGATATTCATTTGGAATGAAAGGACCTGACGGAAAGCCTCTGGACACACCTGGACCAAATGCATACTCTCTTGAAAAGGGAGACAGAGCTTTACATGAAAATGCTCCTTCCTATTCATTCCGACCCAAGTATGATTTAAATAAACCAAATAATAATCCGGGCCCAAATGCATATGATCCATTATTGTTAGAAGACAGCCCTAGATATTCATTTGGAATGAAAGGACCTGACGGAAAGCCTCTGGACACTCCTGGACCAAATGCATACTCTCTTGAAAAAGGAGACAGAGCTTTACATGAAAATGCTCCTTCCTATTCATTCCGACCCAAGTATGATTTAAATAAACCAAATAATAATCCGGGCCCAAATGCATATGATCCATTATTGTTAGAAGACAGTCCTAGATATTCATTTGGAATGAAAGGACCTGACGGAAAGCCTCTGGACACTCCTGGACCAAACGCATACTGTCCAGAAAAAGCAGATAAAGTTATGGATACTCATCCAATGTATTCATTTGGTACAAGAACGCCACTAGAAAAACCATTTGAGACTCCCAGTCCTAACGCGTACTGCCCAGAAAAGGCTGATAATGCACTTCATGAAAGTTCTCCTGCATACTCATTTAGACCCAAAGGTCAACCTGATCGTCCTAATACAAATCCCGGACCAAATGTATATTGTCCTGAAAAGGCTGATAATGCTTTGCATGAAAGCTCTCCAGCATACACATTCAGACCTAAAGGTCAATCTGACAAACCTAATTCAAATCCTGGACCAAATGCATATGCACCAGAAAAAGCAGACAAAGTATTAGATGGTGCCCCAATGTACAGTTTTGGCATTAAAGGACCCGCTTTGAAGCCATTGGATACACCAGGACCCAACGCTTACAATCCTGAACATGCAGACATCATATTTGACTCTTCCCCTGCTTATACATTTAGAATTAAAGGGGAAATGGAGAAACCTTTCGTAACACCAGCTCCAAATACATATTGTCCTGAAAAAGCTGACCATGGAACTTTGGATGGCACTCCTAAATATACTTTTGGAATAAAAAGTTTACCAGAGAAAGCATTTTTAACCCCAGGTGAGTTATTATTCTTCAATTAGATATAATCATTTCAATAAACTAATGATAAAACCTGCAACAAAAATACTACTAAATAAACATATACTATTTACTTTCAGCACCGAATGTTTACAACATGCCTTCAGTTCTTAATACACCCTTGTACACAATTTCTGGAAGGCATAAGGTGCCCATTGATGAAAGAATTAAGGTACCAGGACCTGGAAACTATTCCCCAGAAAAGTTTGTTCTCACATTTTCACCAAAATACTCCTTTGGTATTAAAGTTCACAC
Organism: Atopsyche davidsoni; assembly: GCA_022113835.1. NCBI lineage: Eukaryota > Metazoa > Arthropoda > Insecta > Trichoptera > Hydrobiosidae > Atopsyche > Atopsyche davidsoni. Next base: position 5,930,808 of record JAILWY010000001.1, read on the forward strand.
TGAAAAATATACGGACACCCCAGGTATGTGTTTATTTCTATAAGATTTAACACTTCAGATTCATTGATAACAATCATATTGACTTTTCAAAAGTAAATTCTGAAAATTTTCCCTAATCATAAATAATATCTTTTTCAAGGACCAAATGTTTACACAATGCCATCAGTACTTGATACTCCAATGTATACCATATCCGGCAGACACAAGGTGCCAGTTGATGAGAGAACTAAAGTACCAGCACCTGGAACATATTCTCCAGAAAAGGTATAAATATTTTATCACAACCATTTCCAAATGATTTGGAGCTTATTATGTGTTTCATATTAAAATACAGAATCCCATATAAATATTCAGAATCCTTATATGAATTTTATAATTACAGGTTATTTTCGACCCACATCCAGGACAGAGTTTCGGTATTCGGCATTCACCTTTTGTAAGCCAATTGAGACCTGATCAAACAGATACATTAATGATCCTTAAACCACAACCTGCAACACAAATTCAATTACCGACAAAAACTCAAGAAAATCACGACACTGTCTCTTTAAATGAAAATAATTCCACTATCGACAGAACACAGATAGTATCACAAGAAAATCATAATGGTGATATTTGCCAGGCTGAAAACACAACACAGAATACTTCCCGAAAAACTATAATTACCAAGTCTGTAGAACCGATGGAAAGTCAGGTAGTTACCACTAAAACATTTGAAAGAGTGCCCCATCAAAGTACAATTACAAGAACATATGTTACTGAAGAAAAACCAACTCAACTTGTACGTACTCAAACATTCACCACAGAGGATGTACCCAACCATGGACAAATCACTCGCACCCAAACAGTTTCATCAAATATGCAACCTGCGCAAAAACAAGTAACAAGTACTCAAACTCACACTTCAGTCGTCAATCCCAGTAACGGTGCTGTCACTCGGACTACTACTACTATGCATCCATCTCAAAGGCAAGTAGTCCATACAACATACACCACTGAAGTACTTCCCACCCAAACTCATACAAGTCGAACGCAGACCACCACTCAACAGTCCCAGAAGGCTTCCAGAAGTCACCAGACGCAAGTTCAAGCCCAAACCAAAGTGCAAACACAGTCTCAAGGCCGCACGCATAGCACCAACTTAAAAATGATCTGTGCATAAATAACAATTCCATTGTTTCTTCATGAGGGTGAAAACCTTTAGATTTACGAACGAACACTTACTAATCTTGCCAAATAAGGTCTTTAAAAAATATATCTATTGCTTCCTATTCTAATATTAAGAAATATTTTAAGATATTTTAGTTTATGTATATAAAAGTGACATTCATGATATGAATAACATCAAAGTAAAAATATTTCTCAATTACTTATTGCTTACAAATTATACATCTGACTCATTAATATAATTATATTCCTTTTTTATTAACTATTTATAACTCAACTAACATAATTCGAATATTTATATAAATCATCATAATGAATTTTCACCAAATGACATGATGTTAGCGTAAAGACATAGTAAGGCAAGAAATGTACTAGTTGGTATATTGAATTTATATCTTCCAGTAAATTTATCATCAATTATTATATTCTCCATGTTAATATAGATTGTTCCAATCTATTGTTGTCTAATTATTGTAAGAAATTTTATAAACATATACATTAAGAATATTTTGTTACTAATAAAAGCTTTGAAACAAATCAAATATTTATTATTTTCGCATCATGAAGTTGAAGTAACATTTATATGTAATAATTTTTTTTGTTAGTTTCATGAAATCCTTACCACAAAAAACATAATTACAAATTACAAGATTAACCAATGATATTTATTGTACCTTGTCACTTCAGAACATTACAAGTATTCACTCTAGTGAAATGATAATTTAAATCTCAGATTTGATAAGTAAAAAATATATAATTGCAATGATAGTTTAAATATAATTTTTCACTTAAGGCCTTGTGTCTTTTAATATATTAGATTCACAAATCTGCTGCTTTTTTAAAGGTACTTGCTAAATATATTGAATAAAATGCATTATAATTCAGTAATAAGCACAATTGGTTCTACATCAGCTTTACCCAGGTTTACAATTTTACTCAACAATAAATATCTGATAAGTTTGAATGAATAAAAAATAAAAAAAACCTTACCTTGTTTCTTTGTATACAACAAAGAGTATGCTGCAGATGCAACTAGCTGAACACGGTGGAAATTATTTATCATCACTTCAAACTGCTTTATAAACTTCTCATTCATATTATATGAGCACTACCAACAAATATATACCACTGAGAAATGAATCGAAAGGAACTGATTACAAATTGAGCGAAGCACAACAAAGTCATCAATAAGAGGGTAAATATGCACTTATCTTCAACAATGTACTGACATTACTGATTATGCATTGATTCTGTAGGTTCTGTAGTTTAGTTTATAATACAGTTTCTCCGTCTATGATTAAATCAATATCAAGTAAATATATGTTTTATATACATATATAATGTATGGTAACAAGAAGATCAAGAAAGTTGTACCTTAATGATATTATGGACAAAAAAGTTGGACTAGTTAAGAACAAATGGCATAAATCGCCTGTCCAAAATAGACAAAAACTATTTTAGTAGACTTACTATAATATTTACTATTTGATACACTTATAAGATAGTGTATAAAAAATTCTAATAAATCTTATTGGAAAAATATATTTTGTTTTGAGTATGTAGGCAAATTTTTATTTTATTCTATTTATTGCTAATTGCAGTGCCTCGCAGGCTCTCGAATTCTGAGCCGGCCTGAACTAAAGTGGAAGTTGTTCATTCTTACTAGTAAGCAATGCTGCAGTATTGTAACAAAACGTTTGGAAGTATTGGTAACTTATCTGTTACTGATTGGTCAATTTATTTCCCGCGAAAGATGCGACCAAAGAAATTAAAAAATATTATTACAGTACATACTTGAAATGTTTAAAAAGACTTTTTTCATGTTAGACCGATTAGATTATTTATATTGTATTACTGCTATTGATACTTATTTGCAAGTTTATTGTTATATTTCATAATATTTATGCTTGCAGAAAAATCAAACGTTTTTATATCCGTTTGTGTCTCTTGCACGTATTAGTGAAGAGGGGAAGTAATTACAATCGTTTTAGGGTTATGCTTATAATATGACATGTGGCTACCCTTTGATCATGCTCGCAGTTTGTGGGGCTTACAATGTGTGGCTTAGGTTGTAGCGTACATGGATTTCTTTATTTTCGTTATTGAGTTTGAGTAGAAAAAAATATGTGTAAAAAACCTTTGAAAAATAAGTAAGGATTAAATAAAAACTATAAATATTTAAGAGATATAACAAAACAAACAACAGGGAAACTAAGTGAATTTACCGAGATATTGTATTTGGTGAAAGGGCGTCGTTTGAAAAGTATATATTTTGTGAAGTGGCAACACTGCTAGTGACAACTGTTTGTTGATGATTGGATGAAATTTTTGATCGGTTGAAAAAAGTCAGGAAGCCGTTTTCGGGTGTAGAGGTACGATAATTTTGTCATTTCATGTTCTCAATATTTAATAACCTGCATACTCACTTATATATTTTTTAATTATACATTTTACTCACGATATTAATATTTTTTTTATCATGTGATTATCTTATATAAAATTGTAATTTCTTTCTTTTAACATGAGACCGCAATGAAAATGAAGTAGTTCTGATTGCACCAATAAATCTATTTATCTTTATGCCGTATCCTGCCTGTCGTGGTCAAATCAATATTTATCGTTGGTAATTGAATAGCGGCATGTTTTCAGTCTACTAATTTGATTAAAGAATTAGGTACGTGAAACGTGAGAACGGGAAGTACGTTTCATTTATAATTCATTTGTTTCATCACTTAAAAGATGTACCTCTTGTGATAATACAATTTTCTACTTGTATCACTCAAATTCCATGTTTTATTTCTGTTATTAGCTACGAAGTTATAAAAACAGTGATTTTGCAAATATTTCAATTCTAACCTAAATTTCTTTTAAAATATCTTAGTTCAGTTTTTTTCGGACTATTGAATAATTATTTTGGTATGTATGCACAAACTTGTTGACTTTGTCTAAAACTAGCCAGTTCTCACAATATTTGTTTTTTTATTTTTTTTTGTGCAGTGACTACAAAATTTGTTGCCACCTTCTAGGTACAAAGGGACACATGTATCCTAAAATTTAATGTATTGTATGTAATCAATGTTCAATGTCCAAACGCTCTTTAATCACTTTGTCTCTAAATGCACGTTAGGCTTTACCTCTTGGCCTACTAATGAAATTTATTCTTATTTTACAAAAATTTATGGTATATTGTATATTTTATATAAAATATACCATATATATGGTATATTTTATAGTCCGTAACAAATTAATTATCAGATTTGTTAGATTATTAGGTAGATCCATGCAGAATTGTGTGTATAGGTCTGTGACTGTGAAAGTACCAAGTTGGTATTATGTCTATTGAGTGCATGTTGACTTAATAAGAATTTTTTTTTTAGTTAAATTGAGGTAATATAAAATAAATGTTTTTTTTACAGATGAAGTCCAGTCACCTTTTGTTGTTGGGCTTGTATGGCCTTTTTATATGGACGACACTAGATTCACCATCTGTACTGGCTCAGTCTGAAGATGATGATGATTTTGATGACGGTGTTGTAACAGAGGTGTGTATATGATAATTAACCAGTTGACTGCCTTCAAAAACAGCTTTTTCAATATTTAATGTAAATTTTTTAACAAATAAAAATGTGGTCTCGTCGCTATTATCATCCACTCAGTGAGATAATTTCTGCACTTAACAAAAATCAACTTATTTAAAATGACTTTCTTATAATTGTAAAGTTTCTTGGAATAAATTGTAAACTTATTGACTCTTGACCAAGAGTTTTCTGGTTCTATCCAGATAGAAATTCATTTAAGGTGATAAATTTACCATCATCTGCATTATGTGAAAAAACAATTATTCTTTGCAAATAGTACTAACTTCTTTTTTGTACAAATTGAACCGATTGAATGTTCTCAATGTTTAAAACCACTTTTACCTACATAGTACTTTGAAGATGAACATAAAAAATATATTTTTCCCTAGTTTTCCAAATTACTTCAAGTCAACTGCTGTAATATATTATATACAACTTTTATTAAATTTATGCCTAAATAAAAACTAATGAAGTATAGGAAATTAATTTTTATTGGCAAAACTCATTTTTGTTGGTCTATTTATTATAATTTACAGATTATAATGTATTGTATAAAATTATTTTTATTTAGGAAGTAGAAAGTTCAGACAATGAAGCCATAGATTATACAAGCCCCGTCGCCAGTCCTTCTAAGTATTACTTTGCTGAGCACTTTGATGACCCTGATAAGTTCAAGCAAAAGTGGATTCTATCGCAAGCCAAGAAAGATGGAGCTGATGAACAAATTGCCAAGTATGATGGAGAGTGGCAGGTAATCCTATTATCTGCTTATTATTTTTGCTGAATGTCATTCACTAACCATAATAAAAAAAACTAGACTCAACCCACAGATGAATCGAAAGGCCTCACTCCTTGAATATTTGTCATTACAGTTTTCCTGCTCAATATTCATCTATTTGTGAGTTAATTAATTTGCTTGGGTCTACTAAATTATTAAGTTGTAATATAATCACTTTTAACTATGGATCAAAAAATAATTGCTTCGATTGACTTATGAATTTTCATAAATAGAAAATTGTTATTATATTTTTAAAAAATTAAGAAACCTAAATAATACACTGGTCTCCTGGTTTAAGGCCTATTTTAGGCCAATCTCTGTCCATTAGTTAATTTCCCCAATTTTAATTAGAGCTATTTTAGGTTTAAAACTGTGTAGGTTTTCAAGTAAACAAGTCTTGAACCACAAAAAAATAGTAATGACTCAACTTCCTATTAAATTTTACTATGTCATGGTAAAAGAATTTACTACTCATAACAATACTTTACTTTTAAAATAATTATTGTCTTTAACAATTAAAGTTTTGTAACTCTTACAGTTTATTTGATTTTTATGATTTAAGTAATATATATTATAATTATTTATTTATAATTTTTTCTAAAACATTACTTTAGGTGGAGGCTCCTCAGCGACCAATTTTAAAGGGTGATTTAGGATTAGTACTCAAATCCAAAGTAAAGCATGCTGCCATTGCTGCTAGACTCAACAGGCCATTTGTGTTTGTCGACAAACCATTCATAGTACAATATGAAGTTACCATGCAGGTATGTGCTACAACACTATGTCTATTAGGAATTCTTGCTATGGACGTAGTTACTTAATTTTGTTTATATTGCAGGAGGGACAGGAATGTGGCGGTGCTTACATTAAACTGTTGTCATCAGGAAAGGAGTCTACAGATCTTAAACAATTCCAAGACAAGACTCCATACTCCATTATGTTTGGCCCGGATAAGTGTGGAAACGATCACAAACTCCACTTCATATTTAGACACAAAAACCCAAAGAACGGAACTTTTGAAGAGAAACATTGCAAAAAGCCTAAGTATATTTATGCATAAACCTCTAATTTATTCTAAATTGGAAAACTTTAAATTATACTTACATAATTATTAAAAATTATGATAATATTATTTTAGTGACCGATTAGAAGAACCTTTCAAAGATAAGAGACCCCATCTCTATACACTCATGCTAAGACCTGACAACACATTCTCAGTCTTATTGGATCATAAGGAAGTTAATAGTGGTTCGCTTCTTGATGATTTTACTCCTGCTGTAAATCCCCCAGAAGAAATTGACGATCCTGATGATATCAAACCTGCCAACTGGGATGATAGGGAAAGGGTATGCTTTTTATTTCAATTTGTTTTTATCAACAATATATCAGTTTTTATCTAATATATTATTTATATCTATTTCTAGGTTGCTGACCCTGCTGCTTCAAAGCCTGAGGACTGGGACGATACAGCTCCTCCGCAGATCCCTGACCCTCAAGCTGTGAAGCCCGATGGCTGGTTGGATGATGAACTAGAAATGATTCCTGGCAAGCTTTTTATAACAATAATCATACAAATTCATAACATTTACTACAATAATGTATGTTGTTCTGAAATGATGTATTTGTTGTAAATTAGATCCCACTGGAGAGAAGCCTGAAGACTGGGACGTGGAAATGGACGGAGAGTGGGAAGCTCCGCTTGTGGAGAACCCTAAGTGTGCCGCTGCTCCAGGGTGCGGGCGGTGGAGCGCTCCTCTTATTACTAACTCTAACTACAAGGTATTATTTATTTCATACTATGTTTCTAGATCAATGTTTTGCTTATATTTTGGTTGTAATGCTGCATTTTCTTAATTTATTCCTAGGGTGTGTGGAAGGCACCGCTTATTCCTAATCCTCAATACCAAGGAAAATGGGCACCAAGAAAAATTAAGAACCCATATTTCTTCAAAGATGACCATCCTTATAGAATGACTAGCATTGTAAGTATGGTGATTATTATTGTAGAACATGTTTTTACACATATATGATTGAATTAAAGATTAAAGAGTCTGTTTTCAGGCTGCTGTGGGTATCGAACTGTGGTCCATGTCTCCAGCACTCTTGTTTGATAATATTGTGATAACTGATGATGTGGATGCCGCTCTTGCATGGTCACAGCAGACGTTTGATCTCAAAGTCAACAAACTGGATAGAGATTCAGTAAGATAAACTTCATTTTTTTTATTTAATGCAATAACAATATAATTAATTTTATTAGATTTCAACGACTCCATAGAATTATTTTGTATTTTACTCTTGTTATGTATAGGTTTCACAATGGGGTCGAATAATGAAAGCTCTCAATTACAAGCCTGGTTGGTGGGCACTTTATTTTGTTTATTGTTCCATACCGGTTACAATTTATGTATGGTACTTATGGAAACGAGTCAAAGAGGTTACATGAACCAAATCAAAACTATGTGGCCCTGTATAGTTGTTACAAAATTGAAAATATCTTTTATTAGAATTATTTTACTATCAAGGTTTAATACTTAGGTTGAAAATACCTAGAAGTAATATATCACCTTTTATCCCTGTTGATTTATTACCACTATAGTAAGCACATCATCTAGATTGCGTTCCTTATTTATTGATTTACAATGTACCCTGAATTTGTGTAGTTTTCCATTTGATATAATCGTAAACATAATGATGTACTATGAATCATTGGTCTTCTCCCTGTAGGATAGTGTTTGGGGTTGGCTAGTTAAAACCACAGACCAAAATCCATGGCTTTGGGCTGTATATGTCCTAGTTATTGCACTGCTTACCGGACTGTTCATCTTCATGTGCTGTGTATCATCAACTCCGGTAATTATACTATGTAGTAAATTATATCTTATAAAATATATGAATAAATCCACAACAGTGTGTTTTCAGATTTTAAAGTAAGCTTTTAAATAATATTTTGCAATTGAATAGATTGATATTCAACAAAAAATATGAATTCTCAAATGCCTAGGAGATAACAATAATTTTTGTTTATGAGCACTTTCAAGTGTCTCTTCAGACAGAAAGCCAAAAGCGCTCACAAATAATAATTATCACAATCTCTTTTGCTCAAGCCATTTTGTTATTCATATGTTGAAGTATTATAAATAATTAAAATGTAAATTTGCTGATTGTTTTTACTGTTAAAATGTAGCAGTTAATATGTGCACATAAAAATTAGTTGAAGTTAAATATTTTCAATAAATTTAGGGGTCATTTTAATAAAGGCAATATTTGAAATTGACTTAATTTAATAAATAAAATATCTTTGAAGTCAGGTGATGTACCTAGACTTGAATAGCCTGTGGAGGCTTCACCCCCTAAATATGGAGTGATACAGATATCTAAATATGTATCTGTTCAAGTCATTGTAACAAATACAAGATATTCAGTCAAAATCATACTTTATAATGTGCTTTAGGAAAAAGACGAATTAGAAAAGGAAGCGGAAGCGAAAAAGACTGATGAAGTGACTGAGGACCAACCCCAAGGAGAAGAAGAAGAAGAATCTAGTCCAGAAAACGAAGAGAATTCCCAAGATGAAGAAGAGGAAGAAGACTCACAATCCAACACAAAGCAGAACCTTGATGAACCATTACCAGAAGAACAGGTATGTGCTGTTATCATTTCCAATATTTATTACAAATTATTAACAAACATCTTATTAAGAAATTCAATATTTTTGACAGAGAGTACTTGGTGGAATTCCATTTTAATATTTTGAATAAAAATACTTTCCACATTTTTGTTTTTATTAGTGACCGGTTTCGCCTGTTTGATAATGCCAACGTGAAAGGTTGGCGAAACCGGTCACTAATAAAAACAAAAATGTGGAAAATCACTCAAGTATTTTTATTCAAAATATTAAACATCTTATTAAAAAATTTAAACCTAATTCTTGTCTGCCATATATATTTAAAACAATTTAATGATGTATTTAGGCCAAGAGCTCTGATGACCCTGATGCAGCAGCAGCAGGAGACATGCCCCGCAAGAGGAAGCCCCGCAAGGAGTGATCTGGCAGTTGAGTGCATCCGACACCCTCCATCAACACTAGTCCTTCTGCACTGATACTTTATGCAGGAAGTTATGCAACAAATATATTATTTATATCCAATTTTATTAATTTATTTTCCGAAAGAATTCACATCTTGAAAGTAATTGAATATTCATGATTAAAATAAAAAAGTAAGTGTAAATAGTAATTTACTTTTGCGGAGATAGATTAATGTCATATCTTTACATAAAATAAGGAGCGTTGAAATAAATTAATTGTAATGTATGACCAAAGCTGTTAATAAAGATTTTTTGTAGTAATTGAACTATAATAATACTTTACATAATTTTATGTAGGCATCTATCCGTTTTAATGTGAATTTTGTTACTTTATTTATGTAATTATTGCGCTCTTTGTATTTTAAACATTTCAGTTAAACCTTTAAGGAAGGCTTCCTGAGTAATTCAGTATTTCAACACCGGACTAAATATTATGTATTATATTATGTTGTTTTCATTTTATGATTATATTTAATTTTTTATTGTGATTTTAAATTTTGCACCAGGAGTTCGAAATAAAATTACCTATAGTTTAAATGATTGAACAAATAATTTTTTTATTGTTTATCAATCTTGTTTCATAGCAATAGCTTTAAAATATAGGCAATATTTAGAATTAGCATATATTATTTTGTACTTTTCTAAACCTAGTAGAGTTTTCAATTCTCTTTACCTGCATTTAATATGATTTTTCAATAATAAATTGAACATAGTGGGATATCACATTTAACTCTATTTCTTTACTGTGATATTTTATCACAGTACAATAATTTACTATTCAAGAGTTTTCAAGATAGAAGTTATATGGAAGCCATTTGAAGTTAAAAAAATCTAGAAGGTGGGGAACACAAAATTTAAAAGCTAGGTTTTAAACTGCATTTACAAAAAAAATACATAATGATATGTATTAATTTATGAAAAAATAAACAATACATATTTATCTTGTTTGTCTGAATGCATATTACAATAAGTGGCAGAGTTAAGCTGCTTACACATGCTGTGAGACAACTGACAACAGAACAATGGCTAACCAAAAGTGTCCTCTTAAAAAACCACCCAAAATAAGAAGGCGCTATTATCTTAACCACCGTTCTGTTGTCGGTTGTCTTGTAACATGTGTAGACTGCTTTAAGTTTAATATTTATTACACATCACAAGAATTGGATGAAAAGAAATTTAATCGCTTTTGACTGATAATAACAATACATTGATGGAAAAACAACTTATACAAATTTATTTGTAAATATTGTCATGAAACTGTGGAGGAATTCATAAAAATTGTTTCAGTAATGTACTATCAATTCAAAGTGTGTGAATAAATAAAACATTTTTTAAGTGTTAAATGTGTTTTTATTATAAAATTGACTATTCTTGACTCATTATGTACTAGTAGAGTAATTGTGTTGTCGTTTCTTGGCCACAGTTTTGAAACTATTTTTCTTTAGCACTATTCAATTTATTTAAAATTTGCAGATTATTTTTCTTTATTTTGGTACATTTTAAACGACAAGTCATTTCTATTTAGTACTTTTTTTCAAAATAATTTTGAATATTTATATGCAATAAAAGTTTATATCTTCTAATTAAAAAAAACTATTCGAAATTTATTTTATCATGTGATAGACTTCATAATTTGTTGGTGAGTGCTTTTCGTGAGTAGTTTATCTTATTGTAATTAGATATTATCTCTACATTATATAGCGCAGTAAACAAAACGTTACCTGCTAAGTTCGTATATAATTAACGACCTAAATTTTAAATTCTATAATAATTGAATGTAGAGTTATGGGTTTTATCAATGATGCACAATTTGGGACGGCGCGCAATTAATAATAAAAAAGAGTATGCAATTGCGCTAGTTATTGTAGACTGAATAATTGAGAACGTACAAATAGCGCAGTGACGTATTTTATGGTACATTTAAATGATTTTATATATCGGCTATTTTCACGTTAAAATTTTTGAGCTTTTAGACGAACTGCTAATACCATAAAGGCTGGTTTGTCTATGGCTGTGCTCTTTATTAATTTTTACTTCTTTTGTCTTTGGTATAACTATCGACGTTTCATCTTGACACATTCGTTAGCTTGTCAAATCTTGTGTCATGGATGATTTTGGTGACAATTTTGATCAACCAGAAGTTGATCCTGCTGCTGACTTCTTAGCCAGGCAGCAAGATCAGCTCGCTGGGCTAGAAGATGATCTCGAACCGACAATAACGCTATCAGCTCCGTCCAACGAGGATATTCCAGTATCCGTTCCAGGTAGGTGGGCGGTTCAGAGATAATTCATTTTCGGGTTTCGCTCCAGATACTCCGCACTCTCTTACTTTCACTACGTAAAATATTTTTTTATCCTAACGATGAATATCAAAAGTCATAGTATATTTCCAGATTTGATTAGTCACAATCTAGTAGTTTATCTACTATATTGTAGATAAGTTGTAGCTCTTTAATAATTTTTAGTAGCTTATTTTACTGTCATGAATGGTACTTATTATTATGTAAAAATATTTTTAGTAAAATTGTATGTAAATTGAATACTATAGTATCTTTTATTGCAGTATATGACAGTCCTTCGCCTACGCCGAGCAAACAAATAGAAAAAGAGGAACCAGAGAAGATTCGGAAATGGAGGGAAGAACAAAAACTTCGCTTAGAGCAGAAAGGTATTGGTTTTTGTATTTTACGATTACAATTCAATTAATTCACGTTAACTTATTCTTAAAAATGCAAAACTTATCTCTATGATCATTTACTTAAGCTTTATACTGTTTTATGTAGACTGAAGTTTTCAAAATTTAAGAGAATTAACTTTATGAAAAAGAGTAGAAATTGCACACTGAAACGCTAGTTGGTCTTAGCCTGAACTACCAATGATTAAATTAATTTTAGAATCCTACGATGGTTTATTATTTGATATTAATTTTGATGAGTCTGTTTTTAGTGTATGGCATACACCGAATTCAGTAACTTGGATATCATGTAATATTTTTATGAATATTAATGGTATTTATCAATTTAAGATGCTGAAGAAGAAGTAAAGAAAGAAGAAATGAAGGAAGCAGCTAAGAAAGAGCTTGAAGATTGGTATACTAATCACGAAGAACAAATAAGCAAAACAAAGGCTGCTAACCGGTAATTTAACTTGATATTTAATTATTTTTAAAGATGAATAACTAATTGAACTTGAGACCGGGTGATTTTTCTGCTAAATTATCAATATATTACTTTGATTGCCATGCATGTTTTTTTAAAATTAAATTGTATTTGATAAAACTCAGGATTCTTGTTTAAAAAAAATTACATTGAATATTAAATGAAGTGTTGCAAAACTCATAATATATCCTAAAAGCTATTTTTTCAACTGAATATTTTAACAATACCTTTCTATATACCCTGAAGTTTTGAAAACAAAGTTCCCGACAAAATATGGAGTATAATAAATGAAACCTAGAAACAAATGACAAAATTTTGAGTTTATCTGGGAAAATAATTAATTCTTATAATACATATTGGTTTATAGCTGGTTATGCCAATTATATGCAGTAGTGTTACATAAGTAACATCGTTTTGAAGCAAAAACGCATATTAAATATTATTTGTTCAGCCTCACATGCTTGTTTTGTGTTATGGTATGTTATTTTACCATACACATTTAAATTTTATGTAATGAGTTGAAAACTTACTGTTATTCCCTAAAAGCTTTCTTATCATTTGAGTAAAGATGTCAGAGCTTTTAGTTATAAACGTCAAAAAATTAAATCTAATGCCTTTTTTACATCTGCTTTATACAAAAATGATTATGCCCTTTTTTTCAGAAATGAAGTGTCGCATACTTCAATGTTGGTAACCTATGGAATGGGAGTTTTTTTTTTATTGATTTTGATGATTCCCAATTTTCCATTCAAAATCCTGTGTATAAAAATGAACCAAAGAATTTTTTTTCAAAATAATGTAACAATACGATATTGTGAGTCTTAAAACACTGTAGAACAAAAAGCTAAAACTACAGAGTTCTAAAAAATTCATAGGTTAATTTAGGCTCAGATCAATTTAGATAGACGGATTCATATACTAGTAAAATGTGTTTTTAATATATTCATATTTTTGGACAGAAAATTCTACTCTCAGTCTGCAATGTGCTAATATAAAACTAAATGTTAAATAAAATGAAAGCACTCTCTCTCTAATAAATGTTGTGTAAAGATACATAAGTTCCCAATTTTTATCATTTGTGCAGTACTACTCGAACTCATTTGTTTGGATAACCATTAAAAAAATACTATACATGTATTTCTTTGAAAACACTATTATTATATATTTATAAAAATATATTAATGAAGAGTTATTCATATCAGAGAATTCTTTTACACCTGCAAGACAGGTTTATATCACTTCCCTGGAATTATATGTGGTATCATGGTTTGTCCGTATTTTATTACTTGCCATCAGTGAGAGTCTTGAAAATTAATTACCCCTGGCCTTCAGAATTATAGTTTGATAGTACTACATTATTAATTTTTCTTCTATATTTTTATATTCTATATAGTTTTTATATCTGGGTTTTTTTCACATAATTTACACTTTTTAAATTAAGTAAATTTACAAAACATTTATTGAAAAGAGGGTATAACTATGAGTACTTTAAATTATTCTAACATTTAAATGTTTATCATATTTCATGCTCCCTAGGGAGGCTGCAAAGTAAGTACATACAAGTAATAAGGCTCTTCACCAGCGATAAGAAATGGGTAAAGGACTTCCCACTCATTGTCCTGAGGTTCCTTCAATCCATTGAGGACGTATAATTTGTCATAAGACAGTCATTCATCCATCCATCATGCCAGCTTCCTGATACTCCTCCCTATCTACAGTTTGCAATTATTTTTTTAAAATACTAAAAAAGTTGATGTAATTTAATGTAGACATGTTTGCTTTTATAGTGTAGCATAGAGATAAGCAGTTTGTGTAATTTAAGAGAAATTATCTTTTTTTCTACAGTTTATTAGTCATTATATGTAAGTTTTTTTAGATTATCTATTCTAATTATTTTGTTATCAGTTATGTATTTATTATTTATTATAATTTGTAATTTTTGAATTCAAATTAAGCTTAAGTAATTTTTTAATAATCTATTTAACTTTTAGAAATGCTGAGAAGCAATTTGTGGCCGAGAGTGATGAAATGGAACCCGGAACTGAATGGGAAAGAATCGCCAAGCTCTGCGATTTCAATCCAAAATCGGCAAAGTCAAGCAAGGATGTTTCCAGGATGAGGTCCATCATCCTGCAACTGAAGCAGACTGCTCTGGTGACACCTAAGAAAGCATGAGCGACCACTTCACCATCTTAATCTCATTCCAAATAACCTTTCTAATTTTTGATGAGTGAATATATATAAATTTATTGTTGGTTATCACTGCGTAGATTATAATTTGTATTGTTTATCATATAATAAACACTATCATTACAATTATTATTATATGTATTTTAGTTAAATGTTTAAAAGATCATCAAAATTATTATTGTGCAGCACATTGTAATGTGCTAAAGCTATCAATATTAGAACTGTTAAGTAAGTAATAAAGTTAAATATATAAAAGTCCTTGCTGAACAGCATAGCATTTTTTTAATATCCTGTCATATACTATTTTTATTTATAAAAAAAAGACTCCACAATATTGAGATTATTTGATATTAAAGAAAGTGATTTAAGTTCCTGGACCTATACTCGTATGCGCTGGTTATTGGTTTTCGCTTTTGTTAAATACTTTCATAGCAGCAAATGTATGATGTCCAATAGAGCAATTAAATAATAATAATAAGTTAAAAAAATATATATATATATATTGGTTCTGTACTTGCAATTGACAATTAAAATTCTCGCTCAGTTATAGTAGCTCTGTTGGTTAGAGTACTGGCCCTTGATTGCCGTTGTATAGGTTCGAATGCCATTTCTCTCGTTTTTCATGTCAGAATTGGCAACCTAAACTCATATTGTTTAAAACGGGTGCTTCTTCAAACATAATCTCATTTCGATAAGATTAATTACTAGTATAAGATCGTTTAAAAGTAAATCAATGCTTTTGTTTCTGCTTTATCAAAGAAGTAAATACTTAAAGAAACAAATTGAAATTTGACAATATAAATAGGCGTACTTTCTTAAAAACACGAAACAAGATTTTTGCGAAATAATTAATTATACTTTTCTATTCTTATCCCTATTTTACTATTACATGCATTGTTTTATGAATCTGAAAATACGATAGCCCCATGAATTTTACAAATTCCTAAAAAAATACAAGTGTACGAAAATATTTAACTTACATAAAGTAAAAAAATATATTGATAGCTGAATAAAAATATTTCACAGCAAATTATTATTATTTTTTTATTTAATCAAATACTATCTCAATAGCCGAAGAAAAAAGCATAGACAAGAGAGTCGCCGTCAGACGCCATATTGGAGCAAGCACTAAATGCCGCTCTTTTCCACTGCGCCGGGCGGTCGTTGTTTCTCGATTATAATACACGCCTGATTTAATAACTTATGATTTTAAACTTTCAATCCAAGCACTAGCCATGGCACAAACCGATGTTAAAATGGACGGGGCTGAGGGTGATGAAATTTCGGTGTGTATATTGAATATTGCTGCGACATTTTCGCGGAATTTCAAGAATCCTTTATGTTTGACTAACACTGATATTAATACTGGCTTTATTTTATTCTAGATAAAATCACACAGTTTTCTCAACTTAACCATGGTAAACTATTAACTACTTGATTAAACTGTATTTTATGTTGTATTTATGTTTGTTTTCACATTGGCATATTTATTTTCATATGATTTCCGTTACATCTGACAGTTAATTTTTATTATAATAGTATTTACACGTGTTGTTATTTTAATATTTTTAAATAAAATAAACAAATATAATGTTTTAAAATATCCTAGTTGGTAATATATATTTTTATTGCTTTTACATGTGCTATTTTTTCATAACATGCCAAGTCTTAAGATTTTTTAATCAATACAATATAATAATCGTGTTTGCTTGGATACGGAGAACTCTTGATGCATTTGAGTCTTTTATTTTAGAATGGATCTTCAAGTGATGGGTCCTCTCGTGGAAAAGAAGGAGACTTTGACAGCAAGATTGAAACTGACAGGTCAAAGCGATTTGACTTTCTCCTTAAACAGACGGAAATCTTTTCCCATTTCATGGCAAGCGCACCTAAATCAGGAGGCAGCCCTGTCAAAGCCAAAGCAGGTCGCCCCAAAAAAATCAAACAAGAAGAAGAAAAAATTGATCCTGGAGAGTACGTTGATTATTAATTGATATTTTACTTGAACATGAAATAGGGAAGAAATCTGTGGGGATGGATCAATAAGTATCCTTAGGAATGTATTTGTGTTTTTTCCTTTGAACCTAGTTTCTTTCAAAATTTCTGGATTTTGGGATCACTAAGATGAGACACAAAAGTGTTTTTTATACATCCTACGTTACAACTTGATGAAATGTATAATGAAAAGTATTGTTATTTATTAATTTAATATTTGCAGTCACCGTCATCGTAAAACTGAACAAGAAGAAGATGAGGAACTCCTAGCAGAGACGAATTGCAAGACAAAGACAATTTTTCGTTTCGATAATTCTCCTCATTATATTAAAAATGGTGAAATGAGAGATTACCAAGTCCGAGGTCTCAATTGGATGATATCCTTATATGAAAATGGAATCAATGGTATCCTCGCTGATGAAATGGGATTAGGCAAAACTCTTCAAACTATTTCACTTTTGGGATACATGAAAAATTTCAGAAATATTGTTGGCCCCCATATTGTCATTGTTCCCAAATCTACTCTCACTAATTGGATGAATGAGTTCAAGAAATGGTGTCCATCTCTGATAGCCGTTTGTTTGATTGGTGATCAAGAGACAAGGGTAAGATTTATCCACATGATTGACAAGTGATAGTTATGGGTCAGCTTTTGCCAATTAATAATTATTATGTTGATTTCAGAGCACATTCATTCGTGATGTTCTCATGCCTGGAGAGTGGGATGTTTGTATAACATCATACGAGATGGTCATCAGGGAGAAATCTGTATTTAAGAAGTTCAACTGGCGTTACATGGTCATCGATGAGGCTCATAGAATAAAGAATGAGAAGTCAAAACTGTCAGAGTTTTTAAGGGAATTTAAAACAACCAATCGACTTTTGCTCACTGGAACACCGCTCCAAAATAATCTGCACGAGTTGTGGGCCTTGCTGAATTTTTTGCTACCTGATGTTTTCAATAGCGCTGATGTAAGTTTTGTTTTATTTATTTTATTAAATTTCCAACACAGTCTTATATTTTTTTCTAGACTCATCAAAATTATTGTTTAATCGTCTTGAAATAAAATTAAACAGTCAAAATTGTTTTCTCTTAATTTGAAAGATCATATCTGTGCTCGATTTATTTAAAAATGATATATTATTCTTTATGATATAATAGTTGATGCCTTATTTAGGATTTTGATGAATGGTTCAACACTAATCAATTTCTTGGAGACAATTCTCTCGTCCAACGTCTGCATGCTGTACTTAGGCCTTTCCTACTCAGGAGGCTGAAATCTGAAGTGGAAAAGAAATTAAAACCTAAAAAAGAAGTGAAAGTTTACGTTGGTCTAAGTAAGATGCAAAGAGAGTGGTATACCAAGGTGTTAATGAAGGACATTGACATTGGTAAGTTAGAGAGGTTTTGTTTTATTTGATTTGATTCAAGTTTTACATTGCTTCTGTAAGAACTCATTGCTATAATTCTTTTTTAGTCAATGGTGCTGGTAAAATTGAAAAGATGCGACTCCAAAATATTCTGATGCAGCTCAGAAAATGTTGCAACCACCCGTACTTGTTTGATGGCGCTGAACCTGGTCCTCCCTACACCACCGATGAACATTTGGTTTACAATTGTGGAAAGATGTCTGTCCTGCAGAAATTACTTCCGAGGCTCCGTGAACAGGGCTCGAGGGTGTTGATTTTCTCTCAGATGACGAGAATGTTGGACATTCTTGAAGATTTCTGTCATTGGCGACAATACAAGGTAGAAATTTAATTTTGTGCGATATATTTATAATTTTTGATCATTACTTGAAATATTAATTAATTTAATTTTGTTTATAGTACTGCCGCCTCGATGGTCAAACTCCCCACGAAGACAGAAATAGACAGATTGAAGAATATAATGCAGAAGGAAGTGAAAAGTTTGTATTCATGTTGTCCACAAGAGCTGGCGGTCTCGGTATTAATCTTACATCTGCTGATGTTGTCATTATATACGATTCTGACTGGAATCCACAGATGGATTTACAGGCTATGGACAGGGCCCATAGAATTGGCCAAAAAAAACAGGTTAACTACAAAATATATAAATTTTAAAATCATAATTTACCAATCTTAAAAACTCTGTTTTGCTGATGTATTTTGAATTTCTCTCAACATTTTAGGTGAGAGTGTTCAGACTAATCACTGATAACACAGTAGAAGAAAAGATTGTTGAACGAGCTGAGGTGAAACTGCGACTCGATAAACTGGTTATACAATCTGGGCGGCTTGTCGATCAGAAGAATCAACTCAACAAGGATGAGATGCTGAACATGATCCGACATGGAGCCAACCATGTGTTCTCTTCTAAAGATTCCGAAATTACTGAAGAAGACATTGATACTATTCTAGAACAAGGAGAGCGGAAGGTAAACACCATCACACTGTTGAACATGTTAAATGTGTTTCTAAAAACACACATTTTAATTTTTACCTCATTATTATATATTTTTTTTTCAAGACCAATGAACTCAAACAAAAGCTAGAAGAGTTAGGAGAATCTTCTCTGAGGGAATTTACAATGGATGCCGTTGCAACGGATTCTGTATACCAATTTGAAGGTTCGTGCTTTTTTTTATCACTACCTAGGGTTTCTTAATCTATTAGTAAGTCCTTTTATGTTGTATGATGCACTGTATTTTTAAAAAATATATTTGGTTAACTTTTCAGGTGAGGACTATCGTGAGAAACAGAAAGTGATGGGAGTGGGCAATTGGATAGAACCTCCCAAACGAGAGAGAAAAGCCAACTATGCTGTTGATGCCTACTTCAGAGAGGCTCTTCGTGTCTCAGAACCTAAAGCACCAAAAGTAATTGAAAAATTAACTTAAAACTGTTTTTTACCCATTATAATTGTCATCATTGTTTTTATATTATTTCAATTTTGTTCCTAAGGCACCAAGGCCTCCAAAGCAGCCGATCGTCCAAGACTTCCAGTTCTTTCCTCCTCGTCTTTTTGAGCTTCTTGATCAGGAGATTTACTGTTTCCGGAAGGCTCTCGGTTACAAGGTACCTAGAAACCCAGAGTTGGGTCCTGATGCTGCTAAAATACAACGTGAAGAACAAAAAAAGATTGACGATGCTGACCAGTTGACTGATAAGGAAGTGCAGGAAAAAGAACTCCTTTTAACCAGAGGTATATGGTTCTTCGATTTTCATTAAAAAAACTAAAAAATAAATTTTTTCTCTTGAAATCTAAATTATTAATTTCTATACATTTTAGGTTTTACTAATTGGACAAAGCGAGATTTTAATCAGTTCATAAAAGCTAATGAAAAATATGGACGTGATGATATAGAAAACATCGCCAAAGAAGTTGAAGGAAAAACTCCTGAAGAAGTAAGTATTTTTAATATATATATATGTACACTTATATTAATTTTGATCTTTTCATATATTTGGATTATTTATTGTAATAATACTTTGTAGGTAATGGAATATTCTGCAGTATTTTGGGAACGTTGTCATGAACTGCAAGATATTGATCGAATTATGGGACAAATAGAAAGGGGAGAAGCAAAAATACAACGCCGAGCATCAATTAAGAAAGCTCTTGATGCAAAAATGGCCAGATATAGGGCTCCATTCCATCAGTTGCGTATTTCTTACGGCACTAACAAGGGTAAAAATTACATTGAGGAAGAAGACAGGTACGTGCATTTATTTTTTAACCTTTACAGTAGCTCCCAAAAGACATTTATAAACATCAGTGAGTATTGGCAAGGCCAATGTAACTGGTATGCTTATGTTCTACTTCATTCGCTTTCTTTGCTTTTAAAATTAATTTTATCTGCGCTTTCTCCAATCAAGCGTGGAAGTATTAAGACAAGAAGAATCTAATAATGTTCTGTGTAAAGAAACGTACCTAGAAACAGGAGTAATTTTATGACGTTTTCATGAGAATTAGTTTATTTCTTTTTAAAAACTGATTTTTTAAAATTGTTTTAGATTTCTTGTGTGCATGCTTCATAAGCTGGGTTTTGATAAAGAAAATGTTTATGAAGAGCTTCGCGCGTCGGTTCACTCTGCACCTCAATTCAGATTTGATTGGTTCTTAAAATCACGTACTGCAGTGGAGCTTCAGAGGCGATGCAATACTCTCATCACGCTAATTGAGAGAGAGAACCAGGAGCTAGAAGAGAAAGAGCGCGCTGAGAAAAAGAAGAAGGGCCCCGGGGCAGCTGCCGGGCAAGTAGGGGCTGCCGGGAACAAAAGTGGTGCAGGAGGCAAAAGGAAGACTGACTCCGTGCCTGAGCCGCAAGGGAAACACAAGAAAAAAAAGAAATGATCATAATAAAAGTGCAGTAATTAAATATCTTAGCATGTCACCTGAAATTCAATAATGCATTCAAAATATTATTGTTACTAAATTATTGTAAAATGATGTTCTCATAGAAAACCTTAGTTTATGTTCAGACATTATTTTCGGTGTGTTTGAATCATTGTGTTGTAATATTATGTTATTATTAGTTGTGGTTTTTGTATTTTTTAAATGTGGTAAGGCAACATACTTACTTTATTCTTAAGGTTCATTCTGATATTTTGTGATATTTTTTTACAGCTGACAAGAGAAATAGTTTTTAGTAGCCGAGTACCGCAAGTGAAAAGTACTTTGTATGTCTTTTGGAATAATTATTATCAAATAATACGTAGTAGTAGACCTGTAAAATAATCACAATTAAGTAAATGAAAGCCAAAAGGTTACAAAAGACACATGATGTCTTTGCCACTAAATGATGTCCAAATTCATACAGACTGCATTAATAACCCTTGTTCACACTTTGTGTTGAATATGTGATACTCTAATATTTAAAAATAATTTATATATGTGTATAAATATGGTGGAATCAGTTAACTAAATGTTTTTCTTACACGTTTATAAGTATGTAGCAGCGAAACTGAAATGTGTAGTTTTGTTGACTCAAAATTTCAACTAAATTTAGTGAATATTTTTTTGGCCAAATCATCTTTTCTACTGTATGTAACACATCCATTTTATCAGTATTTTAAGTTCGAATTTGTATTTATATACATTTCAATAAAAGTTTTTTTTTTTTACTTTGAAGGAAATATTTTATTGAAAATTTTTAGGAATGTTTACCACATTAAAAAAAATCAAATTTTATATTTATTAAACTTTTAAAATAATCAATATTAATTTGTTTCTAGGATTTTAAAGTAATTCCTTGTAGGTTTGTCATTTAAAATAAAGCATAATTTTGAATTTACCAATTAAAGTAACTTTGAACATGGATGATGCAACCATGCCTATCTGTTATAAGTATACATGCTACATCTAAATGACTAAGTGTTGAGTAGGTAGATAACCTTTAAACTCTTATTGTATGATGTATCACCCCAGAAATAGGCGTTACATAAACTTGATTTGCCGGGATTTCATCATTCTTGCTGTAATGCACTTACTACTCGCACTGCCTCCACTCATCCGCTATACACAACGAGATCTAATAAGAGGCCTCCTCTAAAAACTCAAATGCTTAAAATAACACTACAATGACTGCTGAAAATCTAATCAAAGGTTAAAAGTGTTCAAAAGATTGATGTAATTATTAGATTTTATCAGATGGTCAGTTGGGATATTTGACTTTCAGGTGACAAGCAATTCTTTGGTAAAGAAGTTGATAGTGACAATATCCAGAGAAAGTGCTGTACTGTTCAGGAAAGCAGTGTTGATTCAGAGGATGTATTTAGAATGCAATTTGGCTTGTTATCCAGGGTTACCGTACAGTACTGATTTAAATAAACGATAATAAATTATAACAGTTATATTGTTTCAGTATAAGTTAACATATACAACATAATCTTTAAGGGTATGTCACACATTGGGATTAAAATATGGATAAACTGAAAGGGTTAAGAAGAATTGCTACACAGATATCTATTTTTAAAAGATGTAAATTTTCATTAAAGAATATTTTACGAAGCCCGAATTCCGTAGCTAATCTCAGTTTCACAATTACATGTGAAATATATGTAAAAATTTTTTTTATTAAAAATCTAGTCATACAATATTAGTATTTTGATTTAAATATTGAATTATACTTAGAAAACCTTTTAAGTATTTTGGGTTTAGACTATGTTAGATAAATTAAAAACTTAAAAAAATATATCAATTAAAATCTATTTGTTGAAAATGTAATGAAATGGCATTTTATTAAAGCAAATGTTTTGAACGAGCAAAAGAAATAGGGAAAAGATACGATAATAACTTTATTGTACAAGAACGGTTCAAGCCTCGATAGTATTATTTTTAAAATAGATATATTTAACACCCATTTTTTCAGAAAAGAACTCAAAAGAGCTTAATATTTCAAATCAGTCCACACCATATGAAATAAATGTATATTTATTAATTATTAAATAAAATACAACGAAGTTTTGGCAGCTGTGGATATTTAAATTGGGTAGGTCAGAATTTATTATTAAATTATTATTATCATGAAGCTACTAAGCCCGCTCGTAGCCGCCACGGAATGCCAGAGACGAGCTCAGCAGTTGCGGGTGCGAACAGGCAAGTCTGCTGCCACGGAGCGGTCGCTGCTTGACAGCGACGGCGTTTCCCGGTTGACAGTTCATGTTGTTTATATCGCAGGACTAAATATGGAAGTGGTTTACTTTTAAGCACAACCAGTGTAATTAACCGTTTTCTGAAATAAGCTTATATTCATTTAAACACAGTAGAAATGGTAAGAAAAAATCGATATATATTATCCGTTTGTATTTTATCGCTTTTCTAATTGTGAACAACTAAAGAGATAAAAATATACGTGCATGTAAAATCAATAATAACATTGCAACGATTGTTTGCAGTCGGTGGCGCCGCCTCTGAAGAAACCATCTGTTCCTAACGTGCTGCCTGCCAGGAAGAAATCTGGCGGGCCCAAGTTCGAGTTGAATGATGAACAAAAAAATGACATAAAAGAAGCATTCGATCTATTCGATACGGAGAATAGTGGAAATATTGATACTAAAGAATTAAAAGTTGCCATCAGAGCTCTAGGATTTGAACCCAAGAAAGAGGAAATAAAAAGGATGATTGCAGATATTGATAAGGATGGGACTGGAAAACTATCATATGATGATTTTCTATCAATGATGACCATTAAAATGGCAGAGAAAGATACCAAAGAAGAAATAATGAAGGCTTTCAAGTTGTTTGATGATGATGAAACCGGTGAGAGAATATGTTATGTGCATATTTTGGATTATATGTGTACGGGGTATGTATGTATTGTGATTAATTAATTAAAATGTTTATTATAATTTACAGGAAAGATATCATTCAAGAATTTGAAGCGAGTTGCAAAAGAGTTAGGTGAAAACTTGACAGATGAAGAACTGCAAGAAATGATAGACGAAGCAGATAGAGATGGAGATGGAGAAATCAACCAAGAAGAATTCCTAAGAATCATGAAGAAGACAAGTTTATATTAAATATTTTTAGTTCATATTACTTATTGAGTTACGGTTGATCTGAAAAGCATCTTTCACATTGGTATTATTTTAATTTTGCTTATTATGCATATCTCTGATACTGCTAAAATAAAAGCAATAATTTTTTTAGTACATCTTTTTATTTGCATGGAAGCTTGCATGCGAGATGCATAGTTCCATGAAAGTACTATACTAAAAGTAACTATCGCTGTTTGCACAAAAACCTTGCTTTTGTTACTTACAGTAAACTGGCATGTGATGTATTTTTTAGATTGCAGGTTTCAAGAGTTCAACTAGCCAGACAAAAGTTTTTATTAAAAGTATGTACCTAGTGTCTTTTTATAGAGGTTATTAAGTTATTTTAAATATAAACAGGTTCTTCTACTACAAAGAGATATCTTGACTTATATGTAAAAAGTATGCTTTCAGCTGCTGTTATTGAAATAAAGTTATAACTTGAAGCCAAAGTTACCATGTTTGCCACTAATAGTTATATGGGAAATGTCTAATTTATATTTTAAAACGCCAGTGAGCGATTGGATTGTAATATTTAAAAGAATAAGATGTACCTGTAGTTTTTTAAGTTTATTATATTTTAATTGCACTTCTTAGATTTATATTGTCAGCAACTATTATATATATATATCTATGCCACTATTAATTTATGCCGAAGTTAGTAAAGTCTCGTTTGTAAAATGCGTATTACCATTCCATTAGATAATATGATTTAAGCTATATAATCTCACAGGTTGGTATTTATCAGTGTATTGATTATATCTTTAACAGACTGTGAGCCAATTTATTAAATATATAAGCAGAGTTTCTTTTTAATATATCTGTTTTCATGTAGTATGCCAAAGGGTCATAAAGTTAAAATGAACGAATCTAAGGGCTTGCTGTATCCATAGTTTTATCTGTCATTACTCACTTTATTTTCTTATTTACAGATTTAGGTCTAAAAAACACATTTGCTTATTATTTTTGATTTAATCAAAAATTGTTTTTCAATTTATCGTAACTAATAGCATTATTTAATCTTTGGAGGTGCTGTCAACTTTGCTACTTTTTTCTGTATAATTCTATAAGAATGCACCATATAGATACTGGATAAAAAATATTATTCAATGGCAAGACCCTTTTGATTCCAGAATTGGCATCGAAATTGAGAATTCAACAGGTTTACTTAATTTTTTGACATAATATTTCCTTATTACATCGGTTGATAATCTTTTATGTATTAAATGTATCTTATGCTCAAAAATGAAAAGTATAAATTTCTTAATTATATCCTCGGGCAGTTTCAATGAAATGATAACCTAATGATCTGAGTATTATAATTTAATATAAGATAAAACTATATACTATAAAATAATATTGTGCTTTGTACCTCTTAATTATACTATTTATGATTAATTTGTCATTTAATTTTATATTTGAAGTTATGTAAGTAATTTTGCATTTTTGGTAAATTAATGTGTATTTTTGGTGCTCAAATATAAAAGTCCCTAATTTTTTGTAATAATATAATATCATGGCACTTCATAAATTATGTAATAAAAGTATTATAATTATTAATTACTGCTAGTCACATCATTTCTCTTCTCTTTTCCAGTGTACATCTTCGCACCTGTATTTTTAAGATATAAGTAAATGGTGTTCAAGCTAATATAAAAATGTATCCTATGATTAAATGGTTGTAATCACTGTGTATGTTATTTTCTAACTTTTATGTGAAATATTTGCAGTAAGTAATCATTAAACACTACATTGATTTATTTACGTGCAATACTTTTGTGTGCCTGCGATATATTTTGTGTTTCGTTCTGATAAATCTATTCAAAGATTTAATTAACATATCAGGCTTATATATATTTTAGATTTACTTGTTATGCACAGAGTGAACTACATAAATATTTTCAATAATTTTTGTCTCAATAAAACACCAGTATTTTACCAATAAAGTATATGTTTTGTATATAAATTTTGTTTCATTAGATACCTCCTCTACTATGTAAACCTTACGACTTCTCAAATACTAAACCAACGCTTGTGTTATATTCAAACCAAAGGAGATAATTGTTCTGAAGCTTATGAGAGGGGTAAATTTGAGAGAGTTTTATTGGCTTTGCCAATCTATAAATTTATTAGAATGACTAAAGTTATTATTAAATAATCTACAAATTCACCTTACCAGAAAAAGATCCTGTTGCCTTTCAATCTATCATTTCAATTATAAGTACTTTATATTTTTAGTTTCGATGAACATGCACCCGAAGTGAAAAGATCCTTCAAGCATTTCCCCGAGGATTGGAAGCCCTGGACCCAGTCTGCCTTGATTTCGGTTAGATTCCCATGACAGACAAGCTCTTAATTTTTCAAATCGGGATATTAGAACTTAAAAAATATTAAGCCAGTAAATAAAACATTGTAATTAACTTATTGATTAATAATTTTGTAGACAGGTTACAGGGAAAAAATCCTTTGCAAATAATTTGCGACGGTTAAAATTTTAAAGATGGTCAGTATACAAGTAGTGTTGCAAATAAAAGATATAACAATTTTAGCACCATATTTATTTTCCCAATATAAGTATAAAAATATGAATTATTAAGCAATGTGAGTTTTTTTTTAACTTACATATAAATTGAAGTACAAAATTTTGTTGGGGGTGGGACATTATTATTTTAAAAATCCAATGAACTTTTCTTCCACTAAATTATATTAAATAATGTAAGGTGAGTGTTCATCAACATTTATCATAAAAAATCTCAATGTAAGAAATAATACTTTAATAAAATTCCTTTAATTCATCTGAATAAAAATAAAAATAATTGATAGAAAAAAATCTTAAGAGATCTGGTTATTTTGTATCCTTACCTAACGATAAGTGTGATATAACATATTTTTACTGACGCTGGATAGAAAAATGATTGAATTACCACACGATCAATGTTACGATGGAGAATTTATATAATGTATTATAGAGAATAAACACTGGATAAATTCTTTAATAAGATGAACTTAAAATTAAAGAGTTATCAGGGGCATGAAAATTTCACACATTTTTTCCTGTAATTCTGTAACATCAAACGAGTAGCAAGTCATTTGTCATTTCAGTGCCAACATTAATTGAAAATCAATTGAAACCTTGCAGGAGTTTATTGGTCCCAATCACGTTCAATGACCGTTCCATCTGCCAAACCGAAGTATGCTTTACTAGCCATCGATATAAACAATCCAGTTTCTACAACGCCAGGGATCATTTTAATTTCTTGGTTGACTTTTTTCCAGTCAAGATCTTGGTTGTCAAATTTCCAGTCCAGAATAAAGTTTCCATTGTCTGTGACACAAGGGCCAGCTTTGGAAATTGCATTTCTAAGGCTTATTTGGCCTCCAAATAGTGTAAGTATTTTTTCACGAATCGGCACGTATGCCATTGGAATTACTTCAATCGGAATGCCTTTTTTGTACTGATCCCCTAAACATTTTGAATCTTTTGTATAATCAGCGATAACTATGAAAGTTTTGGCACACGATATTATTACTTTTTCTTGCAATAAGCACCCACCGCCACCTTTGATGAGAGTTAAATTAGCGTCCGTTTCATCCGCGCCGTCAATGGCAACGTCAATTTTGGGGTGAGTTTCCAGGTCTCCAAGTGTAAGTTTATGCTGTAATACTAACTGTCTTGCTTGAAACGACGAAGGAATGCATATTAATTTGAGGTTTTCACTCTTCACTCTTTCGGCGATCCTCTCCACGGCGTACACAACTGTGGATCCGCTTCCTACTCCGATGACATAATTGTCTTTCACAAACTCGTCCACTGCTCTGAATGCAGCGATTTTCTTCGCTTTTTCGAGTGACATGGTTGAATAAAAGTGCTTTGTCTTGTCTAAGCGATTCAAAGAACCGGTCACGGCAAGCAATACCCGGCGGACGTGCATCTGTCAGATTTGAAGCACGCGTGTTGCTAAGCGAGATAATTCATTATTGCCAGCCTTTATCGGTCACTATATAGACTTGGTATTTATAAATATAAATATAATAAATAAATACTGCACAAATTGGCCTAGAAATATAATAAAATAAGAAAAAAATATTTTTATGCACTTGACTCAAATAATTAAGTCAAGAATTGAACAGCTGATCGATGCGTAAAAATGATACAAATTATCAAATACGTCACACTGGTAAAATAATATTTGTTGAAATAGCGGTCTAAATTTTAACCTTATATAATATAAATAAACACTGTGCAAATTGGTAAAAAAATGTAAATTATTATAAAAATATTTTTTTAATACACTTGACTCAAATAATTGTGTTAACATAAAACTAAGCTAAAATACTAAACAGCTGATCGATGTATAATTTTTTTACAAAATACCAAATACGTCACACTGGTTGAATAAGTATATTATTGAAATAGCTTGCCATGTGAGATAATTAATTATTGACAGCATTTTGTTGTTCGATATATCAATACAAACGAAAATAAATACTGTACAAATTGGCCAAGAAATATAATGAAATATGCAAATAATTATTTGTAATAAATATATTACATTATCACATTTTCTGTCAAATTTTCCAGTTTATTAAATAAATATATTTCACTGACGCGTCTGATTGAATTCGACATTCTAACCATATTTCACATATTTTATTAAATTTAATTATAAAATATATTCGAGATCGTATTTTTTTAGTATTGTATCTGAACGATAGTGAATTAATTTTAGATTTTAGATAAAAACATTGTATTGCGATTATGTCCGTATACAAGACATACGTGTATTTATAGGCATGATGCAGAACAAGGATTTTTTTTACACATATTTTCCTTATAACTGAAAAAAGAAAGTAACCATATTTACCATTTAATTTAATTTTTCGTATTAAAGGTTTTTCTTGGTTTGTAAATAAATATATATATATATATATATATATATATATATATATATATATATATAAATCGGTGTGTGTGTGTATATTTTAATTGTGGCATATACGCCGCGATTTTCTTGGCGAGTACTTGTGGATAAAACAAAAAGAGAAACGTATTTTCTAATAAAATGTTCAACCAGAAAAAATAAATAGAAGAAATAACAATATTTTAGAATTAGATGGTTGTACAGGGCGCCGCGGTCCGGGAGGCTCGCCGTGGCACAAGGGGTCAGCAAGTTTCACAAGAAAAAGCACTCTAAGCTTTTCGAACTGTTCGTTTGCGGAGACGCGATGGCACGTCGGAGGACCAGCTAATATTTTCTGTCAACAGGAGTCATCGTCTCGGGGGATTCCCCATCCCCCCGGTGCTCAGCCCCGCTCCTCCCCGCCGCCACCGTCAAGCGAAAGTCCAATGAAGATATACTTTTATTGGCCGGCCCGGCGCTATGTAATAGATAGGAAAGAAATAAAGAGAAATGAAAAGACGCAGAAATACAGTGGAAAGTTTCTTTTGTTGTTGTGACAAGTTTTCTTTTTGTATTTTCTACTTCGCGAGTTTATTTAAATCAGGGATCGACGGGAGTCTGGCGAGATTTAGACACTAAGTAAATACATATTTTATTGATTGAACAGGTGGTCATGTACATCAGCCAATGTTATTTTAGCTCATAGCCAGGTTATTACTTGTTTTTTGAACGCATTTTTACGATTGTTGGTTAAAATAAAACATGGCTTTTGTTTCGTTGAATTATAAACAGGAATGACATTAACAAATATTTTATAAAGCATGCAAAGTTTGATTGCAAATAATTTTTAAATTTACTGTGCTTTGAGTAAATTTTCTGCAAAATACGAAAACCTAAAAAGTCATATAATTACAAATTTATTCTCAACTGAAAATATACTGAGAGTTTGAAACAATACAGACATAATATAAATATTGCACGCAACAAGCTGTCACTTTCATCTTCGTTACGCTCTGGCTTCTTAAGGCCAGTCCCTGAAAAAGTAATCCAGTTATACGTGGCTGTAGTGAAAGAAACATTCGGCAGAGGGTAGTCGCCCGAGGCTCGTGATTTCCCAGGCGGTGCTGCAGCCGGCGAGAGGGAACTTCCCCCGCGATAGCCCCCAACAAGGTGTCAATTCTACTCCCTCACTGCAAAAACATATTTCAGATGAGATACGAGTACTACTAGCTCGAGAAACGGCGAGGCTCCTTTTAACTTTGTATGATGTCGTATTACTTGGATTTCGAATTGAATTTTATAAAAAATGTATAATAATTATTTTTTGGAAAATTAACGAATAGTCATACAATATGTTGGAGCTGAAAAAAATGCCAGCGGCGGCATTTTCTTCATTTTACTGCAGTCGGCACTAAAACACTGAAAATAAACACTCGCGTCGGAAAATCGAAAGCCATTTCCTCGATTCACCAATTTGATTCACGCTATTTCGTCGTCGAAGTGTTTCGCTGTTTTTTCCGCGTCTGTAAATAAATATAAAAAAATAAAACACCCCACGGTGTTGGTGAGAGGGGGGGGGGAGGGGAGGAGGGTGCGGGTGCCGGTTTACACCCCTGACATTCCGTTGTATGGAGATCGTAAAATAAAATGGGTAAGCGGTTTGGATACACATTCACGGTGTGATGAAAATCATAAGTTCCTCGAACTTTATAACGCGAGTTGAACGCTCCCCGACGCTCTCGGCGTGGCTGGTGGAGTCGCTGCACCTCCGCCAGTCGAGGGCGGCTCTCGCTTTTCCTCTCCATCACTCCATCACTTCATCACTTCAAGCAAACAGTGGAAACCTCAAAAAATATCAACCAAGAATTCCAGACAATACTAAGCATATTTATTAAAATGTAGCAGCTGTATTTTCGCTAGAATATTTTCATGATCTAAATTAAGCAGTGGCATACGACAAAAGTGCAGAGTATTTTGAAGCTTGTATTATGAGAGCTTTGGTACTTTTAAATGCGAATAGTTTTATTGAAAGGTGTGCTAACCGAAATGAACAAAATTTGTCCAAAAATTAACGCAATTTACAGTGAGCGAACTGAATTCGCTGTTTTAAAAGCCTCAGCGATGTCCCGGCCGACTGCGGTCGGTATTTTAATAAATAAAACTAGCCAGAGCGAGGAGTATAAATTGTAGGCCTCCTGGCGGGGCTTCGTAAACGGAGCAATATTAGTTACACTCGAACCGGAAAACTGCACAATTCAAAGAATCGAATTTACAGGAGGCATTCCTGAAAGCACTCGATAAAAGGCCACGGAGGGCATAAAGCGAGGCGGCAATTCGGAAGGCCTTTCAGCCCCGGGCCGAGGGTTCGAGCCCCGCCGGGTTATTGTTGCGTTATCCGAGCCATCAAGCATCGCGCGAAACGGAGCGTTGTAATTTTATAGTTGGCTTTATTGTCAAGCGCTCCCGCCCCCCTCGGGCAGGGAAACCCAATTAAGTTGGCAGTTAAAGTGAAGCGGTCATTACATTGTTGTGATTTTTTGCCGTTTGTGATCCTAACCGATACCCGGCGCCGCGCCGGTACCGAGACGCGCTGCAGCGTGCGAGCATTCCTACCGCGTTTCAGGAAGCACATCTGAAAAATAATATTTAAAAATTATAATGGAAATAAAAAAAACTTATTTAAACAATGAGTATAAATGGCATGAAAAGTTTCGAAAGGATCTTTTCAGAATATATCTTCTCGAATGGTGCATTTTTGAGAGCTTTGTCTCGACGCAAAAACCGGTGGTGAAGGACAGCGCTAATGTTTCTTGTAAGTCGAGAGATTTAGAGAAAAATATCATTGTACAAGAATAAAGTGAAAAAAATATCGTGTTAATAAAATATTCAATGATCACTTTAGTAAGAAATCGTAAATATATATTGTTTAACTAAGCAAGTGTTTTTTTTCCTGCAAACTGTAGATTCATGAAATATATTGAATGTTCAAAAGTCAAAAAAATACACGTAAATTACTTACTGATGGTTCATATTGAATGAAAACATTGACATTTACATAATCGATAAGCTATACAAAAAATATAGTTAGTAAAATATAGTTAGTAAAATAAACAATAATATAAATATTTTGTTTATTTGTATTTAACATATAGTAATGGTCCTGGTTTTTGAAGACCAAAACTAAACGTGAAGAGAAATGCTAGTATGGCCAATGTCAAATTCATATATAACTAGTCTTAGAGACAAGGCATTTGATTGGTGAAGATCCATTATTATAATGATAAAAAGTAGCTTTGTATTCTGTCTTCACTTTGAGTTTATTATATTTTTTGCATGACTAGTTTCGACCAAATAGACTAGGTCATCATCAGATGCATAACTAAACTGATGTATTACATATTAAAAATAATTATTGTGATTTAAAACCTTGTTGATATTGATACGATATTCAAAACTATGAAAAGACGGATGATTTTGAAAAGCGCTTGAAATTTTGAAGTAACAAGTAAACAAAGATATCTTCTCACAAACTATAATACAAAATACGACACTTTTAATACAGCAGAACCTCAACACAAGCTGCAAATAATTTAACACAAATTTCCTCCCCCCTGCCAAGAAAGGCTCTAGGTGGCCGGGTTTTTATGTTTTTGCGCTGGAGATCAAAACTGCTGGCAGGCCGGCCAGGTGCACACAGGTGCACACAGGTATGCAGTTTACAGCCGAGCGGTTATTGCGTTGCCGCTCCCCGTTTCATAATCGTACATTGTGCGGACTGCGCCTGCACCGAGGCTTCTCGGGAGATGTAACGCGAGGTCTATTGGCTATCCCTGCGATGTGGGTTTTCAGACAATCCTTTTGTTGTTAGGTCATCCGAGAGCTGAAAGGTTCTACAGAATATACGAGACAGATTTTCAATACCTACTCATAAAATAATGTTTCATGTATCGTATATTATGTTGTGCTATTAAATATAATATTTTATACTTGCATTCAGAGTATTTTTTTTACTTACGCTTCATAAGGTTCTTTTTAAGTAGATAGCAGAGAATATTTATTTTTGTTGAATGAACGCTTCAGGTGTGAGTCCTGTTTCCATAGTGTCTGGATTATTTCATAGAATATGAAGAAGCACTTATAAAAGATTAAGTATTACATAACAAAGACCAAAGACAAAGTTTTTTTTTTAAGAATATTAGTCGTCTATAAACGATAACCTGAAAATTACTGAAAATGTTAAAATTTTTCAATTTGTCATTTTTTTGAAAGAGACCGGGATGCTGGTCCAATTTTACCATTCCTCGTTTACCAACGCCTTGCACAGCGTATGTAAAGTATTTATTAAGGATTCCGATAATTGATTATGCTTATAAATAACAATCTATACAAACGGAGTGCACAAAGGCGGTGGGTACAATACAACCCGCGGCTGCAGGAGCGCGGCGCCAGAGGCTCGGCCACCATTACGACCAACACTCACAGCATCATAACTATCTCTCCCTCTCATAAATAATATTGTAAAATGCATAAGTAATGTAAGGGGATGATTTATGCCCGGGCGGGGCCCTGGGGAGGCCTTGGATAATGTATGGCCGTGAATATTAAGCGGTTCAGGAGCTCTCCTATCGCGGCTCTTCGAGGAGATTAACTCCCGATTTGGTTGTAAAACGACCGCCTGTCTTGTGATTGTCTTTCTCTGCAAACATGTGTGCTATTTTCGCATTATTATTTTATTTTTATTAAAACTTACAAATTATAGCAACCCCACGCGCAAACACACCTCATATTGAGAAAATCACAAGAAAACATTATTATTAACAAACATATATAATTGAGTTATTAAAATGAATAAAAACTTATTCTAACACAAAATTAGAATAAAAATAAACACTATTCACTTTACAAACAAAACTTTGCTAGTAAAAATTTACCCTGTGTTTTTGAGTATTACTAAAATGTTTGATATCATAAGTCAGCAGTCAGGCGAGGATCTCAGGACCGAGATGGACTTGTTTGCTGTATTTTAAAATGTAGTTTTTTGACATTTCAGACAGGAAAACAGTTCTCCAGTCATGAACTGCAGTTTGAAGAAGAATAGAACCCAAGTCGTAACTTTCTGATAGAGTTTACTGCTGCTTCATGCATTATTTAATACTCCCAGAGCAATGATATAAAGTAATACCTGAAGTGAGATCAAATTATGACAGGTATTGCAATGAAAACTTTTATTTAAAACAAAAGTGTAAGAGCAGTGAAGTTATAATTGAAGTTACTGAATACACATGATCCTAAATAAAAATGCTAATGGCCAAATGGATTTTCATCTTTCATTGGGTTCTGAGTCTAAAGAAACCCACGGAAGGCGAATGTGCACACTAACAATTTTTTTGTCATATTTTAGAAATTTGGTTCTTCGTATTTGTTGTTTAAATATGAAGAAGCAAAATTAATCCAGTATGTTGTAAATATAAATAATTATTTTAATAACAATAACAGAATTTAACGATGAAAACATTTATTTCATTTACAAAATTAATTGTGAAAAATATCACCTATAAATATAATACAAATAAAAATATATTATTGTTGAATAGTTGATAAATATATGTATTTTTTTGTGTTAATAGATTTACTAGTTTCATGTATACTATAAATTTGTTAAAGTAAAACGTTTATTTTGAAAAAATGTTTATTTTGAAAAAATGTTTATTTTAAAACGGTAAAATTTATCGAATTGTGATGCATTGTTTTGGAAAGCAAATGATTTTTTTAACAGGACCTAAACTACAAAAATCAATTCCAAAAGAGAAAAAATATCAAAGCGTGTGTCTGGATTTCTAAATTGGAAATCCTCACAGTGACGTGCTCTTGTGACTTCCGAGGCGCGTTTGAACTTCAGGCCGTGCCCCCGAGATGAGTCGTCACTGCTGGGGGTCGTGGCGGGGGTCGTGGCTGGGGTGGGGGTTGTTTTTTAAAACTTGGGACACTTTCACCCGGCGCCGCTGTCGCGGGAAGCGAGGGGGACTATTTGTCTAACCGGAGTTTCACCGAGGCAGTGGTGCATCGTAATGGCTTTCCGTTTTTAGACCATTTCATATTAATATGCAAAGCTTATCTTATTTTTTTCTTATATTATATTATAGATAATTCTAAAAAAAGTGACTTTTATTGCTTAAAATTTTAAATCACTGCTACATAACAATAATCACGACATCAAAAATACCGACAGCGGCTTTAAGTGTTAAATATATATTAATACATAGAATACGCTTTTCATTTAGTGACCGTGAAGTAGTTGTTAAATTTTTTTATTGATTTTTCTCTTGTATTTGTATCATAAATGTATTTCGATTATATATGTGTATATTATATATAATTTCTGAAAAAATATCAATGTATATGACATTTTAAGAACGTGGAGATTTTGACTTCTAATTATCTATGTATGGAAGAGAAAGACAATATTATTTACAAAAATTGGTTATGATGTTTTTTGTAACTAACGGTGTTGATATTTCTCAAACTATTAAAACCTTTAAGGCGTATATTCCTTTAAAGCCCTCTACAGTTATACTGTTTCATGTAAAATACAATTCATGTAAACTTAAACGTGAATTATTCAAAATAAAAACAAATTGAAGTAATGATTAAGTACATTTTTTCAAGTATTGAAAATTGATTAAAAAAAATATCATTTATCAAAATATCATTTTTAATCAATTTTCAATATTTGAAAAAATGTACTTAATCATTATCAATCAATAAAACCTGTATAGGCAAAATCGTACTTCCTTCTCACGACGGTCTTCACAAAAATCAATAATAAATTGAAGTAAGTTTAACTTTTGGTTAAGTATTTCACAAATACTTGAGCAAAACGAGACAGCACGCCACTGCATCGTGGACGTAGATCATTACAGATGAAAAATGCCCCCTTCGGTTTTTCGCAGACTAATAATGTGTCACGTTTGGATCATTAGATTTGTTCCAGTGCGGGCCCCGGGGGTCAGTGGAGCCCTGCTGCCGTATGTTAATCATTTATCACCGGAGGTCCTCTTTATAGGACCATGATCCCCGGCTCCAGCGGAAATGCGCTGCTGGCCAGGAATAAAAGGACTTTGCATAACTGCTTTTTGAGGTTAATCGGTTTTATCTGCAGGATGAAATGCATTACTATTTTTAGGTTCATTGACTGAACTGTTGCTGTATTAAATAATATCTACATTCGTTGCTTTTAAAAATATAAAATTTGATTAAATGCGTTGAAGTTTAGAGATAAAATAAAATATTTAATTCAATTCCATTGCCTATGGCTTTTACTGTACTAGAAAATTTTCTTTGAAAATAAACTATAAAAAAAAACTTAAGTGAAAAAATACAAGAAAGCACAGGTAAACATTTTACGTCAGCATACAAGAGCACACAACAAAATTATCCAATTCCATATAGTTTATGCTTTATTATAATTGAAATGCAAAAATGGCGTACCTAGGAGAGTGGATCTCGTTTCAGGGTAGTGCCTTCTCTTCCCAAGTGTTCCCGTCCTTGTCTAGGAGCTCATCGCATAAGCCACTCGCAAAGCTGTCGTGAGGGACCCCCTCGCATTCAAAAATTAAACGAAATACACAGGTATTCTTCCAAGTGCCTCAACCATTCCATTTCCGACATATTAAACTTTCAGTTAATTCACGTGTTCTGAAAAGCCTATCGGAATGTACGAAAAGAATTTTTTGTGTCGTACATAAAAATATTGTGATTCATACATTGATTTTATTATTCTTATACTTTTATTTTACTTGGTTATATTCAATGCTTGGTAAGTGGTTAATATATTTGCTTGTCGACAGTGTTTAAGAAGTAAGTGATTTCGGTTTAAAAATTCTGCTAAAATTATAAATTTAAATTCGATAATTTTTAAGGCGCGTATCGGAGATGTGCAAAGCAGGACACAGATGCAATTGCCTCTGAGTGCTTGACTACTTGCTCCTATAATTTTCTACTGTGATTCAAATACTTTATCTGAGCTTAGATGACTTTCGTTCGTGATGTAATCATAAAAAGGTCGTTTAACCTTTTCCCGTCTCACGTTTCTCCATCAAATGAAGAAACTTTGTAAATTGATAACAATGCAATGTTTGTTTTCAAGAAGTGAGTATTATTTGATTAAAAACAAACGCAAGGAAAGTAGACTCGTAAATATGCAAACAGGCTTTACATGTTTTTACATGTTACAGGGATCGATGAGACTTTGAGATGACGATGAGACATTCTTCGGCATTTCTTCTTGGGTCAAGGCACCCAGTCGTGTTTTATTTTCAATGTTTTATTTTACATTTGAGAGTTCGCCATTAGAATTTGTCTGGATAATTGATTAAATATTGGTACTAAAAAAAAAGCATTGCATGCTTTTACATATTTGAATGTAAATATATTTCAGATATTAATTTTATCACGGGTAGATAGTATTGCATCTTGGCATCAAAAATATCATGTATCTTATAAACACAAGGATAATTTTTTAAAGTAAATATATGACCAAACCTGCAAAGCTTTTGTTATCATAGTGATTGAAAATTTAGGTTTGTATTAAAAAAGACGTGATATAGTTTGATTGGTTAATCATTCTTGACAAAGAAACATAAAACGGTGGTTAATGGCTGGTGTACAAGGCACGTAGTAAACAAACTGAGTTGCACGATGGTCTGATAAAATTGAAAACTCACGAAGTGCGCTGGACTAAGGGAAATTTACAAGCGGCCGCTGCGGGCATCGCCCGGTGTCGGGAGAGTTTTCCACATATTAAAAGAGATTGCTTTCGATGCCGGTTTTTTTCTAGAAATAGCCCATGTTTAGTTGAGTTTGACCTGAATAATAGTCATTATAATAAAATTGGTAATCGGTAATTGGTGAGACCGGCCCAGGATAGGGACATGTTCGATGAAATGATCACCAACCTCCTATGAGGAATGGCATCAGAAGAAGATAATAAAATAATAATAATATTACTTAAAAATAATTATTAAATTTGAATTAACAAGAAAGAAAGTGGTATACTCACATTTACTCTATATATAATGGAAATTCAATATTTTTGACTGAGAGTACTTGGTGAAATTCCATTTTAATATTTTAAATAATAAGTAAAATACTTGAGTGATTTTTTCACATATAATGTTGACTGTTTGATAATGCCAACGTGAAAGATCGCCGGTCACCAATAAAAATCTATATGTGGAAAAATCACTCAAGTATTTTACTTATTATTTAAAATATATACGTAATGCATATTCCTATATCTTATACCTAAAGGTATGAATGTGATTAAATCGAGCAAACAATAAGTATTCTTAGTACTCGATGATGAATTTAAATAAAATTCATAGTGACAGCCGGCTTTCTTAGTGAAAAATGTAAGTGATGTATTTGGATGCTAATTGATCTGTGAATACTTCAAGACAGTTTCAGGAACATCTTTTCCCATTCTGTTGCTTGTGCATGGCTGCTATTCTGTACCCTGAGCGTGTGTAAAAGATCGGTAATGGAGTAGTGAGCTTGGAATGATTGTGGAGGGATGTGGATATCTTGTCAAGGTGGGGGGCTCCTGCTATTGTTTTTGTAACTTGCTGCAGAAGGAGTATCAGGTCTAAACGCCAGAGCTTTGTAACGATTATATAATAATGCTATTGGGCAGAAGCAATACGCAGACTTTTCATTCCAATATAAAACTGCGATGTAGAAGGACCCGAGGACCCACTACAATATTCTCTCCTTAGAAAATCATGAACACTGGCTCAGCATGAGTATATGCCCAGTGAAATGGTCGACAACCTCATCTGAGAAGAGGCACTTGATGATGAAGAAGTGAAAAATGTGTACCAAACGTAAAAACAAAATCAATATTATGCCTGGAACCTGGAAATGCTAACAATATTACAAAAATTATAATTTCAGATTTAAACTATGAGCAGTAACAGTCAGCACTGTGTGACTGGGTGCAAACATTTTAACGGATATACATACACAGCTGTTTCTAACTTTAACGCTAGCAAAAGAGATTATCTGAGAGGGTTGATCCGGGAGGAAGCCGGGCGGAAGGGGGAGTCACTCCTGGACGTCCGGACGTTTCAATCTGTATCCCTCCCGGCAAGTTTTATTAGGCGAGTGCATTTAATCAAGTCCGCCGTGGATGCAGTCGCCCGGCCGCCATGCACCTCATTCCTTACGTGAATGCAGCGAAAATGTTACGAATGTTTTTTTATGGTGAAATGTTTGG
The DNA here is from genome assembly GCA_022113835.1 of Atopsyche davidsoni. NCBI lineage: Eukaryota > Metazoa > Arthropoda > Insecta > Trichoptera > Hydrobiosidae > Atopsyche > Atopsyche davidsoni. The sequence continues at coordinate 5,970,437 of JAILWY010000001.1, forward strand.
ATTCGGGAAATACCTGTGCGAGTTGAAAAAGTTTTTTTTGTTGATAATGTTGATTAAAAATGTAAAACGTTGCCTATGAGAAACTTTAAAGATTTTATTGTCAATTATTATACTGGCGCTGAATCTCAGAAAATATGATTTTGGCTAAAAACTTTCAAATATGTACGAATGATTATTTTTTACAAAATAAAATCCCTAATCCATGTTACAAATAAAGAGAACTGTATATTTTATTTCAACCCCTAAAATAATAAATCACTTGATTTTGTTGCTCTAGTAAAGATTATACTCACAGTCGTTATTTATCATATTTATATTAATTTTGGCATTGAGTGGCTTTCATTATCAATGCTTGATTAAGACTTCATCAATGAATATCAGTATAGGTTATTTTATAATAAATAATTTACGTTCTTTTCCTAATAAACAAATTCCAAATTTACGTAATTGGGCCATGTATGTTCGAAAAAGATTTTATGATAAATATTTTAAAATACAAATAAATTTTTAAAAATAAAACACTATAGTTGTGCCATTAAGCGGTTAATAAAGTAAAAATAAAGATAAAACGGTAACTGCGATAGCGTCTTTTTAGGAATAAAATGGCTCTTATTTCTTTCGTTTTCAATTTCAGACTAGCATGTCTAGTCGAAGTATATTCTCAGAGTGAGTATATCTATCTTTGCATAGTGATTACTTTACCTGACTCTCGACATGGTGCCACCGTTGATGAAAAAGCTTACATACTATTGATCGTCAGTCAAATGAAAATCGCATTAAGCGTCTAGAATAATAAGTTAATTTCTGTATTTGATTTGTCCGTAATTTTACTTGTTGACAATACATTTTTTAATATTGACAATACGTTTATTAAAAAAAATTACATATACAAAGCCATATTTGTCAAAAGTATTAAGGCATCTGGGCGCGATGGCTAAATTAAAAAAAAGTGTCCATTTGTGTGTCGATAATATATTTTTATAATTTTTTCGTACTAAGCATAAAATATTGTAACTATTTTTTATCCAATCCGGAGGTGTGCATACAGTAAAATATCGGGTATTTGTTAGTTTTCTGATAACACGCTGACACATAGCCCTCGATATTGTTGCAATATCTGACCTGATGTTTTGTTTCAATTCCGATAGGTTCGTCGGATTACTCTCTTAAACCCTACTTTTAAGGTATCCCCATACGAAATAGTCAAGAGAGCTAAGGTCGGGGCTTCTGGCGTGAAATGACCTTATAAGGAAACAATTCGTTAACAGCTTCAATTGATTGATTGGATGTATGGCAAGTGGCCTCCGTCTTGTTGGAACCACGTTCTTGAGTTGAAACCCTGAAACTCTGGGCCCAAAATTTTTTGCAGCATATCGCAATAACGGTCACTATTCATATTCACCCGATACACTTTTTGGACACCCTATATTACATTTTTTGGTACTTGTTTTTTATCCGACCACCAAAAAACTTGTACCTAACCTAACGAATCGAGCGGTCATGGAAATCTGCAAAGGAACGAAATAAACGCCACAACGGGACTCATCGTCATACGATAGATTCTTAGCTCTGCGAGTACATGTACATTAAAAAAATTTGGTGGTCGGATAAAAAACAAGTACCCATTTTTTATTATAAAAAAAAAACGTAAAAGTAATATGTTATTAATCTTTGAGCGAAAGTTTTATAAGGACGACAGGACCGCAAGAAAAAAAATATTACATTTATTCCTTTGCAGAATTGGTTGAATTCAAACAAAAAGCCAGGTCATGGTGCAAGAAGTAGAAGTGTACGGCGGCGCGATTCTAAGCGAACAATCAGGGCCGGCTCCTGACGGGCGCAAAACAAAGCTATTTATTTTTTGTCCCGGTGGTTTTGTCAGGGAAGGAAAACCACGTCATAAATTGGATCAGAATTAAATGTGGCGCAAGCCCTGCCACCTAGTCACGGTGAATTCTTTTTACAGGAACATGCTGACTTTTTTAAGCCACTCTTTTTTATAGCTATAAGACAAAGTAATGCCTGTTAATGGTGGGTTTTTTATGTGAAACTTATTTTATGTGGAAAGTCCGTTTTGTTCGAAGCCACGGTTTTATTAAATGGGCGGTAACATATTTTAATTAAAATAAATGATGTCAGTGAAAACGTTACGTGCAGATATTTTGTTGCTTAACAATATATACACAAACGCTATTACATAAATATATGGTATTATTAATTTTTGTGAAGACCGTCTCACAGGAAGTACAATTTTGCCTATACAGGTTTTATTGATTGATAATGATTAAGTACATTTTTTAAATATTGAAAAATATCAAGTCAAGAAAGTTAAAAGTCTAGTATTGCAAGTCACACAATATTTAATTGGCATAATAAGTACGTTGTTTTATTTATAGGATATGATTGTAATAAATTCTTGCTTAGTACAAGTGATTCGTTGGTATAATTGGTAATGCACCTGCTATGTAAGCTTGGGGATATGGATTCAATCAAATCCCACACAAAGCACGATGATATTTTTCTAAGAGTTTCTTTAATAAATTTTTGATATAAATATGTTTCTTATCAATCAACAATGATAGGTGCTCTTTAAAAAATAAATTAATTTTATACTATATGGCGGTGTTATAATAAAAAAGTCTTTGGGTATTATTTGAAATGTATGTTGGCGAGGGAAGAGAGTTTCGCCGAGTGTGCGATGTTTCCGCCAGTGTGGGGTCCGCGCCCCCAGCGACGGCAGCCCTGGCCGTTTTATCAGCCATCACAAAGTCACACATCATGGCCGCGGGCCGCAAGTCAGGCCCGGCTGGGGCGCTGTCCCGGGAGCGCCCGTCAGCCTGAACCGGAACGGAAGAGGGTCCCTCCGCCGCCAGGGCCGCACTCCCCGCCGGGCCTTAATTCCGACTGTCGCTCCCGTGACAGACCTCATTATGCTCTTTGGTAATTGAATGTGTTATTTCAGATTTGTAATATACTCGCTTTGGTTAGATGAGAAGGGACTGAACAATCATGTATCTAAAATTGTGTATTTATACTTGTGTACTAATAAAATTTACTATTAACTTATTCGTGATTTTTCCACGTGTTTAGTTTGAGCGGTGACTAGTTTCGCAAAAAAATTAAACATGTGGAAAAATCACAATTTTTTGAAATAAAAATATTAACATGGAATTCCACCGAGTACTTTCTGTCAAAAGTATTAAACATATTAACATATTCGGGTAAAGTTTTGTACCGATAGTGAAAATGAAGTTGAAAATATATTTTAATAAATAAGATATATTATGTAAATAAGTCTTCTTTTAAAAAATATTTTAAGTTACAAACGAAAAAAATATTGGAAGATCAGTCTGAGTTTATATATTCTAGTTTTCTATAGTTACGGATAAAATTAGTAGCGTGCCGTAGATTGGAATGAATGCACAAAACAACTACAGTAAAACAGTATGCAATGTATAAAACGTTTGAGATATCTTCAAATTTTGAGTGAAAAAAAATTATCTTTATGAAAAAAAATAATGGAATGAATCGCATCACAAAAAATACACACATACATTTTTTACGAAAATTAGTTCTGTTAAAAAATAGATAATATTAAATATATTTTCATCATCAGGTGCCTCTCCTCAGAGGAGGTTGGCGACCATTTCACTGAGCCTATACTCATTCTAATCCAATGTTCATGGTTTTCTAGGGGGAAAATATTGTAATGGGTTTCCGGGTCCTTCCATACCGCAGTTTTATATTGGGAGAAAAATTCTGCGTATTGCTGCTGCCCAATAGCATTATTATATAATCCTTTCCTTACAAAGCTCTGGCGTTTAGATTTAATACTTCTTCTGAAGCAGGCTTCAGAAACAATAGCAGAAGTCTTCCCACCTCAATAAGGTTCTTCCAAAGCACATCCCTCCAGAATAATTCCAAGTCTACTCTACTCCATTACCGATCCTTTACACACGCTCAGCGTACACGTGGAAAGAGCGGGGAGGTATTAAACAGTATTAAATATATATAGATATTTAAAGTAAAAAAAGGATTAGAAATCATATAATACTATGCGGTCGTGAGCCCCCCCTGAGGCGGCCCTGGCGAGGGGGGCGGGGTAACTAACTTGTCATTTTGTCGGCGCTCCTCGGGGGCGCACAACATGTGTAACGAGGCCGCGGTACACACCCGGCTTAATTCGTTTGTTCGGTTTTATATTGAGATAAACAGCCTTAATTCTGTGACCCTGCCTGTCCGCTCACCGTCGTAACTCCGCTTATGCTGGTTTTTGGCAATGTCATTATTTAAATTGAAAAATAATAAAAATAAAACGCTATTCCATCAGCAGTACAAATATTTTTTTATTATAATTTTCATAAGTAATTAACTACACAGTTTGATTATTGCTCATGATTTGAATCAAGTGCATAAAAAAAAAACCTAGAATATATAAAAAGGACTATTTTAAAAAAAAAAATATTTTTATTAATTTATGATTGTTAAAATGTATTATATAAAATTGAAATCACATTTATGATGTATTATCTGCATATTTAATAATTTAATATGAGTTTATTGAGCCTTTACGCACTATCTCTTTTTTTCATTTACTTGTATTTGAAAAATTAAGAACAGTAAAACCGTTTATATTGAAACATATCTAATTTTATTATATGTAGACAAATAAAATATAAGGGGTGGTAAATAAATGATCATAGTCATAAATAACCCCTCCAATCACAACTGTAAAAGTAACCATTTCATTAGAGGACGCACGGTAGATTGCCAATAATTATTTATTCAGCGTCAATAAAGCGAAAATAAAACAGGTATAGTGTCCAAGTCACGACAATGGCGGATATCTGCGCAAGAAAAGAAATAAAAAGAAGTCATTAAAGGTGCTCCTATAGAGGGCTGTCACGTGCACCGCAAACTTAGTTCCACCCTGTGGCAGGGGGAGGGGGAGAGGGAAAAACTAACAAAAAGAAAAAAAACATCGTTTCACTTTCAAACGCGAGGTTGCTGCAAACTTTTTTAGTGCCAAAAATACCGACTTTAAATTTTATCCCATAATGCATAGAAAAAAATTGTAGATTCCCTATTTGATTTGAGATTTCATGCGTGTAAATTTTATTAGGGATCACTGCTTCTACAATAATTTGTGATATTTGAATTATGTAAATCTGAATTTTTAACATAATTGAAATATATAAGTCCACTTGTATTTGAAATATCAAATTATGAATGATTGAGTAATTAAAATCTTCATAAGATTTTATTTTAACAAAGTTATTATGAAACAAATTCTATGTCATTCTACCTAGTGGATAAACAGTTTTTGATTTACCTACCTAAGGCAATTTTATAATTGACTGACATCATTAAAAAAGTAGACATGCTTTATTTAACAATATTGAATCTATTTGGTTTGTTTTTTGGAACATATCACCCACTTATATAAAAAGTACATTTTGTTAAAAAATATATTGACTTAAATTTAGACTAAAACACACAGAAAGAGCTCTCATAAATGAGACTTGTTTTTCTCCATGAAAGGGGTAGTATTTCAATTAGACCCGGGCGGCGCACAATCCCGGCTCCCCCGCGCGGGGTGAGGTGTTCATATGATCCGATATGGGTAATTCATACCATAACTTGGAGCTTATGCAGAAAGTTCCACGATCGGGTGACAGTGGAAGAGGCGGGCGCTTAGTTTCAATAAAGACCTGGCGGAGTCAATTAGCCTGCATTACGGGCTGCCCGCGCACACCCCTGGCTTTTGCCAAGCGGGTGGTTTATTTTAAATAAAATAAAATAAAAAATAATTCAAACCGCTGAAAATATGTAATTGGTACCTGAACCAATGTGTACATATTGGTTGGTCTGGGGACATTGGTTCATATGTAGAGTATGATTGTTAAAAATTCTCGATTAATGGATGTGGTTCGTTAGTACAATGGTCGGTACACCGGCCACGTAAGCCTGGGGATGTGGGTTCAAATTCCACACAAATCACGATGATATTTTTCTGAGAATCTCTTTAATCGTCTTAATATAATAAACCCGTAATGCGTAGTAAATACGCACTTGATTGACGTTCAATCCAAAAAATAGATATACCGAAATTTATTGACTAAAGATACTTATTACATTGTTACAAAAACATATTATTGCTTTTATGGACAAGGTTTTGAGAATACATGCATTTGCTTCAAGTAATATCATTTCGTGTTGCTGATATCCTTAATTTTATTTTTATAAAAATGTGTAAAAAAAAAAAAATGGTGACATTTATGTCTTTGATATAATAAAGCGCACAAAGTGTAGAATCACAAGCCGCTCCGAGCGGGCATTAATTTTTCACTCAATTTATGTAACCATTTCAAGTTATGGGACTTCGCATTATAATTGTTTGAAATTAAAGCCCTAAATCCAAACTTTCCCGTTTTCAACGTGGAATAAAAAGTTTCTTTCCATTAAAATGAGCCGAACGTCGATCAAGTTCTGTAGACACAGAAGTACGTGCCGGGGCGGCAAACCAAATTATCGGCCGGAAAAGTCGCACAAACAGAGGGGGGCGTATGTTAAAGGGATTTAAGACCTGAACAGACTCCCAACGCGAGCAAAAATAGGGCAATTATACACCCAAGGAAATTTCGCTCTTATCCAATCTGCAAGAAGCGAGCTTTTTTATAAACCGATTTACTCTGATTTTTAATACACAATAATTCGCTGAACCTATATTTTTTCAACTTTTAGTAGACCTAAATACTTTTACCAACTGGTGGTTATTATTGTATGTAACTTTGCAGTGAACAAAATAAATTATTAATATTGTATTCAAATATTATAACGTCGTATGCTGTCTGGTAACTGTATTTAAACTATTGCAATATATTTATTTGAATAACAGTAATGATGGTACGTATATTATTTTGGCAAGTAATTTAATAAATGAATCAATGCTTAGGTTCATGTGGAGAATATGGAGATCATAGCTAGGTTGTTGAGTTGACATATTTACGATTCCTAAGCAGACACCGAGCGCCCTCAGTACAGGACAAGTGTAGTTAAGCCGGGAATCTTTTAAGAGAAGTCGTTAAGATTACGGGAGGGCTCTGATAGAAAGACGACCGAGATATCGTTAGAGCTCGAGCGTCGCGCAGTGGCGTAGTGGTTAAATTCCCATTTAAATGCATTCCCCAACACCAGTCTCGGCGCGGCTCCACCCTGGGCGACAATCAGCTGATAGCGCCGCCGTCCCTGTCTTACATTATCTACTTGGCCAAATCAATACTATCATTTGAAACAATAGGCATGACGAAAGATTTTCAAATCCTCTTCCATAATGGGGGTACACGTTTACTTTTTACGAAAAAAACTTTATTTCGGTAAAAAACTAGAGTTTAACGATGTTTAAAGCCATTTTTATAATATTTTTTCAAAAGTGCACGAAAACGCGTCATCGCGAGGCGTGACGTCATGGCGTCCGCTCTGACGTCACGCCTCCTATTAACTATCATTGTCAACTGGCGTGCCATTGTGTTTGCATTGAAGACCATAGACCAATTTGAATACCATAGAGTTGTTTACAGGGGTATGACGTCATGCGCTGTGATTGGTGTTTCAGTCAAAATGGCCGATTGCAGTATTTTAACCTTTTAATTTGTTGAAAATCTTATTAATCTTAGATTTTTAAATAAAACTAAATCAGTTTTTTAAATCCTTTTGATATGTATTTTCCCTTAAAATAATTATTTCTTTGATTCTTTGATACTGTCGTCACGCCTATTACGTCCTCCACTACTCTACACAAAAAAAGTGGCTTTGATTAAACCGTTTTGGTGCTGAAGTGAAGATACGAATTATTTACTGTTTCTCTTATTATATACTGAAAATTATCTCTCATCATTTTTTTTTTATATTTGTCCTAAAAAGCGTTTAACGTGACTGCCAATATCATTGAATGAATATATCTGTTCATTGTTCGCCTTGCGAGGGTAATGGAAGCTTTTAGATCTGTTTGGAACTGTTCCGAGCATGGCTTGGATCTTAGATGTGCCGTGGTTCTGTTACTTTGGCAGGGTGCAGTACCCGCACTTGTGCCGGCGTGCGAGAGGGACGCAGCTCCTGGAGGAGAGTCGGGGGTCTCCTTATTACTTTTTGTACTTTTTTCGCTTTTACCATTGTGTCCCGGATTACCGATGCCGTAATATGGAAAACAAACGTTAAGGTGATGTCTTTTTTTACGTGTACAGAACATGTAAGGCCTTTGTTGTATTGAGATTGTCAAGTTTTTTTAGGATGATTCACAGCGCCGGGTAGAGGAGAAGTTTTATTCAATAGAGATAAGGGGTTTGTACGTACAATGTCACCACGTTGTTTGAAGGAAAGTGCATACGTGATTTCGTATACATGCTATCAGAACAAACAAAAACATTCTTGATTCTTTTAAGATCATCGATGCTTATGATTTAAAAAATGAATCCCAAAGGATTTTTTACCGATTACCGATATTAAAATCATAACATACATGCAAATGATGAACTTGTTGATTCGTTTGGTTTATCTGTGTGCACATGTTTTTGCTTTATATACGATGTTAAAAATACAGATAAAACTAAATATTTTATAAATCAACAGTGATTAAGCTGTATATATTAATTTGATATAGAATACAAATGTTTTAAAAATAATAAAACTGAATCGTGTTGAGGGACAAGGCATTTGATTGGTGAAGATCCATTTTTTGTAATGATAATGATTGCTTTGTATTCTTTATTCACTTTGAGTTTATTATATTTTTTGCATGACTAGTTTCGACCAACAGACTTGGTCATCATCAGTTTAGTTATGCATCTGATGATGATCAAGTCAAAAATAAAACTGAAATAATTTCTTGAGCTGACCAGTGAATAAATTATACAACTTAAGGTAAGGAATCAGCTAGTTCATAAAGTAAACACTCTAATATAATCACAGGCGTACATGAACACCCAATAGGGGTCTATAAGTAAATACTTCCAATATTACAACAGATAAAGCCAGTATTGTATGTAAGGTAGTTTCCAGCCGACTCCGGCCCGCAATGTCGTCCAGGGTCCCGGCTGCGACTGTTTTTGATACTCTTCCCCCAGATTAGATTGCTAATTCGGTTCAATTATGGGTGCTTTGGGACCCTGCCCGGGGGCGGCCGCTTTATTGGGGTCCGGACCCCGCGCCGGGAGGTGAGATTATTTACTTTGTAAGTGTATTATGAGATTAGCTCATTCGACGTCGGGTGGTCTTTTCGGAACCAATGTGCCGAATGGATGTATGATCTTAGATTGCTTGTCTGAGTTGGTGTCAATGCTGTTAAATGAAGTGTTAAATATGCTGTTACAAATATGTATAATTAAATATATATATATTTTACACATTAATTATATATATATACATGTATGGTTGTCATCTGAATTTTAAACCAGGTGTTTTCATGTAAAAACTCCGACTTGGAAAACGCTTAAAAATAAATGTAGCACTATCTAATTAGTTTCTTATTAGAAGGAACCGGGGACCACGACACTATTTTCCCATTAGAAAACCATGAACACCGTTTTAGCATGAGTATATGCTCAGTGAAATGGTCGCCAAGCTCCTCTGATGAGAGGCACTTGTTATAAAATAATAAAAAAGCAGATCAAATTGCACATAAAAAAATACTTTGTATGTATATTAATAATATAGTGGAGATAAAAATATAATTCTAGCAAATAGTTGAGGTTTATACACACAGAAAACTTTAGCAGCATAAAAATATCTGATATGAAAAAAATCTCCTCTACCTGCATCCGGGACGGAGCAAACGAAATGAGAGATTCAAGAACAGTTATCATCAAAATATATGGGAATTGCAAATGAAAATATCGCTTTATTCTGTGAAATGAAATGACAGACAAACGAGAAGAGCCGCCTCGTGGAGAAAAACAATGTTTCTGAATCAAATCCGAACGGAGCTTACGGCATACCGGGAAGTACTCGAGAAGTACTGGCGGCACAGCTCGGGTACAGCGGGCAGCATTCAGCCATTTTATAAAACATACTTATTTAATTAAATTACGATTGAATACAAATCACGGTTCAACTTGTAAAGAGAGATCCCATAATCTTTCTGGTATTTTTTATTTCGTCAAAAAAAAGTTTATTTAATTTCTTGTGATCATAGAAAACATCGTCTTGGTAATGATATGCAGACAAAAAGGTTTCTTTTACTATTTTAAAAGATAGATAAATAATATAAGATATTTAAAGATATCAATCGTGATTTGAATAAGTCTATTTAGTGCATTGTTACTCCAGCCATTTATATTAATTTGTATGGTTTTTATAAATTATCGGCACAACATTTTATTAAATTAAACAGATGTAAAATATTTTCATAATACTTAAATCTCACACTGTCCCTATAATCAAAAATAAAAGCATATGTATATTCAAAACCATTTTAACAAAAATAAATATATATACACAATATCAATAGAATCTATCATACTTTGACATTTGCTCGATAAGTTAAATCAAAAACGTTTATAAATATATAAAATTATTTAATAATTAAAATTTTTGGTAGATTTCTTGAGTGAGTAGTACCCAGTATAGAATATGGAGTGAAAATGCAGTATGTGAAACGTACATATGTTATGCACACAAGTGGGTTCGAAGAGGTCTGCTTTGTCACAATCTTAACTCGTAAATATTGCATCCTTTTATTAGATATGAAATATACTACTGCCTCGAAATCATGGGATATCGGATGAAAATGACTCGGGAACTTTATTGGAAAAAGTTTTACGTTTATGTGTGAACCAATGTTATATTATTATTTCACTATAACTTAGATTTCATTCCATATACAAATAATGTAAAACTAACGAGAAGGATAGTAGAATTAAATTTAATTAATAAAATATGAAACTATGGTGTATAACTAAGATTCTTAGATTGTTACTATCCGGTAGTACATATTTGAAGATAAAATTTGATTGAATAATAAATGCGATAAAAGTTTATCACACGTGGTTTTTTATAGAAAAAACCTCAACTTTAAAATACCAAAAAATGTTTTAAATAACCACAGATATGCTAGATAATGGATAATTCTACAAACAAATTAATAAAGATATGAAGTTCTCGAACTATTAGTTGTAGTTAAAAAAACACATAGTTAATTAAAATATATTTTATAGTTAGGGAAAATATATCAAACAATCAACACACTTGCAATGTACGAAATTAATTTTTAGTATTCAAATGAACATAATAATAATTACCTTTCATTTTTTTTAGTATAAATTAAAATGATGCTAATTTATATATACCAAAACAAACTAAATCAATGATAAATATCAATGTGAGAGGCTTGTTGGCTCAGTGGATAAGTCTTGAGATAGATAAGTCTCGGTTCAATACCCTTGTAATAAGTGAATCCCAAATTGTTATTATTGGACTCAAGCCATTACGAATATAAACTGTACTGACATTGCATGTATTAATGCAAATTGTAAAATATAATCTATGAAATATTTTATCTTAAAATTATGACCGGATCAACTTGTTACTTGTTGGGTAATCCTTGGCATGTAAACTTTTATTTTGGGAGAAAATAAGCGGTTGTAGGCAAATATCGAGATAAATAAAAACAATATGAAACATACGTATATTTTATTTATTTGTTGAATCAACCGTTAATGCACAAAATCTAAGTATAAATACTTTTTTGTATTGTAATAGATGTAAAATTATTTTATCGGCAAATAATGATGTACATGGATGTTGGAAATACCAAACGGTATCTATTGATAAATATGAATTAATTTTTCATTTATAAGGGTTGTCTGCTAAAGCAGCGGTATTTATGAGAGAGTATTGAAAAAATATTAGATATTATCCACGAGCTAGCTCGGGGCATACTGCAGGATGGTAATTAAATGGAGCTCTCCAGTACTTGCTTTGTAAAGGAGTCCGGCTTCAGGGCTATCGAATAAGCTAATTTATAATTTGACTCCTCTTAATATATATATAAAATCAAACATTATTTATTTCATAAAAATTAAACTTTTTTTAAATAAAAATCGTGATATAAGGTAAGAGATTTAAAAAACAGCAAATAATATTTATATTAAAATCATTTGAGAAGAAGAGTCTGATTTACTTATGGACTAAAATACAGCTTTTATTTTGGTATTATAAAATAATCTTTGATTGAATTTTTTTGTGAATATATATTTTTTTTTAGCATGAATTGTTTACAGTTTGCAATCAAAGAGTGGTGGTAATTATCAAGTCATTTAATAATTCGTTGGTGCATTCGTCGGTTTTCCAGCCCTGATCATCTCGGGGGTGCGCCGCCCCTGCCCCGCTGAGAGTCCTCGCGAGTGGCCGCGGCCGTATCTGCCCATTATCAAATAATAATGAGCTCAAAACGGTTGGCCGCACAAAACCGAAATAAAATCCCGCAGCTCGGATTTATGCGGGTACAGTGCGCCCCGCTACTCTCCGAGCGGTTAAGTGACCCACCCTGTACGTCGGGGCTGTTTTCATAATGTTTTTGTGTTGTTGAAATATATATCTATATCTCCGAAGTGGATCTGACTCGGTTAACTCTACATTCCACACAATGCGGAGTGAATCGTAAAGGTGCGTTTTAATTTTGAAGTGATTACTTTCGCTTTGTTTTCATACGAACAAGCTACAAATTTAATGCACATGTTATTACATACATATTTTTATATAAATATCTCTTAATCAGATTATTTTGTTATGTTTTTTAGTAGACACCATACAGCATATACAGTAGTAAGCCTTACACTAAGGATTCTTAACACTTCATACTAGAATAGTTGGAGGTCACACCAGAAAGAAGCATGCTTGCAATAAATTATACTGTAAGTAAGAGAAAATGTACTTTCATGAATCTGATGCTGTCAATATATGTATTATATAATTCAAAATTTGTATGAATAGAGATCAAAATCGACTCTCCTCCATACTCAGGTAGGCAATTACCAAATAAAATAAGCAGTTCATTTTTAGGTATTTATTAATTTAATGAATATTAAGGACACACTGTATGTACATCCCGATGCGGTTATAGATCTAAGGTCTGCATTTAACGATTTGAATTCATGAACATCAAAGTAGTGCAGCCTAGGTACTTAATAAAAACTCCGCGTTATAGCTTATTTTTTATGGGCATCCACATCGGAAATTTCAGAGAATAGATCAATTAAATTATTCCTAGTCTCTCAGTGAATTGATTTTTTAGTTATATAATTATGATAAATTTTGTTTAAGTTTTATAAAAAAACAAACTTGAATGATATTTTTTGTGATAAAACAAAAGGTTATCGTTTTTATATTAAATAAAAAGCATTTACATTTGGGATTGATGTATTAAATAAAAATAATTTAAGGATTACAAAAAAACAAACACCAGTTAAAAGATAATATGAAAATATACTAAAAGTATTTTACGGAATAACAATAAATTTATCTTTTCCGTTTAAAACAAACCACTCCCTTGTAGAATTAGGCGTAGTAGCCGGATTTGGCGTTGTCGATATCAAAGTTGTTCCTTTTGAAGACGTTGTTGGTGCTGTCGGTGTAATAGCAGGAGTTGTTATTGTCGGCATCACGGTTGCAGGGTTTGCTGTCGTTCGTGTGGTTATGCTTGTTGCTGGCGTTAACACATTAATGACATATCCCGGGTGACTATTTGGAATCATGGGGGACGAGATATCCCAGCCGAACACTAGTTGGGGACCTTGAGGAGAGTCACATCGAAATTGTTCCGGTGGTGTATTGAATACTGGGAGATTGGGATATGTACCGGAAGTTGGTGGGATATAAGGAATTGGCGGCGAAGTTGTAGAGAAAGGTGCAAGGGGTGTTGGTGTTGAAGTAATAGAGTTTGAATTTTCATATATGGGATTGTAATTATCATTGGGATCATGGTGAGGATGATGGTAGGGATCATGGCGGTGGTGATGAGGACCATGTTGTCTATGATAGTAACTATCAGGATTGTAGTGATGGCCATGACACTGGTGTTTGTGATCGTGGTCATGTGGATTTCCACGGAAAAAACCCCAATGTCGTCTAGTTCTATGGAGGACATGGTTTGTCATTGAAAGAAAACTGACATTGTGTGATTGAGTTTTGTTCACAATGTTTACATTCCGAATAAACTGATCACTGTTATTTACAATCTTTTCACTTTCTAGTAATGGTCTGTTTTCATCCAAATCACTTATTTCACTAGTTTTAGTTAAAAGACTGCTTTTGCCATATGGTTTTAGAACATTTAAAGCAGAGCTCATACACGTGGAAACAAATAAAAAACTTACTAAATTAACCCACATTGTAAATGATTTATTATCATTAACAAGGAAACGACGCTATCATAGCGCTGAGTCTAAGGTTGTGGTTTTATTTGGCTATAATATTTTATATATGTACTTTAAATACATATAATAATTAATATTATCAAAACGGCAAAAAATATAGCTCGAATAGTGGATTAATGTATAATGTTTATCTCTATGGAAAAAATAGTGTTATCAAACATTACACAAATTTGTCCATAAAAAAAAAATATTTGAGTGTATATATGTAATTTTAAGTATTGGTTATAATTTTAAATCTATACACAAAATGAAAATGTTGAAAATCACATTATTTTTAAATTTAATATTATATTGAACGAATAAAAGTAAAATAACAATCGCCTTTACATACTCAGACAAGCAATTACCAAATAAATTAAGCAATCCATTTGTAGGTATTTAACGATTTGGATATATTAACATTAGTAGTCCAGCATAGGTACCAAATAAAACTCCACTTTGTGACTTCTTGCCCTTTATTTTCCATGATCATCCACAGCTAAGATATTTATCGAATGATTATCTAAATATTGCGAGCTTCATTGGTCAATTGTCGGCATATATTACATGAGTTTGAAGAAATGAAAATTTGAATGTTTTTTTTGAAAACCAAAAAATATTTCTAAAATAAAACACACATTTTTATATAACATTGTATTACAAAAAAGGTGTATTTTAAATGTTACAGAAAAATTTCAGTTTAGATTTAACATCAAGATTTTGATTCAGAAGATCTAAATTTTTCTAATTATTTTTTTGTGGAAGTATAATGAATGTAGCTTTCCCGTTTAGAACAAACCACCCCTTTGCAGAGTTAGGAATGGTGGTCGGATTTGGCGTTGTTGACGTCAAAGTCGGACCTTTTGTAGTCGTTGTTGGTGCTGTTGGAGTAATAGTAGATGTTATTGTCGGCACCGTAGTTGGAGGGTTTCCTGTCGTTTGTGTTGTCGTACTTGTTGTTGTTGCTGGCGTTAACACATTAATGACGTATCCTGGGTGACTGTTTGGAATCATGGGGGACGAGATATCCCAGCCGAACACTATTCGGGGACCCTGAGGGGAGTCACATCGAAATTGTTCCGGTAGTTTATTGAATACTGGGAGATTGGGATATGTAATGGACGTTGGTGGGGTATAAGGGATAGGCGGCATAGTTGAAGGTGGGAAAGTTGCAGGTGGAAGAGTTGTTGGTGGAAGAGTTGTTGGTGGGAGTGTTATTGGTGGTAAAATAACAGGTGTGGATATTTGGTTAGCATGATCGTTGTGATGATGATGCCGGTGATGGTGATGGTGAGGTTTAGGACGATGAGAATGGAAATGATGAGGGAAATTGGGATGCATTCGGGTATAGTCCCAATGTCGACGAGTTCTTCGGAGCACATGATTTTTCATAAGAGAAAAATCGACAAAGTTCAATGGAGTTTTATCCAGAATGTTTTTATTCTGACTAAACTGGTGATTGTTGCTTTCAATCTTTTCACTTTCTAATAATGGGCTATATTCATTAAAAACACTTTTTTCAGTAGTAAGAGCTAAAAATCTGCTTTTGACATATGACTCTTGGGTATTTGAAACAGCGCTCACACACAAAGAAACAAATAAACATATAAAATTTATTAACATTGTGAATTATTTACTATCGTTCCTAAAGAAACGACAATCTCTTAGTACTGACTCTTAAATTATGGCTTCATTTAGCTATCGTTTTTTAAATACGTATTTTAAAAAAAAATATTATCAGAACAAAGCGAGATATATAACTTGTACGATAGGTCAAAGTGTAGTATTCATCTGCAGCAAATGTATTAATATAGTTGGTGTAGTCTCGTTAAAAAAATAAAATAAAATTATAATGTAAAAATAAAAATTTCAAATGAATGAAATTGTAAACGTCCGTTTATAATTTATAATATATTAATAAATATACCTTTCATGAGCTGATTATTTGAGCATAAAAAATGGATATAAAATTAACCAAGTAATTAGAAAATGGATAAAACAAAAATAGTATCACTGTTACAAGTCAATTTTAAATGAAAATTTAAGGTCATTTTACTTGTATATTATTTTTATTTAAAGTTATATAAAATTTTCCGAAATGATTGCTGTCGATATTTTTATCGTTTTTACTTTACTCACGAGGTCTTTTATTTTTGAGTCTCACTGATATCCCAATTGAGGCGACTGATATCTATTTTTATTTTTGTATATTTTAAATATTTCAAGATCTTAGCGATGTAGTTTTCATCGTCTCTGTCAAATTTTAAATTCAATTTCTTGATAATGTGTGGTTTAAGAACATTATTGAAATGTAAAAATAATCAGAAATCAATAAAAAATATAAAAGTCTATTTCTGCTTTTTAAAAAGCTGCTCATTTAAAAAGTATTTTCCAGTTATTTATATAATAAAGAATATATTATTAGATCTGCATATTTTCTATCGATAAACTTTCATAAAAAATAATAATTTCTGTTAATTATTTTATCAAGAGCATAAAAAAAAGTGCGCGGTGATACAAAGGTTTATATATAATATATATTCCATACACAACTGTAAAATGCAAGATAAAGTGATGGTTTTATGAAATTCATGCAACCCTATCGATCAGTATTCTATTGAACTTGTGGGAAAAAAAGAAAAAAACTCTGGTCATTTGTAAAGAACATCCAATAAAAAAGTACAACGTAGCCTAAACTCATTAACTTTACATGTTTATTATGACCAGTGAATTTTTAAAAAATTCATTATCTAAAAAAAACATTCAAAATAACTCCGTGAAATAAACAGTCACTACTTTTACTTTAAATAACAAGAGAGAACAAGACAAGTACTCCACAAAACGAATTGAATAACAGAACCATCCCTTAAGAGAGGGCGTATCTGGAAGACTTCGGTTTCTATAGAAATTATGAAGCCGAGGACCCTGCCGTCCTCATAATAAGCTGCCCTCGACGAGAGGCTGGATTAATTGTAGAAGTGTATTTGTGGGTTCTATTTCATCTTCTGTAGTATCATCGGAGCCGGAAGAGTTTTTCTCGGAGGTTCCTTCAACCGTTACGGGGATGGTTGAGGGTAATTATTATATTTAATGGCCTATTTTGATTTTTATTCGTCTCCTTAGTAAAGCCGTACTTGCAGAGAGATGAATTGAGGAATTTTCGGTATTGATTTTAGGTTCTGTAATGTTTAATATGATACACGTTTAAAAGGTTTGTCCTATTGGAATCTTGTTCACTATATATATATATTTTTTTTTTGTTTGTCTATAACTCTGTAAATAAAACCCGAAAATGTAAAAACGTTTCAAATAAAATAAAAACATTTTTATGATTCCACTGATAAGTAAGTTCCACAATATAGTAAAAATGCAACAATAGAAAGACTTCATTACAATACTAGTTATATATTTGATAACGAAATAAACTTTATATAGTATTGAGAATGAATAAAGTTATTTGTGATGTGGATTGTAATGTGTGGATAACTGTAGCTTGTTTTATTCTATTTTTTTGATAAGAACTTTACATTTTAAATAGCATGAAAAGTCACATTAAGGTAAAATAATATAATGTGTATTAGTAATATCGTAATTTTTTATTTGGATATTTATTGACAAATTTACTTATCTATGTTGTAAGTCGTAGAAATGTCATACCAGCTGGATATTACTAAAAAGTTTTACTAGTCATTATATTATTTTATATTTGTATTGTTTAATATCACATAGCTATATTAAACGTAATTATATTTAAAATTAATTTAGGCTTTCTGGATCTTAACATTATCGTCGTCGTCATCAGTATCGTCAACATTCTGGAGGTGTTTGTACATGTTCTTAAGAGATACCTGGTATTTTTCATCCAATTCATTCTTCTTGGATAAATGTTTTTCAAAAAGATCCATCATTTGCTGTAAATAAACGAAATCATAGGTTAAATGTATACATAAACAAAATTTTATGTTTTAAAAGTTGTGTTTAAACAATAAACTCTGTTATATGATAACAGAGATGAGAACAATATGATATTAATAAAGTTTATATTTTATTGTGAAGTTGCAATAATAAAGGTATTGTAATTCCTATTATTATTTTTAATTTTTTTTTATTAAAATATTTTTTTTTCTATTGTATGTTTTATTTTTAATGTGACTGGTATCAACAACTTATTTCATCGGCATTTTTAAACTTAATTTTATTTAAAAATGCCAACAAGATAAGTTTGCAAATAGTCACATTAAAAATAAATTGTATAAAAATCACAAGAAATCTTTTTTAAATTTTAAAGTTTTAAAACTTGATTTAAGTACTTGATATTAAAAAAAATCTATGAAAAGTGGTGCACATTTTTTTTTCATATAAAGCTATCATTTTTGAGATTTAACAGAAATAATTTATCATAACAGAATAAATACGAAACCGACCGAAAAATCTGCTTTTTGTGCATCTTGTTTTTTATCTTCTTCTGAAGAGCTGCTGCTGCTGCTGCTACTACTACTGCTGCTACTGTCATCTTTTTGCCTCTTCACCGATTTAGGCTCATATTCATCGTTCTTCTCCTAAAATTCAAAGATATTAGATACAATTACCCATACCCCATAATTTTAAAATTTAACCCAATTATTATTAAGTGCTGTAGAAAGTTAGAGACTACTTAAAACATATGTCAATGACGATAATTTGAATTCCAATGAAAAACATTAATTTAAAATTATATTTAGTTATGATTACTTGTCAGATCAATGTTCTAATTGTGCTTAGATAACGTTATCGGAATAACCTTTGCTTTGAGTTATATTTAGTAAATAACTAAGCGGGATCGTAATACTCCGAATGCTACGTAGATTTATATAGTATATATTCAAGTAGCTACAGATAATTGTTCTTTTCACGCAAATACTATATAAAATACTGATATTATTTGTATCAATTTCATGAAATTGATCGATAGTTTTGATTTTTAGCTTAATTTATGATCTGGTTTAGCTATTGCTCATTTTAATAAGCATGAAAATATAAGTATAACATAAATAAATAGTAAGTTTAAAGTAAAGAGATGATTGTAACCTTGCCATACCTTAAAATATTAGTTAGTATTAGACAAGTGGTTACATTGTAAAATTCTGATTTATATAGAATTAATATAATTTTAATTTATCAAAAATTTTATGCTTTTGGTATAAATACATAGTTTTATAAAATGTAAATGATGATTTTTCCAGTTTATATGAGATTTATTATAAATGTTAAACATTTTAAACGTTTAATTGAACATAAACTAATAAAATTGAATATAAAAGAAATTAAATGTAAGATAAATAATTAAATGGGTTTTATAGTATTTGGTAAATTTAAATCTATATAAAATAAGTTTTACTTACATTGCTATCATTTTCGTCTACTTTACTGTAACAAAAAGAAACATGTGAATATTTAGTCAAAAAAATTAAAATAAATAACAAGTGAATAATATAAATTTTACAAATACTTTTCTTTTTAAGCACACACACCTTTATATCGTGTCATTTAATAAATGAATTTTCTTTTATCTTTAAGTCTTTTGAAATATGTAAAATTAAAAATATATCCAAAAGGTCTTACTTGAGTGAGTTAGATCTCTGGGCAACCCTGGCTTCAATAAAAACTAACGTACTTAAAAGTACAATCGTCAATAGAAAGCCTTTATTCATTTCTGAAAATATAATTAAAAACTATTTATTAATTCCGCATAATATTTTTGTTTGTTTATATTCAATATGGAATATATTTAGGCTTTACAACTATATTTTTTAGTCAAATGGTGGAAGGTCAGCGATTGATCGAAACATGTTTCGCATATATTAAATAAATAATAATCAACCGAAATATTTTTGTAAGTACTTTGTGTTAGTACTAAATATTTTGGTAAATGCAATATTTTATCCAAAATAAATTAAATAAAGATTGGTACCACAAACAAATTTGTTACTAAAATTATTAAATCATACTTTAACCGAATATAGTTGTCATTGATATGAACAATAAATTGGACATTTAAACTGTAAATTTTGCTACACGTAAATTGATAGCTTTGCGTTCTCCAAATTTATTTGCATTTAAATTATTATGTTTAAATCAAATATAATAAAATAATAGAAATTATGACCACTTACTGTGAGTTTTGTATCTGAACAGATCGTGAGTGCTCTGGACAAAATGACAACTGCAATAGGTCAATGATTGAATGCGATATTTATAGAAAAATAAATTATCTCTCATGCAGATATCTATATGCAAAACATACATTCGCCTCCAGAGTCTTTATTATCAAACAGGGTTATCGATGTAACCCTTCTTTGCACATGTACTCGTACGTCTAACTTAAAATTTTCGCGGAAGTGGCTGGGTGATTCTATTTTATTATACATGTTTTCATGTTTTAGTGATTTTTCTAGAAAATATATCATTAATTCGTTATTTTATAAAAGTAAAATTAAATATATGGAAGTATTTATAAATTACATGATTTCACTAATAAACAAAAAAAAAAAAACTACAATATATTGTTTTACAATAGGATAAATATATAAGTAATTTTTTAAAATGCAATTTTAACACTATGATTTATGTAATAATTAGTTTTTATATAAATATTACATTGTACAGTTTGTCTTGATCGGAGGCTTCAGGGGTAGTTGGCAGATGATGAATGCAACTAGATTAAAACGTTGAACGCATAATTTACAGTGGAATACATTATTGTAATAAAATTGGCTTACCAATGTGAGTAAGGCTAATGTTGAATGTCCGGAAGAATGTTCATAATTTTTTCGATGGATAGATAGTTTTACTTTTGCTTAACATCAATTAAATATATTCACAAGTTTCGCAGTGATTAACAAAACAAATCACAGCAAAATGATTATATATTTCAATATTACTCAGTATATAAATGAAATATACTGTTTTTTCAAAATTTATTTACTATTTAAACGAAGTACATATTGTTGGGAATATATCTAGTTGACAATATCCCATCTCCAAATAGGCGGGGATAACTAGAAGGTTCGAAGAAGGCTCCATAAAAACTTGCAGGATCGTATGGTGAGCAGAGGCGGATCGTGAAGGAATTAAACATTTTAAAATATACAATATTTGCATTTTTTATTTACAATTATTATGACTGTTATATACATTTTTTTATGCTGTCATATGACTTTTAAGCGAGTGTGAAACGCAAATTTTTTTTTTAAAAACTGAGCATCGATTGTAAATGAAGAATTATAAAAAATACAGATATTTTCTGTTGTGACTGCAGTTGGAGTGATATGTTGGTACCTTATTTTTTTATTAGTATCATAAAAATGTAAAATATGCAGGCAATGAAATATTTAAAGGCTTGTGTAAAACGGGCCCGCTGCAGCCCTGCGGGGCGCAAGTGTGTTCGGAGGCTGGTTCCGCTGGAGGAGGCCTCTCAGCCGCGAGGCCGCGAAGGCTCACAATGCATTCTATACCCTAGAGATGGGGCTCGAGAAATCCTCGACAGCATGGACCATAGACATCAGCTTTGAGACGGAAGGGACGAGCTCGGTAAGTGCCCACAAAGACGTTTTGTTTTTGGTCAAAAAATAATTGCTTATCGCATATTCATATTTCTGTTTATCTATACTATTGAGTAGCAGTGGTATGATTATTATTTATAGTACAGTAAAACTATATAGCTTGCGAGTATTGACAACCAATATTATTTATTCGTTCTAATAAACTGGTGTTGTTTTTAGGTGAATAAAGTCGATAGGGTCAGTTATTTAGTAATAAATAAGATAAACAAAATACATTTTCGCGTGTAACTGCGGAGTATAATAGAATAAATATCATTAGTTAAACCCGTGTAACTGATATTATTATATTGATGAATACAGGCAATTTAACGCTGTTGGGTCAAAATTATAAACGCAAATGTATTGTAATTAAATACACCAGTATCTTTGTACTTGAGTATTAGCTTAGTTTTTATCCAGATTTATCATAAACCAAATCAATCGTTTCAAATATCATAACAATATATAACACATTTTCTTTTTAAATATCGTTTAAAATGAGGCTCCTAACTTAAATAACACTTTAAATTGAAATTTTATCCGAAATGTGTTTTTCCCTACTTATGTGCTTCCAATAGTGGCTAATTATGCTAATTGTGTTTGGGTATAAAAAAAAACACGAAGGATGCCGTAAGTAGTTTCTATGATTACTCTTTCAGCCTTCTAATGCTTCTAGTATTTGTGGATAGCTTTATAGTAATAACTACCTAAAATGTATGACAATAACCAA
The DNA here is from genome assembly GCA_022113835.1 of Atopsyche davidsoni. Taxonomy (NCBI): domain Eukaryota; kingdom Metazoa; phylum Arthropoda; class Insecta; order Trichoptera; family Hydrobiosidae; genus Atopsyche; species Atopsyche davidsoni. The sequence continues at coordinate 5,993,155 of JAILWY010000001.1, forward strand.
AAATAAATGAATCAAGCAAATATTTCTTTAAATAAAAATTAGTAATACAAACAGTTTGAGGTAACCGTTGTGAGATATTTATGGTTTAAGTTTTGTTATTGACTCCGAGGAAGTATTTTTTCGCCACGATGAGAAATATAATAAAAAAGCCATTAAATATAGAAAGGAAACTTTTTGAAAAGAATTCAGTCTTTTAAGATTATAGTTCTTTTCAAAATATGGGTCAAATATTTATTCTTTCACAAATTAATTTGATGAAACTTTTTAAACCAACGATAAAGTTTGTATTCATTTAATAAATGCTTATTATAAAGGCGAAAATGAAACTCGATTAAATTAAATTTAAATGTTACAAATTTTTAATTTAAAATAAATATTAAGATTAAATTAAACAAAATAGATATACATGAGACCACCTACAAACTGATAATAATTATATTTAATAAAACAGGTCTAATTTAGAAATGACTCAAATCCGGTAGGTATTAAAGTATTGGCAAATGTACCTCTTTTTTAACCACTACCGGTCGACTGCGACAATCTTTCTTAAAAAAAGATTTCCACGGATGTGGTTTAACAAATGGTCGCCAGTATCTTCAAGCAAGTAATTTTAAAAGAATGGGTTATTCATTTTTCATTTAAAAAATAATTTAAATAAATTAGAAAGTTATATATATCGAGACGTTTTTGTTATTATTCACAGTTTTTTTAATTTTTAGCATTCACAACGATGCCCCCATTTTCTCATCAAAGCTTTTTACAGAAGTATAATTTTACTATAGTACTTGTTTTATAAAAAATAGTGTCATACTTTCCCACATCTTTGATTTCTATAAAAAATTATAACATTATTTACTTAAACCTACATATGTGCTCCGAAACAAAGATCAAAAAAAATAAAATCAGAACAATATATCTATGGTGTTTGAATACAAGTACATATTGTTATGTTGCAAACAATTTTCAGGACCAGAGAAGAGTTTTTAAAGTCCTATAAATAATTTTTTTTTATTAAATATTCTTCCCGTAATACCCAGCATTGCATTACAAAAATAACTATCATGAAAGTTTCCACAGGCTTGAATACCCCTGAAAAATCTATTGTTACTCAAATAATATTTTTTTCAAATATATATTAATGGCATCACTGCTCATATGCAACAGTTTTTTGTCGTACACCACAAGTATTTCTGCAAAGCACAGTTCATATTAATCAGTTACAATGGTGCACTTAAAAATGTCATATCAATTGACAGTGTCGCTGTTGTTGGTTATTTTAATTGATTTTGCATCAGCCAATTACCTCCAACACATGCGGAGATTCAAGCAGACACATCTTCCGATGATGTACCAACCCGCGAGCGTTGCCAAGAGTTCCGTGGATGACTCCCTTAACGTCAGGCAGATTGTCGAAGCACCCCTGAGAACGCCGGAACTGTGTCCTCCTGGACACAAGAAAGTTGGCGCTGTCTGCAGAGAGGAATTCAACCTAAGAGACCCTACAGCTAGAAAAATGCAGCCGAAACCGGAAAGTGACAGCCCGAAAAATAAGAAGGTGGTTCCCGTCAACGGAAAATGCCCCAAAGGGATGAGAATGGTCCGTAATTACTGCAAATCATATTTTAGATGAATTGCGTTGAATTAAAATTTGTTCTCAAACAATTAATGTTTTTTATGTTTATATGTCATAAATTTATGTGTAATTATTGTGATATTTTGTAAAATTCTTTGTGTATTAATGCTATATTATAAATGATTTAAAAATCCAAATTTTTAATTGTTTCGATTGTTTTTTCATATTTGAAATAATTTTCTAAAATAATGGAAAAAATACCCACCAAGTACGAAAAAAAAAAATAGCACTTATAACACTAGTACTTATTATTAACTAATATTTTTGTTGCTCAAATAAATTGAGTGACAAGATGGTCTCGAAAGCAAAACCGGCAACAGCGCGAATCATTTAATACAGCTGTTTAAGCACATACTTATCTTTTTTTATCAATTATTTTTATTTAAAAACTGTCTCGGTAAAGACATAGGATGATTTTTGTAACCATTCGATTATTTAAAATTTACACCCAATAAAAAAAAAAATATTTAAGTAAGTAAGTAGAAAGTCATCGCGTACATTTCGATTACTTATGTAGAAACACTGATAATACTTGAAAAATTGAATGAAGTCATCTGTTTTCCGGTATTATGAAAATGTTATTTACATTACCCTTTTAGAAAATGTCAGCAAAATATTTACATTAGACTACGATGATATCAAGAAAATTCCAGCAGTATTAGTACACATGTCCACGCATTCGCTGCAGCAAAATTATATATATTTTGATCGTATTGCATTTGTTTCGGGTGAAAAGAGGCTTTATTCACAATCACGCTAATCTTGGAAAAAAAATAACAATTATTTCACGTAATAGTCTCTTTATGACCAGCGCACAAGATCCAGGTAATAAATTTGTCAATTACGTTAGTGATTGAATAATTGGAAATAAAGTATTATGTTATTGAAGTAATTAAAGATTTTAATATAAAAGAAAAAAAATTATGCACATATCTTAAAAAACCACTGCATTAATATCAATGAATCTAATTATGAATTATTTTTTACAGAAAAAATTGCAAAATATCTTTTTACGCCTTTCACAATATTTGATTACCTTGATACTGTATATTGACTGCAAAAAGAAAATGAAGCTCATATATTTTTATGTTTTGATGTACTGGATGATGTCTTGCTTCCTTCTCTTGGTATATTGTGATTCTGGTGAACTCGTGCAAGATAATCACAATGAGAGCCTTCCTGATGATTCAATTGGATTTCGAATCTTTGCAGTTGTACCTTTCCAACCTTGCCCTGTAGGGTACAGACAGTTGAACGGTGTTTGCAAGAAAAAAGTGTGATAAAATAATATATTATATAAGATTTAATTTAAAATTGTTAAATTAGCCAGAAAATAAAAATAAACAAGTGGTTCAATCAACATATCTTTTAGATCTTATTTTATAAGATCAATATAAGGAGAAGCTATTTAAAACTGTTCCAAAAAATAATTCTTCTAAAATATGATTGAATCTCCTGTTTTATATACTGAGTAGTGCTATTAAAAATACAAAATTTAAAAACTTATAGACATTTCCTCGTGTTACTTTTTAGGGGATTGACAAAACTGGCAGTCGTAGTAGAAGAAACCAAAATAATTGGTGAAACCATTTGCTTTATATAGGTGTCACAAAATATATAATCAAAATTCTAAAAACTTTTAATAATAATTAATAGTCAAATCTTTTAAAAGTATAGTTAAAGTTATAAGCCTTTAAATGTGTCCTTAGTACGTTTACTTGTGAAAATCTGTTAAAATGAAATATATTTTATTTTACAGAAATTAGCGCCTTCTTTATTTATTACTTATATTATATACGAACGGTAATAAACTGCATGCTGTAAATTTTAATTACATTTTTTAAAATAAAGTAGCTAGATAAATTTATCATTTATTGTGATTCGAGACTAGTCTTGCTGTGACGACGAAATGGACCTGAATGTATTTTCTGCGCTTTTGTGGTGGATGCTGTGTTGCTTCATACTGGTGAAATCCGATGTCGACATTGACAGGCTCCTGAAAATACCTGAAAACGTAACCTTTCCTACATTGAGGGTAGGCTGTCGAAGGATGATGAATGCACCCTTCCAGCCCTGCAGACTCGGGTACGAGCGAGTGCACGGGCTCTGCAGAAGACAAATATATAAGAAATGACTCTTGTATAATTTTTTTTTCATTATATTGAGTAAATATAAAACCAAAATATAAATCAAAATGTTTATTTATAAATATTTTTCAAATTATTAATACGTCATTACTTATAATATAATTCAAGTTAAACAATGTCTCAGTGTGTAATTTTATCGTTAAGATCATGTAGAAGCTTCTAATTGCCTGGCTTGGATATTTTAAATATATTCAAAAGATAAAATTTTCTCTCAACATACCAAATTTTTTACCCATTGATAATATTTAAAAATAAATTTAAATTTTTACATTATGGATTTTTTGGTTTTATTATTCATGAAATAAATTTATAATCACACCATGTTGTTAAATATCTTCATATTTACTTGGAATGATTTGCATGTTTTATTACACACACACTCACACATAAAAAAATTAAATATATATTTAGTTATACTTAAAAACGCCATCTAACGTTAGTTTATTTTATTCTTATAAACTAACGTAATTAATCATGAACATATCAAATGTTATCAATGACGGCAAACAAGTACATCGTATAGTTTGGATAGTTTAATGCTGGCTTTCATCACCGCTGAGTGCTTGAAGAAGATGGACCTGAAGATAGTTTCTGTGCTTGTGTGTTGGCTGTTCACCTGCATCATGCTGGTGAATTGTGATCCTCCAACAACTCAACGTTCTGTCGTTAATAAATCAAGAAATATACATCGAAGGATGATGATAGCTCCTGACCAGCCGTGCAAAACTGGCTTTCAGCGTGTTTATGGTCGGTGTTCAAGATTATTGTAGATGCATATGTATCCACGAAAATAGCTTGAAATATTTATTTTGTAATATAATTCAATAAATTGTAATGATTTTTTGAAATATTAAAAAACTGTTGTTGTTCAGTAAATATATTTTATTTTGATAAAATTGGTAAAATTTACGTTATCATTTAAATCAACATGCTTTAAAGTGAATAAATAAAAAAAAAAAAAAAAAAATTATATATACTTATATATACATATATATATAAAAATATGTATATATATATATATATATATATATATATATATATATATATATATATATAAAATTTAAAAAGCATCCTCATATATAAATAAAATTAATATGATGGACACAAAACGTATCATGCAGTTTATGATAACAAGGTCATTGATAAGAGGATCAAATATTTTTTTGCGCAATAATTTAATTTGTGACGCATTGAAAATAAATATATACATAATAATTGGAATGCAAACTGCGTATCAATATATAGTGATTTCTCTATTCTAACTTATAGCGTATTTAAGAATCCATTTTCAGTACCACACAATAACGTGTAAAATTCTTTTAAACCAATAGATTTGATTATATTTTAGAATAGGGTAGTGCCGAGTATAAATATGTAATTTTTATATTTAATCGTTTGTCATAAATTGATTAAAAGACTATGGTAGAAGTTTTATGCTTATAAATTTTAATCCAAACAATATCCACTTGGAGTAATGTGCATTCAATCCATAGTATAAATTCTATGAAATTAAAATAATGATGTATTAAAATACAGCTTTTCTTACAATGTACATTGTTATGCAATAAAAAAACGCCATCTTTCATTTTGACAGAATATTAAAAACATAAACTTGTTACATTAATTAAACTGTAGCGTATTGTATATAAATTAATATATCAAGACGAATTTGATAGTAATGTTTTTTTTTGCCATCCGTCATACACAGGCGAAGATGGACTTGAGGTTGTATTCTGTGCTTTTGTGCTGTTTGTTCTCGTGCTTTTTGCTGGTGGCTTGCGATTCTCCAGTGACTGGTCCTTCTAATACAACTAGTTACTACCTGAGATCAAATATTGCACGTCATAGTGAAAGGCTGACGAGGATACTCAACCAGCCGTGCAGGCGCGGCTACCAGCGCGTGAATGGAGTCTGCCACAAGCTTCTATAAAGGATACACATCAAAATAAAACTACACCACCTTATCTAGAAATCTTAAATTAAATATGTAAAACATTTTGCAAGTGTTCTTAATTTATGCAAATAAAATAAATTGATATAAAATTTTTGTATATTATTTTTATATTAAATACTCTATTAATGACACACACACATAATTAAAAAGTGTTGCGAGTCGTAATAAAAATGTATGAAAAATATTCTTATTACCTTAATAATACTATTTTACAAATCAAACAAAATCCCTGGGATTTGTGATTTTTTGCACATAATTGGTAATGTTTGTAACAGAAATCATTTGTATCCTTGATCTACTTTCAACTGGTTAAGTACTCGTAATAATTTTTAATTATTTATTCTTCATTATTTATTCCTTATATAATATACGAACGGTAATAAAGTGCAAGCTGTAAATTTTAATTATATATATTTTTTAAAAGTATATATATTTATTTATATATTATATATATGTTTCGTTATTCTTAATAATGCCATCTAACGTTGGTAAATATAATTCTTATAAACTAACGTAATTAATCATGAACATATCAAATGTTATCAATGACGGTAAACATGTACATCGGATAGTTTGGATAGTTGAATGCTGGCTTTCATCACCGCTGAGTGCTTGAAGAAGATGGACCTGAAGATAGTTTCTGTGCTTGTGTGTTGGCTGTTCACCTGCATCATGCTGGTGAATTGTGATACTCCAACAATTCAAAGAAATTTCTTTAAAGATTCAGAAACTCCACATCGAGAGGTGGTGGTAGCTCCTTACCAGCCGTGCAAAACTGGCTTTCAACGTGTTTATGGCCGGTGCTCAAGAATATTATAAATGCATACGTAACTACGAGAATAGCTAAAAAAATATATTTGGAAATATTATTCAATTAATTGTAATGGTTTTTTGAAATATTAATAAACTGTTTTTGTTCGGTGAATCATTTTATTTTATTAAAATTGGTAAATTTTGAATAATCATTTTAATCAACATCCATAAAAGAAAATAATATATGTATATATATATATATGTACATAAATATATATATACATACGTATATATATATATATACATATTTATATATATATATATATTTAATATATATATATATATATATATATATAAATATACATACATATATATATATATATATATATATATATATATATATATATATATATACATATACATGTATGAATATATATATATAAATTAAATATACATAAATATTTATATAATATTCATAGATATTATGTCAATAATCAAAACCTTTAAATTTTTATAAAAATATTATAGATAAATCTGCTATCGTACAAAAAATTTGACACACATACTAATTAGTTATTTAGAATATATATTTAATAAAAAATAGATGTTTTTGCTATCATTATTTTGATTAACATGCTAATTCCACACACACTCATTTATAAATATATTTTTTAAAAGTATATATATTTAAATAGAATACTTAAGTGATTATTTAACATATTGATTTTAATTTGAGACTGGATTCACAATCCTTTCAAGTTTGCTCTTTATACACATACTTACGTAAATATATATATATATATATATATACACATATATATACATTTATATATATACATATATATTTATTTATTTTATTTAATAAAACATGTTTCATATATAAATGAAATTATTACGAAGGACTTTAAACGTATCATGCAGTTTATGATAACGAGGTCATCGATAAGAGCTGTTTTATTTTAAATTTGCGCAATAATTTAATTTGTGACGCATTGATAATGAATATATTTATAATTGAAAGGCAAACTACGTATTTATATATTGTGATAACTTATTTTAGAATCTCTTTTCAATGCCATACAATAATATGTAAAAAATATTAAAACCAACATATTTATATTTACCAATAGATGATATTTTTGATAGGGGTAGTGCCGAGTATAAAAATATATATTTTTTTTATTAGTCGTTGACATAGTACGTCATATACCACCTTATAAGAATATGGTAAAGTTTTATTTATTCTTATCAGTTTTTATCCACACGAGTATCCAACTAGTGTAAGGTGCGTTCAATGCGCAGTATTAATTCCATGAAATTAAAATAGTGCTTTACTAAGAAATTTAATTGTTATTTTAAAAAAATAACGCCATCTTTCATTTTTACAGAACATTAAAAACACAATTTTTTTACATTAATTATACTGTAGCGCGTTGTATATAAATATATATCAAGACGAATTTGATAGTTTTGTTTTTTTTGTCATCCGTCATACACAGGCGAAGATGAACTTGAGGTTATATTCTGTGCTTTTGTTCTGGTTGTTTTCGTGGTTTTTGTTGGTGGCTTGCGATTCTCCAGTGACTGCTCCTTCTAATACAACTAGTTACTACGTAAGATCAAATAATGGACGTTACAGAAAAAGGCTGACAAGGATACTCAACCAGCCGTGCAGGCGCGGCTACCAGCGGGTAAATGGAGTCTGCCACAGGGTTCTATAAAGGATGCACATCGAAATGAAACTACACCAACGTATCTAGAAATCTTACATTAAATATGTAAAACATTTTGCAAGTGTTCTTAATTTATGCAAATAAAATAAATTGATATCAAATTTTTGTATATTATTTTTATATTAAATAATCTATTAAAACACACACACACACACACACACATACATACAAATAATTATAATTGTGTTGCGAGTCAAAATAAAAATGCATGAAAAAAAACTTACTACCTTAATCATAATATTTTACAAATAATCATACACCTCAAGAATCCTCAACCTCAGGAATTTGTAATTTTTTGCACATTATTGGCAATGTTGTAATATTTTTTTACAAACTTTAATTTTTTTTATTTTAAATTAATTGAATATTACAACACAAAAATAAATTACAAATACCTTTTTTCAATAATAATATAAATAAAAAAACGTTATCTAGTAGTATTAATTTGGTACTGTGAAATAATAAATAAATGTACACGTACAGGTATATTTTCAATTATGAGTAAAAGTAAAAGTAAATTTAAAGTATAATTTCTATACTTTAACTCTTCTAACTCGCAAATTATTTTTGAAATAATTTTTTGTGTTTGTATTCAAAGTATCAATTTTTATCTGAAAATAATACTTATGAAGGCTTTTTGTAACAGAAATTATTCATAGCCTTGATCTTCTTTCAATTGGTTTCCTGAAAAAATCATGATACCAAAGCAATTTTTTATTAACTATATAACTTAATTTTAATATTAATGAGTATTTAATTAAACCATAAGCGCCATCTTACAGTTTTTTGGGATATTTATAATAACAAAATCATTTATCAGCTGCCACACAAAAACGTATTCCATTTGGTAGTCAAATAATATTTTTTAAGACGTGGCAGCGTATTTTATGCGTGAAACTTTACGTATAAAAAAACACATTTATTTAAATTCATACCAATATACATTTTAATTCAAAAGAGCCATTTTTTCTCTATATTAAAGAAGAAGATGGACTCGAAGATGTTTTTTGTGTTGATGTGCTGTTTGCTGTCTTGGTGCATATTAGTGAATTGTGATTTATCGTCGACTGAGCCCCCTGCTATTAATCCTTTTGATGGGATTTCTAGTATTAAACAATACAGTTTTACGGTTGTGCCGTCTCAGCCCTGCGGTCACGGTTTTAGACGAATTCATGGTTTATGTCATAAAATTCATTGAAAATACAAATGAAAAACATGCTGCATTGACAAGAGATCAACGTTAAAAAAACAATAAGTAGTAATTTCAGCAAGTTATTCAAATAATATTTTGATTTTTTAAATACCTGTCGTTTTACTTAAACTGCCTAGATCAAATAAACAAAAATAAAAATTCTACAAAAAGAATGAACATTGTTTACTCTTAGTATCATCTATCACATAAGAATATAAATTGGCATTGTATTTTACCACTAAAGTAAAAGGTTAAAACAAGTATTTGTCTTTTGCTGTATCTTTAAAAAAATGTGTTTTATAATCACTGAGTTTACATTTACACACAACCTCAATAGCATGATCGGATATGAAAAAAAGCAAAAGATGTGCCATTTGTATTAAATAATGTAGATTTCATAAAAAACTTTACTTCACCTTAAAATATAAAATTAGTTTTCAGAAAATTGTTCGTGTTATTGTTAATAGTTTACTGGAAAAATAATATATAATATTGATATATGAACTTAATTTTTAAGTTATGATTATTGAAAAGTTTAAGCGCCATCTTACACATTTATAACATATTATTGTAACATATCAAGAAGATAATTGTAGTTCGTAAACATAATAATTTGTTTATGTATATTATATCTGAGACGAATGTGATGATTGGCATCTTCTCACATTATTTTCGAAGCAGTAAGATAAGATGGACTGGAAACTATTCACTGTATTTTTGTGCTGGCTGGTGTCCTGCTTTGTGTCGGGGCACTGCGACGAGACCACTCTTCGACTCCCTGAAACTCTGCTGGTGATGATACCTAACCAGCCCTGCAGAGATGGTTACCAGCGAGTCCACGATCGGTGTATAAAAATAATGTAAAAAAATGCAGTGAAACTCTTGCTATAGAAACATTTTAATAGTATGGATTCAATTAGTGAATAAAATGTATATTTGAAAATAAATGTGATTTCTGATTATAACATGACTATTAGTTACCTAATAAGCTGTTAACAATTTTTTTTTAAACCCAACAAAAAAATGCAAAAAGTATGATTGTTAAATAAATAAAATATTTAAGGTGGTATTTTACGACCAAATTCCAGTCTTTTTCATGGTACCAATACGTAGAAAAATAACAAAATAAGAGCTAATAATAAACATACCTGTTTATTGTCAATAATATCATATTATAAACAACGAAAAATCCATATTATCATAAAAACTGCTATGAAGTTATTTTAACGTTATCCTTAGTTATCTCATGCATCATATGAAAACAAAAGTATTGCTCCAACCATTACTTGGAAAAAGAAATATGAATGGAGTTATATTATTAAATATTTTTTTCATTTAAACGGATTAAATAATTAGGAGCGATATTACATACATTTAATTTTTCTTCTGATATTTGATAACGTAAGTCATGTAATGAATACATGCACTGTTTATGTTATGACAACTCAATTTGTTTACCTGAAAAACTGAGCAATTAAATTAATATTTGTTATTTGTTGAGAAACTGACTATTAAGTATTAAGCATTTTACCTTTTTTCAAGTAGCACCATATTCATTTAAAAAACTTAGGTCAATATCCTTTTTAGTAAATGTCTGTATTGTATTTATGGTCTGTATGGACGATTAAAAGTATTTCATGATGAAATACTTTTATAGTAATGCGTGAATTTTTTCAAAAACCCCAAAATAGTAATTTTCAATATACAATATGCATGTAGATAACGAGAATATATTATATAATATGTTGATTGGTAGCACTTTAAATGAGCGCCGAGTTTTTTTTGGTTATCCGAAAAAAAATAGTTTAAAAAAAACCATGGGTTTGCGTATAACCGCTATCGGTATAAAAGTAATAATTTTGAAATAAAAAATTTTTTCACGTAAATTTCCACGGATGTGGTTATAAAAAGCAATCAGAGGTTTTCAATGTATTAGGTGGATAAAATTTCCTTCAGATGACTTATATTTATTTTCTCTTACAAGTTAGGTATTTAAAAATTAGCATGACTGCTATTATAAGTAATATTTTTTTGCTATGTAACAACTAAATCTAAAGAAGTATTTTTTTAAAACCATAAGTAAAAAAATATATATTAGCTTTAAAATATCGCATAAATCATTGTCGCGGTAGTTTTGTGATTATTACTAATTATTAACCCAAGAAGAGATTGCACTTTGTTTCATGTATATTAAGTTATGAGCTTGAATACATCTGGAAAATCTAGTGTGTTTATAATATACTGTAAAAATTATATAAATATAAATTAATGACACCATTGTTCACACAAAGAAGCAGTCATCGTACAATTCAAACAATTGAACATTTAGTGTCGGCAAAGCTTGATTAATATTTTTGTGTAATATCAGCCAATTAAAATGGTGCACTTACGTACGGCATCTCAATTGGCAGTGATACTGTTCGTCGTCTTAATTGAGATTGTCTCGTGCGATTACTTTAGGGACATGCGATCGAGGGTGTCTCACCAGCCAATGATGAACTGGCCCGTAAGTGAGACTGAAAACCTTGCGGACGATGGCGTTGGGATCAGACAGATGGTCATCGTGCCCCTCCGATCATCAGATCCGTGCCCCGCTGGACAAGTGTCGATTGGTTCCTCCTGCAAGGAAGAGGCTGAAGCTCGCTCTGCTAAGAAAATCCTGCCGAGAAATAGAAAAAGGGTGGTCCCGGTCAAAGGGCAATGTCCCGATGGAATGCAAAAGGTCCGGAATACTTGTAAAGTAATTTATTTTTAGTATAATATTTTTTTTGGTATAACTTTGTTCTGTACCTCTGTACTTATATTTTAATTTATATGTAAGCTATGAAATATATAATTTATGAAAAAAATGTTTTTTTTTTATAATTAATTGAAAATTTAAATTGATTATGCATACACCCACCCACACACACACTTACACACAAACATATATATATATATATATATAATCAGATATGTGTATTTTAAAATCATAGATTTTTTAGTAGTGATAAAAAGAAGTATGAATCTTGCAAAATAACATAACTGTTTTCAAAAGTTTGGTGAAAATCTTTATATCATGAGTAAAACATTATTTTGCTATTAACGAGGAGAGATAATGTGGCCTCTTCTAATGGCCGTATGCAGTGTATATAAGTTTATATAAGATTCAATACATGTTAACTTATCACTTGCATGCTGTTTATGTTTTATCTCCAGCAGATGTTTTCACATGATATAAATTATTTTTGTTTGAAATTAACGAGCTGAACTGCAAAAAAGTGTTTTGGAAACAATATAACAAATCTGCAATGATGCAAATCATTCTGCTATCAGATTTGCATTCATCGCTCGTCTGTTCTCTGGGAAGTTCAGTGTCTTGATAAAATCCATTAACATGAGGCTGCAAAGAGTACTTATTACTTGTGGGTTGCTTTTGGTTTTGGTTTTGATCAGTATTGTGTCCGGTAAAGCAGTAGAAGATGGTCTGCATAGACAAAAGAGAATTGTCAGCATAGTGACTGCCCCCATCGTATATAACTGCACATCACGTGAACGGTACCTCCACGGAAAATGCCATAAGATCGTGTAATAAAGTCTATCAGAGGGTATATTTTTAATGTAAATTAGAAAGAATTACACCTAATAAAAGATTGTAAAATTATATGGCTTTGTACTTATTATTAAAAAAAAAATCATATTAAAACATACTTATGTATATATTATGGTTACTAAGTGCTATTGAGATTAAAAGAATATTTGATATTCTAATCAATTTAATTTAATTTAATTCAAGGCCAAATAAGACATGTGTATTTTTGAAGTTATAAATTTAATAACAATATAAAATTATAAAAAAGTACTCTGTAAGTTTATGTCAAGGCTATTAAATGAATTAGAAAAACTCAATGCGTATAAAATAACATATAATTTTTCCTGCTTTTTAAAAAATCAAATGATTGAAAATATTATGTATTAAAGTAATATCAATTAAAAATATATATAATTATAGAAAAACGAGTGCTTAGCTAGGTAAATTAGTAAAAGATAATATAATATTTCATTTTTTAATGTAACAAGCGCCATCTTATATTATCCCGTAATATTAAAAACACAAATCAAATGTGGTGTTTTTTAAAATAAAAAAAATATCATCCAATTAAAACAACATTGACGCAATTGATAATTTGAGCGATTATAAAACAAAAATCAAAGTAGTATTTTTATTTTATTATCGCTGAGAGTGAGAGGAAAGAATGGAGCTGAAGTTTATTTTTGTGTTCATGTGTCTGATGCTGATCTGCTTTGGGATGGTGTACTGTGGTCTGCCAACTTCTAAGCCAGCTGTTGATGAAGCGGAAGAAGAACATGACGAAGTTGATCACTTTGCTATGATACCCGATCAACCATGTAAACAAGGGTTTAAATGGCTGTATTGGCGATGCATAAAGACATTACGATGAATGTATTCTATGGTAATAATTATGATTGTGAAAAATTTTATACATCAGCAAAATTTAAGCTTCTATTTGAAATGTAAACTTGCATTGAGGATATTTTTATAATAAATAAATATTGTTCATTAAATACGCTGTAAGTTTTTACTACACCGAACTAAATATTATCAATGAAGATGTAAAATTCGACAGCAAGAAAAAAAAGCAATTTTTTCATGGGAAAGTTTCAATTTTGCATTACCCCTTTAAAAAAATCTCACGTATAAGACGTTTTTTATTTAAAAAATAGATGTAATTTGCGTTGTTAAGATGATTTGACCGTGGTGAAAATTTTTCCAACTCTTCATCTTTAGACTCTGGTTAGGATTTCTTGAGGATCCTTTAACTTGTTGAAGAGAGGTTTTCCGATGAAACTTTTCTGCTGGGAGGTTTTCTCATACTTCTAAATTCCCCAACATAGGAAAGATAGGGAATTTAGATTTCCAGCTCAGTTTATCTAGGTAGAAAAATGTTTTGATGAAAAAAAAAATATCGCGCTGAAGAGTAAAGAGTAATTTAGACTAAATTTTCATTTGAGTCTCCTATGTAACGTTTTTGTACTCAAGGTGTTTACTGATTAAGTACTATTATTATTTAATGTGAGTATATACAAAGCTAATTCTTGTTGAATTTGTATAAAAAAATACAATCATTTGTAAATAATTTTGTTTTAAATACTACACTTAATAATATTATTTTATTTTGTTAAATTATATTCTTAAGTAGGATATAATATTTTAAAACGATATTCATACAATTCAATAATAATGCGAGGTTTTCATCGAAACTTCCAAATAAATTATTGTAGATATTAATTAGTACTTGGCGCGTGACGGAAATTCTTCGAATTATTTCAGACACGTCATTTTATTAATTGCTCTTTGATTCTGGTAAAAAGAAAGGAATGGATGCCTGACTCACGCGGACTGGAATATAAAAACATTCAGTGATTCATCTGGTAGGGGAGAAAAAAGCCTTATGGATGTATTGTTATAATTTTATATTTACTAATCTAAAAAAGGTATGTAAATTTGTTGAGCTTTCGAGCTACTAAACACATAATTGAGATTCATATCCAAATCACAAAAAAAGTTTCATTTTACCTTCTAAAGATATCAATTTTATACTTGTTATATAATTATTTTATATTAAACTTTATTTGTTAGTTTCAGTGTACGCACTAGGTTGAATTTTATGTTTATACATGACTAAACAAAAATAAGAATTCCGAATAATACTTCTTGCGTAATAATTGCAAGGAAAAAGCGTTTAATTAAAATCAAAACTATTAACTTATGTTTTATCCTACGTACCAACAGGAAAAACTTAGTGCATTTAAATACCAATATTTAGGAAATATAATACAATATGTTAAGCAATCATAAACTGTGTTATATATTTTATAACAATATAAGAAAGTATAATCCTGCTAAAAATATATTCTTTTGAGTAAGTGGATACTTACAATTCATAGTGTATAAAAATAATGTAGTATAATTAAATTCAAACATATGTTTTGAATTTAAAAAAAAACACGCTAGCAGCGTTATGTGTTATATTCCCTTGCTATCCCCTCGACTGGTTACTAATAGTCACATCATATATTTTAGAATAACTCAATACTTAAGTAGCACACGACGTTTTTATTTACCTTATAGATTTCCAGCAGCTGGGAGCCTTGCACCGAGCGTTTAAAAACCCGGACGTTATAATATGGACACCAGACGCCAAGGCAGCTGAGCACCTGAGAGGTAGTGCATCGCCCAGGAGCCCATCCGAGCAGTCCGAGAAGAACGAAAGTGTTGGCTTACGGAGTTTCTAGTAGTTTCGACAGCCGTGAAAATGCTATCTCTTCGAGCTTCCACGGTGCTGGTGTTCGTCCTGGCTGCTGTGTGCTCGGTGTGGACGATGCCGCAAGGATACGAGTTTGATTATTCTGAAGAAAGTCCTCTGCGGTCAGTGCACGATCTGGCCCGAGATGCAGCGTTTACTGGAAGCAGCAATGGATGGAATTATCCAGTGTACCGAATCGTGCAAGTGCCATATTTGTGTCCAGCTGGAACTAAAAAAGCAGGAAATAAGTGCAGACCAGTATATTCACCGCTTTGATTGCCTGGATTTATATAACATATTATAAGAATTTTGTTGTGCATAATTTATTTACAAATATATTTTTATAGTTTTTTTAATCATTGTTTTATTTTTATAAGAAAAACCCTTTTGAAAAAAACCATAAACATTGTATGTAATTGATATTTTTCGGGTACTTGGAACTAACAATGAATTCGTAATTCATTTAGTTTTATTTGTTATCTTTAGCATAATGATATCTGAGGGAGAGTCGTTATTTATGAAGTCGTAAAATTCCGATGTACGCCTTTTTTAAAAATTAGAAAAAAGGATTCATTTCTGACGATTATATATATTTTTGCAAGTGTTATGGAAATCTACCTTCACATGCAACACAACCGACAACTGAACGGTGATTAACCAATAGTGTCGATTACCTAAAATGAGAGGACGCTATTGGGTAATTATGGTTTGGTCGTCGGTTGTATCGTAGCATGTGTAGGCAGCTAAGCACTTGTTACTCGTTATAAATGCAAGAAATTTTTTAATAAATAATGGAAAATGTTTTCATTTATAGTTTCATTTATTTAGTTATAAGTTTATTAATTAATACGGGAAATAAATAATAAGTTGCATTTCTCTTCAGAAATTCGCTGAATGGTGTTACTTTATCAAATTTAATTTTTGTTTAATAATAGTTGTATTGCATGGTTACATCATTTTATGTTATGGCCAACAAGTAATGCACAACGAACAATAATTATTAGTCAGTTCTCTAAAAAATAATTAATTACTACAGAGGCATTCCATTTAAACTTTAAATGAGCGCATTCTTCAAATAATTATTTGATGTAATGTGAAATTTAATAGGTTTTAATATAAAGAAGCGGGCGTAAAATTCCTGGAAATATTAGTTATTTATTAACAAAAATATTTTAGTTATTCAGACAAATGGTTTTTGACGTACCCATCTATAAACATTATTACACGTACTTGTAGCGTAGCACGTGAGTACACGAAGTTAATACAGTCAATGTAGGGTCTTTAGATTTAACTTAGACAGGGTCGCATTAGCCAGCAAAAGATATATTAATAAATTTGAAAAAATAATTTTATGAATGAATAAAATCATGATTTTTTAATTAAACAAATTAATATTATCAAATATATTGAAAATAAAGAAACCAAATCCTACATAAATAATCATGTTTTCGCTTACTTGGTGATGCAATACTAGTGATTCATAGTTTTAAAATGATTAGCGTTATCCAAAATTTCAGTTATATTTTTCACACATCCGGAATATAAATATTTACCTGTTAAGAATTTCATTAATAGATGATTAATATTTTTTATTAATGTTCGCATAAATGTATAATTCGCCCGTAAGAGCTATTTTGTATGCGAGTTTAGCTATCAGTAATATAATTTTTTTCTTATAAAAAATACTTGTTAGTTATTACATAACTTTTTAAATAACATCATATGTAAATAAAGTATATTTAGTATTTTATCTAGCTATACAATTTTCTTTTCTATTTTAATGTATTATTTAATCTAAAGAATACTTTAAAAAAATAGGATAAATAAAATAATAACATCTGATACACCGAATACAACTCTGTCGCCTACGTCACTTACTCAATTTCATCAAGTGGCGAAGTATTAAAACAGTCCTGTATTGGGGAATCATACCCACAATATTACATTAAAATGTAATATTACAATTAAACTAAACAAAAACAATATACAGGACAATTTAATGATAAAAAAATAATTCAAACAATAATCTTTATGTTTGGCAGATAGATGCAATAAACAAAAAAACACAATGTTAGTCATTTTTATATGTTAAAAATCCATGCATTGTTTTTATTTCTTATTTATTTATTAATTTTAGTATTATTTCCGAAGGTGACGGCCCTGCACTCCCTGCTACTCGCTAATAACCGGTATTTCTCGTATGAGACTCCGGCCCATACTTTGGAGTGGTTTGCCTCCGTTTTGGATAAGTTCCTCTCCACCGAGCCACGGCCAAGTCAATGCTAAATACTCATTGAGATATTTATGTATTCTCTAGAAAAATATATTAAACATGTAGTTTATAAACAAATCGTTAATATAGCAAAAACGGTTATATTGTATAAGTATTTAGATATTTTAAAATATTGGAAACTCAAAATTTTTGTTCATGATTTTATAAGTAAATAAAAATCGAAATATTTTATATGTAAAAAAATATAATACGACGGAACGAGTATTAAAATAAATCTGATGTTGAGATTCAGTGAAATTTGAAGCATGTACAAAGCGTATTCAATTCAAACCATTAGCAGAAAATCAATCACATCAAAAAATTAAAATTTATATTTTTATATTGAAAAAGTTTAAGGGTGAAGTTAATCTTAAATTTTAGTGCATTGAGCATAAATGTATTGACAATTTACGAAAATGTTTCTCGAACCGAAGTCTACAGTAAGGTGAGCAAACTGCAAGTTTGTAAAGCAATTGCTGTACCTGATCCTCAAAAGCAGTCTTAGTTTCACAAGTAAACTCATGCATCGGTAATCACTGCTGTCAAGTATCTGTCTTCAAAGGACTAATGGGAAACAGGGAGAATCGTCGGATAGTATTTGCATTTACACGATTTTACAACAAATAACAAATATACGTTGCAGTTGTTATTGGCATTAGCATAAAATTATTTATTTTTATGGTAATGCCAATAACAACCTTGTTGGACTACACTTTTTTAGTTTGACATTTAGTTAATGAGCCTAGGTCTAACATTATTTGGACAGTATCAGGTGTATCTGGTAATTCGATCCGTATCTGGATAGCCGAATCTCGAATTGGTATATTTGCTCATGCCTATTTTGATTTGGTTGATGAAAATATATATTGACGCATACAATGCCAATACAAATCAATATCAATTATTGAAATAAAGTTCACTACCTAAAATGTATTTAAATATACCGACTATTCAATGATTCCAAATATGTCTTTATAGGATCATGTTTAAACGTATGCTTCATACAATGTTTCAATTGTCTGTTAAAAAGATTTTTAAAAGTGGTGAAAGTATGGTAGAAAAAACGAAAGTTTTCTTTAAAAAAAATCCCCCGGGAAGTATGATTTAGAGTTTTAATTATACAATATCTAAAAAAGACTCGGTAGATTTTTTTATTATTCATTAAAAGGCAAAAAAATTCTTCTATTCATAAAATTATTTAATATCTTTATAAATTATATGAAATTATAAGAAAATCGTACCAGCGGTTAAAAACATATTTAAATGCACCTTCTGTGCAGTTAAATACATTATGATAAGAAGCATTCTAATCAGTACAGACCGCAGACTATATTTCTATTAAAAATAACATCATTGCAGCAATGGCTGCCTTCTCATAGATATGCGAGTATAAACAAATTTGCCACTTGACCTTTTACGCTAGATTTCAAAGCCATATATTCTATTGGCAAAATAACATTTGTATTCACTATTCAATGTTAGAGCATTTTGCAACTATAGATTTCAATCATTGCAACCAATAGAATATTAATTAATTTTAACATTACTTGGAAGCGATCCTTGGATAAAAGGAATTTCTCTCAAGTGGGTGGTCATGAATGATTTTTTATTATTTCCATAGAAATTTACTTAACAAATCAAAAACTTGATTCTAATTGTATACGATGCTACAGTCAACAGAAGCGTTTGCTTCTAATCTGCTTTAAGAAATACTACCAATAAATGAATTCTTACTATTAAAGCGAGATTATTTCAAAAAAATTGTTTGATATAAAAACAAACAACTGAGCAATTTTAACAAATCTCACATAATAATTTAAAAAAATACCAAACAAGATAACATTAGAATAGACTTTAGAAAAGTTAAAATTTTGTAATGAAGTAGTTTTTATCAATTACGTAATAGTAATTATTATTTTTTGCTCAAAACCCAAATCTTAAACAAACAAAAAAATGCTGAGCTATTTATGTGAGTTTTTTTATATTTGAACTGTCTTTTAAATTGCCAATTTGTTATACTAAATGGTTGATAGTGTCTGCAATATATCAAGAACAAACTGTTGATGAAGTTTTTAGTTCCCAAATAATGTATTTTTAATAGTATAATAATAGTTTTAATCTCAAGTTGGACGTTTGCCTTCTTTTTTATACGATTTAAGCCAACCTCTAGATTTTAAATAGTATTTTAGATATTAATAATATATATACATTAAAATACATTTTTATATTTATATTGAGAGGTGTCTTTTTCAATGTATTATTTGCAAATAAATATCAATTAAAAACGTGTGTAAAAACAAATACTTGTACAGAATAATTACTTGTTGGAGACCATATTAGTCAAGAAATTTCCCATGAATAATTAGCACCTGTACAGGTGTCGGTGCATTGTATTGTTCAATGAACTAATAATAGATTATTTAACGGTATTCTTAGAATAATTAAGCTATAACAAGTAAATAGTTATATGTAAGATTTTCTGTATGCAGACACTTGTTAAATGTTTACATGAACATGGTTTATTAAAATTTATAGATAAAGAAATGCTGTATTTTAGTGATCCTACTTATTTCCAGTGAAGCGAATTCTGTTCAATCCGAAAACTACAGGAAAATACACCAACTTAACTATTTTAGAAAAAGAGAACAAAACTATTATTTGTATATATTTTTTTTACTATAAAATATTTACACTGTCTTTACGTCTAAAGATAAATTGACTTTGATTGAAAAAAAAAAAATGAGTTATGAGGTCTATATATCAGGAAGCAGATGGCTAGTTAAATGTCATGGTCATGTTTTATTTCGTCTAAAGCATCCGTATTGTTAATACTGTTCGAAGGAAAAAAAAACAATTTTTGTATTAGTATATAATCAGAAGCAAATTTATATGAAGATTTTTTTTAAAGTAATAAGAAATTATAATACAAAAAAAATAAATTACGAGTGATGCATGGGTTCACCTAAAGTAGTTTTGGTATTTTCAATAAAAATCCACAGAGATAATGTTCCTTTAATTACGTCAAAAAATACAACCATGAAAATAACAATAGTAATAACACGGTGAGTAATTTAACTAGATTACAAATTGGTTAAAAATTATACGAAACCGGGAATACCCCACAATGTTCTACCGAGGCCATTATTACAGAGTAATTTATCGCGGCATTAAATACTATGATAGTTTCTCGTCATAGAGCGAAATTCGTCATTGGGTTTTTGAGAAAAAAAATGGAATTATTTGTCCTATAATGTTATTAAAATCAACAACATATTGATGAATTGGTTGCTCGGTGGTTATCGGCAACCAAACTTATGTCAAATTTTTAAATCGTGGTTTAGTTGGAATTATGACGATATTGCCAAGAATGCCTCAGTATTTTTTAAATATAAAAACATGATATATTCCCAGCTTACAAAATCGAAATCATTAGTGCAATATGATTTACAAGGACAATATATTATCTACTAAATAAATTACGCGTAACATAAATACAAACTGTAAATATATCAACTATAAATGCACATAGTTATATATCAACTATATGTGTTGGAATAAAACAAGCCGTATTATATACAAGCCACTTCGTTTCATATTTTGACAAACAGTGAGAAAGTCGATATTTTATATTAATTTTATGTTAAAATAAAATTACATACATGTAAAAAGACTAAAATATCGAAGCAAACATCGTACTTCGTAGTCTCTAAGAATTACTAACAAACTACTTGACCAAGAGGCCGTTAAATCCGTTAATTGAATTCAATAAAACCTGATTTATTTTTAATATTTAAGTAAATTTACAATGTAATTTTGTTATTTACTTAAAAAATAATTTAAGAAATAGATATTTAGAACGTTCATTTTTAATATGTTATACCTGAAAGCTGTTTTAATATTATAGACGCATATTTTATTTAAAAAAGTCAATTATTTAAAAAGTAATAACCATACAAAAATGTTCAATAGTCATTTAAAATGTTGCCTAAAGCTATAAATTATGGCATGATAAATATCTTGCTGATTAGGTTTACAAAGAAACCTAGTGTAAAATATATCATTGTGGTTTGGAGATTACATTTAAATTAAAACCAAAATATAATATATAAATCTGATATTACGTCTTCTAATTTATTTTTGTAGATTGACTCAACATTGTGTCAATCAGTCGTTAAATTGAAGATAGTTAACTGTATTGTTTGTGATACATTCATCGCATGTGATGCGAATCACTTAGGTTAACTGGTCTCAATTAAAACATAAAAGTATTTGGTATTACGTATACAAGTTTTTTTAAAATGTAAATTATTAAAAGATATAAATAAACATGATTTTAATTGAATTAATACCTCAATTTAAATAATATCTGGATTAATTGTTTATATTCACGATTAATTTTGATTCATTGAAAGAAACAAGGAATCTACTTGCAAGGAAGTGTTGCGGTTATTAAATCTGATAAATATCATAAGTTACTTAACGACTTAAAGTGTATAGTATTAACAACGGAAATTATTATTTATTTATCTAAAATATGAAATATATTTGTACTTTGTAAATTATATACGTCAAAACAACTATAGTCTACCGCCAAGTGTACAGAAACTTATAACTAATTCACATAATATGAAAAAGCCGAGTCATCAGCACACAAAGCACGCCCGATTTGCATACCCTAAACTTGTTTTACCTGAAGTTTAATTACGTATTTTTATTGAACAATGCATGACGTGACCCCTTCTCTTCGGTTGTTTATATCAGCAAAATCAGTAAATACTAGTCTGCCTTGCCGACAGGTTGTTAAATGGAGAAGGAACTCCGTACTCACGCGGTCTACTGATATTTAATGTTGCGTTTTCATTGAAATAATTTAAATCGGAAAGGTTTAACCGGTGGGATTTTTTTATTTTACCGTAATATTCCGACTACCCACCTTCAGTGCGCCCACCGCTCTGAGCGCGCTCAGTATCGCGAGAGTTGGCCGCGAGCGATAAACTCTCAAGTGTCAAATCGCAGCGTTTCTTTCGCGCTCCGTAGATAAACAGTTCTGTATTAACAACAAAAAGAAACATTTTACAGTTGGCGTGTTAGTATTGTGAGCATAAACTTGAAATTTAGTCAAAATGAACGGTCGCGTAGGGTTTCTCGTGTTGAGTGCGTTGGGCTTGTTAGTGTGTTCTGAGGCAGGGCTTATAGATGATATAGCCGGCCGCATCGGCGGTACTGTAGACCATCTCAGAGGTCACGTAGAGAATGCGGTCCACGGAGTCGGAGCCACCATCAATAGGGTGATAGTGCCCGGAGGAGGCGCCCAGCACTCCAACCAGTGGCAATCTCAGCATGGCGTCCCTTATCCTCAACAGCAGCAATACAATCAACACCAATACAATCAACACCAATACAATCAACACCAAGGACATCACCACGGACACGGCGAAGATTGCCACAGCCACGAGCAACCAGGTCATGGTTATAACCACCACGGGCAACAGGGTTACGGATACGGTCGCCCTGGTCAAGGAAACCCTGGATATGGAAATTCGGGATACGGAAATCCAGGATACGGAAATCCCGGATATGGGAACACTGGATATGGAAACCCCGGTAATGGAAATTATGGTAACAATTTCGGAAATGGTTATGGCTATGGACAGCAAAATGGACGACCTAACCCTAATCAACAAGGTCAAAACAACTTCGGAGTTAGGCCTAGCGGTCAAGGTACCCCAGGGGATTCCCCATTCAATCCCGGGCAAGGTAACATGCCGGGAGGAGCTCAACAGATCCCGTCCGCAATTCCAGATAAAAAACCTAGCGATTTTGGGCAACAAAATCCTGGAATCGGACAGGGAATTCCCACCACAAATCCTGACAACCCGTTCAAAGATAAACCCCAACCTATCCCCAGCGCTATTCCAACGCAGATGCCGGGTGGCGCGGACATCGGCGGTGAGAAAGTAGAAACGACTACCGTGGAAGAATTCCAGCTGGATATAAGGGGAGACTTTAATGGCGAAGAGACCATGAACGTGGAATCGCGCTTCTTCATAGACGCTCCAGACAGATGTGCCGACGGAATGAAGCTCATTGGAAACAAGTGCAAAATGGTGTTCACCTAGATATCTATACGTAAGTGATAATTTTGTTTATAATTATTTAATTTATAGTTTTAGATCAAGGATAAAAGAAGGCGTAAAACTTATTAAAATATGGGTATTTACTTACATATATTAGTTTTTTAAAATATTATATTAGGTTATTGAGGTTTGTAACGCGTAATTTATTTAGAAGATATTATATTGTTATTTGTAAATCACATTGCACCAATGATTTCGGTTTCGTAAGACGGGAATATATTTTGTTTTTATGTAACAAATACTCAACCGCAAGATAAAAATAGCGGGTGTTTATTAACCTACACAATAAATAGATTTTTCAGAATTTTGATTTCGAAATGTAAAATAATAAGTTGTAAGAGGTCAGAAGCCAAGCGGTACTTTTGATAAGTGTAACGTTCACCCCCATATTCAACATATTATATTTTTAGTTCGCGCAACAAGCGACAGACAATAACCGTGCGTCATTATGTGGAGTTTATCGGTGAATATATTATTTGGGGCCATATCGGTTCTCGTGTTGTGTTCTTGTCAAGTGAACGGCCAGTACTATGGTCAAGGAATGGGGTATTATCCTTACGGATACCAGGGAGCTGGGTATGGCGGGTACCGGTATCCCCCGCAACCACCGCCACTCATTCCATACGGCCATGGGGAGGTTGCACGTTACCCCGCTTACCCATGGAACTACCCACCACCCCCTCCTCCACCGCAAGCTCCAAAAGCAGTAAGAAAAACGACATCAACAAAAGTCATCATTCCTAAGGTTATAAAAAACTTTCACGAGGGTGATGTCATAGACTACGAGTATATCTACGATGCTCTTCCCAATGACGGAAACGAAGCTCCGAAAACTACCAAAGCGACTACACGCCGACCCTATTATACAAGAACGATGAAAAAAAAGGCCACGACTACTAAGGCCTCCACGAGGTCAACGTCCACGACAAAGCCACCCTCTACGTTAAGGGAAGAGCCTAAAGTCGACAAACCGTCGTTCGAGCCCCTAGTGTGGGATGTTGAACACCCAAACAGTAAACCCGACAACCCGTTTAATGATATACTCCAACCCATATCCAGCTCTACTTCATCGCAGATGCTCGGTGGCGCGGACAACGGCGGTGAGAAAGTAAAAGCGACTATTGATGAAGATTTGCTGCGGGATATATGGGGAGACTTAAATGGCGAAGAGGCCAAGGACTTGGAAACGCGCTTCTTTATAGACGCTCCTGACAGATGTGCCGACGGAGCAAAGCTCATTGGGAAAAAGTGCAAAACGGAGTTCCCCTAGATATCTATGCGTAAGTGATAGCTTTGTTTATAATAATTTAATTTATAGTTTTAGATCGAAGATAAGAGAAAAGCCTTAAAAACGATATACAATTGCGGAGGTAATAATTTAAATCCAAAAGGTTTTATATATATCTATGTTTTCCTCTGTTATATAATTCATAGTTATTTATTTATTTTATTGATCAACACATTCAGAAATAGATTTTTTACACATATTTTCCCAGCATAATTGAACATTTATGTAACGCGTAATTTATTAAGTCGATAATATTGTCATCCGTAAATCATATTGCACAAACGATTTTGATTTCGTAAGCTGGGAATATATTTTGTTTTTATACGAAAAATACAACTACAAAAAAAAGACAGCGTGTGTTTATTAACCTACACGACAACTAATAGATTATTCAGAATTTTGATTTCTTAATATAAAATAATACGTTGTAAGAGGTCAGAGGGCAAGCAAGACTTTCGATAAGTGTAACGCTCGCCCCCATTTTCAACATATTATATTTTTAGTTCGCGCAACAAGCGACAGACAATAACTGAGCGTCACTATGTGGAGTCTATCGGTGAATATATTATTCGGGGCCATATCGGTTCTCGTGTTGTGTTCTTGTCAAGTGAACGGCCAGTACTATGGTCAAGGGATGGGGTATTATCCTTACGGATACCAGGGAGTACCGGGGTATGGAGGGTACCAGTACCCTCCGCAGCCACCGCCACTCATTCCATACGGCCATGGGGGGGTTGCACGTTACCCCGCTTACCCATGGAACTACCCACCACCCCCTTCTCCACCGCAAGCTCCAAAAGCAGTAAGAAAAACGATATCAGCAAAAGTCAACATTCCTAAGGTTATAAAAAACTTCCAAGAAGGTGATGTTATAGACTACGAGTATATCTACGATGATCTTCCCAGTGACGGAAAAGAAGCTCCGAAAACTACTAAAGCAACTACACGCCGACCCTATTATACAAGACCGACGACAAGAAAACCCACGACCACTAAGCCCTCCACGAGGTCAACGTCCACAACGAAGCCACCCCCTACGTCAAGGGAAGAGCCTATGGTTGACAAACCGTCGTTCAAGCCCCCAGTGTGGGAAGTTGAACACCCAAACAAAAAACCCGACCTCAATGAAGACAACCTGAATTATAGCAACTATAATGATAACGACGCCGATGAACTGGAAAGTAATGAAAACATTAGCGAATCGACTACAAAGAAATTTTGGTGGGGATAAGGTATCGTACAATCTTCCTATTTTCCAATATGTATGCTTGTGTTATTAATAATAATAAATTGTTTGTAAAGTTTTGTTGTGCATCGTTTATTTTTTGGAGTTAAAAAATGTACACGCTCAACTTAACAGCTTTGTTATTTTCTAAAAATACTTCTGGTCATTAACTTAATGAAGCAGAGACGTCCATTTGTTTCTTGTGACCGATATACCAATTGAAGCCATTTTTCAATCAATTGAATACCGAGTATTCATTTTAATAAAAGTCCAAACCGTCGGTGGGTGCACATCGTCATATTAAATTGTTATCAAACACGAGATCGTCGTCTGTCGCTCGCATCAGCTCGTTCATCACGCTTTATGATAGAGGACTCACGTTGCTGGCTTGGGTGCCAATTTGCTTTTGTTATTATTGAGTACCAGGAATTTGTGCGCTGTTGAAAATACCAAAATGTTTAAGTTGGTAATTTTGTTAGTTACAATTGGAAACTGTGTTTCCGGGTTCGTTATTAAGTCTCCGCTGGAACAAACGAATAACGTTATTTTGGAGATACCGGTCGATTTGAGGTCGGAAGCTGGTGAAGCGATTTTCTTACCGGTGTTTGAAAACAACCGGGGATTTCAATCAAACCACCTCGACGAGGAAGATGTGGACGACGACTTAGAAGACAAGGACTCGAAGTTGGATGAAAATGAAATTTCGGCCTCTGCTGTGGAAAGAGCGGATAATTCAAGAGATGAATCTGTTTGGAAAGTATTGATCAACGGTAAGACTGTTGAGATGGAAAAACGATCGGAAAAAGAAGAAGAGGCAGAGAAAATACAAGACTCCAACCCTGCCAAGTGGCTTTTCGATTATTGCAAGCTACATCCTAAGTGTAAAGTGGAAATACTTATTTCTGAGCTGGACAATGTATAAAAGGTAAAGCGTGCATAAATAATTCTTTTTACCAGAAATGAATGTAAATTTGGTGACATTTTAGGTTGAGGTTATCTAATGATAAGTTGGAAATATTAAAGGCCTTGATTAGTTTATTACGTAAATTATTTTTCATAACAAATAGAAATAAATATTATTTCAGTAGTATATGAGTACGGCCAAAGTCTCTAAGGCTACGTTCTTATTTTTTGCGTTTTTGATAAGTAATCTTATTTTGGGAAAGACCGTCAATATTTGAGGTCGATTAGTTTTATTTTTGCCGAGTGACTGACGATGTCTCGCTTCATTCGGATCGTCATCCTCGCGCTGCTGTATTTTTCCTGTGAGTTCTCCCATCCGAAGGGAGTGGAATCCGGAACGATAAATAAACTGAAAAACGCAACGAGCGTCCTCTCAACTCTGCGTCGGATGGTGTCCATTTCAAAGGACAGCAAGGGGACCGGCAGCGAGCGGTCCGCCATTCCCGAGGGGAACCGATTGTCTCCCGCGAACGCGAGCGACGCCGAGCCGCACGAGCCGCACACCAGACCCATCATGATAGACGCTCCCATAAACGTGATTCACTGCGGCGTCGGCTTGCAAATGGACGACACCGGAATGTGCCGGCTGGTTTGGTGAAAACTACGATTTTCTCTCGGAAACTGTGACGATCGGCGGACGTCGACTGTCGACATCGGTTCCAAAGTTCACGCGGCATTATCTTCTCCGCGTTTCGAGGTGAAAAGTTTATCCGAAAACTCGACGCGCGGGTCGTTTGGAGACTGCCCTCACCCGCTGCGCAAAAAGACTCATACACGGATTCTGAGAGGTGTTTAGGGATAAGTTCGAAGGACGCCATGAAGTACTTTGCAGTGTGGATGTTGTGCGTGTGGGTGTTGCTGGGGGTGGGGTGCGCGGCAGTGGTCGGGGAGAAGCCGTGGGTGGACATCCGCGGGCTGCTGGGCAGGGCGCCGGCGTCCTCCACCACCCCCAAGACGGCCAACATCATCCAAGTCCCCTCGCGGCCCTGCGGAGGCTCCATGCGCCGCAACCGCGCCGGGAAGTGTCGCGCCGTGTTTTGAAGGTTTATTCATATTGTTGGCTCGAGATCTCGCAGTGGGCGTTTTGAGTGCTGAAATCTGCATAGTCACTTTAATAACACGGTCACCTCTTTGTAATTTAGTACTTATAAAAACTAAATTTAAATAGACCGGTTAGTATAATAGTATATAATTCGTCGTGAAATAATGGCATGTTAGTAAAATAATATTTTCTCAGCCAAATTGAGAGTTTTAATGTAGAAGTCGTTTAAAAAATAATATTTAATAAGGCTTCTTGTATATTATAATTTATAATAAAAAAAAACTATGTACTGTATGAAAAATAAATTAAAGCATTAACAAATTGTTTGTTTTAGTATACATGATACAAACGTTTTCATATAAAAACATAATTTAGTGTATTTAGGCGATAGATGTAACAAATGAATATTTAGATATTTAGTGTGAAATTTTATGCAAAGTAGGAAATAAATTGTTTTTGCCTATAAAATTATTAATATGTTTAATATTAATTATTAAAACAAATAGTAAAATATTGCTCTATAAATTAGTCAATTTTGTGAAGATGGTAAAAAATTCATTTTGTGAGTATTTTTGAAGATTGTTGAAGAAACTGTGATAAAAGTTATAATAATTTATTTATGTGTACAAAATTTAATAATTTTAGGTTTTGAAAAAATAAGCTAAATATCAGAAAAATTTGTTTTTAACTAATATTGTTTTGTTTTTTTTTCAGGTCCGTTTAGTCTTTACAAGCTGCAACGACACACGCGCGAGATGGCTGGAAGATGCGACGTGTGATGTACTTTGTCACGATTGTTTTATTAATTTAACATTTTATAAAAAATAACCTAAGTTAGGATGATAATTAAATAACCTATTTACTTAATATTGATATGCTTAGCAATATTCATACTTTTGACAAGAAATAAATTAAATTTATACAATCATGTGCGTTTTAATATTGTCAATATTTGTGTTGGGTAAGTACAAAGGTGATGTTAGGTTATCATTTTTTGACCGAGTTTATTTATTGCTTGGAGATTGCTTAGTTATTTTTTAGCAAAGATAAATAAATAAAAATAAACTTTAAAAAATTAGCTTCTTTGTTCATGTAACGAAAGAGAAACGATTTTTTTAATGGTTTATTAAATAAGTATTTTTTAATTTTTTTTTAAATCAGTATAAAATTTGTATTTCAAAATGTTTGATAAGTAGGCATTAAACATTTTTTTAATTCATATAATTTAAAATTTAAATGGGTAGTTACTTTAAAAATATCATAAAATCAACACTTCAGTGTTCAATCTGAAATTTAAATTCACCCTTGGAGACTTGGTTTAAACCATTTAATGTGAAATTTTAAATTTAATAATTCTGTGAATATTTTTTTTACGCAAAATATAATTAAAATTACATCACTTGATTTTTTTTTAAAGATAGCTTTTAGATAAAATAAATTATTTTATTAAAATCAAACATCAGTTTTTAATATTTACTTAAATAAAAATTGTGTTTAATGCCATCTATGTTAAAAATCAAAAAGTTATTTGAATTCTTTTCAATAAATTATGAAACTTGTAACGTTACTTATATTGATTAAACTTATGAGCTCGCAGTGAAAATCTACAATGCTTAAAATATAAAAAATAGTGTTATTTATGTAGACAAAAGATAGTAATAAATAAATACGAGAGTTTTTATACTCTTTGTGATAATAAAAATAATTTTATATAATAAATTCAATACTAAAATAAATTAAAATTTACAATTAAGGATAAATTATTTATTTTGTTTGTTAGTAATATAAAAAACAATTAAAATTCACCGAAATTTAGGAATAAAATATAATGCATTGTTTTATTCTTTACTCA
Organism: Atopsyche davidsoni; assembly: GCA_022113835.1. Taxonomy (NCBI): domain Eukaryota; kingdom Metazoa; phylum Arthropoda; class Insecta; order Trichoptera; family Hydrobiosidae; genus Atopsyche; species Atopsyche davidsoni. The sequence continues at coordinate 6,023,654 of JAILWY010000001.1, forward strand.
TTGTTTGTATATATCACAGAAATCTAAATTGAAATTATTGCCTCATGGATTTTTTTCAAATTTTAGTGATGTTTTATATTTGAATTTTATTTAAAAAATAAATTATTATAATTTGTAACATTATTCAAAAATTCAATTATTATTAATATGGAACATTAAAATTATTAACCAAAAACACGATTTGTTGTGTGAGCCGATTGACCATTATAAATAAGACCTAAAATATATATTTATTTTTCTCATCGTTTTTAATAAAACCTTTTTGAAATGTGTAATTTAATAAATTGTAATAGATAAGTACCCGTCGTATGTTGAATACCGACATTTGCTGTGGTTTGGTGCAGTTACAGACAAAACCACTAAAATAGGTAAATATATATTATTTATTTAGTAGTGTGTATAAATAATGATTAACAAAACAACTCAAATTGTGTTAACAATTGTGGGTAGCCTACTTTTGAATTCACCAGAATAAAAAAATAAGTGTCATTTTGATTGTTTTCACAAGGAAAATATACTTTTTCTAGTTATTTTTATTGTACATATGTAAAAACTACACAATGGAAGAAAAAATAGTGAATATTGATAACATAGAAAAAAACAGGATAGTAAAGGAACAAAATTTTGTGTAAGGTATGTCTAGATTTAATCGGATGACTTTATCTTGAGTAAACCACTTAACTTTATTATATGTCCATATAAATCCATGATTCTGACATATTTGCTAATTTCCTGAAAACGGCTTCAGTATTAAAGTCAAAACGTAGGATAAGAAATAAAATAAGGTGTTTTTTGGAATTATAAATAAACAGTTTTATAATTTTACAACAATTTATTACAAGTCATATGTTAAGATATAAAAAATAATTTAAAACTTAAAAATACATAATGTAACATTATTAGGATCGATACACAGTTGAATGTCAAACTCATTGAATTCACATCAGTTGTTTATTCATTGTTAGTATTCATCAAATGGTATCACTGGCTGCGAATCTGAAACAAATAAAATGAATAGTTAGTTTCAATATATATTAAATGTCATGCACTTAAGTTATCGTTGTCATTTAAACATTATTAAAAACTATACTTTGTACTTAAACATGAAACTAAGTGAATCATTTTAATTTATAGAAAAATAAATTTTCATCAATGACAAAATATACAAAACTTTAAAAGCCTTAAAAGAAGCAACAAATGATTCATATTACAAGTACAAGACATATATTGTTCAATTAAGAACAATTGGAATTACTGACGTACTAAGTAGCATGAGACATTAACCTTAAAATCACGTGAGAACCGTTTGGATGAATGTCCTTTATAAATTTACAAAAAACCATTGATTTTTTTATGAGAATAGTAAATTCAGGTGAATTTAGTGAATACAATAAGTGAATTCAGCTAATTTATGTGAATTGAGTAAGTTTTTATGGATTTTTTTAGAATCTAGTTAAGATTATAAGAAACATACAAAGTGAATTTAGCGTGTGTGTAGAAAAAGAACTGTACAATGAATATTTAGAATAAACCACAAATGCGTTAATAAATTGATAAATCTACCATATTTCAATGCTAAAATATTTTTGCAAGACGCCAAAATTCATCACACGTTATAAAATAAAATATTTTTGAATTATCAAGATCCAAAAATTTGTGACAAAAACTTTGTTGTGAATCGATATGTTTAAAAATAATATTAGAAAAGGCTATTAATTAGTTTCCATTTGTCTTTAAGTCTCGAAGCTCTCAATCGATTCATTTAAAAGTACGATAATGATATTTAACTGTTTTAATAACACTTTACTATGTAATAAACTTAATTGACAATCGACAATAAACGATAAAAGTGTGAATCGTGTACAAAAATAAAATTTAACTATAAAAATACAATTTCGTATTATTTTTTTTATATATTCATGTTTTAAGATATATTGCACAGAAAATGGATACAGTTGATTGTAAAATAGATGAAAATATTTAATAAAAAAAATTGTACCTGTAGTGCTTTGGTGTTGGCTGGAGTTACACTTTCTTGAACACTTGCCGGCAGTGGTTGCTATGGGTCAGCTTGTGTCCAGGAGGACACTTCTTCGGTCTGAGAGGCAGCATCAAAGGACTCGCCGACACTGCACTGAACAAGCATAGCACAGACAGGAGGACCAGGAACATTGCAACGAGCTTCATTGTTATTATGTTTAATTTATTTTTGCGTTACTGCGTGATGCGTTGACTTAACCAGTTCTGAAGTCGAATGAATTAAGAAACCGACTGCACTTATTTAAACAGAAAATTAAAGGAAGTCTACGTCACACGTTGTGTGGTCAGACCCTACAGGATAACTACAATATTTCCACGGTTATAATTTTAATCATTCCATTCATGATAAATCTACAGGTAAACAGACGGCGGAGACAAGTCATGACTCGAATCTTAATCTGGTTTGTCATTGGTAAATACGAGTAAGCGTAAATCTTTTTACATTCATAATTCTTGGTTCTCAGTATAACATCAGTTGTTTAAACAAGTCATTGTAAAACGATGACGCGATAACACACTTTAGAAGGTCAAGTCGCAAGAATAGCTAAATCCCCTGCCTACGTTTACTGATTATCTACGTGACTAATATTAAATAATACTTTTATGAAAAAAAACCATTAACAACACTTCACCAAATGGTTTTTCCTGCATCTTAAGTAGGTAAATTTTGCACGCTTTTTTTATAGTAAATGAAATATTTTTTTCTTTCTGTTTTAAACACAGACATTCCATCAACTTATCTTAAATTGTTTTCATCAAATAACGTGTATTTTAAAAATATTGTATAATAATTATTTATTATTTATGACTGCATCAAATTCCAAAACACACAACATTTGTTTCACATAGACTAATTTGACATCATTGGTGACCTTATTTAACACTCAACATAACTTTATATTTAGCAGAATAATATTATACAATCACTCATTTAAGCCTTACTAGTCTACGTTGCTGAATCACAAAAAGCTGAAAGTTGAAAGCTAAATAGGCTGTTCCAAATAAGGTTTATTAATATTATATTCACCGTGTACATTTCAGGTCCAAACAATTAAAACTTACACAAAAACGCGATAATATGATTAATTGTGGTCATTATAGTACACTAACTCAATCTTTATAAAAAATAAATCATTATGCATGTGTGAAGTCAATTGAAATTGCAAAAAATCAAGCAAATTTAATATATTAAAATCAATAGTTTAAAAATAAACTATCCAACTTATTGAAATTGTATATGTTGTATAGTATATATATTTATACGTTTAGTTTAATAAATGAAGTTTCAAATATTAAAAAAGTGAATACTTAAGTTCGTTTTGAAAACAAATTTGTTTATAATATACGAAAATACATATTTACTATGATGTACGATAAACATACGTTTCAATTTATTTTTGATCCTAGATAACCCTAAAATACAAAAATTTGAGTTGCATTAAAAATAAATTTCATGTCCATTAAATTTTGAAATTAGGCAGGTTTAAAAATCCCTGCAGGTGTTATGGCCCGCCCCGCACACATTTGTTTCATGACAATAGTTCTTATGATTGCAAGGGACGAAACGCCATTGTTCTAGTATCCTGTGCGATACTTTTGTTGTTTAAGTGAACACTGCCATTTGTCTTACGACTATAGTTCTAAGAATTAGAACAAGGGATGAAACGCCATTGTTCTCGTATCCTGTGCGATACTCTGACCCTTGCACACATGGTCTTGCAGAGCTCCGAAGATAGCTCGCCCAGACAGATCACGACAGACCACCGAAGGAGCGGTAGTCTCCCTGTCTTTGAAATAATAACTTAACACTGTAACCATTATAATATACCAGTGAACAATAAAAGTGTCTTAACCAGTACCCACCGCTTCTGATTTCTTCCCCGACACATAACAAATTGGTGTCAGAAGTGGGATATCCTTGAAATATCCCAAAGCAACGCTCGAAGAAAAAGCTAAATCGTCTTCAAGAACCTCATCACAGTACTAATTCAGCTGACTACGTCGCTAGTACGAGGAAGAGATCTTCAAGTACCTCATCACAGTGCTAATTCAGCTGACTACGTCGCTAGCACAAGGAAGAGATCTTCAAGAAACTCAAGTCATCGATAGGCGCAACATCGGAGAGACAACGTCGCCGAAATCAAGTGCCATCGGGAGACAGTTGGGGAAAGAAAAAAGAAAATCAAAGCAACACGGAACTGGACAAGATATTTTTGTAAGTGTATTGTAATTTATATTTTTTTTTCTCACAGTGACAATTATCTATTATATATATTTTGCATTGTTAAAAATCAACTAAAAAATTCTAATCATGGCAAAAAGCAAAACAAACAATCAAGATTTAGTTACAATTAACTTTTTAACAACATTTATAACAGGGTTTGACGGAAAACCGGACCAGTTAAATAAATTTGTAAAAGATTGCGACTATGCTATGAGCTTAGCTAGTGATTGGCAGGTAGATATTTTATATAAATTTATTCAGACTAGAATCACAGGAAAAGCAGACGCTATCTTATCATGTAGACAAATAAATGACTGGAAAGGTTGCAAAGAATTTTTAATAGAAAACTTTTCTAAGACACAAACGTTTATGCAGTTGTTAAATGACATTAAAAACTGTAGGCAAAATAGGGGAGAAACTATCTTACAGTTTACTCAGAAAATAGAAAAATGTTACGCAGACTTATCAAGAGCAGCTAAAGCCGAAACAATCAATCAACAGGAATTAATCGGTCGGAGTGCTGTAATTAAAGACATAGCACTTCACGCGTTTATGACAGGCGTACAACCACAATTCGGTTTAATTTTGAGATCTAAAGAACCTAAAACATTCGAGGAAGCTTCGCAATTCGCAACGTACGAAGAAAAGTTTCAACCTTTATACACTAGGCAAAATAATCCCAGAGAATCTCAGAATAAAAATTGCTCATATTGTAAAAGAAACGGTCACACGATTAATGAATGTTACGAGTTTAATAGAAAGCGAGAACCGCGTGTTTTACAAACCAGCATAGTCCCAAAAAGAACTCATGATAAATTTTGCACATTTTGCAAAATGAATAACCATAATACAGCCGAATGCAATAGAAAAAAATTTACGGAAAATCGCGTGTCTAATACGTCACGAGATAGAAACACTTTAGTTTGCTACTTTTGTAAGGAAACTGGGCACACGAAACATTATTGCCAAAAATACAAGAATTTAAACTCTCAACGCCCTTCACCAACTGCCGAGGTGAAGAGGGTCGAGAATATGACGGCAGAATTAAAACAAGTAAAATCTTAAACCTTAAAAAAATCACTGCGTTTATAATAATAGAAATTAGAAATTGTAAACACGAGAAAAAATCTTTAAAATTATTAATCGATACTGCTGCAGATATAAGCTTAGTTAAACCATCATCTATTTGCGGAAAATCAATAGTAGATGATACACAGAAAATTTTACTGAGTGGTATCACATCAGGAACAGCGCAAACATTAGGAGTCGTTGAATTGACCTTTGGAGTCGGCAACGAATCTGTCTCTCATCAGATGCACTTATTGCCATGCAATACGGAAGTTCCGCTTGACGGACTGTTGGGATCAGAATTCTTAAAAAACGCTAATGCCAAAATAGATTACGAGAATAATATGCTTTGGATAGGGAATAATGGTTTGCCACTTCATTTCAAAGATGAGAATATCGTCAATAAGTGTGCACCTATGTTAGTACAGGCGCGTTCAGAAACCATAATTAAAATAAATGTATTGAATCCAGAAATAGGAGAAGGAATAATACCTGAAAAGAAAATCATTCAAGGAGTGTATTTGAGTAAATGCATTAGTAAAGTTGATGAAAATGGAAAGGCTTTTGCAACAGTGTTAAATACATTGGAAAAACCTGTTGATATAACGGCATGTGATTTGTTTCTAGAAAATTTTAATGAAAATGAAGCGATAATGATAAAAAATAATGATATTAAAAATAATGATTTTGAAAACGGCAATATTCAAAAAAGAAAATTAAAAAATAAAATATATAATGTATTAAACGTAAACAAGGTAGATATTACGAAAAGGTTAAAGTTATTAGAAGAAAATTTAAGACTAGATCATTTAAATCCTCGATCGAAAAAACGATCCTCTGAAAAAAATATTTGCTATAATTATAATGACATAATTCATTTAAAAGATTATCATACTCCAATAACTTAAAGCAATAGTTGCAGATTCTTCATAAAGCTCTGCATTGTATCAACTGTCGCCTCAAATGATATTAATTGAACCGAAATTCAATCTTCCCATAGAATTTATTATAACCAGATAGGTAGCATAAAAATGAAAATTTATTCAATCATGTAAATCTCTTGAATAAAGCCTATAATTAAGTTACATTGTAATGTTAAATCAATTTTTGAATTATATAGAATCATCTAAACTTATAAAAATGTATAAAAATCATTTGAACTTTAAACTTATATAAAAATATTCTTCTTGTAAAAAAATAATACAAGATAGTAAATCTAGATGTACTATCTTTTTTTTCGATGGGGAGGTGTTATGGCCCGCCCCGCACACATTTGTTTCATGACAATAGTTCTTATGATTGCAAGGGACGAAACGCCATTGTTCTAGTATCCTGTGCGATACTTTTGTTGTTTAAGTGAACACTGCCATTTGTCTTACGACTATAGTTCTAAGAATTAGAACAAGGGATGAAACGCCATTGTCCTCGTATCCTGTGCGATACTCTGACCCTTGCACACATGGTCTTGCAGAGCTCCGAAGATAGCTCGCCCAGTACAGATCACGACAGACCACCGAAGGAGCGGTAGTCTCCCTGTCTTTGAAATAATAACTTAACACTGTAACCATTATAATATACCAGTGAACAATAAAAGTGTCTTAACCAGTACCCACCGCTTCTGATTTCTTCCCCGACACATAACACAGGTATTCTTGTAGATGAGTTTTGTTTCATCCCACGAGTGTGACTCCATTAGTGAGTTCATCAAACATTAACATCTTTCGACGTAGCCATGATCTCATGGTGTATTGCTTATGTATTTATTACGCATGAATCAATAATTCATTAAAAAATCATCATTTTTAAAAACAAGAATTTTTTTATTTGACATGTTTTATGTATTTTTTATTTGTAAAAAAATGATTCTTCAGAGCAGTGAATTACATATATAAATTTATTGTATATATATATATATATCCAAGAGTTGTTTGTATTGTAAATGAAACTTTAATAGTTATACCGAATAAGGTATGGATTAGTTTAAGATTGCAGACAGGATGTGATTCACGCGTGATGAACACGATAATCTTCCTTACGCGGTTAATGACAATAGATGCGGTGACATGATGTAATTATACATATAAATTTAGTAGAACTGTATACTATAATAGTAAAATTGTTTAAAATTTAAAATTACAGTATTTCTAGTATTAGTATATATATAACATATATTTCGAAATTGATGCGCTGAAAACGCAATCATGCTTTTGCGTCACAAGAAAGGCCCAGTTTCTGAAAAGTTTAAACAAGGCTTTGATTTGTAATAATGCTTGTATTTTTAGAATATTTGAGTGAGATAGAAAAAAATGATGACACATAAGAAGAATTTTTTTATGACGAAATAAACATTTTAAACGTGTAGATCACAGGCTTGACCGACTTTGTTTGCCTTCAATAGCATTGGCTACAATCGGATTACGTAAAAAAAATGGCAGATACTCTTTCCGTGCATATTTCGTGTCTAGTATGAGATATAGATAAAATATTTTTTTAAAGTTGAATCTTTAAGATGCCATCTATGAGAACTGATATAAACTTGTTTTAACATCTTCAGGTAATAAATATATTTAAACAAATTGAAATTTGAAAAATGTAAACTCGCCAATAATATTTGTTGCTTATCTAAATTGTTTCTACTTAGATTTATAGGTTAAAAAAATATTGAGATAGTAACTACGTTCCTATTTAAATTTTACGTATAAGTAATATTATTTTAGCACTTTGGATAAATACAATTTTCTTTAGTAATCAAATCAAACCAAACACGAATTATCAAGTGTGTATTTATTTAAAAAATTAATAACAACGAGATTTATTTCTTTTATAAATAGAAAGTAGTATATTCAAGAACAGTGCTGAACAGAGTTGAGAATCATGATAACCTTTTATCGATAAGGAAATAGAGAATGTATAAGAGTATGTATACGTTTCAACTACACACAAACTACATTTAACCACTTAGTTAGAAGATCTCACATCCAAAGAAACTTTTTGGCCAAAGTATCTGATAGGAGGTTTTTGGTTGTCTTCCTTGCTATTCGTATCATATTCATTACCGGTGTTAGAATCAGGAAGAGTAAAGTCATAAATGTCATCTTCCTTGTTGAATATTGGAGGAGCTGGTGTAATTGGAAATGCGTACTGTTTGTCTTCCAGCACTTTTGACACTTCGGGAATCTCATAACTAGGATTATATGAATTTTGAACATTCTTGTTCTTGGCTTCGATAGTCTCATGAATTGTCTCTTCTGTTGTAGTAGGAATTAGAAAGTTTTTAGTTTTATACATTGTTGTAATTTCATTTTCCACCAAAGGAGTTATTATTTTTTTTGAAATCTTAAAACCGGCATCTTGTTTATTCACAGGTTCAATTTTTTTTGGAATATCTGAAGAGATCTGTACACTTTTCGTAGCAAAATGATCTTGATCTTTGATTACACCTGGTGCATGTTTACTTGTTGAAAAATAAATATTTTGGGTTGTTACTTCTATTGGTGTTGTTGTTTTTATCGTTCTCTTGGTAGTTTGTCCTGTTTGATCATAGCCGCTGAAGATTGGGGTAAATGCTGAGTACACACGATGTGAGGGCCGGGAGTAGGTACCGCCGTAATGCGTGTGATTGGGGCGGTGATGCACCTGGATATGATGATGTCGTGGGTAATGGTAGAAATGATGATGGCGGTATCCTTGAGCGTACCTATAGTGGCAGTTGCTTTGTTGGTGATTATGGTTGTGGTGTAAAAACGTCGAAAAGCTTCCCCTGTGAGAGCCACTGGTCTGCACATAAATAATCCTTTCGGGGTTATCTACAGATCGAAACATTTCATAATGTAATTTGGATTTTTGTTGTTTGTCAGACACCCAATTCACTGGATGAAGAGATACAAATGATTCGCGTTTATCGTTATTTTGATTTTGACAAGATCTGCAAATAGATCTCTTCGATATTTGTTTATCAGCCACTTTGAACTGTGCCAGAGACTCCGCGGCGGATATAGATTCACTTGAATATACCATATGTTCTGCCGCTATTAGCACAACCACAAACAGAGTAAACTTCATTTCTATTGTCAAGTGTAAGAACACAAAACCGATAACTGACTCTTAAGACAAAATATAATGAATTGAAAATAATTTCATCGCATCGCACATTCACGTATAATGACTTATGATAATATAGTGTACACAGATAACCTTGAGGTCATGTCTTATGATAGTAATGTTAAGTATTTTTATAAGTTAATTGCAATAAATGTGGATGTATTATTTTTTGATTTTTAAATTTAATAATATAGCTCAATACATATTATCTTTCATTACATCTTTAAACCAATTGATTTTATTAACCTTATAATAATTACAAATATAATATTCGTCCTCTATAATTTTCCAATATATACACACTTTCTCCCTAAAGCAAAAGAATGCACCTTTTTATTATTTACTGCCAAAGGAAAAAAAAGCCTCGATTCGAGCGCGAAGAAAAAAGGACATAAATTCAACAATGCTTTTGAATGCAATCTGTATTCAGTTTTTCTATTTCGTAACATCCCGATACATAAATTTGGGCTCTCCTGCAAACTGTGCAAGCAAAATATAACCATTCATACACCCTTCACAGCTTACACATAAAAATAAATATATATGGGATTCGCCTGAATAAATGTTTCATAAGCCGTGCCATTTTTCGCTTCTAGGCAGCCTTACGAAATAAACTAAGCCCGCAATATTATTTATATGAGGATGGATGTCTACGTGGAGAACGGGACGGTTCAGCACCACGGCTACAGCACTTTCGCTTAAGCACCGCTACTTCAGCATTGCCACTGCATCACCGCTACTTTAGCACCGCTGCTTTAATACTATCACTCCAGGATCGCCGCTTCAGCACTGCTAATTCAGCATCGTCATTTCACCACCGCCACACCACCATCACCAGGTTCACCAGCGTTGATTCACTACCGCTTCAGTACTGTTGCTTTACCAGGAGATATAATTTAAGACATACAATTTAAATGTATTAATTAATATGTGGTTTTCACGATACATTTTAAGTATAAATATCACGAAAATATACTAATAACGCTGCAATGGTGTTTTGTAGTGGTGGTGCTGAATGTTTGTTGGGCCATTCAGTGATAGAGCAGCTGGATGCATTTGTTCTATATTTATACGCATATGATCGGTAAAAGGGCTGTTAATAAATAGAGACAACAGAAAATTATTTGATTGATAAAAGATGTAACTTTTGTATTGATGTATTCTTTAATAAACAACACAAGCAACAGGAGCAGCGTCAGAATTTTATACTCGATTATACGAATTGATGTAACTATCAGTTAACGATCAGAACTATAATTAAAATTGCTTGGTAATGGTTATATAGATAATTTATTTTTTCGTGAGTGCTGTTAGAGTGTTATAAATAAATGTTATTCAGGGGCCTATATTAATTTCAGATTTAGAAAAAAATAATTTAAATTTTACTAATTTATAAGAGATATTATATAAAACGAAAATTTAAGGTGTACAAGTTACGTAGCTACCAGTTTTTCCAACAGTCTAGACAAACTTTAGATTGGCATCTATGTACAAGAGAGTTCTGCTCGTAGATGCCAGTTTCGGGGGTTAGTGATTCAATCTTGACATTTGACATCAAGGATTTATCTTAGATATCTTTTACGCAGTGAGTAAAGGTTTTATTAAGCAATATATAAAATAACAAAGTAAACATGGAATTCATCTGAGCGTCTAGACTATATGATCTGAAAGAAGATCTTTGAAAAGGAAAGCGAATTATTTAGACGCAATTTTCTGTTGAAAATATTTCCTTTATAGATTTCAATGCCAAATAGTAGGGATAAATTTTTTTAAATTTAAAAAATATGTTATATATTTTATTTTAATGAAGATGTGATTGAGATTAAAGTTCTTAAAACTCAGTTCAATATTTTTTATTACTTAGGTGATCCAATAATCATAGAATTTGGCGTGAGTTAAAATCAAAGGTTATCATAACCACAAACGTACTTCAATATTGACTTCCGTCTTGTTACTAAAGCTGTGACCATTTCCTTTTTTGTAATCTTTGGTTGATTTAGTTAAATTCTGCATTGATAAACTAGCAACGAGTGAAAATAATTGCGGTCGATCGGTTTTCGACTGTACTAAGAAAAAATCTTAAAACAAAGACAAACGTAAGAATAATTTTTATTTATTATGAAACGTTATTTTAAAATACACTAAAAGTTGTATTTACCACAAGGAATCGTTGATTTTTTTACTTTAAGTTCTCTGTATTTATATGTAAATATTTTTTATAGAAATTTTCAAGGTCAACATGAATTGTCACAATGCCATAACTTCTAATATATGATTGCTAAGAAGTCAACAGTTTTAGGGGCATTGCTATAAAAATCACATTATTATTTTAAATTATGTGTTCATGGTAAAACTCTCTTCCGGCATGGCGGAAGATGTTTAGAAGAAAATCTACGCTAGTACTTTCCTTGTTTAAACTTTTGCGGGTCGCCTCGGATCTTTAGCAATGCTAGCAAGTACTACTTTTGGGGATAACTTTAAAATACACTCGTAAAACATATTCTTGTTTTGACCGCTTCAACGTGGAATTTAACTGTTGATTCCAAGCTAAGAAGTCCACATTTTTAAAGGCATTGCTATAAAATTAGATTATTATTTTAAATTATGTGTTCATGGTTAAACTCTCTTTCGGCATGGCGGAAGATGTTTAGAAGAAAATCTACGCGAGGACTTTCCTTGTTTTAACTTTCGCGTGTCGCCTCGCATCTTTAGCAATGCGAGCAGGTATTACTTTCGGGGACAACTTTAAAATGCACTCGTAAAACATATTCTTACTGCAGTAATTCGTCACACGCCGGCCGCGTTTATCCCAGGAGGTGGAGTTACATTTCTCCTTTAAAATTCAGATTGCAGCGTTCCTCACAGTTAGCCGCGTCCCGGGGGGAGTCTAAATTCAGGTAGACGTCTCAGCCTCTGGGAAGGATTTCCGTGATTGAGGTAAAGCGAATAAGATCTTATCGTGATTTTCCATGAGCGTTTAAAATGCTGAGAACACAAGCGAGCAAAGCTTTGACTAAAATTCACCCAATACTGTATTTTAAATAAAACGAAATCCTTATATGGCTCTAAATAAATTGTCTAGAGATTTAAGTGATACCTACTTTAAAAAAAAATAACCTTATGTACTAAATATATTTTGAGATTCAGGATGAACACATTCAATGTGCCCTGTCTATTTTTATCCGAATATATGGTAGTTATATTTTTAAATGAAAAGAAACATGAAAAATATCTTAGGATATCACTTTTTATCGCCACGCTTATTAAATATAAATTATATGATAATTTATCAAAGTACCAATCAATAATGTCTTGTTTATTAATAATGAAAATCTAAATCCGAAAACAAATCATACATACATACATTTTCGTATCGAAAGGCAGTAAAATTATGATTTGAAAATGAACATTATTCACAGACATGTTAAAATTGTTTTTATACATTTTGAATTTTTTTTTGAGCATGACGTCATTGTAGATATTTAGCATTATTATTTTTAACTAATTTAGACGGTCAGGCGCATTATGGCTAAAATAATATTGCTATTTAATCAAAATAAGATCCCAGGCCTCTTAGCCTAGGTCTTTAAGCCTGGATTATTATTCAACGCCGGATTGTTCAGAATACGCCGCGTTTTTAACGCTCCTGTAGGAAGGAGTTAGTCGCGCTCAGTCTGGCTTCAAGGCAGTCACGGTCGATTGCCTGCTTAATGATCACTTTAACATCTTTGGCTTAGAATCATAGTTTTTATGGCCGTGCTCAAAGCAAAAGATCAGTCTCAAACTGATTTTTGGTGGTAAAATTTTCAGAGACTATTGGAAAAAATATATGTAATATTAGGCACAAAATATTAAATATGCTATCACACTATAATACCAAAATAATATTATCATATTTTTGATTTGATATTTTACTTCACCCAAATTACATAAGCGTGAAAAAAATATTATCTACTGCATAAATATAAGTGTGATAAAGGGATGAAACAAATATCATTTGTATATTAGTACAGTTTGACGATAAACAATTTAATCTTAATTTTTTGGCTGTAGTGATTAACAATTTTTATAAATATAATTTTTTTATGTGATCTGTTTATACAATTTTATGTTTTATATACTATCAATTGTGGAAAGAAAAAAAATTATTTAAAAATATTTATTTTTAACCCGTTTGCTTTACAAGCTTAAGTCAGCGTAAATCCGCAAGACATAATATTTTAGTAGAGTTTTCGCGCTGCTTTGGCAGTAAACAATTCAGATGTCTTCCTAATACTGTGAGGAATGAATGTTGCCGGTCCGCCTGTACTTGTTTTAGTGTTTTAAAGTAATGCATAGCATGTTGAGAATACGTGAAGGGGTGTACTAATACCCGGAGCCCGACCCGACAGGCCTCCCGCCCCGCGGAGCACTCGGCGTCTGGGATGAGTTATGTCTGTGGACTCCGCTCCAGGCTCTGTGCTTCTTGTGACGCGGCACCCCGAGCAGCCTCCGCCGAGGGGTGGTTTCCAGCTGGTGAACACATTTTTCAGTTTTTTTTCAGCAGTAAAAATAACAAAGATTTTTTTTTTGGTTTCATATGTATTTCTTCTTTTCAACTTTTATATTTAGTTGAATAAAGTTTTAGGAGAGTTTTGGAAGTCATGTCACTTTTAAGAAAAAAAATATTTGTGTTGATCAAATGATCTTTAAGGTTGACTCATATAATCCAAATAAATTTACACGAAGTTAAGTGTGTTTAATTTTAAGTGAATTATATCAAATTAGTGCAAAATAAAAATTTGCAAATATTTCATTTTACATGACAATAAGTTTTCAACATATTTTTATTTTAAAAATAAATTTGATGTAGCTAAATATTTAAATTTAAACCATTATTTAAATAGAATTCTGTTATTCATTTTCAATTCAAGACTTCATGGTTCTACATAGAGTTTTAATGTTGTTGGTTTGAACAACACAACGTACCTAGGGCAGTTGTAATTATATAGGTGCACGAAGGCTGTCATACCGGTTTATCTTTGTGAGCATTAGAGGGGCAGTTTCCTTAGCATATGAAGCCTTCTGGAAACGCTTGACTGAAATATGATTTGAAAAGGCTGCTTTTAAAGCTTGTACTATTCACCACCTTGTAGAAAGTTGTTTGGCAAAATTGTAAGCCTCGTGTAAGAAATTAATTTATAACGTTATTTTATTTAAAAAATATGATACTCTATGGTAAAAAATATTTAAATTATAAAAAATAAAATTATCTCGTTTACATCGCTGATGAATTTATACGTTTTAGCTATTTTCTTGTAATACATGCTTTATTGCTTGTAGATTTATTATTTTACGGAGGTTGGAACACTCGTTCATAATACTTTGAATATTATGGCTGTGTAAAGCTAATTACTTGTATTATTGAAGTGAAATTCTTTCCTTCTTCCCTCCTATATTAAGCAAAGTCATTATTTTTACGTCATAACGTAGGAACGTAGAAACTATTGTGGAAGCCTCGTTATCACGAGTACTATGCCACTTGGTAGGCTTACGTTCTCTGATAAGAGACTCTCAGAGTAGAATGGGAACAACAAGCTAAGAGTGTAATTGTTTGAAAACAAAACGATGGCATGCATGCAACGTTAATAAGTTCGGCGTATTTTCCCGTTATAAATACTATCTACATTTAAAAGAAGATATTCTAATTATTGTTTTATTTAAAAAAAATCCTATTTTGTTAATAATATATCAAATTTTAATAAAATTATTATTAACTCAACTAAGTAGAAATGAAAATCGCCACAAATCAATGAAACTTGAATTTATAAAGAAATGAAAGTATGTCAAGGGACCTAAAACATGTTTATAACATGGTTTAAAAAAAACGGACAGATATATTTATGTTTATAATCCGAGTCTTATTTCAAAACAATTCTTGGCTCTGACAAATGTCTTTACATGAGAATGTCACCCTTTCCCCATGGGAACTCTAAACATCTTTCATCTTCCTTTTATTGTTGGTCTTGTATTAGTGATTGATATCAAGAACTATTATCAAAAAAAATATGAGTTAAAGTTGAAATATAAAATTTGATTAAAACTCGTAGTAAATTTATTGAGATCACTTAAGGAAAAATAAAAGCAGAAATTGTATCATTTGTAATACTAATCATATGCAATGAGTTATATATATAAACAATGTCACACAAATATCATGAACACAGTTTTTATAGTTAGATATGCAAAGAAAAAAGATATGGTGTTTGTAAGTAAATATAATATAAAG
The DNA here is from genome assembly GCA_022113835.1 of Atopsyche davidsoni. NCBI lineage: Eukaryota > Metazoa > Arthropoda > Insecta > Trichoptera > Hydrobiosidae > Atopsyche > Atopsyche davidsoni. Next base: position 6,039,355 of record JAILWY010000001.1, read on the forward strand.
AATCGAATACTTAGCAAGAATACTGACTCTTTCAATAAAACATATTATCTATTATTGGTACCTTAAAAGTCGTAGATGATATAACTTATATTCTCTTTTGTACGCCTGAAAAATAACCTTTTGCAAAAATCGAAACTATTTTTTATATATAATATATATAATACTAAAAACGTTTTTTTTTTGCTTTTCAATAAAGATAATTGAAATTATGATTAGCAATTACTCCTAGATTACAAGATCATTTTTTTAGGAAAGTAAAGGAGTCGATAATATATAAACATAACGAGATGTGTGCAATAAACTCATATACAGTATGGTCAATTCTTGGAAAGCATGTGCAAGAGCATTCCAAAAACAGCATTTTTGCAATCTTTTGAGGTTGTTGTTAATAAGAGCTGGAAACTGGATATAAGTTTGATTAAGCCGGGCTTACGTTGCACATAAGCTAATGCAATTAAAGTAAGTTAATAAAGTTAGCCATTAAGCTGGTACGGCAATAGTTTACACGTCTGCGCTAGCTAACAGTTGCGCCGAAACACTTGGACTATTCTACATCCAGTTTTAAGTACAAAACAAACATAGTAATGCTCCGAGTGTGTTTGTACGCGGAGCCAAACACTACCCCTCCCGCTGGGTCTTAATCCACCCTCGGGCGGCGAGGGCTCCATTTCACCACTGTACTGTTTGACTTGTAACTTTTCAGCCAGGAAACACACAGTCATCCCTTTTTCACAGATCTGCCTGAAATTACTGGAATAACAGAGATGTGTTTTCCATAGCGTTTTAGAAGTAGGTACAGCCCTTAGACCTTAAGTAACTAGCACTAGTATATTGATTCTGCTGGAAATAAAACGAGAGCCGTTGTTTATAATCCTTATCTCAACTTTGACTTAGGAGTTACAAAAAAAGACTTTCAATCAATAATACAATTTTTTTTTTGAAAGCGTATATATACTCGTATATATATATAAATATTCTGACAGATAATATTATGAATAAAATTTGTTTCGTTATAACTAAGTTATTATTAAATGAAAAAAAAAAAATTTACTATTGTTTGGAGTCATCCAAAATCTTAAGAAAAAAAGTCTTTGTTTAAGCTAAGTTATAAAGATTCCACTGTACTTACGCGAGTTTATCTCTAAACTCACATTGAGCAATAAAAAACGTACACACCGAAACAAAAGATTAAGCATAAATTCAAATAAGGCAGTGCAAAAAAATAAAAGAATCAAATGGCCCTCCCTCAAGGAAAGCGCTTACGACACAAGTTGCTCCAGATTTTCGAGGAGTAAAAAAATATCTAATGGAATAAAACAAACAAACAAAATTAGTTTTTTTATCAGACAAACTAATAAACCTCGCAGGTGAACAATCATTGTAACTTTTAATCCGTTTATGTATGAAGGCCGCGATGCCGGGTAAGTTATGTTGGTAGGGGAGGCCAACCCTCAGATTTATATTAATAAGCAACATTTCTGTAACCTTTTTGTGCTATGGTTATTTTTTCAATGTTTTTAATTGTTATTTTAATAACAATAAGCCCGACATTGGCATTTGATTGTTTTTGTATCGCATCGTAACAAATGGTTTAATAAAGCTACATAATTATTCGCCGATTGTAAATTGTTGAGTCTCTGCTTTTTATATTAAAGACAGAATTATAAAAACATACATTAAATTAAGACAACGACTAGATTGATTTGAGTACATTAAAATTTTGTAAAATACTTTTTAAACAACAAACTTGTGAGTTTGGAATAACACGATGAAATTAGTAATAAGTGTTTAATATTTTTGAATAAAATACTTAAGTGATTTTCCAAATTTTTATTTTAGTGACCGGTTTCGCCAACCTTTCACGTTGGCATTATCAAACAGAAAAAATCACTCAAGTATTTTATTCAAAAATATTAAAATGGAATTCCACCAAGTACTCTCTGTCAAAAATATTGAATTTCTTAATAAGTGTTTGCTTTTGATGCATTAACCTTATTTTGGCCTTAATTGGTTTGGGTCTATTGTTTCTTGTTAGACCGAAAAAAAAATTTTGGATCGTGTTTAATTTTTTGGTGAAATATTTAAAGACATTAATTAAATGATGAGGTTATCTAATAGTAAAGATTACTCTAAAATACAAATCTTGCTTGCACGCCGCCCACCTTGCGGACCCCTGCTCTCCGACGTCACGTTCTTGGTAATAAAAAAAAGAAATCCGTAAATGGTGAAACGAAATTTATTACGAGTGCCGGCGTACAGGGGAAGGCCTGAAATTACTCCAGATTAGCCCACGAGGGCATTTTTTGTCTTGTTTATTTAGCGCAGCCGCGGAACGAATGGCCCGGCAGGGCGGCCGGGGAAGAATGACGCTGAATTTTTCACCGGAAATCCGGAGATGCTGGGAGTTAGCGTAATTGTAGAGCCTCACGGTGTTGTTCAATCTGATAAGGTGAAGTCTCCCACGGAATAAGGTTGTCTCTCGTAATCCGACTATGACGCGGTATTCTTTTATGTTTTGTATTGTATTGACATATGTAATGACTTCTTTCACGCCTCTTATATTTTAAGATGTGCACACTGCATAATAGAGTATACTATAGCGTACGAATTATTGGCTATATGAATACTTGTCGTGCAAAATCTTAGTATATATAAAAAAGCACATACACGGTAAACAAAAATGATACAATTAAAATTTATTTTAGATTGAATGGATTTGATTCCTTAGTTTTAAAACAAGTGGTGTGATTATATTATTAACAATGATCCAAAGGATATTTCATTATCTCATTGAAATTTATGTGGGCAATGTTGTCAAACGATAGACGTACAAGTAGTATAAAAAAATCACAAATTATGTTTTTATTTAGTTCAGCATTCCATATGCTTTGTCTGTAACACTGTCAACAAAATACTTGATTTAACATAATACACTATATTAATCTTTACTGATTAACTTAAATAATAACGAATTAATTATTTCAGAGCAATGTAGAATATGAAAATGTTCATTTGTATTTATAAATTTATTTTATTGTTCTTTGTTGTAAAATGTACGATCAAAAGGCAGCTGTATTTTGGCTTCAGAATCTGAAACAAGTGTTATTATATTTCATGGGAGCAGGTGGCTATGGCTGAGACTGCACACAGATTATAACTATTGAACAGCGCCAGCAGCGTCTGTGCCTTTCTTTGCAGAGATCCTCATACTGTAGACTTAACAACGGAGTAAATGTACAAAGAACGGACTTCTGATGATTCATTACCAAGATAACTATTAAAAAATCAAAATTTAAAAATAATATAGTAAAATTTTAAAATTTTATCATATATTTGTGTATGACAAAATAGTTCAAGCGAAGGAATTTTTTTTTCAAATGAAAAATCTGAGTGAAAAATGAACACGTGGAAAAATAACTCAAGTATTTTATTTAAAATAATGAAATGGAATTCCACCATTCTATCTATCAGTAAAATTGTTGTATTTAAACCAAAAGTTCACTTGGTTTATGGTTGATTTAATACTTCTCTATAAATGGGTATGTTCTTTATATATAATATATAGTATATATTTATGATAATAAGTCAAAATGATATTACTAATTTCACTCACAGATCATTTTAACAAAATTTTTACTTGTTTTATTAAACGTAACTTTTTTATATAACACACGTCAAGACCAGTTGTATAACATAACAAATTTTTCTCCCCTGGAATATATAATATTTTTTGTATGTTTTGCTGTATAAGGTTTTTCGATAATTTTAGGCAGTTACATATTTATTTGCAGAAAACAGGTATCCGTTTGTTTGAAAAAAGTATTATAAAACATTCATTTATGGCTTCGAGATATTTTTGATAAAAATCATATTATACGCAATTTAGCGTTGTTTCAAATGCCTTTCAATAATAAGTTTTCAATGAAGCAATAATTGGCAAGTTACGTAATTACTTATTGATGTTTTTGAATTTTACTTTGTAAATCAAATCGTAATATATATTTTTTTATTATTTCAGAACACTATATTGTACTAAAAAAATACTTGATTATAAAGATACCAAGTGTGCAAGCTAAAAAACCTTTTATTGTGATTTTTATATACTCTCATTCATCGCGGATTAAAATGCAAAAACAATAATGACATTTTTATTGGTCATTGGGAAAATACCAGGGTAGAATTTATTTCAAATCATTAGTGATTTATTGGTTTTCAAAAAACCCATGCAAATAAAATGAATTTTCATATCGATAAAATTGTGATTAAATTTTACGTTATCGAAAACAGTTGCGGTGTACGAATACGTAATTACGTATCGTTTCCGGTACAAAGGCATGCAGTAATGATATTTCCTGCAGGAAAAGGAACTGGAGTGTTCCCCTTCCGATTTACGCTCGAGACCAATTCATTAATGAGTGGGTTTTTACCTACGATTATTCTGTGGTTAACAAATTGAGAACACAAACCAAATCAGCGATTGCAATTCATATTTATAATTATTTAATCTTACGGGAAACAAATTTTATCCAATAAATTTATATGCACGAGTGCTTGAGATCGGACTTATTCTGAAGATTGCCAGAAATTTTTTTTTTTCAACAGTCTTATATTACAGTAACATGTTATTAGGTTATTTTTTATATACTTTATTTAAATTTCGGTTTTTTTCCAACTCTTACTTTAGAAGAAAGAATATATTGTTCATGGAATAAAGCTCTTAAAATACTCTATAAATTACATAAAGAGTATCAATTGTCAAAATTATAAAAATTGTGTATGAAAAAATTAAATAAAGAAACTTTTTGAACAGGACTTAGACTTTTTTATTTTAACTGTTCAAAGGCATTCTTGTTTTTGTTTATAAAAAAAGAGTTTATATTTATTCTAAAATAGCAGGTAATTTATATTTTTTTTACCAGCTTTACTAATCTATTACGTATCGATAGCATTCAATGCCTATATTGCCATATTTTTATTATACCCATCACTGTTATTAGGTCATACAATAATTTTTGTACTTTTTAATGTAAAAGATTTTCTTTTTTACAAGCAATTTTTAAAAACTTTATTTTGTCACTACTCTATATGCAAAAAGGCACCTCACCAAACCTGTGAGCATACCTGTATTTATTATTAATAAAAACCTTTTTTGAAATAGTCGAAGCAATAAATTGCCAAAATTACGACCAATCTTTTAAAAGTGTACTCAATAAGAGGGCTTTCATTAAAATCGCAAAGTTACAGGCTTTGTACCGGGCAAAGAGCTGGTGCCGGTACAGAGAGCATTGGGTTCAAGATCAAAGAAGCGTCTTGGAATGAATTTTCTTTCATTGATTCGGGCTTAACCTCCCGTTCGCCGAGGAGCACGAAGGCAGGTTGCCTTGCTTAATCAACATTTATATGTACATTGATTAATTCAACCGGCAGAGACTTGAAAACATTGCAACATTAAAAAAAAAAGATTAACGATCATACGAATCTTAAACTACCTAATAAATAGATATTAAGGTATTTAAGTCTTAGTGATTTTTTTACCTCATATATTTCAATGAGTAAATGTATTATATTATTTTTAATTTGTGTCTATTCGTTGCTAATAATTTGTCAGTGATTTAGTACAAACTTATGGTGAACTTTGGTAAAAATAAATAAAAAAGTGATTATTATGTCATTAAAAAACAAAATCTCAAAAACTCTTCTCAGAAATCATCATAAATAAGAACAAACCGCAGAAGTTTTCAAAAAAGCGCTTCCGCAATAATCCTTAGTGGTTAAAAAAGTTTTACTACCCCCAGGTCTGCGAGTTGCTGAATTCCTCCAAATTCTGGCAGATTTATGTAACAGATTGTCACCCGCGACCCGCGAGGAGGGGCAATCAAAACCGTTATGGAGATCCCTAATGAGAAAATCCTTTTTCTTCGCTATTTTAAGCAGGTAGAATAAGTAACCCCCATCCCTCGCCACCCTGCTGAAACAGATCTGTGTTGATATTGTATTTTTTTCGGTATCACGCTTCAAAAAATTATAAAAGGTCCTGTGATGCTTGCCGGGAGAAATATTGTCGGGGAACATAATGAAAGAAATAAGGTTGCCGTTGTATAGGCTTGCAAATTGAATGTTGTGTTTCACAAAGAAAAGGCGAGATTATCCGCCGTATTTTTAAAAAAATCAGACTGGAGTACATTTTTTATTTCTAATTTAAAATGCGATTTTCAATTACTGCCCGTGTATGTAGAGAGTAAAAAAAAAATCTATTTGATAATTTCATTTCTTTTAAAAGTCAAAATAATTGTGTAAAATATACCACCTGCAAAATTGGCCCAACTATGCAAACGTTTGCTGAGGCTCCTTTCTTGAATTTTCAACAGAAGAGGTCGGATAAGCATGAAACAGAATTAATCTTCTCGCCGTCGCTTATCTTGTAATCTTCACCGAGACAAATAAAAACGAGGAAAGGGGAGAAAAAAAAAAAAAAAAAAAGCGCCGGCCGTAAATGGAGACAAAAATTTTCAAAAGGACCGGCGCACATTCATAACCGGAGTAAATAACCCGGGAGCCTATAAATAATACACGCGGCCATCCCTCCGCATCCCTCTTGTATAAATGTTTATAGGGGGGCCGCTCACGTGACTGACCCGGGGGCCGATCTACCGCCGTGTCATAAAACAAAATAGGCCGCTATGCTCTCGCGTTTATCTAGCAAAAGAAATTTTCCTGAGATAGTGTATGCAATAAACTTAACAAGCTCCCCGCGAGGCATGCACCTGTCCCCCCTCTAAGATTTTTATTCCCGGAGCGCTTGGACCGCGCCGCCCCGCGACAATGCCACTTGGCGGCTGAGAAATGCTCCAACGACCGGCTCGGCGAGGATCTCATTTAAGAAAGCAAATATTTTTACAGTCCAAGTTGTTATGGCCTTTTTATTTTGTCGAAGTTGAAGTGTTTTTTTTGCGGCGCTTCTTTTTTGTGGCAGATTTACACTTACCTGCAACGCCTGCACGAAATACGTTTTTTAATCGATCGTGAATACGATAGTACAGATAAATATTTGATATACCGTTGATAAGCGAGTTTTCGTAGACTTTTTATGCAACGTAAAATTACTTTGTACAAGCAATGTTTAGATATATATATATATATATATATATTGGGCTATATTATGATGAAAATAAATCTAAAATAATATAAGAGCAGTACAGTAAAATAATTTACAATACGAAATTGGTTTCGCAGAGAATATCGAACAATCAAAATTGTCTTGCAAACAAAGATTTCATCTCACTCCTGGGACTCTCGACGGTGGACGTATTGTTACGTTTTATCTATAAAAATAAAGTTTAATCTTCAGATGCGAGGGGTAGTTGGTAATAATGGAGCCAAGCCTACCGCCAGCGAGAGAAACTGAAGATTGCTGAAAAAATACGTTAGGGGAGGTTGCTGATTGTGCTGGGAGTTGTAAACAACTCTGCCCGAGGGTAGAAGGGCGTAAGTCTGAGTTCTTTTTTAAAACGCTTTCGGCAGTTGTTCAACTAACTTTTTACTTCTTAATTTTTGTAATGAATTCGTAGACATCAATAAATAAGATTCGTGTTATGAAAAAGTTACTACATTGATGATCTTATCGGATTTTATATATATTTTTTATAAATGATGCATCACCTATATGCAAACAATGATTGTATAAGTTAAACTTAAAGGATCATTAGCGGTTTTTATAATTAATAAAGGAAAAATTGATTTGTTTTGTTAATACGTTGCATTTAAAAATAAACACAACTCCATTACCATATTTTTAAATATTTTTAATATAAATAAATGGTTTATTGAAAAAAGACAACTCAATTATTATTCACTGAATATATAGTTATTTTACAAAATAGGCAATTAATGAGCAATTTTGTAATAAAATAAAAGGTTTTAGAGAGTTTTGTAAAAAAATAAATAATGACAACTTTTCTATATTTACATTATTAAACATTATATTTCAAAATTCAATCTTAGTAACTCTAACCACAAAAACAGACAAACAAATTATAAATAATGTATATTGTGTATTTATATTGTAATATGGCGTTTAATAATTCATGTTTATTTTATTCTAAGAACCGCAAAAAAACTACAAATAAACAATTTTATCGTTGAATAGTTAAGTAATGACAATATGATGTACATACTACATGTGATATAATGAAGTTATTTGAGAAGCTGTATGAGTATAAACCTGTGATAGTGTAAAACACAAATTTTCCTTTTAAAACGAATATAAAACTGTCCCACAGCCGGAACTACCCTCTCCCTGCGGCACCACCTCTCGTAATTGAATTATAATCCGGAAAAAGGACACAAACGAGCATCCTTCACGTTCGAAAGAGGAGACTATCAATTTTAATATTAATATTACTTAATCTATTATAGGTCGCTTTAAACGCATTTACATGTATTTGAAATACATATAAGAAATTACTTAAATAAAAAAATATATTTTGTAGATTTTATTTATATATAATATGTAATTATATAATAGTTTGGATATTAAATGATTTGAAAAAATGATTAAAATTAAAAGAACAAATATTTATTGATTGGAATTATATAACATTTTAAAAAAGGTTTTGTTATATTCATATAATAATAAAAATAATAAAATAAATAAAGAAATATAAGTACTATGTTTTCGTGAATAAAAATAGCTGGAATATTCAAGATTTACAAATACATTTGTAAGACAATGAAGGATATGGGATAATGGCTCCGTGAAAAACTGAAACATCGACATCTTTTTTATACCCTTTTGTTATTCTGCAGACTTTTTTATTATATTTTTTTACTGTTAGTAATTTTTTTTGTTTCTTGAAAATATTGAATTATTCAACTTAGATTTTTTTAAACAAAATGGTACAATTCATTATTTATTAAAGTAGAATTTAAAAAAATATAAAACTTTCATATTCATATTTTTAAAATCTAATGCAGTTAATTTGATGGTGAAAAAGCAATGTTTAAATGTTAATTTATTACAAATATGGTGATTACTTTTTGCTTTGTAAGGGCGTTTTATACTTGCAATTATCTTTAATATATATTAGTTTTACATTTCGTTTGAGGAAATGTTTGATTTTAAAAACATCGAAGCAATAGTCAAAATAAAAGTTTCCAATTGTAAATCTGATTTGATTCGTGTTTCAACGGTTTCAACGATTTATGAAAATATAGCCAGCTCTTTTTCTGTTAAAGTAATAACTTCATCGATATTTTGTATTGTGAATGGCAATCACATTTTCCGTGGAACATTGCACGTGTAAGGTCGGCGACAAAAACTGAAAGCAGGGATGGGGGGGTTTGAAATTCTATTAAAGCTGCAGCCACGTCCGGGGGCTGAGCCCTGGACGGGGATTAACCGAGAATTTCGATTATTCCGCACTAAGGGAAAGATTAAATTGTACGGTAAACTCTTTACTTGTTTGTGTTAGCTCGCAATTAAAAAGTTGAATGTTAAAAATGTAACGAACCTCACAAAATAATGCAATTTGTGCGTCTATTCTTGCTCGATAACGAGTCGGTGGAGTAATTTACTATGCTGGGACAAATAGTTGGAAAACGGCGCTGTGAAAGATTAAGTCTCATGCAACTTTTTGCACCGCTTTGGAGTTTTAGCGGATTTAACTCATTTATTTAAGATCTCTGATTTTGTGGAAAAATATATATTTAATAAAAAATAAAAACATTTTAAATACCAAGAAATATGGGTCAAAAATATTAATATTTTATTAAGTAAAATTGTTTATTTTTAATTTTTTTTAGACATATTACATCATAAAACAAATATAGGAAATATAAACTACTTTTTTTAAAAGTAAAATATTAATTTGATTAACGAATCAAACTTTTTATAAAATTGTGAATAAAAGTATTTATCTGCCTTACTGGACAGTCTCTGGTGTCTGGCAGAGGCAGTCCATTACCTGGCGAAATCGTGTCGTTTAATTAATTTAATTGTCACTTTATTTTGCTATATCGAAAGTTGATTTTTTTACAGAGTATTGAAAAAACTATAAATTATATTTACCTATTTTTTATTATTTTATTAACGTCCATTTTAAAGGTAAAATAAAATCATGAAGATGTTGAAAAATTGGATAAAATGACGACTTTTCAAAACCAAAGTTTGTTAAAGATTTTTTATTTTTTATTTTTAAAATAATAAGGCGCACATGGTTTATATTTAATCTTTTAGTCTTTTAATTTCAATTGAAAAAAAAACTTTTAAATGTTAAGGACTCTTGTAAAATGGACCACATGAATCTCCAAATTCCTACACTTCAATCGGAAAAACACATATTTATCATATTAATAGTAAGTTTATAAGAAATAAAAATATATTTTATTCGGAAGAAGGAATGTATCCAACTTTTTGCATTTAAATTTTTTTGATTGGTGCAGTGAACTTTTCGCAAAACGGACTAGAAAATGATCAAAAAAACTCGATTATGCGGACTAGGCCCTTAAGTGTAGTCGAATAGTTTCTTTAGAAAAAACATTTCCTAAAAAAAATAAAAGTATGAAAAGCATTTGAAGTATCTCAAAAACACTTTGTCCAAACACGTTTATTTTATCAGATTCTTTATATGCAATTTATCACAGACATAACCCCTGGAGTTCGACTGGTTCTGCGCTGGCCGCCGCTCGCGAATATCAACTTTGCAGCCACTTGTTATCAATTTAAAGTATTTATCACAATCTCGGTCTCCGTCGGAGCCCAGGGCTGCCAGTAACTTTATATCTCACAGCTGCAGGGCTTCACATAATTCTGGAGAATTCGATTTATTGCGCGACGCTCCGTGGCGAAGACGACCGATGCTGCTTAGATAATGCGCGTAATTTAATTATTTTAAACTAAAAAATATTATTAATAATAAAAATGAATGCATTAAAACTAATTAAATTAACATGTATGCTTGTGTTTTAAGTAAACGTTATAAGTAAAATTCATATTTTAAAAATTCTAAATATTCAAATAAAGCTTTTATATTTTGAGGTTTCATCAAATCTAATGTTTATAACATCGAGTATACATTCTTTTAACGTTAAAAATATAAAGCCGATTATATATTTAAAATACCTTTGTTTTATTTTTGTTAGAACTAATAAATAAGCGTAGAAATAACAAAACTGTATTTTAAGTATTTTTTTAAAATTAAAAAATATCCTAATCATATTCATTGTAAGAACAAAAATTTATTCACTGGAATAAGTAGCACGGAGCTCACATTTTTTATGTGCACGACTTGATTCGAGGCTTTAATATCGACAATAAATTTTTCATGAGCTGAGTTATTTAAAAGTTAAAAGGACTCGGCTAAACAAAATGAAGACGTTTATTGAATTGAAACAAGCGATCGGCCGGAGACGGAATGAAACTTTTTTTATTGTAAAAGTTCAGAAAATGTCACATCATTGTTGTTAGTTCCAGTGAAATGAACGAATCCACACAGCAATTATTTTTAAGTTTTACTTCAACGGTATCTTTAATATTCATCATTGAGCTTGACTCAACAATTTTTAATCTTTGATATTAACACACACTCACACTCTGGGTTTTTACTGTGGGTCTCTTGTATCTTGCATTTCTGTATTTTGAATATAACAACGATTTAAAGCATACTACCTTTTTTTAAAAGTGCTTCTACTCAAAACAGGTTGGTGACCATCTCACTGAACATATTTCTGTCTTGAGCCTTACTTGTTCGGCTGTACTCCCGACTTCTAGCCACTGGCGCAAATTATGCAATTACTCTTTCCTTCCAAAGGATCTTTTTTTGGATAATCATTTGAAATAAAGAATATCATATACAACTTAATTAAATATTGTTAAAAATAGCTTGAAAAATCAAAAGAAAATAGTGTTTTTATTTGAAAGATTTTAATGTGCTAGAACTTTTGAAAAGCGATAGTGATATTGAAACAAAGTACAGTTTACAGCCAACAATAGTAGTATTTATGGGAGCTGAAAGGCGTCCGGAGAAATGAATAGGGTGGGGCGGCTCGGGGAGGTCCGCTTATTGTTTATTCCTGGGAAATATTATTACTGGAAGATAGTGGAAGACCGCAGATTGTAAAGGATTACCACACCGCGGTGTGCGCGGCTCTTTTTTGTACCTTTAATATCGGTGTGTTTAGTTAACTGGGGCTTAGTGCCGTGAGGAAGGTGCAGTGTAAAGCTGGCGTACAAAATGTGGTTTCGTCGGTAATATTTTTGCTTATAAGTATTTTACCTATGCACAGGTTGATTCTATAGGGTATAATATTTTTTATCAAATTAATTTTTAAAATTTGTATGCAGAAACGAAAAAAAAAATGTTTAAGTATATACATTCCACTTGTGGTTTTATACTTGATTTTTTCTCCATGGTTTGGTTAATTTTATTAAATAGATGAGAAAATTTTATTTTTGAAAAATTGAATAAAGGTAGTAATTATTTCAACAGCATAAAACAGAACTTTAATCTAAAAAAATCGTAAAAAATCCACAATTTTTACGTTTCTAAAATAATTTGAAATCATTGACGTCTTAAGCAAATAAACTTTCTAAGTAGTCATATTTTTTCAAGGCGTTCGTGCCAATCTCCACACATGCGCGTCTCACCGCAAAGTATTTACGTATTTACTTTGTTTACGTTATATATTTCATAATGAAGATAACCAATGCCTTATCAAAAAATCTGTGCTTATGAATAAAAGGGCTTATGTAAATCTCAATTTAATTTAACAGTTTTTTTAAGAATTCTTTAAGTAAAACGATAAAGAAATCAACTCTAATAGGAATATTTTTTTTAATATATGATTTTGTAAATAATTTTTTTTTTTAAATTATCACTGAAATTAGTTGATAAGGTAAAGCGTTTTTTTTACATAAAAAATATCTTCTTCTGGTATGGCACCAACCCATGCACAGAACCTTGAAATGTTAGCCTGACGTAGACTATGAACGATCATAAGATTCTCAATATATAGTTCAAATGTAGATTCTGCATTGATTTAGTTGGAATCTCGTTTATTTTAGTTAGGCTAAAGGCAGTTTATACAATTTGTTATTATACTGCACACAGTCATGCAAGTTTTTTTTTAAATAAACCGACAATTAACGCTTTAAAATTTATATATAGAAAAATTTAATTTCATCGTAACTAAATATTAATGGAAACTTTCATTGAATGTTTAGGATCCTACAATAGAAAATTGCAGTATCACACAAAAATAAACCAATTTTATTTTTTACTGCATTTATGAAAAGATATTATCACCTTATTTGCACAAAAATACCCATGCCGTTTGAACACGTCAATCGGTTTACTAAGACCGTAAGTAATTTTTCTGTAACTTTCAGTCTAGAATAATCAACGCTGTTTGGTGTTGGTAACGAATAATTTTTTTTTCCACATAATAAGCGTATTCACAGACTTATTAAAACGTACGCACACTGTCTCTTACTGAGAATTCCAACTTTCCCTTTGCGTAAGTGTGTTTCTTTACGTAGGTTAATCCGGGACTTATTCCTACTTTATAACTAACAGGCTAGCTCAGCCACCATGCTCACGGCGGTTTTCCTAACCAACAAGGAATAATGACTTCAATACAAACACGCGGACTTTACACAGATAACCCCAACATACACACGTACACTTACACGTTCTATAGGTAGAGAGGATACTTTAGGTATGGCGCTGGACAAACTGGTATAAACTACGTACGAATGCCCTTTCCAGGGTGAGCTCGACTGTAATGATATTTTTAAATATTGCACTGTGTTTTGTAAAACATTTTTAATTGAATGTTGATTAAAATAAATATTGACACATTTGATTATTTGTATCAGCAGTTTTCAAAGCTGATCCTGTAGACAAGGGTTGAGGTATTATTTCATATGAGTTTTCAATAAAATATCTCTAATCGTTATCAATAAAAGCAAAAACGGCATGAACTGAATTACATGGAATGATATAAAATTGCCAAAACTAGAATCAAATATTTTTCCAGCCCACACGTAGTATTTGAACCTGTATAGCAGCATGGTGCTTTTAAATTATATTAAAAAGCGCCAAGTTTCATTGGATGAGGGATAATATCTCTTGTTTCTTTGTATAATTGTTTCGGGTGTGTTCATTTAATTGAAAAAAAATGTTTTAATTTTAAAAAAAATGTCGGATACATTGAAGTATTCTAACGCTTTATTGCAAGTTTGTGGAAAACCTCCTATAAGTTGTATCTCGGCTTCGAGCCCAGCGCAGGCATTCCCCATGGTCCCGTGGTAATATTTATTTATTTGGTGGGACTAAAGTATTAGAAAAGGTCGCGGGCCGGCGCTGGGCGGGTGATCTATATCCCTTAACCGCGACGTAAGGCGGGGGCGGCAGCGGCTCCCCAGGGCGGCCTTTGTTTCAGGGCGGATTGCGAGTCCCGCCCTATCGAAACTTTAAAGATTGACTGTTGGGACGGGAAAAAAGAACAAAGCGTATTTAGTTACCAGGCCGGCACTGGCGTGGAAATCAGGTGTGACGTATCGGTGTAAACAAAAAACACTGTTTACTTTTTATAGAGATAGATTTACTGAGTTTGGTTTGGTGTATTCTGATACAGTAGTTTTTGTTAAAATAATATATATAGGGTGTCCCAAAATTAACACAAGATTTGGGAACACTTAAAAAAAACAATTTGAAAGCTGACAGTTTAAGGTTAGTAAAAATGGAGCGTTACACGATAGAACAGCGTGTCTTAATTATTGAACAATATTTCAAAAATAATGAAAGCTTGGCAGCCGCAATTTTGTAAGCATGGAGACACAGATATTTAGTTAGTATACGCTGTAGAGAGCTTCTTGAAATTTGCAATTCTTGTCCACGACGTCGAATTGAGGTTCCTGGATTGTCACCGACACTCTTACGCACTGCTTCGATATTGAGATTTGAATGGCTTGTTTTTGGACGACCAGTGTGTTTAGCGTCTCCAACGAATCCAGTCTCCTTGAATTTTTCAATTAATCTCTTCACACTATTCCGACCATATTTTGTATGAAATTTTCGAATTGCGGCTGCCAAGCTTTCATTATTTTTGAAATATTGTTCAATAACGAAGACACGTTGTTCTATCGTGTAACGCTCCATTTTTACTAACCCTAAACTGTCAGCTGTCAAATTGTTTTTTTTAAGTGTTCCCAAAACTTTACTGCAAAAATGGCGACAATTTCAAATATTGCGTTAATTTTGGAACACCCTTTATTTTACCTACCAGCGATTGTTTCAAATTGTATTAAAAAAGTTCTAGCTATGTAACATACATAGTTTTTATCAAATCTCGGGTTTGGATTAATTTTGAACAATAATAATTTTTTATTGCTTTTGAATGTATGATTTTTAAAAAACTAGTTTACTAGTTTTTTTGTTACTTATGCAAATATTGGAAATACAAAAAAATTAGGCTCAGTCGCAAATAAATTCTCTCCCCCAAACTTTATTTACTTAGCACCCACCCATTATACCCCCAGAAAATTTTGTCTGGCAAAACAAAGTATGTTATATTAAAATTTCCCCAAATATTATTATTTCAATATTTCAAACCAACAAAATATTTGAAAATGTTTTAAATTGGGTATCCATATCATGTATGACTTTCACAGTTTCTACACAATAAAGTAATTTAAAAAAAAAATAACTACGATTTCTATGCAAATGTCCTGTATTTTAATCGATTTGGCTTATTGATTTAAATGTATTTTTTTCAATTTATTACGGACAATATACGATTATGCCAAAAACAAGTAATGTGTCAGGAAGGAAACATAAAATAAATTGTATTGCATTGTAATTGTATTTCAAACTTTTCCAAAATAATAACTAGTTTTGTTTACATCCTCATTAAAGAAGGTAAATCCTTCAAACAGACTAGTGCTAGAGGATCATTCTAATACACTAGGAATGTTAATACCATGGTAGCTTAAAGTGTTCCCAAAATTTGGTTTAAACCCCTAGAAACGTAATATCATTAATTATTTATGCGTTAGTGTTTAGTAAAATAGAAAATCTAAGTGTCTCGAACTAATTTTCACGAACCCATTTGATATATTTTATACATTTCATATGTGTTGTATATCTCAATACTCTCTTCTTGTTTGATATAATTTACATAAATATGTAGTATTTTAATATATTTGCATATAATTTGCTCATCTAAATGAAATATTTTAAAAGTTTTAATTAATAAATTTTGTGAAATGATATTAAATTCTCAAACGTAAAATTGAGTGCTTTTCAATTCAGTTATAAATTATCGCGCAAAAGACTACTTAACTTCAGGTGACAAGACTTCGGGTCGAAATAAATCAGCCTGAGAAAATATAATAAATGGTTTGCTTTATAAAATGTACAAGAATAGCTGGCGCATCATTAATATAAGAATAAAACTATAAATAATGCCCGATTTTGCTTTCCCGTGGATCCATTTGTGAAAGAGGCTCTTATCGAGGCAGGCGCAGTTCGAGGAGCCGTCCGAGGGTGCTTACTTTGCTGAACTGTACTTTAAAATATAAGCTATTTAGTGAAAGTCGAATCAAGAGAATGGAATGAAATTTAATCAATGAGAGTGGAGCCTTATCGCGTCATCGCCGCGGCGCGCCTTCGGCGAGAGCTTTAAGACATTCCTGTACATTTTTCACCTGACGTTTATTTATCTGTAATGTGCTCTTAGATCACACAGAGCGATCAAGGCGGGGGTGCCCGCGACAGCCTTTATGATTTCCTGAAATTAAAATAGGCCCTAAACCAAGTAAGTGCATAGTAAAATAAAAAAAAGATCTTTGCATTTTAATAGGTAAAATATGTAGAATTTTTTTAAGATTTGACTTATTTAAGATTTAAGTAGAAAAAAATGTTTTAATTATATTGATAAATATTTTAAGTTTTCGAGTTGTGGAAATGAATTTTTTTTAAAATTATTTACGGATTGCTGAATATTTAAATTAATAAAAAATAGTGATTACTTGCATGATTTTTTACGAACCAACAAAGTGTAAATACAAGGTTTCTCAGTTGAAACTTTCAGAATATATAATGTGTTTAAGTTTGCATTATTTTGTGGAAGTTTGAATACAGAAATAGTATATAATTAAAGAAACTTCTATTAAATACATTTTTAAATTCATTTAAAGAACCGAATTTATAGTTAAAACTAAACAAGAATTAAACAGTAAGAAATGATTCATAAGATTTTTGCAAAGTTCTTTTGAAATGTCCAAGAAACATTAATGAGACGCTGAAGGGAGTTTCCAGCGATGACTGCGTTACTTCATCGAGTTTTGCAATTTGTATGAAAAGAAGTCAAAAAATATTATTACGATTTCAATGATGAATAAATGCTTTTAGAAAGTTTTTAAAAGAGTTGCGCTATAATCGTTATTTGGGAGGAGCTTTTTATACAGATTAAGAGCTTTTTGATGTTCTCCGATATTGATTGGAGTTCAATCTACTTTTTCAGAGTTCTTGTCAAAATTTTAAATTAGGTTATAGAACTATATAAAGGAGACAATAATGGGTTAGACATTTTAATTAAAACAAATTTTATATTAAACAATTTTATTCATAATAACCTTAATAAAAACATAAAATTATATTTCTGGAACAATTTATATTTTATAAAGATATGTTGTTGTTTTATTTATCATGATTTTGACTCCATCTTTTTTGTGCAAATCGGTAAAGAAATTTAACTTAATTTTTTTACAGATATCGATAATAATATTGAATTAGATCAAGACTGAGAAGCATTTCATAACTTAAAGCGAGTCAGTTCATTAGTATTATTTGATTATTATAAAAGTGGGAAGAACGAGTAAAATGTATGATAATAATTACTATAAGTACTTGAATTGACTATTTAAATTAGAGAAATTAAAAAAAAAAATGTCTCAGTAGCAATCAATTAAATATTTATTTTTTACAATATCACGTTTCTACACAACATGAAAGCAATTATCTATCTGTTCTAAATAATCTTAACAATTACTAATAATGCATTTTTCAATATATTATACTACTTAAACCTAACAAAGCCTTGTTGTCTATTTTATTAAATACTTTTTATGGTAATACTATTGCTAGAACAATAACAATATTATCACTTATTTAAATACTACTTAAAATTAAAAAAAACTTAATATGAAACGTAAGTAGCGAGAATCTTTTGCTTATATTTTAATTTTTGATAATTGTTTCGATATTTTACAAAAGTGTTTTTTTATTTCATTAAATAATTAAAAACAGTTTATTTTAGATATTGTTATTATTCTAACAATTATTTTCAATAGTATAATTTCCTAAAGAATAACATAAGACTTTTGTACACATGTACATTGTAGATCTATTCACGGGATCCTACTACTGAGCAAGCCAGCCGCGTGAGCCGCGCATGTTCGACATGGATTCTCCAGTAATGTCTTGACACTTTATAAAAATATTACCTAATAGTTGACTCTGATAGTATTTGAACTAGCATTTACAAAACACGTTTATTATTATTTACATACCAAACATTCAATTACTTTTCATTACGTATGTATAATACTATAACAATGTTGAAGTAACGACCCACCTTCATTACTGATATGTTCAATTAAAGTTATAATAATTTGTAACCTTTATATATTTTTTTCACATTCCAGTAAAATAATACTTGTGGGAGATTAGTTAAGCTTTTCGAGTACAAGAGAGCATGTTTGTTTTATATCTACTGATATTTCGTTGAAATTTTCAAATGAACTTATTACACTATTTAGTAACCATTTACATACGATCATAAGAGATACATCGAGTTTTTTTTATTTATTTCTTTATAACGTACGACTTTATTTGCTTTAATAATGTTATTTAGTAAAAACATTGCTTAAGTAAACGAGTTGTAAGTGAATACGTAAACATCGGACCCGCTCAGTATATAGCTATACATTTACATTCATACTCAGTATACATTTCGAATAAAAGTTTATATCGAGGAAAATATAATGAGAAATGAAAGCAACTGCTATATATTAATATTAAGTAATCAAATAAAACTAGTGATTGGTAAAAGTTATATACAATGGAATTTTCAACACTTGTGCACACATTTTTAACGAATGATTGATATGTTGTAATATTCATATGTATTTTAACACAATTATTTAAACAACCACCACTTTGTTCAATTCCACTATTTATTTTAATTCAAGAATATAGTTATGTCACGGAACTTGGATGTTTATTGGTCACTGTACTGCCTGCTTAGTGAGGAGTCCAGCTGTTTGCTGAAAATAAAAACACAGCATTAAAATCCACGCATCTGAAGAAATACAACGAACAATGCAAACAATTCTTTGAATTTAAGAAGAATTCACTATAGAAAGGAGTGATAATGTTGTGAAGTGCAGATCCAAAAATTTAATTAAAAATTGTATATTTAATTGCAGATAGTTTTCAAGGTCAAGAGTCATCATAAAATTTTACTTGGAATCGATTAAATTAAATTTTATTTTGAAGGTTGCTGAGCGAAACTATGAAGATGATCATGAGGAAAGTCATTGTGTTTTTTCTTACTTAAAGCGTGATTCTAAGAGTGGACTACCTTTGTAATACACATCTTTGTACATGCTGGGGCATGTCTTCCCGGCTCCCTGAAAATAAATTAGACCATATATTTTAATTAAAATTAAGTGATTTTATTTTTAAGTGTGTTTATTTTATAAAGTATAATTTATATTTAAAATTTAAATGTTATATCAGCATATGAATTATGTTTATCAAGAATATGATGTAAAATGCGGATTATCACGATATTTCATTCTTCATAAGTGCCTTATTTAAATGTTTTACATTACAAAAGGATTATAGCGTTTTAAATTTAAAAATTATCATATGCATCGATAATAAAAAATAACCGACACAAACCGTGTACATTCATTCAACACATGCTCGTTCTATTATGGCCGGCGTTACTGTAGCAGATACAGCGAGCAGATGATTGCCCTAAAGATATTACCTGCTTGACGTTGAAGTCAATATTGGTCCTCACGGGGCGGTGGTGGAGGGGCTGTGGGGGGCGGAAGTTGTTCCCGAGGGGGGCTTTGGGGTGCTTGGCGTCTCCCTGCATGAGCCTCCTCAGCCCGTGCAACTGCAACCAACCAATACTCGTAAGGGCGGATATCGGATAAAACCGACAGGGCGGCTGTTTACGTCAGAACCACTCATATTTATGATTCAATTTATATGTATATATATATATATATATATATCGATCAATCAATAACAGGTCCTCCATATTATTAACATCTATTTTAAAATTTCCTGAAATGTCACCAAACTTAAATTTTTTGAACTTTTCTTAAGTTTCTAAATCATGGAAATATTCATGTGATCAGCTTAGCAAAAAAAAAACGAAATTGAAACTTGATTAGATGATACTTTCCCATCAAATATTAAGTGGTGCTTAGCTTGGTGTGAGAGCTAAACCCAAGCGAGCACACAACCCAAATAATTGCCGCTCGAAAATATACGCTTCTATTTGTAGATGTTACCGGGAAAGT
This sequence comes from Atopsyche davidsoni, assembly GCA_022113835.1. Taxonomy (NCBI): domain Eukaryota; kingdom Metazoa; phylum Arthropoda; class Insecta; order Trichoptera; family Hydrobiosidae; genus Atopsyche; species Atopsyche davidsoni. The sequence continues at coordinate 6,059,957 of JAILWY010000001.1, forward strand.
GGATTTGCCTTATAACCGTTGCACGGTGTTTATAACGAAACCATTAGAACCTTATCGCCTATTCATGATCATAAATTTTATTCGTCTTACATCCGGCCCACACTTACGATATAGGTAAATTAAGTGGAAGTAAGGTAAGTCGAAGTGTAGCCCCATCGCGAATGGAAACAGCGAGCGGCGATATGAATTTTCAAAATATAAACTTTTGAAATGAGTGTTTTGTAAACTGAAGATGCGCTCTGAGATAGGGGCGAATTTAATTTCCAGGGTAAAGTTTGTTGAAGGGGTAAGTGTTAATGACCATTATTTAAGGAACTGAATAACCCCTGAAATATTTTGAAGGGTACGCGATAACGATGCAAACATAATGCAAGAGTTTTTCGTTTTGAATGAAACATAATTATCTGATAATTTATTTAATTTAAATATAGTGTCATTAATAAAACGACTCATTTTATAATAACAATAATACTGTTATATGATTTCCACGGTGTTTAAATAAAAATATATTAACTAATGGGTACTTTGATATGAATAAGAAAATATACTATAACATTCGTGTTTATGTATATCTGACCGCCTGCGACATGCCGCCTGTCATAGTCTCAAGCTCTATAGATCTTAGAAAGATTAAAACAAGGCAAACGCTGGCTGATCAAGTGAAAAGCTTTGTCCCATATCACTTCGTCGCTGCATACGTTGCCGGTCTCACCCCGGCCAGAAGCCACCCTCGTCGTCGTCTACTGTGAGCCTCGGTGCTCGAGACGTGCCGGTTTCAGTTGGAAATCGCGTGTAATCGGCAGACTGCGGTTGCTTTTGCTTTGTTGTGGCTCGACTTGTTTCGACTCGATTTTTCAATTTAATATCTCGTCTCAGTACTGCAGTCATATAATAGTTATAATCATATTAAATTAAAATTATAACACGATTATACAATCGAAGCTTAGATAACTTTGTAAGTCAACCCAGCGTGACCACATTATTTATAATATAAAAAAAAAAATTGAAAGTATTTTTAACTTATAATTGGTTTTGTAAAAATATGGTTTCGCCAACGACAACAATCAAGTTAACAAAAAAAAATATTTTTAATAGTTATTTATCAACAATCAGTGAAGAGGTAGAGATGTATTGCATTATAACATTTGTTACAAAATAAAATATCCAGCTTCTGGATAGATAAAAAAGTCTAAAACCTAATTTGGGCAACTTGTACTTCCTAAGAAGGAGTTATATTCGAAAACGTATATACACATAGTCTTTCAATGTAATCTGAGTTATTATTTGTATATTTCAAACTTGATTGTATAATAATGTTTTGAATAATAGTATGATGTTTAATGTCGAGGATGCATTACTTTTTTTACTTCACAGTACTTAGCGTACTGTACAGTGATTTACACATTTAAGCTATTTCTAGAATGTCTCTTACACAGTGTTTTGTCAACATTGTAGCGCAGAGCAATATTTCAAACATTAAGCACCCCCGAGCCTATCGTTTGACTTGATGTACCAGTACATTCACGTTGGTTTTGCGTGTCCGACATCCATAAATTGAGTTTGTTGTCTGCACCTTAACATTCGGAGTCGTAGATCCCCAAACAAAAAGCTGCTACCGCCTATCTACCGCGCTGCCGATCCTCCAGCGGGCCCATTGAATATGTAATCGTATCTTTAAGTGCTTTCTATAAATTAAACTTTGGAGCTTTTTATTGGATTGGTATCTTGGCTATTTTGCAAGCAAAAGCGCTCTTGCGGGGTCGTAGATTTTTAAATAAAAAGTTAGCTGAAATTGGTAACTAAATAATAGTTATTTTTAAAATAGTTACTTAATTTAAACCAGATTTACTGTTTTGACTTAAATCATAATAAAAAAAAAATTCTTTAAAATTGAACTTTATAACAGAGCAATCAATTTTAGTTTATATTTAATACGAGTAGAACTTTTTAACCGATGAAATATTGGCTACGTATATATGCGGAGTTTAGAGTTTTTTGTGAATTTTATTTTAATTAATATTCCATTAAATCATCAAACTGTTCAATATTCTAGTAAAATTTATATTAAAACCAATTGAACAATGATTGATTAGTAAGTTTTGTGGTAGACGTGTACTTCACATTTAAACAACAGTTCAAACAATAAACCACTAAAATCACATTAACGAATTAATAATTTATACTAAAAATTTCGCGGTCAATAAAAAAATTTGCAATTGACGTAGTGTAACGTAGACATTTAAATTTTGTATTTTATATTAAAAATTAATGTAGGGACACAAATCAATACATCGGCATTAGAATCTGCTGCCAGTTGGTAGCACATTCTCATCGGGGTGCACTGCATTGTGTAAAGTTAGATATTGCAATCGTCATTGCACTCAGAGGGATGCTTCCAGACTCGTGAGACCCAAATTGGTTGCTCGACGACTGTCTAAATAAGGAAACTAATGAACTCCAGTACTCGGTGACTTGCGGCGCGTATTAATACGCTTTTTCGCAGGCGGTAGAGAATAAAATAAACAATAACATTTCAAATTATAACCGCATGTGATTTGTGGTGAAATGACCTTTATTAACGATAACAGTTAATTATGTCGTAATATATAAATAAACAAAAGACTTTTTTTTAGAAAAAATCGGTCTCTTTGAAGCACGAAAGATGATTTCATAGAATTTTATTTTTTCTTATAAATCCTTTTGTATTAAAGCGTATTTAAACAAAGGTTCAAACATAAGTAATTCTATGAAAATATTTCAGTTATAATCTCAACAGCAGTAATATATTTTTAAAAATTACATCTGCTTTCAAGTGAATTTAAAAAGATTAATGACGTTAATCCAAATAATTACATTGATTATAAAAAAAAATAACAAACTGCTGTTTTTATAAAATATAAATAGACATAAACCTTGCTATTCATCGTATAAAATAAAAGCAAAAAATTTAATTTGTGATAGTAGTTAAATCAGGATATGAAAGTTCTGATTTGTAGTTACATTATTCAAAGTTTTTGGTGTAATTAATTGCTTTAAAAATTAAAAAAGGATGTTTTATTTTATAATATAAAATATAATTTTTAGGAATAATATTAAAGTCGAATTTAAAAGAGCGCGGAATTTATTAGCGCAGAAAATGAGAAAAGTCTCGTAAAATAGACAAATGTTCGTTAACCGGTAAAAAGGTTTTTATAATTTACCGTTTCCTTTGACAATTTTGCCTGAAGTTGTTATTCCATTTTCTTCGGAGGCTTTAGAAACAAATTTGAAGGTTTTTTTCATATTAAGTAATATGAACATCCGTTTCAAATACCAATACAAAAAATATCTGATAAATGACCATTTGGTTGTAATTTTTTAAAATGGACTATCAAGGCATATGTTTAAAGGCAATAAAAATGCTTTTAACAAAGCATTTCTATTTGATTGCTACGATCAGTCAACAAACTGTTTTAATTTTATTTTGTTTTCAATACATTTGTCTACATTTTACAAATAATTTCTGTAGCTTAGTTTACCTTTTGAGTCTTTTGTTTTATTCTAAGTTAAAGCATCGTGCAGTAGTATTATGAATACAAATATTTTGATTCTGTTTAATATAATACGAATTTTTTTTTAATAAATATATGCTATGTCAAAAGTAAATATAAACTCATCAGAGTACCAAAGTGGCAGACGATGTGGACCACTTTAAAGTGACTTTGCTTATGAAACGATGGATTATTTAAATATTGATAGATATATGAAATTTTGCAATATAAGGTGTTATGCTGAATTCTTATCGAGTATACTGAAGTTAAAACTTCCTGAAGATGGTTCCAGTACCGAGTCCGATACATCTACATTCTACACATACATCATAAACCCAAAATGCAGTTTTTTTTTAATAACAGCAGACAACATCAACAAATATATAACTACCAGTAAAACAATAAGTGTAAATGAACAAATTATAATTAGAGCAATATATTTTTTTAGAGACAATTTTGCGTGTGTGTAGTTTGGATCTATTTTATTAAAACACGCATTGGAAATGCATAAAAATAGAGAGAAAAAAAACGTTTCCATTCAGTTTATTTCATAGGTAAATTTTAATGGCTCAGTTAACCCAATTCCAAACTACCTTTAAACCCCCTCGTATCCGAGGTGTTAAAAATTCATGATTCACATCCGGGTCGATGAATACAAAGCTTTTAATTTGAAGAAAAGGAAGTAGAATTACGCTTCCATATCACAGCTTTAAGGGCGAGGTTGTATTTATAATGACACTCATAAAAATTAAAGTTCACACAAGGCGTTCCGAGCCAAAACAGAAAAACTTCCAAATGGAGTTAAACCGAACGCTACCATTCGGAAAAGTGGCGTCAGGGGAAAGGAGGAGGAAGAAGGGTGAAGTCGGGGGAGGCAATAAAAACAGATACAGCAGAAGTGCAAAAACAAATGAAAAATTTCAGAACAAATGTGAAAACTGAAAACGTGTTGCACAATCCCTATAATATGCAGCTAACTAGGATTTTCAAAGGCTGGTGTGAAATACTCCCGTAACTCATTAATTAAATAGGAAGTAATTTGATTCAAAATAATTTATATTTATGTTTTTCTTACGATGATATTCTACAATAAAAAGATATAATAAATAAACAATGAATAGTAATATATGAAAAATAGACTTTAAGCAAATAATACAGTGGCTTTTAATACAATTTTTCTAAACGATTTTTCCGATAGACTATTTATTTTTTGTATTTTAAATGAATTTCATTCATTAACATAATTAAATATAGCTCTAAAATAGTTAAAGACTTGGTAAATCCTCTTTATTGTAGATTTACTTATTTTTAATTGAATTGTTAAATAGACATAAACGATTTTGAGGTTCTATAATATCTTTGTAGAGCAAAAGAGGAATAATTATATAAACGTTATTTTTTATTCAATGTACACACTTTTTAACTGCATATTGCATTTTTATTTAATTTATAAAAACATTTCATGTTACTCATGGTATATTATACCAGCTCGATATTTTAATGCCGATTAAATTTACAAAAAGCAATACTGTTAACAATAACGACAACACTAAAATAAAAATATTCGCTCAAATAATCGGACGTGACTTATTCTTCCAGTCCGCCCTCAGTCCGGCGTCGACCGCACATATCCATTAATTAACCCCTAATAAAAATGTATTACAAATTTATGATGTAACTGCTGGCCGGCGCGAGCGAGAGGGACGGCGCCATACCGGTTGCGCGCGGGGGAAAGGGACGGCGAATGTTTACGGCGCGGATGGCCGGGAAAAATCGCTACAGTCCATTATTACACGACGTAAAACGTGAAGCCATTTGCGGCCGGCGGATAAAATTGTTACGAATATCTCTATGTCCGCACATGCGAGCCATAACTTATCAATGTGCGCTTATTTTTTTATTTTACTAAATGGTTTTTTTTTTTAGCAAACCACACTACACGAGCTGCGGAAGTTATTTAATAGCGTTATCAAAATAAAGAACGAATGACTCATTGCTTTTGAAAGTGATTTAAACTATATATTAAATATCAAAAATAAATCAATACTCAGAAAATTATATAAAATTATTATAATCATTATAGATTTATTACATTTTCTCACGGTTTCTACAGCATTGATATAGTTATTAGAGGAAGTACAATTGTGCCTATACAGGTTTTATTGATTGATATTGATCCCACACAAATCACGATGATATTTTTCTAGGAGTTTCTTTCATCAATTTTCAATATTTGAAAAAATGCACTTAATCATTATCAATTGATGTATTTATTAATAAAAGTTTTCTTTCATCATGAGATCGCTTTTATAAATAAATTTACGACAGTGAAATAAATTTTGTTATTCTGAAGAAAATATAAAATAAATCTAAAAAAGATATGGAAATTATATTTTATTTATAATATTTATTAGTAACATTGTAAAAAAAATAAGACGATTATTTTATTTTATCATAAAAAGAAAGCATTGAAAACGTATCTTCACATCATTGATATAAATTCAGTTTAGAAGTTCAAGTTCAAGTTTTTTTATATACGAGTACGCATTTGAATTATTTGAAAAACCTCCAATTTAAATCAATAATAAGTGAGCTCTTTTACCGATGTTATGATAAACAAATAAGGCTATTTAAATAAAATAAAATAAAATAAAATAAAATTTAAAATGAATACAACGATCGAAATGAACAAATTTTTTTTTAATGTGGTTCAAAAGTTTAGAATTTGAAGTTTAAATTCTTCATGTGTTTCCCCCCCCTCTCGCCCCCTATCCATCCCCCCGGCGCCCTCGGGGCCCTCCGAGGCAGCTCTGTGTTTTGCAGCACGCCAAACGGAAAACATAAAAATATGATTTATTTGAAAGCCAGTAACAGTGAAGATAGCCACGCGGTGCGCTCTCCGCGGACGTGCGGAAGATAAAAAAATCACCCCCGGTCTGGAGATAGTCCCGCCCTGTGATTTTTCATCGTTTGACTCGCCTTCTTAGAATTCAGGGATAGTTTTTTTTTTGTTCCCTTTCGAAGGCAGTCGCTCTTGCAGAATCACAGCATTAAAACTCTAACTAACTCGCTTGACTTTTATGAAATAGCTGCTCATTACTTGTCATATGTATTTAAAATAAACTCTTTTTTTAGAAATACAAATAGGTTGAGTAATGTTTAAAAAAATTTGTTCATTTATTTTTTATCAACTTGTTCATTAGTGAGACTCTCCTGTATTCTGAATCTAAATTTATTAAACGCTCGGAATTAATGGGTACTGATTATTTAATGACAATTAAATTTTCAATATGTATATACTAAATAAAATATCATTTTCTTATAAAAAAATGTAGTTATATAAAAATGAAACAAAACCTTTTTTTTACTCTTTTAAAAAAATTACTTGTTCAAAATCTAATTATTGAAAATATTGTTAAAATTTTGAGTGAACTCCATAAAGTAATGGTTAATTTATTGAGAATTAAGTATGACATAAATGGCATAAAATATAAATTTACGTAAAATAAAATATGTAAAGTAAGGAATACAGATTAAAGGAACTTTGATAACACTGCTGATATTTACATATTTTTTAAACCACCAATCTACGTTTTAAACTAAATAAAATTATCTGATTGCAAATCATTTTGTTTTAAGATCAAATCATATTATGTTCACACTCAAGTTTCAATGAGTTATATTTCAAGTAAGAATAATTTTTCAGTGGGCAAAATGTTATAATGTTAATTTCAAGTCTTATTTGAGAGATTTATTAAACCGACTCTATTTTTACACATAACAACTAAGTTTCCTCATAACTCAAATACCAGATTTCGCTTGAAGATATCGCAGTTCAAATACAGACAAATGTTCGCAGCTAATACCAAGACGATATGGTATGCGAGAAATCCAGCAGGTATGTGAGCCTGGGGTATGTCACGTGGTACAGCACGTACATTGTTTCGAGGAATTCTCTCACCTGGAATTTGAAGACGGTATTCGACCCAATATCATTTTACACCAGTACCTCTCATAAATTTTACAAACAACACCTGCAATATTTATGTGCAAATATATTTTTGGAAATAATACCAGGTTAGTGGCTTCGTCGGAATTTCGATAATGAGTAAATATTTGAAATATTGCAGACGTTGATAGCAAGCCTTTAGAAGGCTTGCTTTATTGATGAAACAGTCAATGTTTACATAGGATTTGTGGTATCGTTTAGATATTATGAATATCTATGTTAATCTACGTGTTTGATAATTAAAATATGTATTTAAATAGTAACATTATCATATTTAAATAGTGATATAAAGATTCTCTTAACAAAAAATAGTTAAAGAAAAAGGTAAGAAACGGTGTTTTAAAAAATAATCCCATTGAGCTGTCATTTACTTCGAGAATATTAAAAACAAAATAAAATAAAAAGACACGAAAAGAAGGTAATAAATTTGGCGTAAAATTTTTCATTGAAAAGATTTATCACATTTTAACCGCCCTCACTTCCTTTCAATACTGAAGGGATGAAAGTTTTTAAACTTTGCTCCCGGAGAAAAGTATCGGCGAGGGGGAGGATGAAAGTAGGGATTGTGGAAGAGGAATAAGAATAAGAAGTGGAGTGTCTGCAGGAGAGGAGTGAGGGGGAAGGGGACAGGACGACCAATCAGAGCTAATTGCCCTTGGTCACGTGACCGGAAAGCGATATTCCTCAAGTTTTCTCTCACTCCCCTGCGAGGCCTAATCTGAGGGTCATGTCACAATTCGGGGAAGTTTTGTAAAATTTGTAAATAAAGTCTGATGACAAAATTTTACTCTACATTCGAACAAAAAGAATATTGAATGATAAAACATAATTCAAAGTTTGAAAGAAATTGTTCATTCATTTAAAAATATACAATGGTTTAAAATATATATAATGATTCATTTAATTTAAAAAAATACTTAATACAATTTAGTAGTAACATTTATAAGTAAACAATTAAAGTATTTATTAACTTTGTTACTTAATCTTACCATGAAAAACGCAAAGATATGAAATTAAAAGTTTTAGGTTACACTGTGTTTATATTTCAATTTATTATTTGTTTTTCAATACGAAAATAATGTTTAAATATACAAGCATGCATTGCATAAAATCATGATAGCATATTACGAAAAAAAAAAAAACACACGGACAATACTGATACACTCCTGTTATTTAATTGGTTTTGTATTACGTGACGACCCTAAATGTTTCCAGTAACATGATCCTTCAATAATAAGAAGTTACAGAAACAAACATCCGATTATCGCTGTCCCCCTCCCTCCCATACTGGCTGAACTAAAAGCGGAAATGTTTATTCAGCTAATTTCCGCCATATCATCGTATCGTTTTTGTTTCACGTTAACGCTTCATTACATTTCCTACGTATAAACAAAACCGGTTCGTTACATTTGTAGCCAACAACTAAGGATGGCCCGTGCGTGAATTTTTGGTTATCGTGAGCGTGAGAACCACAAACCGCGGAAAACATTTCATAGTTTGTGTCAAGGTAAAACAATATTTTTAGTATTTACTAATAAGTATTTACTTATTAAATAGAAGTAAACATTTTGTCGGAGGATGAGGTATGGAGAAAGATGATATCAAAAAAAAAAGTTTTATTTTAATTTTATTTTAAATTTGAAACATAGATTATTGTTATAAAATTGACAAGTACACCCTTCAAAACATAAAAATATGAAGTTTTTTGTTTTTATAGTTAAACACCGAGGCGGTTAAATAAACAAAATTATTTGTTAAATAGCCAGAATTAGGCAAGGTATAATTTTGTTGCTGTAATAAAACCGCAGTGATTCATTTTAAAAGCCTCTTAATATAAATAATTCCCGAAAGTTCCAAATGAAAGATTGCGAGCCTCTTAACACCCCTCTTTTCAACCCTCTTTCCGTCCTATCCACACTCCCCCACAAAATAATAAGCCCAGAGCGACGGCTGAAGAGTCTCTGGAAAGCTCAATTCACGTTTATTTATTTGTTTGATAATTTAGGAGTTTTGATAACCCCAATTTATATGGTATAATTAAATCTTTATTACTATTAATTGTTTTTATTTAAGAATTTACATGTTTGTGTATTGAATCACTTCTTAGCAGTTATCCAAAGTTTTCTTACAGGGGAAATGATATTCTGCTTTCCAATTCCAATAATAAAGGAAACTGTTGAATCTATAGAGGAGTTGTATAAACATTATTCGTGTATGTATTGTATTATACATAATGCGTAATATATATTTAAGGACCCAGGAAACTTTTGTGATTTATCGTTTTGTTTTAAACTAATTTGTGCCGTTTGTTTTAGATGGGTCTTTTCGATATATTAAAATTAAATGGTTTTCGTATTTATTGAAGTGTATAATTAAAGCTAACATTGAATTGTTTAGTTGTTTACTAAATGTGATATCTCCATTAGAAGTCACCCAACAAGCAAATGTATAGTACGTAAGTATAGAAATAAGCCTCTTATAGGAATTTTTTTTTTACTAGGAATTAAAATTTACTAAACAAAGAATTACATAGAGCTTTAGAAAAAGAATTATTGTTTAATATTTTAAATATAATAAAATACGTAAGTGATTTTTCCACATGTTAATTTTATTATTTTATTTTTAATAAATTTCAATTTTTAAACTTAGTTTTGATAAAACTTTGATAGTAAAATTAAGAAATTTATAATCAATTTTTAAACAGTTTATTTATATTGTTCGTCCACTATCGTTTTTTTAACATTTTATATAACAATGAACAATGTTTTTCTAGTGTCATTTTTTTATTAGAAAATGCTAAGAAAAGAAATTGAAATGGGAGAGAATAGCAAATAGAAAATAATTGTAATCCAAATTTCTATTAAAGTTCTAGTTTAAAAATTATTATTTTATAATGACCTAATTTCAATGATTTTTACATAACGATTCGCTCATTTTGTTTGTGCACAAAATTTATGTAATAAACAAATTATAAACGTTCTCGAAACATTATCACGACATTAATACGAAGAAATAAAATTAATTGTAATTTAAATTTTATTTTATTATTTTACCGGCGCGTTTTAAAGCCCTCGGCAAATTAATTCGTTTCGAAAATCAACAACAATAATTCCGTAATTAATTTCAACAACAATTTACGAGGCATGCCAATTATAATTAAGTCGTGGGTCTAAACCTCGGCGATTAATCATATTTTTCAGTAATCCTTTGGGAAACTCGCTAATTTCATTAAAATTCGTTTTCGCAAATACAACCTAAAGTTTAGTAAAATTCACACTCAGATTGGGAGATATCTTACACGTTAGGCGGCGAGTGTAGTCGCTGGAGCTAAACTTATCCTTTAAATTTTCGTATTACGAAATGGAACTAAGCAGGAGAGTTTTATTTCGTAGTTAGAAAATAAATTAGTCAGTAATTAAAATAGTGGAGATAATCTTTAATATACGAAGGTAATCTGGATGGTGAATATACTTTTAAAATAAACTTTTAAATACTTTTGCATCAGACAGTTAATTTAAATCAATCTAATAAGGTATATTCAAATCTGTATTTATTCAAAGGTTATTTTAAATACAACAACAAAAAATATTAAATGTTATCATTCCAGTGAGACCTGCCTTGATTTTATGTAATTTAAACCATAAGATATCATTTACTTATAAAATATTTTGATCAAAAGTTTTAGAATTTAATTTACTTTATTATTTTTATTTATGTAATAAAGTCAATTTGTAGAGCATATTATTTCTTAATAAAAATAGCGTACAAATATCTGTGTACCGTAATAATAAAAGAAATACCCGATCACAAAATATTTATTTCATTTGAAAATTCGACAACTGATGTAGTAAATATAACATGCTCATTACTACTTAGAATAATTGATTTTAGTGTTGTGATACTTTGGATATATTTAAAGCCATTATGATATCAAAATACAACAAGATTTCAAAATCCGATATGCTTATTTTTATAAAAAATGATCTAAGCAAAATAGCACCATTCCAAAGAGCAACTAGCCAAAATAGCATTTCCTAACATAAACATTTATTACTGGGTCCATTAGCTCGTACAATGGAGAGCGCTCGAGTTGGGAGAATTCACTTTGGTGTTTTTTCTTCGCTCATCGTAGTGACATAGTGACAAAAGTTTGACGCGTTGAGGCAACAAGTTGGCCACCCCTACCCCATCCCATCCCCTCAGCAACAGGTAGCGTTCCAAGGGTTGGTTTTGTAAGGGTGCGGGCAAAGTAGGCAGGCAATAAAAATCAGCAATGAATAAAGCGGCCTTCTGATTTGCGGTTAAGAGGTATATTTAATTTTATAAGGGAAGCAGCGAGAGAAATGATTTTTGTTTGAGCGTAGAATCCGGTAGTGGGATTGACTTAATGTTTAAGATAAGAGGAAGCTTGTCTCTTTGTTTTCTGCGGTTGTTTTTAGTGGCATAAATTTTATGTTTACAAAAAAAACATTTATTAGATCGTCAGATTTATTCGTCAATGACAATGAGCTATTTTTGTGGTTTTTATTTTATAGGAAACAACAATCATTATCACGCGATTTATAAATTCGTCATTTTTTAATATTGCTGTAGATATTATGTTTCGAAACATAAAAAGAATTTACTCGATTTTTAGCAAGTATTAACGTTCATTTCTCAGAAATACTACGGTTTGAGTGTAAAATAAACATAAAATATTACAAATTATTGTCGGCGTGTCTTTTAAAGCTAATTTTTTCAAATAATCAAACACTATTCCTTTGTTAAATATTTATATATTATGATAACATTTCCGTATCTTTTTGAGTTTTACTAAATATGTCACATTATCAAATTAAGCACATTTAATTTTTTTTAAATATACTGTTCTATTTGAAAAATCCACAGTATCACGCTGTGAATTTTTTAACCCATGTATAAGAGTCAGTTATTGAGAAGAAAATAATTTGTATCAACCCATCGAATGTTTTGCCTTTAATCGATTTAAAATAAGCGTGAGCTTAATTGCATTAAGAAATCCACCTGTCATTGTAAAGTGAGTTTCTATTATTTAAAATATAATTTAAAAGTCTGTATTGTATTGAATGTGTTTGATGCAGCATGCGCACCGTCTCGTGGGCGAAAAATAATTACAGTGCAGTTATTTCCCTCTGCTGACAAAGTGGCCGTACCTGCTGTTTGGTGATGTAGATGGGTTTGTTGACGATGACCCAGGTGACTGTCTCGTGGCAGGCCGGGGCCGTGGTAGACCCATCGTACGTCATATAGTACTCCGTATCCGGCAGGAGGCCGCGGATGGATAGTCGGTTAATCGGAACCTCATTCCCTGGAAAAATAATTCATTCATGCAACATTTTAAGAACAAGGTGAATTTTATCATTTCAAATCATATATTTTGAATCAGATAAATTCTAACTATCACAAACAAACAGCCAAGAGATATCTGAAACCATTTTCAGAGTCAGCACTATTTCCATTTGATGGGCTCTTTAGAGCATGTTTAGTTATCTTTTTAACCATCTGAAGAAGTATTAATGAGTAAAAGACAAAAAAATATACATATTTCAATATTAATGATAGCTAACGTAAATTCAAAGTATATATATACCCATCTGACGATTCAAAACAATAAGAAATTATATCTGTTTCTATAATGGTGCATATTTTTTTTACTATATAAACAAATCTAATCAATATTGTCAATATATGGATTCTCGTTGATAAATTTAACGGTTTAAAGTTATTCAATGGATAAAAATGTAAGTCTATCTGAAAAACACAAATTAATATTCACGTTTGAAAAGCTTATTTGAATTCAAAAAAATTGCAACACTGTACGGTAATTGTTTGAATTAAAAGCCAATTATTACTTCGGATAATAACAATCAAATTTATTGCATTCGATTCATTCAATTTATAAAAAAATATTTAGCTGTAAATTCATTTTCACACTTGACAAAACAACGCTGGGAATTCAGGCGATGCAGAATAAAGTAGCGAGCACGCGAAATTGTACCCTAATGCACGTGCAAATAGTTATCGAATTGGCAAAATAAATGTAGCAATGAACGGTTCCGGCCCTGCGGTCACTACTGTTCATACAATGCGGGGCGGGAGCTGCCGGATCAATTAGTCATTAATGATGACCGCTCGGAATAAATATTCCAATAATAAATACTGCAGTTTGCGGGGGGCACGCACGGAACAACATCATGCCGGATCTCCAGAGGATCCCATGGCACTCGGGTAAAATATAACTTCGAAATGCGGGGTTGAGAACTACCCGTAATTAATACGCGACTACTTTTTGATTTATCGACACGGATTTTAATTACATGAAATATTTGGACAAAATGCCTAATAAACAATGAAACAATGCTTGTCCGGATAATGTGTTTTGGCGTTTGGGGGCCATTGTTACTGTGTGCGGTTATTTCAAATAACGGCAGATACCGCTGTCCCATTTTATGAATTTAATGCGGTAATTATTACATTAGATTAACATTTAATGATTTTATAATTCTAAAACACAATTTGTGCAGCCCGATGCCTAATTTTTCTAAACAAATAAAAAGGAATGTGCAATATAATTTTCTTACTTATTATTAAAGAAATAAAGGCGTTGTACTCACCACCGTAGCGTATTTTTTCGAGTTGATCTGTTAATATCCGTAGTTCCGCATTCGATAAATCACCCAGCTGAAAAGAAGATAAACCTTTCGTTATTACGGGACTGAAGAACCAATTTATCAGCAAGTAATAAAGCAACGCATCTCAACTGCAAATCGTTCTAGCATGAAAGCGACCGTCAACTTTTGTAATTTTGATGCGAGTAAAATTTTATATTTTATAAACATGTTACTTGCAATCAGTGGGTTATAATAAATATTTTGTTTTAACAGTGGCTATGTCAAGGATAATTATGCCTTATAAGTCACCAGCGGTATTATTAAGAAAACCTGACACACGTTTCAAATTGCTCTTATCATATCATATTTATTACTCATTATATTTATGACATACTTTGAATTTAAATTTGGTAGTTATAAAATTTAATGACTAATTTTTATTATTTAAATAACTTTTTATAATACGGATTTGGGTATATTGATAATCTAATTGTTTTTGCTTTAGCGATTTCATATCAGATAATGTGGAAATGTTATTTTGTGTTATTCCAGTTTCCTTGACTTCTACCGATAGCGTTTAAAATGAATACTACTGTATATTTCCATGGGAAAGCTTTTGCGGCTGCACTAATTACGTCTCTGGTATTTTTCTGGTAGTATTTTGCATTTAAACTGTAGGGTTTTTCCTTTTCATAATCCGGTAGGGGGCTTAATTTTCCAAACCAACACGTAAATCGTGTTAAACATCAAACAGGACATATAACTGAGATACATATTTAATTTGAAATATTTAAAAATGATAAAGTATGTCTTAGTTTATTTTTAGATAGTAATATGAAATGCTGGATGAAAATATAATTTTATTTCATGAATTTAATCTTTTTAGTTTTAAAACAGAATAAACGTGATGTCTTTTATGTTTATTTAGTATCCGTTACTAAATAATGCGCTTTGACTACACTTAGTTATGAAAATGCAGTCAACACATATTATTAAACCTATATGGCTATTAGACAACTCCCATACTACAAAAACTTTGTGGTCTGTTAAGTATCGATATGTTGTTTGTCTAAAATTATTATATAAAGTCTAATTTAAGTTTGGTGTTTTAGAGATAAGAACAAAAACTAATGAATTTTCCCTGTGCTGAGGCTTAAAGTGTAACTAACCCTCGTCCGTAAATCATGCGTAAACGATACAGGCGATCTCCAGATTGGTCCCTTGTTTGTCCGGTAATTAACACGTATCAGTAATGTCCACAGAAAACTATCGGCCTGTAACCATGAGCTGATAATCTCAGGGCTATTAATTGCATGTAATTGCAGTATCTCTGCTGGCGCGATCGATAAGGGGTCGGTGGGGTTGAAACTCTTAGTACAGAGGCAAGGGTTTGCTCGGCACGATTTATGCGGGTTCCTACAGTATAATGTTTGATCGCCAGTCTAGGTAGTTTCTTTAAATATTTTATAAGAAGATGTGTTAAGGAAATCGGCAAAGTATAAAGTAGAAAATAAATTACGTAGAAAAAAAAACATAATATATAACTGAGGTTTATTACCAAATATAATGTACAAGGTAAAGAAAAACATAATAACTAACCAAATTTTATTGCCAAATATATTGTGTTATATAGGGATACAAGTATATGTTAGGAAGTATTTTATATTAAAATTTTAATCAAATTGAAAATGACATGAAAAAAACTTATTTATTGTGAGTAATATATAAGAATTAAAACGTTTAATATAAAAAAATGTACATTGCGCATTTCATATGAATAACAATATATTGTATTGTGTATGTATTTCAAAACTCAAAATAGAAATAAAATTTAAGTGCGGCGCTGTTCGTTTTGGTCCACATTTTAGATTCAGATAAAACAAATAATTTAGTTTCCAGCCCCGATCCGGCTCGGTTCAATCCCCATTTGGGACATAATGCGTTGCAGGGCACAGGGACATGGAAGTTTGGACGATTATGGGCCGCTTACATAGATTAAGGCTATTTGGTAATGATTTGTTATTCCGGGAACTGCGCCAGACTCAATCGTTTTACAATTTTACGGATTGTAGATAAAAAAAACTACATATAAAGGTCTATATAAATTTTATTTTGTATACGTTTAATTGTATAACTTGTTTTTTTTATTTTGTTTTAACAGTACGATATATTAAAATTTAAAGTCAAACGCATTTTAAAAGGCTCGAAGAGAAAATGTATACGTAAATATCATAGCTTCTTTTATTCATCAGTGCCATTAGAGTCATGAGAAGTGACAACGCAAGCAATATAATGTGGCTACAATATAAATACAAAAAGCAACCCAAAAAACTGTTGTAAATACGTTTAAAAGGAATCAGATGCGGCATAAAATAGCCGTAAACTATCTGTAGCGCTTCTCGCGTGAGTTATGCAGCGCAGGGGGTTGGAAGGGGAGGGCGCCGAGGCAGGCCCGGTAGGCGCAAATCACCCCGTTTTTTATTCACCACAAGCATAAGTTATTCTTACGAGAAACAATCCCTCGTGGATCCATTTGTTTGGGCAGAGCTGATAGGTAAATTAATCTCTTGCGTCCATTATTTAGCCCATAACGACTTTCTGTAATAAAGCGGCCCCTAATCCATTCCTATTAGAGGGAGGATTACGGGGGTTGCAATTTGTTTCGTTTCTTTTTGAGCTCTAGGTATCATCTTTTATACTATAGCGGTTAAGCACGATTTATCGTTAAGTACCGCAGAGCAGGACTGCTAAGTCCTAATTCTTGATTGCTATGGGTGTACCACCAAAATTCAATGTTTACTTTAAACATATTTTGTATACTTAACCTGTGACATTTTTGAAGAATTAAACACAAAAGCGTTCGATCAAGGAATACTGTCAAATATATATAAAAAATCTTACACCATAACAACCGATATTATACAATCAACCATTTGCCCTTGCTGTTGAAATGATGTTTGATATACATTTAAAAATATGTTGCTATATAAACGTTACAAGAAAAAGCAGCGATATATTTATAGGAATCCAAAAAATCAACGTCATTTATCTTTCTAAGCTTTTAACTAAGTTCATTGAAATGTGTAAGTAAGATAATTAAAAAGTACCAGTATAAATTAATATGAATGGTAATCCAGATGACCGTTAACACAAAGAATAAGCCGAACTCAAATTTTTCAATCGATATTTGCTGTTGTTTTGAACGTATGATAGGACGTATATATATCACATAAACAATATTTCATAAAACTGAGAGTTTACTGAATCTTTTGTGTTTAAAAATATCTCTGAACAAAAAAAATAAACGAGCAGATATACATTAACAGCATGTTTTAATGCTTAAGATTCTATGATGCGACATAATGCGATGCGAAATAATCACGTTTAAAATGCGATCACAAGCAATCGCGTCATGCGAAAAAACGATGATATATTTTTAAGCACGTCTTATTGTTTAATGTAGCGATGTAAATTACCCCTCGTCTGTGCACATTTGTACCTGCTCCATTGGGTCCATCACTCCCCGCGGGCGCCGACCCCGCGGCTGCTAATCCAGGGATCCCCGGCCGAAAGGATCATAAATGATATAACACCGCCACGGTTGTCTTATTTATATCAAATATTTTTTGCCCGCCCGTATATCACCGGGGGTTACGGCGAGCCGCGTCGGGAGACAGAAAAACGTTCGGGAAAGTATGTAATCCGCTTAATCTCCGCAAACTACATGATATAAATAAGGATGACGCCCCGGCAATATTTAACGCCAAGGTTTTTAAAGTATACATCATTTTATTATTGAGGATTATTTTTTGCAACACTAAATCAGGTTGAGGTGATATACAGGATAAATTACAGTAAAAATGCACGGGGCAGATATATTTTATAAAAATATATTAGTATGTAAGTAGTAAGAACAGTTCTGTACAATATTTTTAAATTGAATAGGAAATTCAATATTTTTGACAGAGAAGTACTTGGTGGAATTCCATTTTAATGTTTTTGAATAAAATACTGGAAAGAGAGAGAACGATTTTCAGGTGGTATGGGCTAATGTGATTTTAATGTACCTGACAAGTGGAGGATTCTATATAATTGCAAATTTTTGTGAACAAATGTTAAACAATTATCTAAAGTAGTGGCTTTGGGGTGTAGCAGCAGTTATCCTATGTTGGGGTTTGTCCTGTAGTGTGTTTATCTGTAAATAATAGGTTTTTGCACAGTAAATGTTTTTTTAAAGATGTGATTTAGCAATAGAGAATAATAGAGACTTATTGAAAATAACCTGGTCATTAAGCAGGTGCAACAACCTCTCCCTCTAAGAATTGGTTACGAAATTGCTTATTATTATATAAAATCACACTCTGTTTGATAATGCCAACGTGAAAGGCTGGGGAAACCGGTCACAAATAAAAACGAAAATGTGGAAAATCACTCAAGTATTTTATTCAAAAATATTTAAATTTAATAATTTAAGTATTTCTTAGTATAAGTGATTTGAAATTGCGGTCACACGTGTATGTCAGTTTACGTTTTATGAGTTTTTTATATGAGGAAAATTAACCGCGATGCAGCAAATATAAGGATAAGATAAGAGTTTTGATAAAATGTTGACATCAGGAAAAAAAAAGCATATTCCGGGTATTTATTTTTAAGATTTACAAATCATCAACGTTTACTTTGTATAATAATACATTGTATCAAATTTATGAGGCATTAATATAAGTCACATTGTAAATAATCACCCTTTAAAATCACAATCCGCTCAATTATTTTATGAACACCAACGACAAAGTCTCGATACAACTAAGGGTTACAAAGATAATTTTTTTGTACAAAAATAAATTTTATAATTAATTTTACCTGAATATTTTTAGTTTCCATAAATCCTTACCCAGTTTCAAATATTGCACTAGCTATACTTAATAAAAAAACAGTAATTGAAGTAAAAAAAAAATATCCCGATTCAAAACTACGAGATATTCAATGTCATTTCAACAAATGAAGGCGTAACATGTTTAACTTAATCCAGAAAAACAACAATCAATATTTTAACTTTACTTTATTTTGTACTTAAAAGAAATAAATGACCAATACGAGAACGCAACTTTTATGATCAATAAAAAATATATTGTTCTTGTGAGAGCATATATATTATTAATATAATTACCAAACAACGTTAATACATGGTTACTTCAATACTAAATTAAATTTTTAAAAAATTAACATTGGTTATTATTATTTAAAAAAAAAATTGTATACAATAAGAAAGTAATTTAAAAGTTTGTTCATAATGTCGAGTTTAAGTTTTAATAAAGCATTTTATAGCTATCAGAGTGTAGTTTTGCCCTTATAGCAAAGTTTGCTCTTACGGAACAGTTAAGTTTGCGAGATCGAAGCTGCTTCAGCTGCCAGTAAACCGAACATTTAAAATTTAATGACGATTGTGATATTCATTATTTGCTTTTCATAATTTAAGGGTGGCTTTCTATTTATTATGCACGGCTGTCGATTAACTAGCAAAAACGATAAATTATTTTATGAAGTATTGGAAATTGCTTCTGATATTTATCTGTAGTCATTACTTACTCCTCTAACCTGAATAGTCTATTTACATTCTGACAATAAAATATTAATTTCTTATAAAATAAAGGAAATTGTCATAAAAAAAGTGTAAATTTGCGAATCGCTCAATAAAATATATTTTATTGATGCACTTTAAGAATCAATCTGATTAATTAATTCGCATTCCATATTGAGCGCCAATAAAATATAATAGAAATTACTCATTAAAAATGAGGGTTATTTCATTCAGTACTTTTTTATTATTATTCAAATCAAGCAAAAAGTGGGCGTCATTGGATTTAGCTAATAATTTAAACATTACTTAAAAGTAAATTTTTCAGGATCAGAAATGAGTGTTGCTTAAATAACAACTATAAAAATATATTCAACGTATTGTTTTTACACAATTTTTAACTCTAAAGATTGGTAGTGTTACTGTGATTGAAAATGTGATTTTTTAAAATAAAATGGCAATATTTATTTAGGTATCAAATAATGGATTGGAATCTCTGGCCGCGAGTGACTTGACATAATAATCTTATCACGCGTGGATGATTGGCCGTGTTTTTACCTTATAAGGCATGTGAGCTGTATTGTTTTTGTTGTTGTCACACTTGACGTAGCACAAATTAATAGGCATGCGACGTACGCGTGATGTGACGTCAATTGACAAAGGACGCGTCACGTCCGCGGCTAAGTCAACTGACGCGAGACACGGGACGGGCCACTTAGTCAATATTGCCGCGGCGAAGGAACCCCCTGTTGCATATTTGAAGGGACACAGAAAAGTACAACCTTCCGTGGACCCGCGGCAAATATTCTCTTAAGAATATTTCATAAAAGTATACCGAGAGCCCTACTCTCTGTTTCATATTTTAAGGAACACAAAAAATACAATAAACTACAAACTGCCGGTAAATTATGTTTTGTATATAAATAAAGACCGAGGAAATTATAGAGATAAGAGATAATATTATACATGTATGTGTATTTTTGGATTGAACGTCAATCAAATGCGTATTTATTACCTATTACAAGTTTATATTATTTACTAATATAATTAGGCACATTGCCATTGTAGAGTATGACTGTTAATAATTCTCGATTAATCGATAAGGTTCGTTAGTACAATGCTCAGTACACCGGCCATGTAAGCCTGGGGATGTGGGTTTCAAATCCCACACAAATCACGATGATATTTTTCTGAGAATTTCTTTAATCATCTTCTATGTGTGATTATAAAAAAAAAAAACGACAAAGACTCTAGTTTCCGTCGCATATTTGAAGAGACACGAAAAAAATGCAATAATTTAAAGACCTCCGGTAAACGGTATTTTTTATTTTATAAATAAATAGAAGGAGCCCAAGTCATTGCTGTTATGTTCAATAACACAAAAGTGTACAACCAATTTTAATGATCGGCAAATATCAAATTTTTC
The DNA here is from genome assembly GCA_022113835.1 of Atopsyche davidsoni. Classification (NCBI taxonomy): domain Eukaryota; kingdom Metazoa; phylum Arthropoda; class Insecta; order Trichoptera; family Hydrobiosidae; genus Atopsyche; species Atopsyche davidsoni. The sequence goes on from JAILWY010000001.1 coordinate 6,081,126, forward strand.
CATGAATTTTTACGATGTTACCACCAAATAACGGTAAAAGCATCGAAATACACTAATTAAATATCTGATCTAGTAATTGAAAAATAATACATGTATTCTTGATATGACTGCGTGTATTTCAAATAGTACTGCAATAGCATCATATACTGCTTTTTATGTTTTATTAGCACGTGTGCAGGACAAGGTCATGCATAATTCAGAAATGCAAAACTGAAGTAAACTTCGTCATCAAAAACAAAATAAAACTTTGTAAAAAGAAATTATAAAGTTGGTGGAAATTCCTCCGGCTTTCTTACGTTGATCACCTTGCGTGCGGCATTAAAGTTGATCGCCACTAAGGGCGGCACACACGGCGAGGCACCTGCTCCGCTGTGGGATAAGGCGACATTACGCGGCACTACATTAGCATCGGCGCCGTGTGTCCCCCCTTAACTTTTTTCCCTCATCGCAGAATAACGTCGCCATCCCGGGCTCTCGCGCAGTGCAGAGATAAAAGTTAATATGTCTGAAAAAGTATGCAAACACATGGCTGTCTACGCTTTTGTTGTACTTAAATGTGCTAAATAGACGATTTTAAATGAGATTTTGTTACGGACGATGGATTTTAATGCAAAACGCTTGCAAATCCAAGCTATGGTAATTTCTCGAACGACACTAACAAGATTGAGTTTTTAACCTGCGACATATTTTTTTAATCAAATGAATCTTCTTTACAATGTTAAAAGCTGGAATGAAATGAGTATTCAAAAAAAAAATTCAATTTAATAGTAAAATATTCATGAATAATACTTTTGATAAAATGATTTTTTTTATTTACTTAATAAAAAAAATGCAAATATTACGGTACAATAAGAATTCATATTTTAGATATTAAAACCAAAAGGAATGTTTAAACATCACAGTGAATATTGTTAATTTATTAAAATTATACGTAATGCTTATAAGAATTTTAAATCAAAGTGGAAGTATCTTTTCTACAGTTTTGATTTGTAAAAGCCCTGAAACGGCATGACACGTGCTTAACAATGTCGACCTGCAATTTAGTGGGAAACCTTTAAGAACGCCCCCAACTTCTTATGTACTCAGCCTTCAGGCGCCCTCCAACACCGTGTGAGCCTGAGAACAAGATTTTTTCAGTGTGCTAAGGAGGTCTGCCGATTAAGTCGATACTAGTTCCACCCAAAATTGTCAAACTAACCAACGTTGATATCATTATTTACGATTTATATAGCTTCTATTCAACATGTGTAATTTTGATTTCATAATTAATCTCATTAAATTTATTTTTATTGTATAAGTACACGAAAAACATTATATTTCTAGGCTACCTACACAGTAGCATACTTAGCACAGTCGTTGAGGTGTGTCTTTGAATCCCTAAAAATAATTTGAATCCAAAAAACGAATTTGTATATCGATTACCTAATAATATATTGTATTCAAATTACAAATTACACCTTGATTACAAGCATAAAGTTAGTATTTTTTCAGTTATTTGTTTTCAGATATGGTTTTGTATTTTGATTGTTTTATTAAGTTTACTTTCACGGCTCATCAAAGCCACAGGGGTGAAGGATTTATGTTTCTGGTTACATACCGAGATTCGCAGTGCAGTACGTCTCACCTTCAATGGCGCATTCTAATGATGGAGCATGAATTGTACTAATAGTCAAGCCGTAGACATAAACACGTGTTCATCGTGTCACAGTTGCATTAATCTGAATGTGCAGTGCATTTCCGGGCGAACGGGGTTGCGGTGGCTATTATTGCATTTGCAGGGTTGCAAGGTGCTGCCGTGAATGTATGTATTTATATATAATATTACATCATAATAATATTAAAAAATATATCAATAAATAAAAGTATTATGTGGTGATGGCACGACAATCTTAATTGGCCTCTATCTAAAGTTTTATTTTCACTTTTTTAATATTTTTTTTACCCATAAGAATAATATTGTTTTCAGTTTAAATCTCAATAAACTATAATTGTTCATTGTTCATTTAATGCATTGAACATTTTCTTATAAAAAAAATATTGTTTATATTTTGTAAACTCAAAGTAAAAAATATAAAATATAGATTATCTATCTATCCTAAAAATAATCAGAAGAGATTTTCAAGGACTATTTTAACCCAATTATTTTGTTAAATTAATAGTAAAAAAAACAATTTCACTTTTGTATTTCATTAGATACGGGACGTCCCTGCGAGTAACAATTTGTACGAAATACTATCTACCCAATAATGGTAGAACACAATAGTCAGAACAGGTACTTTGAGAGACGGCATGTGTATTAAAAAATTAGCTTAATGTCCGCCATGCAGAGTGCAGTAATGAGGAGTTGAGTGCACTCTGGCAGCGGTTTGTGTAACTCTGCCCTGTCGTGGGAATTGTTATGATTTCAAGAGAACTGCCAAAAACTTTATTATAACTAAATAATGTAACAGAGAAACGGGATTCACAATCATTAGCGATAGCACCGAGAGTAATGGAAAATGTATTCTAATATAAATCTAAGTTAATAGGTTGTATAGTATTTTTGGTTAGTGTTATGATTAGGGTATACTTGCAAATAAAATATAATAAAACATATGGTGGTTTTTGATCGAAGGACATGAGTAGAATATCTATTATATTTTATGAAAACGTATTTTAAATGAAAGATTTGATGTTCTAAAGTTTCCTCGTATGGTAGAAAACTCGTAAATTCTTTTATAGCTCGCCGAAAGGTTTCTTTTTAAGTAGGAGACGTACTGAAAAGTTTATATAAGTTTTAAACAATTTGACGTGAAATATCTCCTCAGCAAGTCTCGAACGGAAAGCATCAGTTTTGGAATTAAATTATTCAGTAATGATTTTAATTCTAATAATAAACAAACCGTGCTTAGAAAAAGGTCAGCGTTAAAACTGCGTTCACATTTTTCACTGAATAATTCACACAATTCGAAAAGTGTTTCTAGCAACGTTGGCTGGGAAGGGTGCCGCACATAAGTTGTCTAAATAATTAATAAACTCGTAGGCGAGTAATTCTGAAAGATAAACACACAGTAGCAACCGGAATAAATTCCGCCGGAAGTGAGAAGCCAACAGCCTCCGCCGCAGTACAGGGAACATAAACAGCGCGTTAAAGCCTTAAAACATGTTCTGAAACCAGTTTTACTACCCCAAGTGTGTGTTTTCCCCTCTACCCATTATTAGCCGAGCGTAAGCCGTTTAATACTCTTCGGGACATATGCGTCCCTCGGGTATATTGGGCAAGCCTTGTCCTCGCAGGGGATGACGGAATAAGTGAGAAATAGCGGCAAAGGACCGGATACTCGACTCATTAGGATGCTTTTCGACTTGATAAACTGCCTACACCAATGTGATACATACTAAATTATTCTGCTAAGTAGAAAGGAGAATTTACATATTTAGCTCATAAAAACTTCACAAAAAATGCAATGATTGTAACTACAATTTTTTCGACAATTCGAAATAAATATTTATGATTAAATGATTTATAATATATTTATTTTTAACCTAAATTGACAGTAATTATTTATTTAAGTGATGTTATAGTAACGTATAAATATGTTGTTGAACCCGTATATGTATTATTAAGAATTAATAATCCGATTATATTTTTATAGAAAAATATAAATCTATAAATGAAACGCAAAAACATTTTAATAAAAATGTAACTATACTATAATATTCAGACGTATATTTTTATCTTGTTATTATATTGCTTGTGAGGTTACTCGTATTATAAGAGTACACAGTGAAAAAATATTTGAAACCGACTTATCTGTCTACATCTTTATTTACACTTACATTTTATTTACTGTTAGCCATAGGCAGTAAATTAAGAAAAAAGTAAATGCATTTATAAAATTATTTAAAAAATTATTTACTTATAAAATCATATAAAAAGAAGAAACTCAAAGTATTTATATGATAAATCTACATTAAATCGTTATTTTTTATAAAATTTAATTAAATATATACATAACTTTTTAAGGTACAAGAAAATGCTCGTATCGTCAGAGGTGGCAGACTAAGATCGGTTTTTATAATGAGTACTCCTAAAATTCTCAGTAACGGCTGAGGGTGGAATGGGGTGGGGTTTCGACCAGCTGGGGCCCCAAAGTTGCTAAGTGAGGCTTTCAGGGGAACCCCCCGCCCCAATAAACATTACTGACGTTAGCTGCTTGACTTAAGAAGTAGGTTTTTTAGGTCGGCTAAGGCGGTGATGGCCTCTAAAAACGTGTGAGAGAGCTGAAACTTCAAATAAGCAAATTACGACCTAGTCTATTGGGTTTATCGTTCTTCTCAGTAGCATGTCAATTAAGGTAATAAACCACCAAAACTATCATTAAAGAAACAAACATTTATTTTCAACAAATTTTTGATATAGTTTATGATTTTGTTTGTTTTTAAGTAATTTATATGTAGTTAAAATATGAAACTATTATACGTTATTTGAAATAAATAGGTGCTGATTTGTAACTCATTTATAAATGCTCCGGCATCATTAAAAGTCAGGCGTCATTTCAAATTATTTTATTATAATCTACTTTGGTTATTTTAGAGGTATCAACAGTCAATAGTTTTAATAATGTCATTAGTGTGATTTGTGCGATCTTTTAAAATGTACAAAAATTGGCAACAGACACGAAAGCATTGTTGCAAATATTATAGTCTCTATGTTTTGTTAAGGCCTACCCACTAACTGACTTATTTTTACTGTATTTTGATACAGAATTGTGCATATTTAGCATAAATAAAAATAGTACGTTGATTTTTAAGAAATTTTATTTTTATATGTAGTACAAGCTTTATGCCAGAATTAACATCTTCAAAGATGCTAATCTAAAAAAATGTATTTAAAATGTTTCTGCAGCCCTAGTTCTAGAAAGGCAATACACTTTCCAGAACAAACAAAACAGCATTAGGCCGGACGTCCACAAATGCACTTATTCAAATTTCTGTACAAAGGGAACGAAAAACTTTACTCTGAGCACTCATTACACAAGGCCTGAGGAGGCTCGCGCGCCCGAGACTTCAGGTATTCTGCTGTTGCGACCCAAGGGTTGTGCAGGTGAACTGATTATCATTTACTTGTTTTTTTTTTAAATTTATAATATACCGTTTTAAAACCCAAATGGTTGAAACCAAATTCAATTACTGAAATACGAATATTTTAACTCAATATTGAGATTATTGTTTGCTGTTATTAAAAAGTGCAAAGACGTGAAATCTATGACTTTTAATTATAGTGTCATTTTAAATATAAAATGATATTTCATATTAAAAAAATTATCAATTAATGTTAAGATCAACTGCATAGAATTTAAACAGGGTATATAGATACACAATAAAACTAGATTTATAGAGATAAATATAATCTGTTACTGTAAATTTTTAATGAATATTTATTTTGGTGAATTTGTAAAGTAAATAATCATAATATGTCGAAATGTTTATTTTGATAATCGTGTATTTTAAAAATGGTACAAAATAATAATAAAAAGCTATGAATCGTTAATATAAGTTTTTCTGATCAATTAAGACGTCACATTTTAACTTTCAGAAATATTCCTTACATTTTCAGTAATTTTTAATTCTCATAATATGGATTTTTTTTGGTATTATTTTGATTAATTTTTAATTTACATCGGCTAATATAATATTTAAAAATTTAATAATTTGTTTGGTGCTATTTTTTGTTAGCTGTATAGGTATTTAAAAAAAACTAAACTTCTCTGAAAAATAAGCACAATATTAATATAATCCTTAAATCCTCCAGACGTTAAAAATGGTTAAGATACTATTTTACTCTAGATAAAGTTAAGCCATTAAAATGAAAGTATTAAACAGTCTGTGTGGGCTTACTGTGGGTCTGAGGTATGAATTTGGTTTGGTTTCGGTCTCGGAGTATAATTCATACTTTTTGTGCTATTGCAAATAAAAAAAGTATAGCTTTAATTTTTTTTTGATCTTCAATTTGGTTTTCTGAAATGATATAGGAAAATAGACTTCTCAAAGTACAAACCACAAGTATACAAATAACATTTACTAAAGTGGCATGTACTCGTATGTAATGTTTTATAAAATTAAAAATACAAGAACATCATTTAAGCTTTAAATTGATAATAATTGAACACCAAGAAAGGAAAGAAAATGCATAGTGTCAGTTTATTTCATAAGAAAAATATTCATATTAATATGTAGAAAAATAAAATGAGAGCGTTATTTTCAGATTTTTTTTGTCAAGAGAGAAGTTAATTTATTTGGATGCGAGTTAATGTGCAGAAAAAATAATGGTATTTTTGATTTACGATAAAAGAATATTAGTAAATATAGATAAGGATTCATTAATCAACATATATGAACGAATAAAAAATATATACATATTTGTAACTTTAAAATATTAACGTAATGTTATTAAAAATACCAAAATAATAATATGAGTAAACTAGTGAGTCAAAAAATATTAAGGACTGGATAAATAATTGTAAAAATACATAATATCAATAAATAAGCATTTAAAGTAGTGAATCCGCAAAAAGTTCTGCCTCGATACACTTTTTGTAAAAGCCTTATAAACGGTTCTTTCCGATTTCGTCTTTATAAGGTGTTGCTTTATTTATAAAAAGTTTTGTAGAAGTGTAGGTTTTGCAGAATATTATTATAAAAATAAAAACAAAATAATTTAAGGTACTATGAACATTTTCCATAGTCACCATCATGAAGATATAGTCAAACAAACTTAAATATAACTGATACAGATCACATGTTTCAAATAAGATTTTAGTACGATTTGAAAATAAACTCAATATTTTTGACAGAGAGTACTTGGTGAAATTCCATTTTAATATTTTTGAATAAAATACTTGAATGATTTTCCACATGTTCGTTTTTATTTGTGACAGGTTTCGCCAACCTTTCACGTCGGCATTATAAAACAGAGTCATGATAATGCCAACGTGAAGGGTTAGCGAAACTGGTCACAAATAAAAACGAACATGTGGAAAATCACTCAAGTATTTTATTCAAAAATACTGAAAATAAACGTTAAACGTAATATTTATTAAAGTGATTATTAATGTTACAAAGCATGGGTTGCACTGTGGGCGCCTGTGCGGCACCGTGTTGATGGTGCTACGGTTGGAGCACCGCTGCAATCAAGACAATGGCCTAGACTCCAGAAAATTAAATTTGTCACTGGCCATCAAAGGGGTGAAGTTTGCGGTGCTCCCTCGGCTGCCCCATGCGGGTGTCCGCAGCTTGACTAATATCTGGCCTGGCGTCACGGCTAAGGGTCGCAAAAGGCTTTTTTGGGTCCTCTCGAAGTTTGACCTTTGGCGATGCGGTCATTTCGCCTGTGTTTTACATATTTAAGGTTCAAAAGTTAAGAAGCCAAAAGCTTAAGTACTGAAAAACAATCAAGGCTTACTATTTAAAAAAAAAAAATTGTGAGGTACTACTGATTTATGATATAGATTTTTAAAATTTAAAAATAAATTTGAGTTATAAACGCAGCTTCAAGTCTGTGATCAAATCATATGCCATTTTTTCCTCAATTCATTTCAACAAAAACCTAAATTAAAGTTCCGAACAAAAGGAAATTCAGCCGACAGTTGACCGTCAGTCTGTGGAAATATATTTCCGGCGAAAGGCACTGCTAGGATCCTATAAATAAAGCAAATCCATTATTTCCCTCCATACATGACAGAGCGTCGGACTTTGAACAATGAAAAAAAAAATGAACGCCATCCCTGATTTTAAATATGCTCGGCAGATGGCGTTTTCCATGTCAAAAGTTTCTGAATAAAACACAGAAAAATGCGGACTCCTCGCTTTCCTCAGTTAAAAATCCGATTAACGCGACTGTAAGTCCGAAATGAAGGCATTCTTATTGATGTTGCGGGATTCGCGCCATTGCTCCCGGGCGGCTCGCTGCGCACCAAATATTTATCATTCCAAGCGTACTTGGACATCGCGCAAAATCGCAAGCCCAAGTCTCCCCGTGGGGCGCGAGCACTCGAGGCTTTGCCCGGAAATCGAAAAGACGTCATGGCGGACACTGAACATTGTCAAATATAAGCGGCAATGCGGCAAAAACAAGCTGATATAAATTGATCAATGCAACAAAAAAATTGTAGACAGTTTAATCGGTGAAATCATTTTTTTTATTGTGTTCTAATAGTAATCCAAATAAAAGCGTTCTGCAGAAAAAATATTGATATGATCATACTGTTGTGTATTCATAATATTAATAATATTAAAAACACCAATTTCGCCGATGTATTAACTTTTGTGGGTTCAAATATAATATTATGTTACATGAGAGGTTTTATTATTTTTTCACAGATTTTTTTGGCACAGTGGGTACTGGATATTAAAAATAAAACGTCGATCGGCAAAATGATGAGATGTTTTATTAGCCATTTTACAAACGCAGAGAAATAAATATCTCCAGGCAAATAAAGTGACGTATTTTATACGTCGTAGGTGCCGCTTCAGCCGCTATTAATCTGAAGGGTTCAGTTTATACGGCCGAGTTAGAGGTCAAGTACTTTATAAATGATGATAGTGTCTCCTTACCTATAAGAGACCCGAGAAGCTCCGACCGAAGGCTCGTGACCGGAATAGCTGAGGACCCGGTGATAAATGCGGCCAAAAATACGAGAAAAGCGTTTGATATGGAAGACAAATAAGCTGTCTTGCCTGAGTTGACTTTTAAAATATACTTTTATGCGACGTTTCATTATTTGATTGAATGTAACGTAATGATATTATCTCAAATAAAAATATTTCTCAGCGTTACTTGTCAAAGAAATTATCTGATGTGTCAATAAAGAATACTGCTTCAATACTTTCAATAAAAAAAACGTATTTATATAAATGCGTGTACTTTAATACAAAATAAACTCACAGTGAAAATGTTCTTTTTCAACAAAAGGAATAGTATATCAAAACATAATAATTTTTTTTTAAATTAACATGTGGGTTAAAAGTGTATATATTAAATTTTAATAACCCTTACATAATATAAAAAATGTTCATATGTAATTTCAGATAATACACTCGAGGATTTAGAAAATCAAATAAAATTTTTAGCATAAAAAAATTTTCTTTGTTACGTTCTGAAATTACACTAAAATAAAACATGTTTAAGTCAAAGTTTGATAAGAATGAAAAACCTAAATTTCGTAAATTTATTCTGAAAAATAAAATTATATTGCGATGTCTGGTTTTTGGCGGGATTGATGATGTGGCTTGGATTGAGCGGCGTGAGATCCATACGAAGAATATTTATCATACGTAGACGGATAATAGTTCCATTAAATATAGATAATATGATTTATTGCCCTGCGTACGATAAAAGTACTTTGTACAATTCTTAATAGATCATACTTTTCAATAACTCTTAAAGTTACTAGTATTTAATAATTTTAATGATGATTGTAAATAATGGTTATAATAAATATATTTGCTTACGGATAGCAATGTGTTTAAATATAAAACATACAAATTTTGATTGAACAAAAAAATGCTGTGTTTTTAATCAATAGCGCTAAGTAAATGCGTATAAGTCGTCATAGCAAAATATATATTTTTTAGACACCATTAAAAGGCAGATTCAATAAGTTGATCTGTTTAGTTAAAGTATAGTCTAATTAACATTATATGATTGACATGGCTTGAACATTACCAATCAAGTTAAAGTGGCCACGTACTGAAGTAGAGGTTTTATACGGGCAGACTATCGTTTTATTCAAAATTATAATAAATTATCCGTTTTGAATTTAATTATATAATTTCAGTGACATTGAAAAAGCCCGACTGATCTAGTTAGGGCGTCCACGCACTGAAGTACGTACCGTAAGTGGGCAGACTATCGTTTTATTCAAAATTATAATAAATTATCTGTTTTGAATTTAATTATATAATTTCAGTGACATTGAAAAAGCCCGACTGATCTAGTTAGGGCGTCCACGCACTGAAGTACGTACCGTAAGTGGGCAGACTATCGTTTCCCCTACATAATACAGGCGGCCAGGTGGACGCGCTGGGCCGGCGACAATCACGGCCGCCATGAATATTCACGGCGCCGCCCCGGGGTCAGCGTATCAGCCCTTTATGGGGACGCTATGGGAAATACAAGACTGGAATTTGAAAATCGGAAATTCGCATGGCAATAAATCATTCGTAATGGAAGGTATTTTTTTGATTGGCCGTTTATGATTTAGGGTATTTTTTTAACAACGGGATTAACGCTTAGCATTTCTCAGTGTTTTTTTGCGGGCTGTTTATTTTATCGCTCTTCGGAGCAATAAATTATGAAAAATAAAACGCAATTTTTTTCTGTCATGACGATATTTCGATAGAAACTTAAATTGTGTGACGAGTAATCATCGTCAATTCACGATGACGTCCTAAAAATATCATCATTCTTCACTCAGTACTACTGTAATATATATTTTTAATTAAGAATTGATTGGTACTTGGTAATTTATACATAAGCTTTACAATTCATACAAAATTAAATATGATTTATATAACTTCAATACATGGAATGAGCTGAGTGCGACAACTTATATTTACTATAAATTTACTTTTTTAAATAAAATTTAAACGGAATTCTATAAAAAATCAAGCATTTCACGACCTTTTACTCGAATACAAAGTCTATTTCTATATGCATTTTTTGCACGTCTGCAATTTAGTTACTGAATGGCGAATGTTTATTTTGATTTAACATTCCTGACCTCTTGAAATTTTTATTACCTTTTTTCAACCTTTTTGGATAAGATCATATATTAATAGTTTTGTTCACGCTGTCAAGCCATTTCAACTATTTATTTAAGAATAATTCTGAAATGTGTGAACCTAATTGTGAATAAATATTCTACCATGCGATAGTTGAAATAATTGAAAAAGATACAATAATACCATTCAAATCTATCAAAAATAAAACGGAGTCATATGATTAAAATATCTTAAATTAAGAAAAATCAATAAAAAAATGAAAGCTATTAATAAACCTTAGTGTGTTTCTTACTTATGATACTGTAAGTTTTGAAATACCGCAAACTATTTTTTATTTGTAAGCGCCATGTTTACAAAAGAACTAAGATTTACTAAGTGAGTTTTACTTGTAAACAAACAATATTACATCGTATGTCACTGCCTGCGAACTAGAAAAAGTTACCCTGAGACAACTTTTTATTATTTCAGATGAAAGCTCTTAAGTTTTTTTTATTTAAAACAAAAACCCGCGTAGACTCATACACAGCTATTGAATTATTAACACTGCTTGAACTTAAAGCGTTTATATAAAAAGATTTATTCTCACACTGTTCAGCAAAATAGAAGTAAAGTACACATGTCTATATAACGCGAATCTGCAAGCCAGCGATATATTTTCAACTTATGAAGTATTTGCAGGTAGTTAATGCGGACTTTTTCATTTAAAATTGTTTCCTGATGGCCACTATTTATAGAGTAGATTTTGTAACCAATCGAAATTTCGTTTTTAAAACTTGCCCAGCCTGGCGCACTGCGAGCTCTTCGGAGCGTCTATATTGATACAGAATTACCGAGTATTGATTGGTTGAGCAAACATAACTGCAGGGCCGGCGGACCGTCGCACAATCGGATTGTCAACATTTATATGTAAGTTTGTTGTCCCGCCCGACTGGCAGACAAAACTTATCTTCACAAGCTGAACATATGGGCTGGCTTTGTAGACGCCACGTATGCTTCCTTTGTTGTGAAATATATTATTCATTACGTTCGTAAATAAGCCACATACAAATAATGTTTATTTTGGTAACACTTCAAAAATGTATGAAGCTTATTGAGTAGCAGATTATTTTATTTTGATTGCTAGTTGTTTGATACTTATTAAAAGCATATTATTAGTAAATTTGATGACGGACAACGCAATAGAAATTCTCAATTATTCGAAAAATTATCAAACTGAAGCTTATTTTGATAAATTTTATATTAACTTAACTTAATTACATATTGATTCGAGTTCGAAAGCCAGTATTTATTCTATATTATGAATATGTATATTTGGTAAACGGCATTTGATCATTATATTCAATTATAAAAATGAAGGTTTTTTGAAAAAATATTTTGTTTGAACGCTTGAGCATGAATCAGTAATCAATATTTATCTAAATAAATAAATAATACCTGACTTCATGATCGAAATCAAAGGAACAAATATTATGAACATAACTCAAAATAATCATATATTTCAAATACTAGCTAAAGTCTCATTTATCTTGTAGCAAATACAGATCACCTAAGAAAAACAACACGAAGTTAAATGTATGACCCCTTTTTAAGCTTAGACCTAAATAAAAAAATATTTAAATTCAATATTATTTTGACGCACAGCAATAAATTAAATAGACACAGTTTTGTCAAAAACACACGTAAATAAACTGAGTAAGAAATGTGACAGGTTTTAATATAAACTAAACTAGTGTTGAGTATAATAATTTTTTTTGAATTTCAATCAAGTAACCAATATCAAATGTTTTAATAATTATACATAAAATAATTTTAAATAAGTTATTAAATTGAAATCTTATGATTGAAAAAAAAAAATTTTGAATATTTAGAAAAAATAATCAGAAACATCATACACGAAACATCCGATATATAGATGGCATAGATGTAATACTCTAAATACATACGGAGAACATTTTATGTTTATTTGTAAAGTACGATGCCTCGGAGGTAGTAAAACGTGAATAGGACGTCTCGGGCCAATCACTCAGGGGTGCACATTTGGCCGCGTATGATCAGCCCCGCGCTTCACCTCCGGCGACATCTGTCAATAGTCGGGCGTCCGTCAAGCGGGATTCCATTACCGAGTATTGCCGATACCTGCACTGTGGGCACATGAGGGCTAGTGCTGGGAAAGCCGACTCGATATTTTAACCCTTTGCACTCGAGACCGTTTCCGCGCGGACTAATCAGCAACTCGAAGCGTTTCGTAGCGCTTTTCGTGAATTTCTTACCTCTGACTTAAAATGATCCCACACACAAATTAACACATAAAATTTTTATATTTTAATATTTAATGTATATTTACATCTTTACGAAGATTCCTCACTAGACGCAGTGAGCTTCTGGTTCGAGGACTGGAGGATCAAAACGAATCCGGCAAAAAGCGAGGCAATACTCTTCCAGATACCTGCCAAACAAATACACCCCGACAACATCACCCTAGACAGAACCAACATACCATGGAGAAAAATGCACTCTCCTCACATCAAGATCACCGCGAGCAAGGCAAGATCGCCCACAAAAGCACAAAATACAGTAATACTCCGCTTAACGCGAGGAATACGTTCCGGAAAAAAACGCGTGAAGTGAAATTCGCGTATATCGGGGTTTACGATTAAACATGCATACATAGTCAATACTTAATACAAAAAAATACGAATCATTTGATTCTATCACTTTAATTCTAAAAACACTTTATGCAGTATTACATATTCTATTGTCTTTTGGGTAGCGTTTCTTTTACGTTCTTGTAAAATACGTTCATAACACCCAACGCTGTTTTTAATTGTGAAAAGAAGTCAATGACTACATTATGTTCATACACTTTCTTAAATAAGGCATTTTAACGCGAAATTTGAAATTCGCGTTATAGTGAAACCGCGGATACCGGGGTCGCGTAAAGCGGGGTATTACTGTAGTCAAATTATAATACACAGTGTTGTTTGAAAAATTATAGATCTACCTTTCTTTATGTATTGAATAAATTGCATATATTAATATTTTCAAAAATCTATATATATGTCTATTTTATTGACATATCATATTTTTCCAAATATAAATAGATTTATTTATTTTATATTGAAAAGATCATATCGTATATAACTAGTTTATTACTGCAATTTATTCGCATGGCTTCAAAGTTATAGAAAATCAGAACAACTGAGGCAAAAACCACAACGATAAATTATCTTGATACTTGATTTATTCAACATTTCATTTCCTTTCTTATAATTATATAAATTTTGTAATTGAAATATTTAATATCGAAGACAATAAAATTTCACGAATTTTATGGAAGGTATTAAGCTTTGACGGTTTTTTTATGAGGTGTAATTAAAGTAATTCAATCAGTGTTGCGTATTTATTTCACAAGAAGGTCACAGTGTGAAATATAGTCTGCTTTTATTTACGATTAGATTGATATCGCAGATAAACGTCGTCACGTGAGTCACTGTTAATAATAAAGTGTTTTTAAGCTATTTTTAAATTAAATTACCAAATCGCGCTGTGATTAACCGCATTAATGTATTTTTACAAATGACGTGTTAATCAATCATTACATGAAAAATTTGAAAACAAGTGTTAAGCATTATTTTTAAACCATACTTGTGGTATAATGTATTTTAATACCGAAATAAATCCTGAGTAGCTAGATGTTAGTCAAAAAAGAGTTAAATATAAACAATTTTAGACTATGTGCAAACTATGAATGACGCAGTAAATAATGTTACATTAATGAACGAAAAATATACTTTAACATAAAGATTTTTATTGTTAATATGTTGATGTTTATGATATAAAAACACTCTCGCATTTTTGACGTTTTTAAAAAATAAATACATTTTTAATATATTAAATTTTAATATATTTATTTGAATTGACTGTGAGATTTGGAAAATTTCAACGAAAACGCACCGTAATTTATCGATCGAGGAAAAAAATATTAGACTATATTCTAGGAATGTGAAAATAGTATTCCCTGAAAAATGAATAAATATTATTTTATACTGAGCCGTAGTGTGTAAATAAAGCGTGATTTCCAAGAAGACGAAGTAAATTTATAGGGTCAAATTTTTTAATTGTTCACAAAAAATACCAGTACGCGGGAGGGCTGAATTATTAAGGTTTTTTTATATACTCGAGATGTGAGTCTTCAGTAATGACGTCGAATAAGTCCTGCTTGGAACGAAAGTGGGAGTTGAAGTGTTTTCATACAAAACAGTATTAAGATATCCGAGGAGAGAAAACAATAACATACTCAAAAATCTCACGAAAAGATACATGGAGTATGTAGTTGTGATAAAATGTAGGTAGAATATAATTTATTATTAGCACTGTTGATGACGCACTGTCTGAAATTTTGAATTGGTATATAAAATAAAACGTCTTAACTGATAACATTTATATTTTTCAATTAGCTGTGAGGACCAACTGGCTTCCTGTATTATATAGGAGTGATATCAAATTGATATAAAATAACGTATATAAGTTTTAAAAATAGGTGCCTTTGAAAAAAAATTTAAATGCGGCATTTTCCACTGAACTGGATTCTAATTAAGATAGTCTTAACGACACGCAATAAATCAGTTAAATTATATCGATATTTTAAATATCGTTTCATTAATGCATACTATTAAAACAACTTTTTTTAGGAATACAAATAATACAAGTAAATTAAGCCATCAGTGTTTATTTATTTCACATAAGAACAATAAGCTTTATTGTATACTACTATGTTTTTTGGCCAAAATTTCTTAACAGAACTGAATAATAATCGATTTTGAGTTAAAAACATTTAAAAATAAAAAATATATGCCAGTCTTGCTAATTGGAAAAATTAGGCCAAAAAAACGTGGGACTAACAAAAAAAAATTTAATCCTAAAATCAAGCATGTTAAATAATACGATTGTTTAATTTTTAATAACACGGAATAAAAATTGATTTCATTACCTAGTTTGATTTAATTTTTAAATATAATAATATGTGTATAAAATACAGGGTTGGAAAGCAAATATTTCCTTAATATCCGAATTAAGATTTAGTTCGCTGATAATGGGAATGTCGATAAGTATCTGACACGTAGGTCATATATATCTTGTAGCGGCCACGAGCGAGGTGTTTTAATCAATAACTCGGTAATTGCATTAAACTGCTTGAGCGATGCCCGGGGAGGCAGGGCGAAGGCGACCCGGTGCCGGGAAAGACTAGTCACACAGAAAATTAATCCCAAATTGTGAGATAGTTACCGCGACCGGGGAAGAGGGGGCTCGGGCGATAATCCCGTTAGTATAAGCGATCTTTCCGATTCGATTCCGTATGCTTGGCATGTTAGGGGAAGGTGAACATCAGAATACTTTATCTACATGAACCGCATTTTTTGAAATATAACGAATTTTTTTTTCAGAATTTTATTTGAAAATTTGCGTACCTGTTTCATCACTAACTCTGTTTGATAATGCCAACGTGAAAGGTTGGCGAAACCGGTCACTAATAAAAACGAAAATGTGGAAAATCACTCAAGTATTTTGTTCAAAAACACTAATTTAATATTAAATTAAGCTGCATCGTGTATTGATGCTTATTATCTGCTTTAAATAAATCACATAATTATAATTTATGTTTACCAATTGGCAGCATTTTACGAGACAATTTTATTTTAACAATATTTTAAAACGAGATTCAATATTTAATTTTATATTAAAGCATAAAGCAACCGTTTACTCTAAAAATTAACTTTGAAATCTTTAAATGCAGAAATATTTAATTACATATACAGTAGAGTTTTATTACATACATAATAAAAATCTTTACTGAATTTAACTTTAATAAAATATTTTTCAACCAACTAAAAAAATTATATAAATAAACGGCGGAACAAATATTTAATACTTCCATTTTATCCAGGTTAAATAGAGGTTTTGGTAAAAACACGCATGGGTCTCTGGGATGTCGCGCAAGTTATCAAATGCACTCGAATATTGTATTTTCAGATACAGGGTGCACATGCGCTTAGTCATGTAATTTTCATAGTAGTTGGTTGCATGGAGTGTCGGGTGTGGCGGATTAGAAACTAATTAATAACGATGATGCACCTCAAAATTAATTTCCCCCCTGGGACCGCGTGCCGCCATCGTCAGACTGATATTCCTAAAACCGTGGCGGCGAATCAAGCCTGACGCATAGCTGTGCCGCAATATAGCCATGAAAATATTGCAACGTTTCATGAAGAAAATTTTGGAGAGTTTTATTACAATACTAAATAAAACAAATATATATGTATTTCAAATGTGTGCTCAGAAAATAGGAAGAACTTAATCACAGGCAGGCATTTTCACTAAAATTTCTGGCAGCGACGTTTGTAGTTTGAAGACTTGCTTTGAAACTTAAAGTGATTTAACGTATTGTTATTTTATTTCAAGCAGAAAAAAATATATAATCTATATTATCTCGACCATTAATCGACTAATCGAAAGAAATGCAGTATTTTTTATAATACTTTTATTTAAGTTTTATTGAGTTAGGAATATCCACATTTTAGGTTTTATTTATATGAATAACGAAGAGTAAAATATAACGTTCATAAAATATATTAATGCAGAATATTTATGGATGGATATTGAAGGAGTGTAAATGTATTCAAACATTTATTACAGCTGATCATCCCTTATTAATTAAAATAATGATTGAAAGCTCCGATTAATTGGGAATACTAGCAGTGCTTGAGTCAAAGCGAAAGGGGCAAGCTTTTTTAATTAACAAAAAGCTTCGTGGGGGGGTGTCGGTCGCGTGATTTGCCCGGGGTGCGGCCGCTTTTATCGCCTTCCACTCCCGTTCTGTTTAAAATTGAATGCGAGACGAAAAATTAAATGAAAACTGGCCACAAAACTGATATTTGCATTGGAAAAGTATCTGAGAGCTCTATGATTTTATCTACGCGTAAAATCAACTATAGTTAGGATAAAGAGATCAAATAGACAATTTTTTTTATTTACTGTATGAACTGAAAGCACGTGGCCTAAAAATATTTATTTATTTCATAATTATTGTTTTTACTAACGTTTTTGAAGAATAAATTAAATCAATTATTATAAAGATTTTAAGTTACCTGTTTAAAATTTATGTGACACGGTTTTGTGTAAAAATTATTTAAATAGAAAAAAGCTTTATATATACTCATACTTATTCTTTTTGTTAGTTTTTTAATGAACGATTAAATTGTATTCTGCATATTATATCAACAATTATAATAATTTAGAACAGTGTGCTCCATTCCGAATAGCCAAGATAGCCGAAATTTACATTTTCGATATGCATCACGTCATTTTGGCTAATATCAATTTACATTGTAAATTATATGATAATTCATATCGTTACCAGGTGCAATAAAATTCAAATAAACTAGATTACTGTTTAATATTAAAATAATATTACATAACGTAGAGTTATAGTTTTAGATTACTATATATATTAGCATAATAAATGTCTATATATAATATTTAGTCACAATTGAGATATGTAATTTACATATGCAAAAAGGTTATTTAGTTAATATATATATATATATATATATATATATATATATATATATATATATATATATATGTATATATATATATATATATAGTTATCTATTATTTTGCTTTTATGTTATATATGTGAATCATTCGTTTTTGTCATTAAAAAGTAATTAAATTAAATTTTTTCTAAAATATTTTTATTCATTTCATAATTCCGCAATAAAAATAAAGTACACAATATTTTGAAGATCATGTGAAAAAGTGATAATATCTTTGAAACAATTTTTTATGCTCATTAAATTTAAAATGAACTAAAATAACAAAAAAAGTTATTTAAAATAAAGGAGAACCACCACTCATTTTTTTTCTTTACCAATATTTTTGGTACAGATGAATACAATTGCCTGGAATGTCAATAACAATTTTTTATATTTCGATTTTAATCGTTTGGCTTTTATAATTTTTTTAAAATAAATATTGATATTTATGGTTGCACTGCAGACTTATGAATGCTATTTTTATATATATATATATATATAATTATTTATTAGTAATTAGTTGATATTATTTTTGCAGAATGGGAATAATAAAATTATTTATTAACAAGTACCAAAGTTGTTGAGGTTCTTAACATTAAGACATTGAAATAAAATATTTTAGGATTTATATTGATTAATTCACATCACAACACATAATGCATTCATAATGCTTTAGCTGCCCCAAAAAGGGAATTCTTCCGTATTTACCTAATTTGATCGTTAACCTTCTAAATAATGGCACCGCAATAAAGGATTACGTGTTAAATAAAGACGCAATAAAAACACCAGTCATCTAAGAGAGTAATTAAAGTTGCATTAGTTGATTCAATCAGCCGGGGTTGTAATGAAAGAACAATGTGGCCAGGAGGTCCTACACGCATAATTAAAGTTTTCTTCTGGCACTTGTGTAAAGTATTCCGTATCACCCCCCTGAGGTGATAATAAAGCCATTCTGGCAGCCACTATCAAGATGCAGCACGCAAAGCCTAGGAATATTCTCAGGGATTTATAGTGGCATGTGATTTGGCCAAGTGTGAGGGAGCCTCGGCAGCGTATTGACCCTACACATGCGAGTTGAATGTATTTTTGCCACATCAAATTGTGGGGTTAAGGAAATAAAGGAATTCCTGGAATGGTTCTGTTATTTCAGTAACTGCAAATTAACACCAAGCCGTGTACTAAGGAAGGTAGACAAAGTGCAATTGTTGACATGGGGTATGAGTTGCTGTCAATTTACCATTTTTTTAAAACATATTTCGTCACAAAGCTTCAATGCCACATATACGCCACAAAAAAAAGCAACACACAAAATTATTGTTATATATTAGAATCCACCGGAAATAAATATACCAATACGCAAAAATCACCTGAGATAAACTAAAAGAATATCCCATTGCTTGTTTTTTTTAATACGCTACTGATTTATTTTTATAAAAAAATTATATTATATAAAATACACTTTAAATAACGCATGTAAACCTTGAAAAAAACAAGTAGAGAAGCAATTAAATTAAGCAAATAAAACTATTTATTATTTCCTTAATTTTCTAAATATTAACATTGATAGTACTTTTATTTTGACCTAATTTAACTTCAGGCCATAGTTTTCAAATACATATTAACCCTTACTGAATTGAAATAGGATTAAAGCAATTATTTCAGATAAGTATTTACTTGTGGGTATGATTTTCATCTTGTAAACTCTCGATCAAGAGCTAACGGCCGCACAGTAATAAATCTTAGATGATAAGTGGTTAGTGAGTAAAATACCGTTCTTTGTTAGCAAATACATTCAAAATGTGTGGCATATAAGCAAGAAGCTGCACAGCAGAATGCTATTTTTTATAATTTCTATACTTTCTTACATTATCTGCAGAATTGAGAAGATAATCGCATAAGGATAAGGATTATTTTGAAATGCTACGCAAAACAACAATATGATTGATGATTTTATTCACCTAAGCACACCATTATTCAAATTTTAATTAATATCCCACAGATCAAGGCTCACTCACACACGCACCGACGCGCTCGGTCGTCAAGTCGGAGACGCGGCACATCTCGGTCGGCTCCCATTAATCAGCATGGGGATCCATTATCGCGCTGACATATCACAATTCTGAAATTCGACAATAAAGCCCGCGAGCGAGCACTGCCGACACGATAAATAATATGCAAACAATTGTGTTTCATTAAAGTTGGAGCGGGCGTTTGTCGAGCGACGCCATTCATCGCGCCGCGGCTGCCGAGGCTCTAAAGGCGTCCTCTCGCTCCGTAATAAGCCCCGCGTGATGCAGGGGAAGTGAATTCATTTATATTAAACGGCGTGAGTTTAACTCGTTAGTTTTGATAAGTTAAACGCCGAGACAGGTTAATTGTTATTAAAAAACAATGCCAGTGTCTTCTAAGTGATGAGCAATTAACACTGAACTCTGCGACGAACAATTTATCATTTTATATTTTTCCAAATATACTGTTAATTGTAGCACAATAGTATTATATGTTTCAAACAAAAATTTTTTTTTTTTACGATATACGTTTCCTAAAACTCATGGTATCAGCACAAAAATACATTTGATATCATTTTATGGCGATTAAAAAAATAATTAAAATGCAAGCAAAAATAAGGAACAAGGAAATCTTATTCAACACTTCATTAATTGTACTATAATATTTATATTATAGATGCATGTTTGATTTCTTCTATTTCTAAATATGTATTTTAAAATTTATAATTCAACATAATATACATCAAAAGTAATAGAAATAGTTGAAAAACATCTTCCGTCATGCATGAATAGTTAAGATAACAAGTCTCATTAATTAGGTTTAGAACCAAGATTAGTAATACACAATGTATTGACAAGAATATCCTCATTTTGTTTATTTTGAGCGTTTATTAAATAATTATAATTAATGAAGGAGATTATCTTTAATAGTGTTTTCAAAAGACAATGAAGTGAGGTATTTATGCAAAACTATGGCAGGGAGATATTTATTTAGGGCTGTATAATTATACCTTATCATCCAAGTAATCCCATACTCGCATTGTTAACAGATGTAATCCGTAAAACAAGCCAGCTCTGTGTTTCTAACGACTTCGCAAGGATATCATTCACCGTGGATTACTTAAATCGATATATTATGAAGTTCAAACAAGAAAGTAGACGTTAAATAGAAAGTCAAGATATGTAATTTATATTTAAATGCGTATGTATAAAATATGAAAAAAAATTTGCAACCTTTTTAAAAGAAGTTAAATGATGGACATAGCAAGATATATTTAAAATAAGTGTTCATTTCCGATATTGTTAAAATCAAATTACCTGCTTTGAATTTTTTAAATAAAAAAACAGGAAATCGGTTACAATTAAACATGTATATTTAAAAAATATATATTTACAATTATAATTCAGAATTCAGTTTTTGAAATTAAACAAGGTTTTTCTGCATTGCCGGATTCGAATATATTTGACATTACTAACGATATAAGCTTAAAACAAATTATTTCACATTTATTATGTAAAAATTAAATTGTCTTTTATATAGCTCTAAAAATCTTGATACATTTTATTATTTCTAATTTATGTCAAAACAAAACAACGTTATTAGTTTTTACAACTTAATACAACAGGCAGTAAGCGTATTAGGATTGCACTGGAATAGTTAAGAGTAAGAGTTACCTGTAGCAGTAGAGATACGGAGACAATACCCTGGGCTTTGTGGAGCGCCTCCGAAAAGTTGGAGTACAGCTGGGAGTTGAACCCGAATATTTGTATCTGAAACACACAGGCGGATTATAGGCAGAGTACAAGTGTGGGGCTCTAAAGGAAGTACCTACAGTCAAACTCCGTCTTGGAATTCGACAATTAAACCTTTAATCCGACGTGGAGATTGGATTAACAGTTTTGCATGGAAAAGCTTTCAGAGGAGATTTATTCAATTTTACTCCCGCTTTTGATCGGAAAGAGTTTTCAGTTGACTTGAAGTAAGTGTGTCTACAACAATCCAATAAAGTTAGTGACACTTATCACGCAATGAAATCTTATACTTTTAAATGAGTTATAAATATGTTTTAGGGGACTAAACATATGGTACATCAAGCTAAATTAATATTTTATGTAAAAAAACAATGAATTACACATATATTTTATAATCCTCTATCTCAAAGAAATAAATTATTGAAATTTAAAAATTTCGATGATTAAATTATCAATATAATTATAAAATAAATTATGAAAAGTAAGTATTTGTTAAAAATGGAAGTCCTTGAATAAAAACTACTAACACAACTACCTACAAATTTTACCACTTATGATATATTTTTTGATTTTGTTATATTTTGGAGAACAATGTTTTTTTATTTTTTATTAAATATCATATGTGTGAGGAATATTAAAATAATGCATAAAATTACTTCGGCAATATCCATTTCCGCGACTGTTCCCGTCGACAGCGGTTGGGTTTGTGCGACTGTATCTCAATGACCCAAAAGGGTATTTCATAACATTGTTCTGAAGCACTTTGTTAAAATAACGCCGAAAGTTTCGCACGCCCTAATGTAATTATTGACACCTGCTTTCTTTCAGCCCGCCATTGATTGTGCTAAATGTTTCAAATGTTCAGCTTTTTCAATTAAATTTTTCCGTGAAACAAATTCCAGATTGAGAATTACCCTGCTCGTTGTTTTGTTCTAGAGCGCCCGAGTGTTTATGGACGTGCGTACGGCTGTAACGTTTCAATTAAAATTTTAATATCTCGGCCATGTATATTCAATATAACAAAGGAAATTGCGACAAATTGACGAAGACGAGAATTAACATGAGATTGTTAGGTAAACATCATTATTATTAGACATCAAATATATTATAATTAAAATTTTATTGTATATATCGAAAACAATGGAAATGATTTTTAACAGTTAAGATATAAGCATTTCAAATAAATAAATCTGTGATTTATCTTGGTTTTAAAAATTTAAACATAATTTTTTTTAATGATGTTTCATATATTTGAAACTCAAATATATGCAATTAAAATTTAAAAAATTAACTTGACTTTATTTAAAAGATTTATAGCTTACTTTTGTCACAAATCATTCGAGGAAAAAAATTTGAAGTTATAGGAACGACTTAAATCAAACTTTTTTCTAGTAAATTCATGCTTCATTGTGACTTGCTCGCTTCGGTGATCAATATAACCTCGTGTTTGTTTTCAGGCTACAAAGCTCAGGTATGAGCTCCAACTTGTCGCAATGTTAACATAATGTTCTGGCGGAGCGACTGCCTGCGAGCGTACATCAGCATATCAAACATCACAGCGCAAATATCCAAACGAAAAAGGACAGAATAACTGGAGTTATTTATTCGGAAAGAGAATATCGCGGCGGAGATTGTCGTATACCGCGAGCAAAAATGAATTCCGTTTTTACTACTTTATTACACGAAAACATGAAAAATGTGAGCAGCAATTCAGATGCAAGAAAATATTTTTTTGTGAAAATCTGATATGCTTTGTTATGTTATATGAATGTATCGAAAGACGTTGTAGTTCTTATCATTTTTATTGCTCTCTTTTTAATGAAATGTTCCCATTGATGTTTCTAGCAAAATCTACCGGTGTAACGTACTCATATATCCAGAATGTAAGACCGCGCAGTCACGCTTATTCACCAGTCACCAGTTTCAGTTTCTAAAATACGATTTATCTTTTTTTGTCAAGTTTTATAAATTTTAACGTAATAATGGTTGCAACTGTCATTGATTAATTAAAAAAATAACTAAAAAAGGCCAAATTTATAACATTTAATGTGATTTTATTATATATATTTTTTTAAATTTCGATCTTTTGCTTTTTTGTTTTAATCTTTTATATCATTAATATAATTTTTTTTATGATTTGAATTTTTATGGGGTAAGTTATTTTTACAGCTGTAACATAAAACTCCTCCGAATTTTCAAACATCCAAAGGGATATCAAAAACCATATCGCATTAGAGAATTTGATTCACGGCGCTCGCATACATTCGGTCGTATAACCGCCGGCGCTTGAGTCCTCTTATGTTAACATCTCACGCACGCATCCGAAATATCTCTGAGGGGCGGTGTGGCCCGCCCCAGCCCCCGGCTCCGCGGACTCCCGTGACGTCATCCTGACCTCAGGCGATCAGCTGTCAGGTGCAAGGGGACAGATAGAGGCCGCCCGCTGCATATCAATGGCGTAATATGATGCAGGACGTGCCCCGGATTGTCCGCCGCCTGTCATGGGGGGTGCTTTGTGATCACACTACACCATGGACAATGCGAGGATTAAAAACTGCAGGCGAATCGATTATGGACTGAGCGGTACGCGGTGGTGCTGAAATTTGATCCTAGGCTTAATATATAATACATGCATATTCAAACCAACTCTGTCATTTTAAAACGAAAATATTTTCCCTTTGATACAAGCGTATCAAAGAAAAACCAATTAGAAAAAAACGTGTAATAATTTTTCTGATTTTAGGTACTAAGTCGCTTTTTTTTTTTTTTTTCATGTTCAGGCGTTTTATCCCAATAGTGGAATCATCTTTAGATAACTGAACAACAGCACCAAACAACAATTGCTATAATTTTTTTAAAAGATATTTTAACAAATGTCTATGCAGCTCTGCTAAAAAAATCATTGTAAAGGCGTTTCGTTAATATTTTTTTGATTTTGATAGTTAATTTCCCATTCGACCTAAAAATTGCTGATGCAGGCCGATGGAAGGTGGGGGTGTTAAAACCCTGAAGATGTTTCGTTTTTCTCGAGGTTCGAATCTACGGCAGCTATTTCCAACTAATTCAAGGAAACATTACTAAATATTTAAATAGAGGTGTAAGCTGTAATTATTTTAAATAGAAAAGTTATGAGTAAAAACTTTCTAATGAATAGATTGGTAAAGTAATTAAATAAATGATCGAATTCGTAGAATATCAAATATTTTAATGAACGCTGTTTTATAAACTTTCACATTATTAAGTCAGTTAGTTTTTTTTTTAACGGGATTTGGAAGGAATCAATATAGTTAAATAAATATGCATAATACGGGTAAGTCGCAAATATAAATATTATTAAGTATAAGTCTTTTCACTTATTGTAAGTATGCGAGTATAGAAAGCAATTCAACCGCTACGAAAGGGAAGCTGGCGTGCCAACTTTGCAGCGCTCAATTTATATATACATATACATAAAATAAAAATATCATAAATATAAATTGTTTGATTTTCAGTGTCACATTGGAACTTAACGAAGTACATCTAAGAGTATTAGCAGGTCAAGTGATAGGGAGAGAGGCAGCGAGCCAACTTTGCGGCGCTCACTTATCGAGTTTAGCCGATCCGCCGCGCCGCAGCCTGCACGAGTGTTGCCAGGGCGATAATTGTTAATGACAGACAATTTTGGAAATTTTATGCTTCATTTTCAAAATTATAAAAGTTTTGAATTTTCATGTGTAAATTTTATGCTTCAAATTCAATTTTGGTTTCATATTTGATCCCTATTGTTGAAAAGCTGGGCTATAAATGTATACTTAATATTATTAAAACCATTATGCATTAATTTTTATCTGTTAAATTTGAATTATTTTTTTCATCATTGATAAAATGTTTTTTTATCAGCGGAACTCAACTGTCATTTGGACTTTAAAAAAACTGATTTTCAAAAACAATTACATTTTTCACAGCTTTTATCGTAGTTTCTTAAATGTATCATATTAAAATTTTTTTTAAAGCTTGAGTATTTAGAAATTTCTTAATTTTTAAGAAGCGAAAAGGAATTTTTAATGGAATATTTCGAAAACAGTGTCCACTATGCACGAATGTGATTAGTGGAGTTATTTGAGATTTTCAATATAATTTCTGAATATATTTTATATTTAAGATATCTCTATTGTCTTGAGTATGGTGGCTTATAAAATAAGTATTTCACATTGTTTTTGCACATTTTATAATATATCTTTGAAATTCACTAACAACATCATCAACAAAACTTTCCGAATTTTACTACCTTACATTTTAGTGATTCATAAATCACCTTGAAATAATTATTAGGAACAGCAATACGTTTGTTTAAACCTGAACGAGGTCCATATATTAACATAATTCTATTATCTTTTTCTATAATAATTAAACACCGAACAAAATAAAATTTTAATTCTTTACGAGCATCATGATGCTGTTTTATTTTATAATAAAAATTATAAAATATTTTCAATACACACACACAGATACAATAGATTTGTTTTACTATTCACAATTTTAGTAGTTTTTTATAATACATACATATAGTACTCATTTATTGATAATGATTAAGTACATTTTATCAAATTTTGAAAATTGATTAAATAAACTCTCAGAAAATATTATCGTGATTTGTGTGGTATTTGAACCGACATCCCCAAGCTTACATGGCCGGTGCATTACCAATTATACCAACGAATCACTTGTACTTAGCAAGAATTTTTTGGGAGACGGTCTTCACAAAAAATCAATAATATAGTACTCATTTGTAATAAAAAAAAAGACACGATTGGATTGCCTCTGGTGTCTGGTTGGCACACCAGAGGCAGTCCATTACCTGGCGAAATCGTGTCATTTAATTAATTTAATTGTCACTTTATTTTGCTATGTCGAAAGTTGATTTTTTTACAGAGTATTGAAAAAACTATAAATTATATTTACATATTTTTAATTATTTAATTAACGACCATTTTCAGGGTAAAATAAAATCTTGAAGATGTTGAAAAATTGGATAAAATGACGACTTTTCTTAAAGATTTTTTTTTTTTTCAAACTAATCCCAACAGGAGGATTTATAATTAATCTTTTAATTCCAAATAAAATAAAGAGTCATAAATGTTTAGGATTCTTGGAACAGGAACACCACGAGACTCCAATCACGAAACTTCAATCGGAAAAACACATATTTTGTCATATTAAAAGTAAATTATAAGAAATAAAAAAAAATGGTAGTAGAAAAAAGCATGTATCTAACTTTCTACATTTAATTTTTTTTGATTAGTGCAGTCGATTTTTCGCAATAGGTACAAGCAAATGGTCAAAAAACTCGAATTTGGTATCACGGCTCTTAATCATCATATTTCACAAAACAAACTTTTTTTTGAACTTAAAAAAAGTAAAAAATACACAACATCAGTGACCAAAAAAAAAATTGAAATATTAATGCAATTCTTGGTAATACAGAGCGCGTCGTGGAGAATAAGGCTTCGTGGGGTTTACGAGCATTCCGCAGGCGCGCCGCCCGCCTGATCCGATGTGTCATCGTAAACGGGTAGAAAAGTGAATTATGCCCCGTGCATCGATGGCCGTAAACCCGGCGGGGTCAGGCTTTTACGGTCGCAACCATACTTTGTAATGGAGAAAAAGGACGCGTGGAATTTCTTGTCGTGTAAGTTGTTCTATTTCTGTAACGTTTCACCTGCGCATTATTTAATTCAGTTTGGCGAGTAATCTTATTTGTCTACCCAGCATTGTATTTTAAATTAAATTACACTATAACGTCACGATACAAGACATACTGTTTATTAAGTAGTACGCTAAATAACGAATAAGTTTTTAATGAAATGTGCTTCATTGGCTGAGTTCAACCAAAAACGCTAAGAGACGTCAAATGTTTTATTATGGATATTTTACAAAAGGTACGTAATTCAAAAAAAAACTTTTTTATATTAAAAATCTTCTTAAATATACACCGTGGTTAGCGAAATAATAATTTAAAATCAATTATGCATGTGCACAAAATCTTTTTCTGAAATCTGAAAAACGTTATAAGTATGATCGGTTAGCAATTTCTTATTAAAATATCTCTGTTAATATGTTTACATGTTTTTTGCTAGTATACTAAGGTAAAAATCAAATAAAAATTAAATAAATCCATGTACTTAAAATCACATTAATAAGAAATTTAGAGACGTTTATTTAAATTTGTAAGTTTTGAGGAAATTACCTTTGTCTCGTATCATTACACCAAAACTTCATTATTGACATCGATTAAGTTGACATTCTTCATGCTTTCTCGATGTAAAGAAATTTATAGAATTGTATTAAAACGAATTGTAAGTAGCTTAGAGAAAATTATCGGTTGTTAGTTATAAAATACAATTAAAAAATAGGGTTTAATGAAAATAAATGGTTAGTGACAAGAAAACTCGAAATAACTATTAAAAAAACTTTTTGGAAAAATAATATTATTCTTTTTAATTTATTTTTTGTTCATAGTTTCATCGTATGCAAATATCATGATTTTTTTAAAAATATTTTTTCATCAACGATTATTTATGTATTTAATGTATATTTATTATTTTTAATACCGGACTCTTAGTAGTAATTAAAATGTAGTGTTCTACTATATAACAGTTTAAAAAAATATAAATTATAAAATGTTTTCAAAATTCAACTAAGAATGAATTGATTATAATTAATACAGCGAATAGCAGTGTGGCTAAATCAGATATTTGCAAGTGGTTTAATATTATATTGGTAGTTTCCTGAAACGACCGCGACAATTGGTATATAACAGAGCATTATATCCGCCCCTCGATTTATGTGCGGGGGCCCTTTACCCCGGTCGCCCACAAATCTCTTCCCGCCTGGAGTGCCGCGATACATGCATGTACCAGGCCTCAAGCACCACAATACTAGAGGAGTCTTGCCTTGAATTAGGCCCAAAGTGGTTTAGTAATATGAAAGTATTGGTCCATAAAGGTAGGTCCGACCCGGCCTGGACCCCTGCCGGATAACCGGTCCCTCGACAATGCGCCTCTCCAGTCGCTTCGATGTCCTTTTCACTGTTTTGGCTCACAGCCTCACAAATGCATTGTTTACCCAAGGGGTTATTACGGAGTTTGAAAATAATACTGACAAGAAGGGATTATTGTGGGAGACTGTGAAGACTTTTCTATTATTATTTGATAAGGCTTTGTGTCTGCACCTGAACAAGTAAATATGTAAAGAACTACTCACTATTCAAACTATGAACATGATTATATTAACATACATAAAAATATTTTATGAATTGAAAACTTCTGATAAACAAATCAAAATATTGAAAAAATATACATAAATTGTATCCATTGATGCACCGTAAAAAAAAAAAAAAAATTAATAAGTTGCTGTTTTCATGGTGTAGAGGTGTTTGAATTTATGACTTTATTTGAGGGCCATGTTGCAGCGTTATGAATAAAGACAAATAAAATTATAAAATAAATTTAACTTAAATAAATGAATTCAAAAGCAAACTTCTTCGTTGCGAAATAATACACAAAGCGCTTTTCATCCAGCATATTATATGATAAGCATTTATCGAAACAGATTTAGCACAAGTAAACTGTATTAAGCAACCAAAGAGACAAGCACAAAGTATCACAAACTCGGCAAACTTCAATAGAAGGGGATATCTTCGCACCCGCTCTGTGGCGGGCTAATCATCCCTCGAGCCACTAACACCCCTAAATATTTTAAACCCCTTCAAGTTGCAGCTAAATACGGCCCGAATCAAAACCTCTCACCCCAGCTCGCAAAGGCGAATAACGCGATTTTAGCTGAGCTTCTTACTTCTTTAGTACTTTTTGCTGGCAGGCCATACTCCCAGCTCTTAGACAAGCGATAATAGAAGCACGTTGGTTCCGTACTCTTTTCATTTTAATGAAAACTTTTCTATTCGAAATAAATTAAGATATTGAAAATAGTAGAACTTCGATAATTGTTTGAATTACATAACATATTTATTTTACCTTGAAATTATTTTTAAAGCTATTTCTTAACAAAGTAAAATTATTTATTATTAATAATTTAAAAATATATATTGAACGATTCAATCGGCAAAAAAAAATTGTTAACGTTATTAATTTATGAAAAAATAATACACATAAAGCGTATACTTATAATTAGGATCCTTTTTAATTTGGCTCAAAAGGTATCTGTTTTATTAAAGCCAACGTAATATCTACCCACTGAAAGCTAATTTAATACCCTCCGAGAATCGTGAAAATTCTTGATATATATACTAATAAAACATAAACCGACAATTATATAGTCATTTATTTTCACGAAAAGCACATGATTTACGTAATAAACGTAAATCATATTTATTTTTACGTTTTAATTATATTTATCGCAGAACATAAAAACAGCACTCCGGATTGCATTTACATAGCGCAAACAAATCTTAAATTTGCTTTGACAGTTCACAAATTTATGTAAACATCTTATTTTTTTAATAAAGCAAGAATATTATTTTCAGGAATCATCTTCTTAACTTTCTCAAATATGTGAACAGTAAACCTGGAATTCCTCAACTTCGAGCTCATATGGCGTGATAATCCGGGAACTTGGGATCTAATACCTCAGGTTAAACTGGGTGGCAGACATTACACAAATTTATTTATCCAAGTTGATCCTTGGCAGTGCGCGGTGAAGAAAGTCCCTTATCCAAATTTATCCATGTGGCGTAATGGAAGCCTACGATCTACTTGCGGCTTTTGAGTTTGTAAATATTTTCACTTCTGAATATTTCTATGCCGTAGATTGAAAGTTCAAATGTGACTTTATTACTTTTAAGTTTCCATTGTGATGAATACATAAGAAAGAGCTTAAGCAAATGAAAACGAATATATACCATTTATTTTAATAATTGGTTTTCATGTAATCCTCTAAATTTTAAAAATCAAAATGATATTTGAAATTTTAGGGTGTACAGCTCTACTATATCAGAAATATATAATTTTGTTTACAAAGACATCCATGTTTCGATAATACAAGTCCAAGAAGTCTATAAGCTTGTTATTATGTAAGAGAAAAAGTCCGAAAGAGAAGAAAAACACAGACAATCATAGCTGTTCGATATATCTCCAGCATTTATTTGTTATCAGAAAAATCACAGTTTTTTTTCCACGTAAAAGATTTGTATATCTTTTAAGTATATAAGGACAGTTCATAATTTCAACAGAATTGAAAATAGGAAGTTTAACACGAAACACCAAGATGGTTGATTAGAGGTTTATTGATACAAGGCGATGCATTTTTAATCAAAATCAATATTATATCAAGAAGCTCCAACAAGACAAATAATTTTGATCGCATCATCGGATCTTAGCCGGGGCATGTTAGCGGCGCGGTTCACTTGGCGGAGGAAGGAAGCGGGTCGGAAGGAGCCGAATATCACTTCCGGCGGCGTTGCCCACACCTCCCGCCGATCAACCCAATTGTGGGGAAACTTACGGCTAGTTTGAGTTGCAGCAACTGCCCCGAGGGAGGAGAAGATTTGATCGACGTCTGTTCTAAGCTAGTTCACGATCAAAAACACTATTATTTAAGTTTTCATTTATCAATAAAAATATATTTAAAATTGTATTTAATAAAAATATTATATCAAACTATTGTTAATAAAAATACCGATGTTACTTTTTTAAAATTAAAATACTGTATCCTTAGTATTTTATATAAATAATTTCTATCAAAGTATACCAAATAAAGATACACTTTTGGATTGTATTTTTAATAATTTTTTTATTAAAATGATATATTCGTTTTACACGAAAATGTCTGAATTTAATTCTAATTAAGAGTTATAATCGCTTTCTTCTCTAGGTAATAAACATACTTATTTACTTTATATGTCTAGAAAATTTCGGCTCCCTGATCGTTAAGAATAAATTTAAATGTTCTGATTTATTCCCCAGTCATTCAGAGAACTACTTGGAAATGAACGTATTATTGTTCTGAAAACTACGGGACTCCAACTTTATTTCAATAACCTGTAGAAACGCACGAAACAGCGCGATTATTCCTCAATAGCCTTCCACTTCAAAGGTAAGAGTGCTTCCGCTGCCGTAAAACTGTACATTAAGCTTTACTTCGGGCCTGAATAAAGTAAGCAACTTAGACATGTTTTGAAGACAAACTTTTCAATAGACTTCTTCCTGACACTTTAGCCTCTCCGCCCCGCTCGCTTAGCATTTCGACCCGAGACAACTTCCGACTATGAACTTTTAGCCGGCGGTCGGGAGCACATTCGTTCTACACGGATCGCAGAGGAAGCCGAGTTAATAATCTACCAGCTCCGCCAAAATAGTTTGCTATAAATAAGGCACCAAATATTCATAGAAGTACAATTTGTACGTATACCAGATGACGTTGCTGTAAATCTAAATTGTACAGTATCCAGTTAAAATGTGCACCAATTTCAGTCAGAAAGTTTCAAAGTGCAACACGATAATTCCATAGTCTGAATAATTAAAATTGACTAATAAAAGAGTCTTGATAGTATTTTATTATAATCCAATTACCAATTATTACTACCCATAAAACAACCGATATCGAGTTGTTTCACAGCTTAGTGATAATTAAAAGTCCAGCAGAGAATCACCTATCATTTTTCATTTCTCCCGATTCATACACTATAACGCTCTTCGAAAAAATAATTGCTACACGTGTTTTTAAATAAAGTTTAAGAAAAATATTGTAAATGTTTATCAACTTGATAAGCACTCTTTAAAAATGTTATGCTTGCATAATGGGGAGCTAATCTTAAGAATAATTACGTTTAAATTGTCGAGATAAAGCAGGGCAGCTGGGTTTGTTGGAATCTTAAGGATTCATGAATATGAAAGTTTATAATTAAGATTCAGCAATAAATCGTGTTTAATTTCCAACAATAAGGGTGAATCCACTTCAAAGCGCAGAGCTGGCGGCCCGGACTCGGCAGGGGCCGGTCCTATCAAACTAACAGTCCAAGTAGAAACCGATCGCTAATGAACAAGCCAGTTGTTCGGCCTGTGTTGAGTTTGCCTTTCGGGTATTATCTCGCTTGTTTGTTCTCTTCCACGTTTCAGAGGATTGTGTTGGAAATACGCGGAGCTCTTTTTGTTGGCTAAATGGATTATAGCCCAGGGCATTCGTTTAATTGAACATAAAATGTACATTTTTCTTATATTCAATGTGGGCGAGAGGCATTAAGGAATGTCACGAAGAAGGCTGCAGCAGCTGCCTTGAATAATCAGCCTTTAAACGGTTAAATATTTAAATTAATACGTATTAGAATATAAAATCCATTTTGATACTATTTAGCTAAATGAAATCCGAGATATGGACGATTTTTATTATTTTCTCATATTTATTTTTACAATTTTTTTACTAAACTAACGTTAAATGCAGTATTTGTTTATAAAAATAAGAAGCTATAGATCTTTTATAAAAAAAATCAAAGTATTAAAAACCAATAAACAACGAAAATTAATCGATCAAGTATATTTAGTTAGTTTCTATAAAAAAAAAATTCCTTGATAATTGCACATAAATTCAATTTCTTCTTACTGATGATTGAGCTGTTAGACTTTTGAAAAACATCTTAGTAATGTATATTACATAATAAAATTTAAAAAATCGCATGTGTTAGCAGTGACGGTAAATTAAAATGTGAAACGAATTGACTAAAAGTTCAAACAAGTGTTATGTACTTACTTCTGCTGGGAATGCGTATCCACTGATGCTGTGCTCGGACCCAAACTGGTCGTGTAGACCATAATGTATGTGGATCTCGTGGAATTGATACTTGTAGGATAAAGGCCCCCCAGTGATGTTGATGTGATGTCTTGTGTCGTTCTCTACAGTGAAGATCACGGAGTGGCCCGTATTTGATATCATTCCATTGATCTGAAAAAAAAATGCGATAAATTTAAAAAAATTAAAACAACATAAACGAATCTTTTTATGGTTGATAACAAAAATAGATCATAAAACAATTTAAACTACTTCATATAAAGCCACTAGGCATTTATTGCCATAAAAATAGGTTAATGTTTCATCCAATATTCGATATGTTGTGTTTACAGTACACCAATTTAAATTTCAGTAAACTTTTAATAACTGAAAGCTTTACATTAATACTTAAATGTTCCAATATATTTAGTTTTTGTGCTTGATTTTAAAATGAATATTAAAGTAGTACCCACTCAAAATTAAAATTAAATAATTATTTTTAAATTGAAAAGGATTCTTTTTGACATCACAGGAGATATGCAAACCTTTAAATTAATTGGTTAATGTAGCTCTATCTGACCTTAATTATTCCACGTATTTTTGGTAATGATATTTGACTATAGTGGACCATTAAAAGGTTTTTTTTTAATTTTATTGAAATCAATACAAAGTTAATCAACGTTATTATCAAAATATTTGATAAATCCGTAAAGGTTTATTACGTTTTAAAGATGTACACGTGAAGCGATGTAATAAATCCTCGAATTTTTTTAAGAATGTAAGTGAGGTTAGATCCTACACTTTCACTACTTACATGGCCCGGTGGTCTGCTCAGTTAAAATCTGTGGTATTCTATTACTGAGCAAAAAATTGAACTTTTTATGCAAATGTAAAACAATCGGTTTCTAGAAAAATTGTAAAATTTCAAAAATCTCATTTGTAGCCCACACAAGCCAATTGATACATAAAAATTTGTTTCATGCTGTAAAAATGTCATTAATTGAGCGAATATGTGCTCAACAAAAATTGGCTCGTATTCGCAGCTTTTCAAGATTTTATGTTTGCTTAAAATGCAAACCAAATTATTCCAATTTAAAACAGAACAACAAAAAAAAAAAAACTCAAACAGCCGGGGTAGTTGGCAGCCTCCCCGGGGGCTCCACCCCTATAAAAACTAAATCACTGCGCGCCGCTTTAATTTACCGGTGCTGGAACAAAGGAAAGACACCGGCGCGCCGGAAACGGCCACTTGCGGCCTCCCTCCTGCTGTACTAACCCTCCAGCGTAAAACTACCACCGGCCATGTATCGAGATTTACCCCTTAACATTCACTATTGACATCGCATTGCTTTGATAATTATTAATTTCTCATTTCTAATGATATCCATCATTATCTTTAAATACTACAAAAACAATACTCATACAGGTTTTTTGCGAATACAATATATTATATCGACTTAGAATATATACATTTTTTTTCCTGAATTATTAACACAAGAAGTTTCGTTGATACTTCTTAATGTGTAATAGAATTACACACTTGAAATTAAAAAATAGTAGAAAAATTTCAATTCAACCATATACCTATTATATATAATTTTATATTTAATGGAAGTATAATGGTGGTAGAATCATTAATTTTCTTTTGATATCCCAGTTAATTTCTTCATCGTTTCATCGCCATTTTGATTGAGCTACTGTTTCCGCGATGCCAGTAATGACAGATAGGGGATGGCAAGGAAGATAAAACCTCCGTAGACATTAATTAAAATGACTGAATAATTACTGAACGAGGAGTCGTAATGTTTGATGGGTTTCTCCAACTACACTCAATAGTAATGCGGCTTCGGGAGACAGATGAGATGGTTAAGTGCGGGCCATGTAACTACTGACGGTTATTTGATGATAGCATTAAAGAAATCGCCAGGATGTGGTATTACTACGGTTGTAATTAATTCTTCTTCTACCATAGAAGATCTATCTGAAGAAAAAGGTCACAATGATTTACTTAAACGGCTAACAGATAAATGAATTCGTAGGCTTTGGGAGTTGTTGTTTTTAGAATTTCTGGGTACATAGGTACTTTGCTTCGTTTTCATCAGAAGTTACCAACGTTTTGGTCATGGTACTAAGGCCATATTCAAAGATTTAAAATCTCTAAAGATAGCATCAGTACCGAAACTAAAAGCCGAAAATCTTCAATTAAAAACACAGCAAACCTTATGGTTTTATATTTTAAATTTATGCATTCAAATATAAAAAGATTTTTTTTATATTTAAAAAAATTAAAAAATAGTCCATTTGGCAAAGTGAACCAGACATCTGATCTAGTGATAGATTAATTGATTACAATTAAAAATTAAAATATCAAGATAACATAAAAATTGAATCCGAGTATTGTTTATATTGTATCATTTACATCACAAGTAGAAAGTATAGAAAATATGTGTAACCTTAGTTTTATATTGAATTTATTATAATTATATTGATATTGAATTGATATATTAAATATGTAAAGCATATGAAAATTGCTCTTCTGTTAACGGGATTTGTGTAGACGAGTACAATGCCTTGTTGATGTCTTGAGTTCATTGCAGTTCATTGATGTTAAAAATACCAACAAGATTATACGGTTTATGCAGCCATGAGTGAAAAAGCGAATTTAATTTTGTTGTATTTTCATTTTAAAAGTCTTGAATTTATCAGATATCTTTTGAAAATAACATATTTATTTTAGATACTCATCAAAGTAATACATAAGTAAATAAATGTTGACATTTTTTTTTTTGATAGGAAGGAATTCATATTTTGTATATTATTGTTTCACATACAAAAGAAATCAACACATATACAAGATAAGATTAAACAACTTTAACGATTTTTAATGTAAAAATTGAAAACCTCATGAGAAAACGGTGGATTTTTTAGTAGTCAAAAGCATTTGGAAATAATTGCAGCTGTTCCAAGCGTTTATATATCTTAAATGTTTGCCCTTCAAAAAAAATTAATGTAAACTACCATTTCAGAATATAATCATCATAAAATTGAAAGAAAAAAAAACACGTTGCTTTTATGGGTTCAAACCTGACAAGCAATCTTATTAACCACCGATAATGAAATAGTTTTTACTTTTTAAGATATTGGGTAGTTTTAAATTAAAATCCAAGGAGGTATCAAAAACAAATATTATGTTTGTGATTTTATCTTTGTGTTAAAAAGGTACGATATATTGCCAGCCGTGGAAACCGAAACTTCTTACTTCAGAGAGGTTATAGTAATAATAAGAAAACAAGACGATAGTCACCAATAAGTTATATAACGATGCCGATGAGTTATATTATATAACAGTAATAGTAAAAGTTTTATTTTATTTCTACACTGCGCTTTAAATATATTTTATATCATATTAGCAAACTTTTTATACATTTATGATATTTATTGTTAAATTATATGTAAAATGTAGAGTAAATGTACATTAGGGTGTCCCTTAAATTTCAAGTTCGATATTTTTTTACGCATACCTTCTTAAAAGTTTAGTAATAACCCTATATTGTCTAGAAAAAAAATATTAGTTCGATTTATAAACGGTAACCCGTGCCGACTTGCGATTTTAACTTGTCCATACAAGTTGCGTAAGTACTGCGCTGTGACTTTTACAAATAAAACATGTAGTTACCTACATGTTTTATTTGTCATTTCATACGTGATTTTTGAGATTAGTAGTGCTTCATTGTTTAGTGCGTTGACATGTCGGTGGAATTACGGAGTGTTAAACAAAATAATTTCCTTATCGGTTTGCCTAGATATCAAATAAATGGTGCAAAATTACCATCTAATCGACAATTTCTCTCGGTCCTATTTTACAATATTCTTGAGGTTAAACTGACTGTTAGTGAAAGTGCAAATCTTGTGATTAGGGAGTGCATCATATATTGGGAAAAAGCAAGAATTCCAACAAGGGCATTTCCTAACTGCGTGAAGAAAATTGTTGATTTATATCATGTTTGGAGAGAGATGCAAAAAAATTGTAAGAAAACTCAGGTTACGTTCAAGAGCCGTGAGAACAATTTCAAAATTGATCTTGATAATTTGTTTGATATTGCACATGCTGATGCTTTTGAGAGAATGAAAATAGAGGAAGATAAATTATTTTTAATGAAACAGAGAGAGCCAGGTCGACCGGGATGCTTGGGTGGTGTTGATAAAAAATTGGCGGAAAAAGAAGATAGATCTAAACAACAACGAATGGAAGAAGAGAAAAGGGTTGTAAGACAAAGAAAATCACTAGCTGCTGAAACTAGAAAATCAAGGGCAGAAGCATTAAAATCTGACTTCCAAAACAATGTACCCGACGTAGTCACAGTCCATTGGGATGGAAAACTATTACCCGGGTTGGATGTACGAAGTTCTAAAGAAGAACGCTTGCCAGTTATTGCTTCGTTTGACGATAAGGAACAGCTTCTTGCAGTGCCGAAACTAGAACATTCTTCTGGAAAACATCAAGGTAAGGCTGTCTCAACAGCTCTTTTTGACTGGAACCTTCACGATAAAGTACAAATAATGTGCTGCGACACAACAGCTTCCAATACTGGCCATATTAATGGAGCTTGTGCTATTTTGGAGCAAACTTTAGGAAGAGAATTTCTGCTTTTGACCTGTCGTCATCATGTTTATGAATTGGTCCTAAAAGCTGTCTTTGAAAGCAAAATTAAGCAAATTACTAGTAGCCCAGATATTTCAATGCTTAAAAAGTTCAGAGAAAATTGGAAAAACATCGACGCTAGTAACATTGAACCATCTCTTAATTTCGTAAACCAACGTGTTGCCGAGACAGACATTCAAGCTTTGTTAATATTTTATAAGGCAGCATTAGACAAAGGTTATGTAAGAGATGACTACCACAAATTGGTCGAACTGTGCGTAATAATTTTGGGAGGAGACACAGAGGAAAAATTAAAACTAAGGCCCCCCGGAGCCATGCATCAGGCACGCTAGATGGCGAGAACGATCTATTCTTTAAAAAAATTTGTTTACTTCAGTCACAATGCAGAATAACTGCGAAGGACAAAAAGGCTCTACAAGATGGTTTCTTATTTGTCGTGATATTGTATGTTAAACCTTGGCTCGAATGTACAGTGGCGATCAAAGCACCTAACCAAGATTTGCGCTTCTTGAAGATGTTAAAAGAGTACGAAAAAGTTGACGCAACAATTTCTAATGCTTCTATAAGCAAGTTTAGCCATCACTTGTGGTATTTATGTGAAGAGACAGTTATTCTATCACTGTTTGATGATGAAGTTGATAACCAAACTAAGAAGAAAATGATTGCCAACTTCAACCGGGACAAAACCTCAGATTTTAGCAAACGCGATGACCCGTCAAAGGAAGAACTTCCTCAAAGGTTGTTTGGTAAGTTAAATTGACTTTTTGTATATTTTATTTAAATATATTTAAATTGTTGTAGATTTTTTTTGTTATTTGTCTTATTTTTCTTTTTTTTCCAGACAAAACACTGCATGATTTCGTATCGGAAAAGAGCAATCAATTTTTATCACGACTGCAGATCGACGACAGTTTTCTTAAGCAAGATGTATCTTCTTGGAATAATAATGCTGCTTTTCTGGAAGCTAAAAGAAAAATAAGTTATTTGAGAGTTGTGAATGATACTGCTGAAATGGCTGTTAAAATGATGCAAGATTTTAACGGACTTATCGCGGCTGAAGAAGAACAAAAACAGTTCTTGCTGCGCTGTGTCCAGGAACATAGAAAATTGTATCCGGACTGTAAAAAAACAACTCTAAAAATAAGTTACCCTGACTGATTGTTATTACTTTATGTTTTTGATTAAAAATTAATGTTCATCTAATTGAATTTTTACTTTTATTCACTTAATTTATTGCATTTATTTACAAAACACGTTTTTTACTAAACTTTGAAGCTCGGTCGGCACTGGTTGCAATTATGCTAGAAAGATTAAATTTTATATTTAAGTATCTTATAGCATTAGTAAAAAAAGTAGAGGGTATGCATTACGAAATTTGAAAAAAAAAATTTTTTGGTCATATAAGGGACACCCTAATGTACATGAATTAAAAGTAAAATATATTTTTTTATTAATGATTAGTTATAGTTCAATTCTAAATTTTATTTCATATTCTAGAGAGTTTTAAGCATTTGCCGATGTTAATCTTGCGCCATGAACTGTAAACGTATGTAGTGCTATTAGTGATAATTTATTATGACTACCACTATTAATTGCTGTATTAGCAATCCGTAAATAAGGCATGGGAATAATTATCATTGCGAATATGGCGGATCGTGATCTTGACGTTTCCATTTAGGATGCTCTGAAGCCCGAGGCAGGCCTCGATTGAAATTTGTTGGCTGGGAGGGGAGGAAGGGGGTTGGCGCGGCGCCCGGGGCGGTTGGAAGGAAATTGCGTGTGTGTGCAGGGGGTAGGGGGAACTAAGCAGATTACCGATGTTTTGCTGTGATTGCCTAAAGCGCGAGACGCCGAAGGACGGGAGGCTTGCTCGAAGCATGTTATCACTAGAGTTTACCCAAAGTACCCGCTTCTGAAACGTGGACTGGCTAAAACAAGGTAGTGCTTTTGTGAGAGCTTCTGGCTGCATTATCATATTCAAGCTTATTTTTCTGTTTAAATAAACACTTATACAACAAAACGTTTCAGGGAAAACAGATTGTATATAAAAATATTTCATATTAGGACACAGCAGTTCTGAGGATAATAGACACAAACGAACAGATTGCATTGGATAATAAACGCTACTTCAAATCCCACTCCACCATAAAAATCTCTAAGCTAGCTAGTTTATATGTAAAATTAATATTAACGGTTTAAAATCTCAAAAATCAATAATTTTAAAACATGTAATAAAACATGTTATCTTATATTTGAGGTAAAACGATAGGAAAATCATCCTGAAGCTTTCAAAGGAATATGACGCAGACAAAACAAAAATATAAATCTCTTTATATATTTGAATGTGAAAACTCTCGTGAAAATATATTTGAATTATTATTTGGTTGATTGAGGAATAATCATTAAGACATTTAAAAAATAATTGGTTTACATGTTGTTTTAACTTTGTATTTTTAGTACAGGTACTTGAACTCATAATTCGTTGTTTATTGTTATTCATTTTCACACACTTCTATCGTTTTTATGTCAAAATATTAAAAATATATTTACAAAGTTATTTAGTATTCGTTTTATATATTTACATTTTATATATTTTTTGAATATTCTTAAGGACTTTTACTAAGTAAAAAGTTAAAACATTGAAACGATGTTTGTTTTTAAATAAAAAAAATATTTGATAGCATGTGAATAATTAATATGTAAGTATTTTTTTATAGCCAACTTATCAAAAAATAATATACAACATGAATTTTTATTAATAGTTATTATTTATAAAAAATAATCATTAAAGAACAGTGAGCATCTTTTTATATAGCATGTTATTAATAAAAAACTTAGAATGATTTCTTAAATAATTATATTATGGTGTTTTCAACGAATTCAGCAAATTCACCATAATTTTGATTTGTTAATTCAACGATAATCTTTTAAGCCTGAAATCTTCCAACTCTTAAAATATATTTCAAAGTGCTCATAAAGCATACTAAATTACCAACCGTAATAAAAATGAGCCCATAAAAATTAACGATATTCAGCAGATTTCGCGAAAAATACAATGAAAATATTTTAACTCTTTATCCGGTTATTTTTCACGGAAATAGGCGCCGCTACGCATTAGGAAAAGCGTTAAAGGGGCCAGTGCAAGGCTTGCTTGACTTATTTTAGTAAAAAACGTTAAGACGTGTATATTTACTTGGCTTTAGCTTACTTTTTTTAAGAAATCAGAATCACGAAATGAAAAAAAATAAATAATCGTGATTGCACTGAAGTTGATAGAAATTTTGATAGTTATTCTCATGTAAAAGATTTTTATTCAATGAAAATCTCTTTTACTTGATAGAAAATAAATACTGATAAATACTTGATGCATTGAATTTATCCTCTCCCCATTCTGTTGCTTGTGCATGTCTGTCATTATGTACCCTGAGCGTTTGTAAAGGATCAGTAATAGAGTAGTGGACTTGGAATGATTGTGGGGGGATGTGCTCTGGAAGTATCTTTTCAAGATGGGGGCGGCTCCTGCTATTGTTTCTGCAGCCTACTACAGAAAAAGTATCAGATCTAAACGCAAGAGCTTTGCAAAGAAAGGATTATATAGTCATACTATTAGGCAGCAGCAATATGTAGACTTTTCCTTCGAATAAAAACCTACTGTGTTGAAAGACCCAGGGACCCAAACCCTATTCTCTTTAAGAAAACCATGAACACTGGCTCAGCATAAGTATATGCTCAGTGAGATGATCGCCAACCACCTCTGAGGAGAGGCAACCGAAGAAGAATATTGAACATATGCATGTATTTTCTTAAGTGTTATAAAACTTAATCACGGAATAAAGTCAGCTATAAATAAATGGATGTTGGCCTTCAAATGCTTTCTTATCTTCATCTACACAAATATATTACCCCGTTATTCAAAGAGTATTAAATTTTGGGAAGTTGGATATGTAGTAGTTTTGGTTAATATTTTGTTTACACGAATAATACAACAAATTCATTTTAATAAATAAGTAGGATCTCACATTTGAAAAAAATCTATTATAATATAGAATTATGCGATTATTGTATTATAATATGGTTTGAGACTTGTAATTAAGTACGCTATATTAATATAAATAAAATTCTCAAAATTTATGACATCATTCAAGTCACATTTTACATATAATTAGTTGTAGTTGAAATGTTTAGACTGTAAACAAACTTTATCACTTTACCGCAGAAGATTTAAAAATATTCCTGAAATGCTTGTAATTCCTGGAATTTGTCTGGGTGCGCCACAGAGACGCCGGCAGCTCGCGAGAGCAGCCCTTATTGTAGGGGCGAATAGAGACGCACGCTCCTAGCAGGGGAGATAATTCAATGTGAACCGCCTTCAGGTCTGATGTCGGGACACGTGTCTGCGGAGATTTAATTGTTGCCTTAGTGGGGAGTTATGTGAGTTTAAACGTGTCGCGATTTAAGCCACGCAAGTCTAGAGAGCTTATCATATTGAGTACCACGCGCCATTAACATTATAATTTTCTTCACTAAACATGAACGACAGTGGCGTGCATTGGATACTCACTTCATTAATTTACTCATTTATTTAATATTCAATCGATTTTTTTTAAATTTAAAACGAAGGAACTGTTATATACCAAGTTGTTGATTTATGGTGTGCATAAAGTAATCAAGTTGTTTTTCTGAATAAAATACCCATAAACAAATGACTATTTTAATTGATTCAACATAATAACTGCTGATTGAACCAGATGCGAGCGATTCCTAAATTAAGTCCCATTTAAAAATATTCTTTTGTAAATTGTAGTGAATGAATAAACAACATGAATTTTTAATTTTCTTACAGCTTTAAATAATATTTTCTATAGTCTACTAACATTATGATGTATATAACTGTTTTCATTGAAAATTCTCTTGCTATTCAACTTATCTCACGAATCTCTATAGCATGAAGTCTTTACAGCGAGAATCTCCATATCAGAGCAACTATCTTTTTGTAGACGTTTCCTGGTTACTTTAATTAGCGTAAAAATTTTACCCGATGTTTATCTATATGGACGAGCCGCAGGTTCGGGTCGAACAGCAGCTTGGCAGGGTCCAGATTCACAGGAGATTGTCTTCTTCCCTTATTGCAGAGACTCCACTCAGGATTGATGAGACCCCAGAATGCCGGACCTGTTGAAGAGCAATTAGATAATTAAGTTACCATTTGGCTTTGCGTGGCAAGTTATTAAAATTATACTTTTTAATGTAAAAGACTTTGAGATCTTTACAAGAGAACATTACCTTTTCATACCCTGCTACAATCTTGAGGTGCTTCATAAAATTATTTACTCATGTGGAATATTTCAAGTAAAAAGAGTTTTATTTTAATCTGGAACAATCCTACATACCTGGACTTCTAAAATTATGATTTTTTTTTTACACAAAAATATTTGTATTAAACTTAGAAATATCAAATTATAAAAAATGCATAGTAATGGTTTTTTCAATTTTTTTTATTGATATATCTTGTTTTTCATAGATATTTTAGCAAGAAACTTCTCTGTTTTATATGATCATTTTATTTATGAATTTTTTTTTAAATAACTTATTAGAAGTCTCAATGTATTCTATGTCTTAAAGAGTACCATTAGTATTTTAAATATTATTGTATATTTTCTTACGTATTTTTGGGTAAAGATAATGATGATTTTTTGAATTTGAATTGTTGATAGAAAATGAATTATAATTTTACAGCGACAATAATTTAATAATTACTCAAGAAATTATCAAAACCGATAAACTCAAATATTTAATGCATGCTTAAAACGAAATATAATAAAATGACTTCGGTCCATCGGCAGTTCCCATTTAAGCTAATCTTTATTATCTCTGCTAAATGGCAGCTGTCATTAAAGCAGGACGTAAAGA
This sequence comes from Atopsyche davidsoni, assembly GCA_022113835.1. Classification (NCBI taxonomy): domain Eukaryota; kingdom Metazoa; phylum Arthropoda; class Insecta; order Trichoptera; family Hydrobiosidae; genus Atopsyche; species Atopsyche davidsoni. The sequence goes on from JAILWY010000001.1 coordinate 6,125,576, forward strand.
ACCATGTTTCATGCAGGCTTTTATTATGATTGCGACCGTAAAGTAGAAAATAAGTGCAATATTAAGGTTTTAAAAATAAACGTTGGAGTAGATTCCTATTTGTAAATTGCAGTGCCACCGTCTTGAAAACATAATTTCTTCTACAATTTAGTATTTTCCCAAAGCTGAATTTCACGGCTCTTTCCAATATTTGTGGTTATATTTTACACGTTACAGCATGAAAATTTAACAATTTAATTATTCAATTAATATCGAATAATAGTTGATATTTTTTAAATGATCAATTAAGTGCCTTCAATGATTTGAAATAATGACTATTGCATTACTTTTAGCATTATTTTCTGTTTTTTTATTTGATTTTAAATTTTGGTCATATTCAGTAAGAAAAGATAAAAAAATAAGCTGAAACATAATATCAGATTGTAATGGTACTACCAATTCTGTTCCACAAATATTGTATTAATTATTTTAATTACACATTTAATTGAGTTCCTGCATTGCTTTGTAACTAATCATTTGATGCAATCAAACCTACTAATATTTTATTTTAAAAAAAATAGGAGAAACAAAATTTTTTTTCAAAGGGTTTGAAAAATATAAGAATTTTTAAATAAAAAATAAAAATAATAAAATAATTTTATTTCAATTAGTTTTCTGGATAAATAGTATTTATAAAAAGTTAAAAAACACTATTTTCTGTATTTTTAAAAGAAAAATCGTGATGTTTTCTTCCAACAATCACGCACGTGGTAAAAGAACTAAGATGTTTAAGGAAAAGTTGATCCAAAGTCTGAAAACGTTATCGCAGTATTGAGAAGTACATGATAGGAATAACAAAAGGGGATGGAAAAAATCAATAGTGTCAGCACAGACGGGTTCGTGATGTTATTGTTGATATAGGAAGGCTTAACGTCAATGGGCGGGACATGTGGACAGAGAAGAAAGACTTCTCTAAATCAGAGACTAGGGGATATAAAAGAGACTATTGAAAATCTCATAATATATTAATGCTGTGTAATAAATTTTATCCACTTCTATAAAGTGGTATTGTAAATTCAAGTCGTTTGTAATATAAATATTCCTTTTATAATGTTACGTACCCGCATGAGGTTTTTTTTTAGATATATTGTAAAAAAAATGATCATTTTTCATTTTATTAGTTGATGATAAACATTTATTACAGACATTTAAAATATTTTAGACAACAAAGAAAACAACAAGGGTAGTTTTTATTTACATAGAGGCAAAATGCTAAAATTGGTAAAACAAAGAGTTTTAATGGATAAACTATGTTAAATATTAACTGTTTAGGCATTTAGTTAGATCGATAAGAAATACCAAAGGCTATGTGGCACAAACTTTTAACTTAGGTTTACCTGTGCCTGCGTATACATTTTGCACGAAGATTTCTTCGTATACACGTGGCCGTGGCGGTGTAGCCCGGATTGTATTAATGCCTTTATTATTTATGAGCAAAAGTGTACCTCTGAGTACTCCAGCGGGAAAGTTGTTTCATATGCATGTGCTGACTTGTGGCGCTCGAAGCAGCCATTTTTATGGTATTTCTGTAACGCTGGCTTAGTTTGACTCGATTTTTGTTTTTGGTTTATTCCACCAGCAACACAAGTGAATTTTATGCTTGCCTCGACGATAAATTGAAAGATATTTTTTATTTTGTCGTTTTATACAAATAACGATTTAACTTTGCCAAGCCACAGTATTATCGTACGGTCAATGTATAATTATGATAACAAAAAAATATTTGACATTAAATTGAATGAAAAGCTATTAAATTTAAATACAAATGTTTGTATAAAATTGTAATATTTAATGATGTGTACGATGTCTGAAAATCTGTCTTATCTTTTGTCAGATATTGTATGATGTCTTATTTTTAAAACCACGTTTTTTGTGTGAATGTTTTTACAAATAATTTTCAAAAAAGATAACAGTATACTGTAATTTTATTAGGTCACATAAAAGCTTGAAAAAATCTTGCTGCCAATAATTTGAAAATTGTATTTATTCTTACACTTTGATTTATTAAGATGTTTGTATTTGTAAATTAAAAAAACATATTTTGAGTTTGTAAAAATAAAAAGGAAAGTTAATGCAGTCATAATCTGTGGCACTCTTCTGTGGCAAGTTTTAAAACGAATTATAAAAGTAGATAAAATCTCATTTATTTTGTAGTGTGTCTTTCATAGTGAAAACTTTGTAGAGAAAATTTAAAAGCCGCTATCCTCAGAGGAATGAGACAGGCGATAGCATCCTCTCTGCTTTGTCGCCCACTTGACATGAAAAATGCGAGACAGGACCATCATCTTCCCGTATAATCACGTCTTTCAGGGGCAAGGCTCTCGGCCACAAGGGTCGGGTCGTTCTTCTATCTATTTTACATATCCTCATTTTTAGTACCTAGTGTTTTCAGTATAAAAATCTGATGTCTGGCTACTTGAATAATTGTACAAAAATTATGAAAGTTTTTAAAAGATAGAAAATATTTTCATACTTTTTTTTATACGGAAAATTTTGATTGATTGTTTATATTTAAACAAAAACAAAGTAAATTTTGATCATTTTCTACGTAAAGATTTTATATGTATTTGTATTTATGCATACATGAAATAACGATCTTTTCAGGAGCGGTCGTGTTATTTTTTTTATTGAGTTGTTTATATTTAAATATATAATTTTTGAGATATAAACAAAGTCAAGCTTTGATAATTTTGAATGTAACATCTTGATCAAATATAATATAATATTTCATTTTTGTCAATATTTTAATTTATTTACATTAATTTTAATATACTTAAAAAATTCCACTCAAAGAATATGTGGCATTTTATTCTTATAAAAAATATTTTTTTTCATGGTCTTTATATTCATTCATATTATTTAAATTTAAAAATATATAACTTTTACTTTTATTTCCTATGAAATTTTATCGAAACTAAATAATAACCAAAACTTGTTAAAATGTTATGTAATGTTTTCTACTTTAATGTGTCTATTAGCAATAAAATATTCAAACTATAAGTTTTAATGCTTTAAAGGGCTTTAGGCATTAAAAAAGTAAATTTTTATTAAAATTACTAATCCGCTGATGATTTTCTTCATAAACTATTGTTGCAAAACTGATTAAAGATTTGGCGCTCAAATTACATGTAAATTTGTCTCTTATTATTTATTGGGTGGGCTTTCAAGGTAGGCCGGGGTAAACTCCCCGCGGGCTGGGATCAGCTGCTATCAGCGATCTTCATAATTGGCCATTGTCCTCCCCTTGAACCAACCCTTCTTGAGAATCATCCCTTGGAGATTCTCACCGTTAACCGCCAGCCAGAGCGACCGCATCGCTTTTCTTGGTGATGTGATTTTGTTCACTGGAATGACGTATTGAATGTTTAGTGATGATAAGACTTTATGAAATGGTTAGCAATCCTCGAGACTCTATTGGCAGGCCACTGAATTTCATTATTTTCACACCCCTGTGGTAAACTCAACAATATTTTTAGCAATTGATTCTTCTATAACTCCATATATTTCATTTGATTAAACCAATACATTTAAAAAGCCAAATTATGTATTTAGTAATATTCAAAACGAACATTAAAAAAATATAAACCAAAGTCACCATATATTTGTTTTTCTAGATAACTATTTTTATAATAAAACGTCGTTTTTCATAAGCTCGACATGGATTGAAATATAATCTCAATTGAATTCTGAAATACGCAAAACCATTTTTTTGGCTTATTTTTTTTAACACACCAAAAATATACTTTATTTTTTTTAATGCATGTATTGTATATAGAAAATCGAGAGCAGCAATAATAAGCATTTTCTTGGCATGAATGGTGGTTTGGACTTTCCGGTTCCAGGTTGTTGATCCCTGACCGGGACATTGTTGCTGCGTCAGGGGTCACTCACTGTGCCGCCGATGGGGTCAGGGAGCAGCCGGCCGCCAGGGGTGGTCAAGGGTCGCCCAGTTACTTTAAAATTTTGCTGCAGCGGCGGATAAATGATATACGCCCTCGTCTATTCTGATCTCTTTTATACTATGATAGGCGTTGTTATTATGAGGTATTAGAAGATTATTCCAAGACTTATATAGAAGTTATGAGCCTTTTGTAAAAAGGTAAGCTCTTTATTTATAATCTATATATTATGAATGTCATTATATATTTATATATATTATAAAACTGATATTAAAAAATCCATAAAAACAAAAAATTTAAAAAATTGAAGTCATATATATTTTTTCATGATATTTTAAAGTTCACGTTTAGTTCCTATATTTTAAACATTGCCAAAAATATTTGTAAAAATACATTTAGGAATATCAAAATTAAGTTTGAATATAATTTATCATTTAATGATGACTGTGAGATACATTATTTTTTATGAAAGCGTACTTTAAATAATACATTTATTTTTTAATAACTGCTTGAAAATTAATTATTTGATAAAAATATTATCAAGTGTTTCAATAAAATATTTAAATTCGAAATTTATTCTTTAAGAACCAAATATATTAAAGTAATAAGATAAAGCACTTATATAAAGATAGCAAGTATATCATTGAGGATTTCTGAAAATATATCGATACAGGCTGTAAAATATATAAAAATATATTTTGATATTTTTTCCCGAATTTTCAGATTTGAAGGGGTCAGTAGTGGAGGGATGATACTTTAAATTTTTGGCACAGCCAGCAATATTGTGAAGGGCAATTTTTCCCAGGGTCTCAGAAAAAGACAAGTGTTTTTTCCAACAAAGAAAAAAAAACTTGCGTGAGTAGACATGACCCTAATTTTATAAATATAGCAGTACTACACATGGTGCAAAAGGATACACCCATAAAAGCCGTATAAAATATAAGATGCCAGTGGCTGGGTTCTTTCTCTATGGGACTTTTGGGAGAATACTTTTTCTCAGGTATAAGGACTGCGTTTTTTATATAAGAGCAAACAATTTTCTCGTTTCATCTCGTTATTTTCTCGCTAAATATCAGCGTAAAAAAGAACTAAGTCAACGGAATATTTATCACATATTTTATGTATTTATGCACACGAATACTTGATTTGAGAAACTAAAAAGTCAATGATTTCAAAAATAATACTTTTCAATTTTAGATTTTCATATAAAAAAGTTTGCATATTTTTGTTAGTATCAATATTTAAACATAGTACTTTGATGGAAATGCACTTATATAGCTCATTTAAATAAAAGAAAACTGATTTCATATAAACTGGCAAAACATAATAAATAAACATAAATCATAAGTGGCTGGTTTCTGTTTGTACTCCAAAACTTAAAAGTACTAAGATGTAGGATGTGACACCCAGATTATTAAAAAAATTTAAAAAATTGAAATTTGTATATTGATGAAACCAAATGAAACATGTTAGAAATATTTTCAATTGAAGATTGACGCAAAAGACGCTGCTTGTAAGCCACCTATAATTTCAACTATTGATTTCGTTAAGGATTTATGTTGCAAATGATGTTGTAATAGACATTTATTGTATCTAACAATTCCTAAACAGGTTTTAGCATTCGACTTGGTAGCATTCAGACAAAAGTAGTATCCGTTTGCCAATGAAAACGAGACAATATAATACTTTTTTAAGAATAAATATCTGAATTGATGCATACAGTCTCTTGCTATTTAGTTTAAATTTTGGTTCGCAGATCTCAACCCACGTCCTGAAATTGGATTTAATTTTTGAGTTTAAAACGAATAATATAACTTTCTTAATCACTTTATTAAAACACGAAACATTATAAAAGAGTTGGTCCTGCATTAAATTTAAATGAAATCACGGAAAATTATACTAATGTTCTTTATATTTTAATTTCTTTTCTCGTTATTTCTAAGCCGTACCTAAAGATTACTTGCGTACAGATTGTAAACACAAAGTTCTGCTCACTCATTATTTCTGAAATGTGAGCCTTTTATGAGTAAATAAGTGGAGAAAAACTTCACTTTTAGCGTAAAGTTATACTTTTAGTATGTCGGTATTATCGTAACTTCTTAACACACCGGCGGTACTTTGATACAGTCAGAACATTTTGTACTTGGAGGCTATATTTGAGTTAAAAGTTTTCATGACGTTACATTCTTTACTTCAAACGTTTACTCCGACTACAAACATTGAAAATACTAATACGTACTGTAAGGTAGTGTTTGTTTGTTTATTAGATACTTTTGAAATAAAATAATTTTCAACTTACTCATGTACAATTTATATTTGAAAAAACAGTGATATTTTTAAATATAATATATTAAAGATTTAAAAGATTTATTATAAAAAGATTGTTTCTTACTGAGTTGACTAAGAGACTGAATTCGAGAATCCTAAAAAAACACTTTTTCAGTGATATTATGTGAATAAGACTAAACTAAAATCTTTTAAGTGAATGAGGTTTAATATGTAAATATTAAAATTTAATAAGATTGCGACTTTTATCATTGATGTTCAGGAATGTGAATATGCAATGCAATGACATGTCCGTGCAAGTATCGAAAAATACTTCTCAGGATGTTGTGCGGTTAGACGCATTCTAGTGAGACGCAAAAGGTACAAATCATGTGCTTTAGTTTTCTAAATCATCGTTACTGCGCATATTTTGCAGCTCGTTGTATTAATTTGTCATTATCTTGAAAACATGACTAACTTTTATAATTATGATGATTTTTGATTATGTATGATGTAAGTGCATGAAAACTAAAAATATTTCAATTATTGTTATAAACTGCCTTTTAATTTTTAATGAAGATGATTTTATTTGTATATAAGAATGATCGGTTTAAAGAGCAACGATAGACATCAATCGAAAGGGTCGAAGGAGGTGAAGTTCTATACATGATATATAACATTATTATTTTTTAAGATAATGTATGTATAGTGAGAGGGCAGAGCCATTAGGGTGCATGTGCCCCTTGACTTCCCAGGGGGCTGTCCAGAGCGGCGCCAGGAAGGCAGAGGGGATGCAGAGCCTTATGCGGAGACACGCCCGCGGTCGGAGGCTCCGTGACGATCCGCGCCTGATTGTCGCTTATCGACCCCCTCACATGTGACGCAGAGCGCCGCTCGTTAGTCCCACGAGTGCAATCGTCAGATTCTTATTTTTAGGAAAGATGATAATTATCATCAGATTTGTAAATATAAACTGTAAATAGAGTAATGTGATGAAATGTTTCTAGTATATCAAAAATGAATAAAATATTGAATATATATATATATACCTGAAAATGAGAAACCAGTAACGGTATTCCGAAAAGCTTTCAGAGAACAAAGTACACACATATTTGTAAACTTCTAAATTTATTAGGAAAACATTGTTTACTCGCTTCGAAATTTCGATATATAAAAGTCGAGAGTTCCGGGGGTGAAACATCCTTCCGTATTCCAAATTCACATTTCTGGAAGCAAATTTACTTTCGTTTCGTAATGCGAATTATTTACTCTCTTACGTAGTCATTAATTATTGCGCCGAGAGCTCGTCGAGCCACTCGCGGCGGAGGAGTGAATGTGCTTAGTAGTGATTTCATGTTTACACATCATTAGGGGCAGGGCGCTCCGGCGGCACAGTGGAGCGACGGCGCGAGAGCGGCCCGGCCGAGGCGACAAGTCGGGGACCGCCGGGGCGAAGTCCTGACAGGTCGGCCCTGCTATCTCCTTATGCGGCCGAGATAAAAATGATATGCGGTTTGGTGGGATTGTTATCGTCGCGCCTTTGCGGTTTTTTTTTTGTTGTTGCTATTATGCAAGATTTGAAACACATATTAAGCATATCAAATAATTTGGTGAAGTTTTTAAAATATTCATTAATATGTAAAATGCTTACATTTTCTTAAAGTGTAAATTTAAACTCTGAAATTTTTCTCGTAGATACTTCTGGTCTCTCGTCGCTGCTGCACTATATCTCTACCGGGCGGGGGTCTCGGCTTTACCAGTCAAGGATTAACGAGGATCGCAGTATCAAGAAAAGATTTGTCTTATAACGAATCGATGATAAAGCGGCAAGAGGCGGTCTTTATTTAAGCAGAATAACTGTTGGTCTTGTTGAAATGATAAAGGATTGTTGACGAAAGTGCAGGGCTGAATTGACATTTTCGTAAGAAATATTAAGTATGTATGAATATGTATTTAATATTCTTAACAGAAAGTACTTGGTGGAATTTCATTTGTAACAGATATAGAAAGGCCAACGAAATAAGTTGGCGAAAGTAGTCATAAAAGAAAATACAAACGAGGAAAGATCATTAAAAAAATATACTTATTCATTAAAATAAATCGTGTTGTTCCTTTTAATTTAAAAAAAAATAAAATTATTACGCATATTTACGTTTTAAAAATTAAGAAAATTAATTTTTGACCAAAGTTTGAATTAAACTACAATATCTAAGAAATAGTTAACAGTTAGTTTGTTTATCAGAAAACAGGTGCTCCGCTCATATTTATAACTAGGTTAAATAATTAAACGTTGTATCATATGTATTATTAAAATACAACTTTAATTAGCCCGTTATTCATATAAATATTTTCAATTTTGAGACTAACACTAGTCTTTATTCCTGTTTAAAAAGTGTCCATGTCGGCATTAGATTTTGACAAAGAAGCTTATGGTATAAATAATTTGAAAACATTATACAAGCGTATAAACTTTTAATTGTTGTTCGGTGTGCAGTGTGAATTATTTCTACAACATATATTAAATACACAAATGAAATATTATCCAACTGCTTTGTTTGTTCCGTAAATTTTTGTATTCATGTATCAAACCTGGAAAACCTACTAAACTTTGTGTAATTATGCGGTGCATTTTACAATGGACCGACAGCACCATACCTAGAAATTAAGTTAACCTGAGTCGTAATGTTCCTAACTATATTGAAACCCGTCGAAGGGTAGTGTATTTTAACGATAAATGAAAATTGAACCGTTAGTTATGGGAATTCGTGGCCATAAGCGTGCAGCGTTCCATGGACCTGATCAGTTTTCTGGTTTGCCGCAATCAATTCCGTGGTGTGGCCGCAGCAGACCTGGATCCAATTTACGGACGGGGATTGATTGATAAATGAAATTAGTAACTTGGATTAGAAATTTTATAACAAGGATTATCCGAGTAAATATTTCATTTGTACTAAATTAAATTATCAGTACGTGACGTATTTAGTAAAATAATAATAATTATTTTAAATATATATATTTAAGCATATAATATTTTAAACCGAAAAAATAAAATAATATAATTTTTTTAAAAATTGAGTAACAAAGAGTATTCCAATTTGAAAACCTGTATAGGTGTCGAAAAATCAACAGAATTTTTAATTTTATTGAAAATAAATATTTGTAGCAAATGCAACTTTAATTGAATATGTGTGTGTGTGTGTGTTTGTTTTAGGTAGAATTAATTAAGTCAAGCTTTAAAACATGCATTTCGAATCATCAAAGCATGAAACGAATGCTTTCTCGATAGTACATTCATTGCCTTCTATTTATTTCAGTAATAGTTTTTGTTAGGGGATTTATCGGTTTTCTATTACGTGCAACACAGCCGCGGTTACACTGGACGAGTGCAGTCCACCCCGACTCCTGAAACTGAATTACTGAGCACGTAAGCCTAATAAAACAAACATGGAAGTGGATGACAGAATGATACGCCGTTGCGATTATTTTAACAGTTTAATTTTGATGAAGGTACTGCCAACTGAAATATAACTGTTACTTAAATAATTTCAAAATGCTGCTAAATCACAATCCATTCACTAATAGTTTTAAAATTATAATTTATAAAATATTTGTTTTCTAGCATTATTATAAATATAAATACAGCCACGTGTAAAATGACTAAACGATATTAAAAATATTTGCTAAAAACAACGAACTTCCGAGGAATTTCTTAAGCCAGATCAACTAAAGCTAAAAAAGTACTTCGGTAAATTCAGTTAATTCGGTTTTTTGCTGAGATCAGTATTTTTTACACATTTTAAAAAATAAAATGGAAATATGAAATATTTTTAATTATATTTGTAAAAATAACTTTGCAAAACATTTTTATTAAAGGGAAGGTGAAATTTGAACCCTATGATGGTATTAAAGAGAATGTACTGTGCAACGTATGCGAAATTTCAACATAATTGCGATTTTGACCGAGCCATTAGACCTATCGGCCCACCCGGAGAGGATCTCTGCCATTTGTAATTTCACTAATTACAAAATGCATCGCAGTTTAATATGAACGAGTCGCTGCATTCGTGTCAGGTGATTATCGATCGCACAGTGTACTGTTATAGCTGAAGATTTATTACAAAACAGATACAAATAAAGGTAATGCATTTAATTGGATTTTTAAGCTTAATTAACATTTTAAATGCCTTTAAACGATAAATTTTTTTTTTTTTTTACAATAAACATTAGCTTTAATTATCAGACTCTATTTAAGTCCTTGGACTTTAATTAAAACTACACAACTTCGTTAATTTTTAAATTGTATTTGATTCGTGAATTTTATATTCCATCTTAAAGTTCCATCTATAGACTTTCTAATAGCATTTTTTTTTAATTCATTGAATAGTTACTTTTTTTATCTTTGTCAATTGTTAAAAATCGTTTTATCAGCGTTGGCAGAAATCGTGATTTAAATAGTACAACATCTCTGGAACAAAGTTATTATTTAAGCAAAGGTAAATTTGCTAATCAATTTAAGTTTTAGACTGCCAATGATTTGGTCGATTTTATCCGTTTCTTGGAAGTATAGATAAAACCTATGTTTTTGCAAGCATGCCTTTTAGTCGCCGAAAAAATAGACGTGGCCGAAGATATAGCGATTTAAATAAACTAATATAATTTGAGTTTAATACCTTTATTTGTACTGTGACTATTTTTATGATGCAAAAAAAAACTCGTTGTATGATTTCGGAAAATGTAACTGCACAACCTGAAATTCGATAATACAGTGGGATTGAGATCCTTTCCAATACTTTGTATGAAAACTATAGACACATCCTTCTTGTTGTTAGTTCCAAATTTTCTATAACTATCAAATTAATTTACATTTGATTATATATATATGAAACATATACCGTTTTTTTCGTTTAATAAAAGGATCGTTCAAATATTAAATATAACAAGTGATGAGATATCGTGAAAAGCCGCTATAATAAGAAAATTGCTTTATTTCATTACTGCATTAGGTACACCGAGCTCGTTACGTTGCAATTTTCAGGATTGAACGCATCCGCGGAGCGCTGAGATGAATTTTACCCTTAAAGGATTCATGCTAGTAACTAATTAAAATCCTGCAACACAGGAAACTTAAGCTGTTGTAGTTTCGAGTAAGAAAAATTGTTTTCATAAATTACTGTAGGTATATTTTGTGGCAGAATGTAAGGATAAATTTTTGTATATGTGAGGATGAATTTAATATACAATTTAAAACATATTAATAATATTTGTTTATAGTAACACCAAGGTTTTATATAAATATATATTTCTATATAATATTGATCATTGAAATATAATTACATACGTGTTACAAATTTACGCAAAATAACATGAATTTTATTAACCAGTTGTAAGAAATAATTTTAAACCGTGAGTTTGATATATTTATGATGTTTTTTGAAAATTTTTATATAGATCTACCAATTTTTAAAATATTTTTGTGATATTAGTTTATATAGTATGTTTAAATTATATGTTAGTTACTATGTTACAGATCGGCCGATATTTAATAGTCATTCAGTAATTTCAAAATCCTAGAACGTACTGATACAGACACTACCATGTCGCTCTTTAAATATAGGTCACTGCTAAGACATGTTTACAATTGGAAATACAATAGACTCTATATCTACAATCCACTGTGAGCTCTTTGACGAAATCAGATATATTGAACATCAGATACATAACAGAGATACTTGCTAGATTAAAGGTGCTCAGACCTCAGATTGTGGTACTGATGAATTTAGACAGGTACTGACACTGCGAAAGGCGATGGAATCAAAATCCGCTCCGCAAGACTGAATAAAAAAAAACAGCTAAGTTTATAAAAAAATTCCATGATCTATGGACAAATTTACACATCACCACCAAAAAAACAATTTAATCTGCCGTTAGCACGGCCGTAAAATGTCACAAACTGAGGCCGTATCGATGGATTTTTCCTAGCCAACAAGTTATTTCTAAAATATATTTTTCAGGACTCTTTCTACTTGGCATCAACACATATTTTATATATATTAACATGTCTGGATATATTTTACCGGATTTAATGTTTACAGGAGATAATGCTGACTTCTATACCAGTGCTCGATATAACCACAGGTCGTCAAAATTGTACCAATGCGAGATAGTTAAGAAAATTTTTAGTAAAAATAAATAAGCCTACAAACATTTTTACCATCATAGTTTTCAATTGTTGTTTTTGTTGTTCTCGATACTTATATATCCAAACACTCACGGCTTCGTTCTAGAAATAAAAGTTAATTTATAGCACAATAAAGAAAACGAATCTTTAAACTTTTCTCAGCAAATGCATTGTAGAAATTCTCAAAGTTTTGAACTAAAAGTACACTTTTTATTAATTACTTAGAGAACACTGCAGTCAAACTTAACAAGAAATATGAATTATAAATTTAAGCCGCGTACATGACTCACTTGATGAAAATTGTATATTTTGTAAATTCTGTTTTAATGATTGTTTTATTTTCAAAAGGGTGTCAGTTCAAATTATATAGGTTTTCGATTCTGATTTCATAATTGAGATCAAGCTGGTGAACTTTCGGAGCAAAATTCAATTTATTTTTTTCTTAATTATAATGGAAATTCACCTAACGTTTAGTTTAACCTCCGTGAATACACAGTCAGCTAAAAGCAGCACGGACCATTCTAAATGCAGCCCTGACTCTTGTAACAGGGTCGGATTCGCGGAGGCAGCGGTTTATCGATCGTTGGTTTTTTATTTTAATTATAATTTTTAAAAAAATATAGATTTAAGGTTTTCTAAAATATTTTAAGCTACTATTTAAAATTTTAAAGGATAATACGCTAGTTTTATGCAGTAATAACCACTTCAATAACGAATTGTCGAAATATTTATTTGCAAGGTAACGGTGATTTTCCAATTTTGTTATATTTGAAAATGCTTCGATTGAATTTTTAGTACTAAATGAAACAATAAGAGATTCATTAAATGTTTCAGGTTATAATCGAAATATGTACCTTCCCAATTACAGTAAAATTATGATTATTTAAAAATAAATATTAATGTTTTGGTTGACTTGATAATAATAATTTAAAAATTTCAGCTTGAATATGAAGTATTAAAATAAATGCAACGGCTTGTAATAAGAAATACTAGTGATGATATTGAATAGTATAAAATTTTTGTACAGTTATAATCAACAAATTATTGATCACAGCAAAATTAATTTTGGTGTTACTGAATACATCTAGATAGGAGTCCTGGACAGTCTCAACACAAAATGGTTCGAATTAATTAGTCGAAGTACGTTGGTATCAAACACACAGAGGGACGTTAACTCAAACAAATGATACGTACCCCAGTCGATGCATTTACTAATGTAATTTCCGTTTGTATAAAATAATAGAGTTGCTCCAGCTATGGGAGCTACGCCACGGAAGCTACGCCATATAAGCTGAGGAGCTAACAGACAATCGCTGGTCGTTGTTTGTGATTGCGTTCAACGGACTATAATATTTGTCCTGTGAACTGACAGAAGTGTTTGATCCGTGCTTGTTGATTTGCTATTTATATCAAGGAACACTATGAAAAAAACATTCAAAACTAATGTCAGTTTATCTGTTCAGTAATAAAAATAAAAGGTAGAACACAACTAAGTAATAACGTCAGTGCTGTATGTGTGTACATGCCACATACAGGACGAGAATGCTCAATACACCTGACAAATCAATAAGCTCTATTCGCTATTCTTAGAGTACAGTAGCGGAAAACCTATTTCAATTTTACGAAGAATATAGTTTACAGTATCTCCGTTTGATTTAATGATAACACTTTAAGAGTGCAAAAATTACCAGATTGAATTAAAATGGAGTGCTCTTTACTTCGAGGGCGATATAACTAATTTGATGGATCCATTGGAGACCCGATGCCGGCGAGTGTTTGTCCGCAGGTATATTTGCTCGGGCAGGTGTGCTCCGTGTGGCGGCCCGTTGCCCTAATTTATAGATTTAATTTTAGTCTCTGCGCGGTAAGACTCTGCAGCGACCCCAAGTTTGGGCATTCATTAAAAACTCGTGGGTCGTGCCCGACCGAGCGAGCGGGGAATAAGCATTGATGTGTAAATAATTAGCACATATTAATCTTATTGTTTTCGCAGTCGGGGAAATCCCGTGTATAGTTTTATTATTCGCTAACTTTTGCACTTTGAATTAATTTGAATTCTTGATAATGTGCTTACACAAGCAGAAGTGAGTCGCGAGTTTATTTTATTTCATTTAATGAATATTCCACAGTATAAAAGCTCACCCTGATACTAATACAGCTACTTGGTTCAATCTTATGAGGTAACTTTACGAATAATTACCTGGAATTGTATTAATAAAATAGTAATAGTTTAGGAGCATTTGTTTGAACATCTCTACACAATAAGTATGCTTTATGAAGTAAAAACAATTTTAAGCTTTCTATGGGATTTTACAATTTTAAATTATTGAATTTTTAAAAAATAATATTTCAAATAAATACTATGCTTGAATGTGAAGAAGCTTAATTCTGAAAAAGGGTTTTTTTATACTAAAGCCAAGTTTTTAAAGATCTATTCTAAAAAAATCCATAAAATTTATTAAAATTAAAAAAAAATTGAATTGGATAAAATAAAATCCATTAATTGCTTTATTTGAAAAATTCAGTAATTTTTCAAGCTTTTGTTACTTTGTCTTTTAAATTATGAAATGTTTTTTGCATTAAACTAGACAAAACCTAGTAATGAAATATTTTTAAACGCAGTGCACATATAAGAAAAGACTAATAGTTGCTGTTTCCCTCATTTTGCTTCATTCCACCTCCATTTAATTTGCCATAAAACAGCTAATGAGACCGTTGCTTCACGGGCCGCCATGTTTAACCTATAACGTCAACACTGGCCTTATTTGTCAAAGCCTTCGAAGGCTTTCCTCTCCGGTGTCCAAATAAACATTGTCAATCATCCTCGGCGCCGCGCCGACCCGTTAGGCTGGCTGCGGGCCAGACCCAGCCCGGGCCGGAGCTTTCCCAACATTTTCGTATGAGGAAATACAATTTAGTCGATAGATTATTTTTTTATATTATATTAATAATAAAATATAAGTAATGATTCTATTAAATGTTTTTAAAAAAGTTCGAATGATTAAAATATTTTTTAAATTTCTATGATTAAGTTAATTTTACATATTTGAAAAATAATCTTAGATGACATGTGATTTTTGACTATGCACGTTTGATGCATACATGGAAAATAAAGAAATACGCCAATACGTAAAGAAATACATAGAGGTGAAAAAAAACCAATACATCATTAGAAGCGTTTGTAGATATTTAAATCTATCCGCAGTATGTTTATTATTTTGTTTTATGTAAATGCCATAGTTACATCTTTTGTATATTTGATAAACAAGTATTTGGTTTATGGCAATTTATATTATTTCCAGTGGAAGTTTAGAAAGTGCTGGGCTAGACACTGGCAATTAATCGAACAGCCCTAAAAGCATTCACGTGTAAGTTGCTAACACGTCAATACGCCCCAGACTCGACTTATCCGGAGTCTCGGCCTGAGTTTTTCGAGACGAGACGAGCCGCTGAGCTGATTGCTCTCCTCGGTACGTGCTCGTTTTAATATCGTGTTGTACGAGGTAACGAACTGGAAAGTATAGGCAAATCTGCAGGTAGAGAAATCATTAACATGTCTTGTGAATTATTTGTAATAATCATTAAATAATTTTATTATAGCTTTAAGAAGGGTAATCGATTCACACGCGAAAGAACCTGAACAATCCTCGATAAAATCTGCAAAAGTGGAATTGTTAATTTTGGTAAGCAGCCTAGTTATGCAGTTTTTACTCAAATATATATATTAGGGTGTCCCTTAAAATTCAAGTTCAATATTTTTTTACGCATACCTTCTTAAAAGTTTAGTAATAACCCTATATTGTCTAGAAAAAAATATTAGTTCGATTTATAAACGGTAACCCGTGCCGACTTGCGATTTTAACTTGTCCATACAAGTTGCGTAAGTACTGCGCTGTGACTTGTAACTGCATGTTTTATTTGTCATTTCATACGTGATTTTTGAGATTAGTAGTGCTCCATTGTTTAGTGCGTTAACATGTCGGTGGAATTACGGAGTGATAAACAAAATAATTTCCTTATCGGTTTGCCTAGATATCAAATAAATGGTGCAAAATTACCATCTAATCGACAAATTCCCTCGGTCCTATTTTACAATATTCGCGAGGTTAAACTGATTGTTAGTGAAAGTGCAAATCTTGTGATTAGGGAGTGCATCATATATTGGGAAAAAGCAAGAATTCCAACAAGGGCATATCCTAACTGCGTGAAGAAACTTGTTGATTTATATCATGTTTGGAGAGAGTTGCAAAAAAAATTGTAAGAAAACTCAGGTTACGTTCAAGAGCCGTGAGAACAATTTCAAAATTGATCTTGATAATTTGTTTGATATTGCACATGCTGATGCTTTTGAGAGAATGAAAATAGAGAAAGATAAATTATTTTTAATGAAACAGAGAGAGCCAGATCGACCAGGATGCTTAGGTGGTGTTGATAAAAAATTGTCGGAAAAAGAAGATAGATCTAAACAACGACGATTGGAAGAAGAGGAAAGGGTTGTAAGACAATGATAACCACTAGCTGCTGAAACTAGAAAATCAAGGGCAGAAGCAATAAAATCTGACTTCTTTGGAAGTAATGTACCCGACGTAGTCACAGTCCATTGGGTTGGAAAACTATTACCCGGGTTAGATGTACGAAGTTCTAAAGAAGAACGCTTGCCAGTTATTGCTTCGTTTGACGATAAGGAACAGCTTCTTGCAGTGCCGAAACTAGAACATTCTTCTGGAAAACATCAAGGTAAGGCTGTCTCAACAGCTCTTTTTGACTGGAACCTTCATGATAAAGTACAAATAATGTGCTGCGACACAACAGCTTTCAATACTGGCCGTTTCAATGGAGCTTGTGCTATTTTGGAGAAACTTTAGGAAGAGAATTGCTGCTCGTCTGTCGTCATCATGTTTATGAATTGGTCCTAAAAGCTGTCTTTGAAAGCAAAATTAAGCAAATTACTAGTAGCCCAGATATTCCAATGTTTAAAAAGTTCAGAGAAAATTGGAAAAACATCGACGCTAGTAACATTGAACCATCTCTTAATTTCGTAAAACAACGTGTTGCCGAGACAGACATTCAAGCTTTTTTAATATTTTATAAGGCAGAATTAGACAAAGGTTATGTAAGAGATGACTACCGCAAATTGGTCGAACTGTGCGTAATATTTTTGGGAGGAGACTCAGAGGAAAAATTAAAACTAAGCCCCCCCAAAGCCATGCATCAGGCACGCTGGATGGCGAGAGCGATCTATTCTTTAAAAATGTGTTTACTTCAGTCACAATGCAGAATAACTGCGAAGGACAAAAAGACTCTACAAGATGTTTGCTTATGTTTGTAAAACACTGGATGATTTCGTATCGGAAAAGAGCAAACAATTTTTATCACGACTGCAGATCGACGACAGTTTTCTAAAGGAAGATGTATCTTCTTGGAATAATAATAGTGCTTTTGTGGAAGCTAAAAAAAAATAAGTTATTTGAGGGTTGTGAATGATACTGCTGAAAGGGCTGTTAAAATGATGCAAGATTTTAACGGACTTATCGCGGCTGAAGAAGAACAAAAACAGTTCTTGCTGCGCTGTGTCCAGGAACATAGAAAATTGTATCCGGACTGTAAAAAAACAACTCTATAAAAAAGTTACCCTGACTGATTGTTATTACTTTATGTTTTTGATTAAAGATTAATGTTCATTTAATTGAATTTTTACTATTATTCACTTAATTTATTGCATTTATAATGATTTTATACCAGACCGAAATATCAAGACAAAACACGTTTTTTACTAAACTTTGAAGCTCGGTCGGCACTAGTTGCAATTTTTCTAGAAAGATGAAATTTTATATTTGAGTATCTTATAGCATTAGTAAAAAATGTAGAGGGTATGCATTTCGAAATTTGAAAAAAAAAATTTTTTGGTCATATAAGGGACACCCTAATATATATGTATTATTTTGAAAATATAAACTGTGTATTTTATAATTATACTATTATAACTATAGAAAGCAAACGTTTTCGAAAAATTTCCAAGCCGCATCAGCTGCTTGTCAGATAATGGTGTATTCTTGCATATGTCTTATGTTATACATATGTTTTTAAACCTAAATTTTGCATTTAAACTGTGCTTTATGTAGAAACAACATCAAAACGATATCCTATAAAAAAATGAGACTTCAAATGCTGTGCTCTGCGATATTTGAAAGAAACTGATTACGTAAGCGTTTGTATAATGAATAATAAGAAAATAGAAACCATCTTCAGTGGAATCTAATAAAAGGATAAATGGAGTGTTTATGTAAGGTCGTCTGTATAAAAATAAGCATTCATTCGCTGGCTGAGCTTACAAATAATCTATGTGAATAAATCATAGAAATATTATATTTAAAGCAGTGCTTAGATATAAAGTCCGAATTCGTTGCCAGCAGCCTATATTATTTTAGTCAACGAGGATTTTGTCGAAGTAATGAAATAAATTAGAAGAGAAAACTTTGGAAGCCCTCCATTATCAATTAAACACTCTGATACACGATTTATTACTTTTGAAATTATGGGGCTACTGGGAAACTTCGAGAAAGATTAAAATTATGAACAGGTTATTTAAAGTTCATATCGACACGTCGGAGATAAAACTTAGGGCAGCATAATGTTGAAAGTGAAAAGTTTAAATATATTTTGTAATGAATTAATATTAAGATTTTCTTTCAAAGCATTTTGTACAAATATCAGCCTTGGATATCGTCAGACAATATTTATTACCAAAATTCCCAGGTTTCAATTAAAGGCGCTGAAGTATTTAATTACACAAAGAAAACGTAAAAAAGTTTTAGGTTTTAATAATTATGCCACAAACAAGTTGATGATATTATTATTTCTCGCATCTACAGACACTTTGTAAGCCGTTGCAATCAAACTCATCAGGAAGTCTCGGAAGAGAGGGGCTGCTAAACTTTGCGAGTGAAAAGTTGAAAAGCACCCCTGCCGGCCGGGGGCGTGTTTCGTCCCCTTTTTTTATGTCCGAATCCGAAATGTTTTTTGAACAGTTGACCTGACACTTGATCCGTGAAACAACCATGTAGGTTAATTGCCATAAAACCACCCTCCCGTACGGGAGGCGAGTAACATTTCGCACGGCAAATTTTAAAACAATTACATGTCCTACAGTAAAATTTATTTTAAATAAATATGCACCTTTTTCTGTTGTATGTTTTATTAAACTTGAGACGAACCGAATTACTGTATTATTCTTTGGTTTTAAAGCCTGCCGTGGGTATTGGTCTCATTTATAAGTATACGCCTGGGATTAAAATTGTCATCTTCTAGTTAGTTTTGTTTAAAGCACAGGTGTCATTCATAACAACACTCAGTCTTCACATAGTTGTCTAATATTATAAATTGGCGACTTCCGGCTGTCTATACTTAGCTTATTATTACTGACTACACTTGCAATACAGTATAAATTCATAATCAAATTGGTAGAATGTTATTTTCATCATTAATTGACACTAAACAGCTTGGCAAACATATGAAGTCGAATAACCATAAAATACAGCATGGTTTTATTTTCCCGATATTAACAACATGTGGTACTAACAAAAGTCTTAAATATTATTATGAAATAAATAAATAGTAGAAAAATAAGTTTTGTTTCTAAAGTTATTTTGTTTAGATTGCTTAGCAGCAAGGCGATTGGTTACATTCTCGAACATACTTATATTCCATAAAGCACTAATAGTTTGTCATTTCCGGGTAGTTATATTGGGCGTTCATCTGTTCTACCGGGACTAATGAAAGTTGAGCGCAGGATCGCTCGTAAGAAAGTTAACCCCCTCCCCCATGCTACTTGCTAACTAATTATGAGAGGGACTTATAATAATCGATCTACGCCAATCAACTTGGGGAATCTTCTCCCCTCTGTATTGAAAACCTTTAAGGATTCAACGGTTCATTATGAATATTTTAAAAATAATTGTTTCAATGTAATTAAAAACTTTAAGTGGGTAATCATTTTCATAGTTTTAAATTACATTATCAGTTTATAACTGTGAAGTAATTAAACGAGGAATATCAAAATCGGAATTCTTGTTAACTTCTATTTAATATAACTTATTGTATCAGTACATTAGAGCTTAACAGCCTATTTATTGAACATAATGGTATTTCTAAAATATATAAAAACACTTAAACGTGTTTTAAAGATTTTGACATAACACATTAATAAAATATTTGTTTTATACTTTGAGATTCAAGCAGAAGTATAAATTTTTTCAACTGATGTATTTGAAAAAAATATATAATTATATATATATCATGAAACAAATATAATCATGATCATCAAATAGAAAAAGTTGATTGAATCATATCAATTCAAAAACTTATTTTACTATAGGTTTCTTATACTTTGTAGGACAATAAATAATATTTGCACAATATATTATAGTCTCGATCACTTTTATCTGTGGATTTTATCGCCACTTAAGGGTCTAAAAAAAAGGGTCTAGGTTCTGATAAAGCTCATAATAAGCAATAGTGCTGACAAATACAAGTGACTGCATTATCTTTGCAATTTAGATATTCTTATTTTTTATTCGAATTGACTTCTTTTATTAATATATACCGTCACATGTAAATTTTAGATATCACATGAATTAAGCTTATTAATTGTGAAAATGTCAGAGAAAAATGTTTTAACACAATAACAAAAAAATAAATAAATATTTCTAACCAGTTAATACTTTTAATAAATTGAAGTTTGCCTCAAAGTCTAAAAACAGCTGAGACCTGACAAAAACAATTTAATTATCATTTAAGGTTTATTAATTCATGCAAATCTAATTACTGGAGATTGAAATTTCAATTACCCTATAAAAAGACACCAATAAATATTCAGGCCACTTTACATTTAAAATAGTCGAATTTAGTGCTTCTTAATTTCTAAGAAAGCTCAGATAATTAGCACAGTCATAAATTATTCATCAAGCTGTTTTCATTCTAAGCAGAAATATTTTCCCTCGTATATATTTATTTTCTTTCCAAAAAAAACTTGTTTATTTAAAATTTATTGCGAAATGAAATTTTCAAAGGTTTGTAATTGGTGCAAAATTAAACTCAAAGTAAATTCGCAATAAAATCTAAATAAAAGAAATCGGTACGAGTTTTAACTTATCAATATAAAACAGAATGTGATAGTAAATCTTACCTATTCAAAGGACGCCCACTTACACGTAAGCTATCATTTAAATTTTGCTAATCCTATAGGATTGTAAACGTTACAATAAAATTCACATTTAAATTAATATGCAGGCCAAGTTCCCTACCAATGTTCTTTTGAATGCAAAGTTTGGGTGCTGAACAAGGGAGCGGCGATAACATTTTTCTTGAAAATTAACAATTTCAACTGAGACTTCTCTCTCAATTTCAGGCAATTAAGAGTCATTGAGGAATAACAATAAAAAACGTTTTTCAATCATAATACCCAATTAAACTTTCTCTCTGAGTTTGTTTTACATTAAATTTATTTTGTTTTCAAATAAATGATAAATACAGCTTTGATACAATTTAAGCTCACTCAGGAACACCAGATAAAAAAATACACACGTAATAAATAAATGATCAAATAAATATTACTTTTAAAATAACAAAAAAATATTCGGAAATAAGGCACACGTGTTGAAAAAAATCTGAAATAAAACAGCATTACTTCTAGATATAACAACTGCGATAAATCAACATCATTCAAAAGACACCAATGATACAAACAAAAACAGAGTTTCCGCTCATACATCTCGGTGCGGCCGGAGCCGGGGAGCGGTAAAACTTCCGCGTGAACAAAAAGACGAATGGGTATCGGAAAAATAAGAAAATGCTGTGACATTCTCCAGATAAATTTACAAGTAAGCACCCTCGGGACAAAGTAAATAAGTTGACGATGAAAGATTGAGTTATCCCTTATCACGGTGGACAGCGAATGACACTTATAAAGATGATATTTTTACTTTGTGTGCGTGGGCTCGGATAACCTTACAGGCCAAAGTTTTTCAGGCAGGTTTTGTTGATAATATCCCTACGGACTGTTGCAGATTGAGTATATTGTGCTCGTATTAAGAATAGATGTACTGCATCAAATAAAGTGTTTTAAATTATTCAAATAACTGAAAACGCTAAGGACAAATATAGTCGGTAAAATAAGGTTTTTTATTTTGAATAATCAACAACATTACTAATCAAAGCAGTTATGTAGTGTTTTTGGCCTTATTCATGAATAATAGAATTGGTACCCTCAAATTAAATTCAGCAAAAGGGAGTAAAATACAATAAAAATCGACCATTTTCAATAAATTGACATGACAGCTGACGGAATCGTACAGAGGAAGAGTGATTGACAGAATTTCGTATTACGACTCAAAGATTTTTCGTACATGTTAAAAAATGAAGAGATCAAACCGTAAGTGATTTTTAAGCACGGGATAAGTGCTGGTAAAACACAGTATACAAGTATCGCAGCCGCATAAAAGCACCCAATGACTTATTATAAAAATGAAAACAAAACACAGAACAATATTGATCAAAAACGAAATAATATTCAAAACAAACGCGAAACCTCAAAAGCCCAAAAACAAACCGAGGGGCAGCTCCCGCGGCTACTCTTTGAATTCGAATCGCGTAAAAGCCGGCCGTAATTAAGGGCTGGTTATCAGTCTTGGCTGTCTCGACTTCCCAACAAACTCGGGGTATCGCATTAATGTAAAACTCCGCCTGGGCGCAGCGGCACTCGATTACATCGAAAAAGATAAGTTGACGTCAGCCAATTAACCCGATTAAAATGATCCGAGACTTCGCGAGCCCTGATAGGGATGTTCTCGTATACAGTGACTAATATATTTATAACATTAAAAAATCATTGTATTTATTTGAACACGTAATTTCAAATAATACATTTTTACATGATATCCCTACTTTAGAGACAGCTTTCGAAAATAAAGTTCATTATTTATTAGTTATTTTCTAGGGTTTATAATTCAAACAGTTTAACCGATTTAAACGGCAACACACAGATATTTAACCGTTTAATACAAATATGAAACCGACATTTATAAAATCGGGTTTGTACTTATATTTCATAGATTTATGTTAGTTCATCTTTCCAATTACTGAAAGTTTTACAAGTGAACTACGTTATTACGGTAGAGATATTAAATATGCAGAGTATCAAATCTCATGTTCAATTTATCTAGTTGATTAGAGTTATTAATATGAAAATTAACATTTGCCGGTTTTCTCTTATCTAATAACGCCACATATAATATTTTATCCAAAGATATACTAAACTGTTAATTGATTTTTACGAATATAATTACTTGTTATTTTACTTCGTAATAACCAATTTGATTTAAAGTATAATTTATATGTTTATACTAATAGAAAAAACAAAGAAATGCATTCTAATTTAATGTCGTTGAATTATTAGAATGAAAAAAAAAAACATTATTCAGGACTTTATTTAGAAATAAGGATAAGTTTGTTTCGAATTAACTTGTTAAACTAAGCGTCCTACTAGCTATAGAATGGTTTCCTTTGCAAGGTAAATTTAAGCTTAAATCAATCAACAAAGTGTAGTATTTTAGAAATGACAATGCAAAGAAATCATTGTCTGCTTTGGCAAGCAGACTCAGGAAGTTCTTTCGTTCCATAGACAAATGATACAAAAACGAATATCAGGAGGTAAATGGGCATGGGGGACCATTATTAGAAATATAATAATGCTGACAGTGGAAATGACACGGGTTAATAAGGACACGAAGAAATACTTTTTGAAATTAAATTATCATGTATGAAACCAAAATATTGAATGCTTCATAAATCATTTGTTGGGAATATTTTTGATGTTTGTAACCAAAAAGTGCGTATTGTACGCTTTAAAAACGAAATGAATATTTCATTTTAGTTACAGCCACTGCTTCAGATTTTCCGTTTTACATATTTATATGAATCGCACTAAATATTTGATAAAAGCATTGTGTGAAATTTGAAAACAGCATTTTGGGTATGTACCAGTGTGAACGTATCTAGAAAATTTGTGGGTATTATAAAAAAAAAAATAGCAACACCGTTTAATTTGCGTGAATGCTGAATATATGATTTAGCGAAATAAATATATCTTGTTGAGGGAAAAGGAATTTGATTGGTGAAGATCTATTATTATAATGATAAAAAGTAACTTTGTATTTATTTGTCTTCACTTTGAGATTATTAGAATTATTTGCATTACTAGTTTCGAACCTATACACCGGGTCATCATCAGATGCATGACTAAACATGAGTTTAGTCATGCATCTGATGATGACCCGGTGTATAGGGTCGAAACTAGTTATGCAAATAATTGTAATAAACTCAAAGTGAAAACAAAAAAATACAAAGTTACTTTTTATCATTATATGAAATAAATATAAATGTATTAATTATAAAGCCATTATCTGCAATGTTCACTGCAAAAGCATCCTGACGCAAGCGAGTTTAGAACAAACCACCGCCGTATAATAACGAGCCGGTGTTTACGGCGCCCTGGGCTGCGCCATCCTGGATCCATGCAGGTAACGCTATATCAGGTATCCAATAACTTGTTAATTTTATATGATTTATGGGGCAGGTTATGTGTTCGTTCACACTGCCTCCCGCCAGCGTCATTAATCCACACCTTCCGTATAGTTTAATAAGTGGAGTGAAAAATTGGCGCCCCGGAGACTGGAATTACATATTTTTTAAGGACAGCGCCGAGCCAACACTCTGTCATATTAACGACTGCGCTGAAAATGTGTCCGGAGTTAAGGTTTGATTTATCAGTGTCCCGTGATTTATTGAGTTAATCTGCAGGGATATGATTAAAAGTGGAATTGATTGTTTGCATAACGAAATGATATGAAAATTTGTCTGAAGCGCGCTCTTTATGAGTTTAAAAGATTAATTTTGATTAATTATGCATTTTGTTCAAGCTGCTTCCTTTTAACTTATTATTATGTTATACCTGTTTAAGTATCAATACTTTAAATACCAATGCTGACAGAATTTATACATTTTGAAATACTTTCTTTTCACTACGAAAATAATATCAAATATATGATAGCATATCATATTATTCTGTGTATAACATACAAAACTGTCAAAAATCTTTCTTAATGCATACTAGATTTCATAAAAAATGGAATATGGTTTTTTTGATAAAAAAAAATTCCAAAAATTAAATCAGTGTGTAGTAATATGTTTTTTTGTGTAAAATATTGTTTTCAAGTTCAATTAAATTACTCACTCAACACAAATATTTCTGTTTTTTAAAAAAAAGAAAACAAATATTTCTGTAAGATTTTGACATTGAACATCGTAATATTTAAACTAGATATTTATTTATTTGACAGCTATTCAAAACATTTTAATATGCTAATAGAAGTAAATTATAGAAAAAAAAAAAAAAAATCCGCATCCATTTTAATTAAATCATAGATTATGATGGCTTATAAAAGCAGCAAGGAGCTAGTGAAATCTTGATTATTCCGCTAGTACGGGAACTGTTTCTCTTGCAAAAATGTAAAGCGAGCTTAAGCGTATACACGACAAAAAATAAAAATAAAGCGCAGATGGCTACCGAGTACACCACTGGAGTCGGGCTTCCAGAGTCCTTCCGCGGTCGCATGCAATCCTAAGGACAGCCCGGGGGAAACTTTTTCAGC
The DNA here is from genome assembly GCA_022113835.1 of Atopsyche davidsoni. NCBI lineage: Eukaryota > Metazoa > Arthropoda > Insecta > Trichoptera > Hydrobiosidae > Atopsyche > Atopsyche davidsoni. The sequence goes on from JAILWY010000001.1 coordinate 6,151,663, forward strand.
GATGGTCCAACTTCGAATTTAGTCAGCGCATGTGTGGTGCATGCTGCCACAGGGGTGTAGTTTGCTCGGGGTTTTATTGTTTTCACTGTGTCGAGCTCTTTCGATTAATTTTTTTATGCAATCAAATGCAAAACGAACAAGTGGTAAACTAATTTAAATAAATTGAAATAAGTATTCTGAAAACTTGATAGTTGTTAAGAAATGAAGCATTTCGAATTTTTTTTAAATTTACATTTTCAGGCTTAGTGGAAAATTGACCAATGCGTTCCATCGCAAACTTATACCAAGTTTTTATTTAAAACGAGGTTGAAATGCTTAATTACAGAATTTAAAATAAATTGATGATTTAAATATAAAAGCAAAACTTTGGTTGATTCAAAACACAAATTATAAAATAATTATATTTTTCTGAAATTTCAATCTTTAAACTAAAAGTTTTAATTACAGTATAGTAGTTTGCGCTTTAGCTACTATAATATTATTTATAACGTTTCTAGAATTTTTAATAATACATGTTTTTTTATTTGTGGTTAATTATTTTTTTTTAAATAATCAATTTATAAAATAAAACTCATTTAAAAGTAAATATTTTTTATCTTGTGTTGAAACGTCTAAAAATTTTATTGTAAGTTTTAGCATCGGCTTATTTACATATTATAATTACTTTCTTCTTTTCAGTAATTTTCAATAATAAAATGTTGATGAAATAACAAAAAATCAAAGTTTACTTTGATTTCTTACAAGTCAAATTTGAGTGAGGCAATCTTCAATATCTTAAATATCAATCGGTATGACGGTATTTGCGTTAAACAGGATTGGATTCCAGTTCCGGCTTTATGGGAAATTGACCAATCTATTAGATTTTAAAATAAACTATTAAAATATCAAAGGATGCTGCTGCTGGCAGTAAATGCTGCGGTGTAGCATTGAACGAGCATAAGTGGTAGCTGATAGACGATCTTATGCCATTTACGGATTGGAGTATGTACAGATGAAACTCAAAATATATGCGTTTTACAGAAGTTATATAATTGCCAATTTTAAAACTTACTTTAATACACTGCATTCGTATACTTTACCAATCTTAAGTCTGTATTTAAAAATTACTTAGTTTTTGAAGAAAAAGTATATTGCATGTTTATTATTGAAAATAGTAATTTATGAGTAAAAAAATATTTATTTTTATTTAAATAATTTATTCAATATTTAGATAATAGATTCATGTATGATATGACGAAAAAATCAATACTTCAATGTTTTTTTCACGACACCGGTGGGCCTCGAACCTTAACACCATGGCTTTCATGATCTAGCAAGCATTTGCTTATAATGAGTTGAATTTTTGTTTAGAATCACAAGTACCGTGATTTAACTCGTTAGATCACCTGGACGCGATAGCCGTGTTGAAATGCGGTTTAAATCCTATCATAAAAATCTTTTCGAGAACTTTTCTCATCGTGCCAAGAATATATTGGTAGTATATACAATAAACCTTGATTCAAATAATCGAATTTAATTTTACAAAAAAAAAAAATAATTGGGATATTCTGTTTTAAAAAATAATATGTTGAAGATTTCAGTTTCAGAACATAATTTAGTTAGATATAAATGATTGCCCGCTCAGTTTTATATTTTTTTTGTAAGATGAGTATAAATTTATTATTTATGGTCGGCATCCCTGGCCTGGCTCTGCTCGTATGGTTTTGTAATAATCCCTGAAATTCGTGGGGAAAATCCTCCGCCAGTGGACGGCCCGGCGGCTCATGCGGAGCTCCGTTCCTGTTGTTTTTACAGTCCGATACTTGCGGCGGATTCAATTCTTCAGCCGTATGAAAAGCCTCTGAAAACTGATGTTCCACGCAGATTTTTACGTTCTACGCTTGGTTTCTTGATGTTATAGTGATATTTAAGATATTTTTATTGTGTGGTTTTATTGATAGCCTGATATAAACGTGATACAAACTGTAAAAAAAATGTACAATACTGACATATAAATTTTCCTTCCTTTGGGCCACAGATGCTTTATTAAAGATGAGACTGTAATTTTAAAGAAAATAGACTAATACTTTATTTTAATAATAATATACTATTTTCAGATAAGAAAAAAATATAATTTGATGCATATCATTAACCCACCTAAAAACAAATAAACATAAAATGTATTAGATTCATTTTTATAATGGTTGTATGAAGATATTATTTGTATGTACTGTATAATGACTGTGGTCAAGCATTTATACCGTTGTTTTTTAATATGAAAAATCTTCATTTTAAAAAAAAAAAAGATTTTTAGTTCAAAATAAACTCTCCACTTGGCTACCCCTGATGTAAGAAAGACATTAGGATCGGGCCTCTTCAGGAATGCGACCCCAAAATGAGGCTCGTTGGTGACATCTGCGGTCCATACACGGTAACTGTGAACCCTCCTATCCCACACGAAGCAATACTACGGGCCTCATACAAAACAATCTCTTTTATTGCCTGATATGGGAAATGCCTGTTATTGTATGTTTGGATGCAAATATAATATAATTCATATTCTATTTAATATTTATTAAAAACAAAAAATGAGCCATAAATATAAAAAGGAGTAAATATTTTTTTGTACAGGAGATTCTGTTTACCCAAGCTAAATGAAACTTCCAAATATCCAACATTTTAATGTTGATATTTGGAAATAGATGCTGCAATTAGAAGAGTGAGTGTAAGACTTATGTTATTATTAACATGACAGTATACTATAGACAAAAAACGGCAAAATTTGTCATTTTGATTAAATATTGGCTTCAAACTTTCCAAATAGTATATATAATGCAAACCTTATTGGTATAATGTAAACCATCATTATAATTTAATTATTATAATAATAAAAGCAGTATTTTTGCTATCTGCACCATTTTCAATAATATTACACTTTGAAAAAAATATTGAATATATCATGAACCCATGAGAAGTATAATATTTATTTTATTGCCAAGTAAATAAACATTGGCATAATAAAATTATACATATATATATATATATATATATATAAATAAATTATTTATTTGCACTTTTCATATTTATTTAAGGTAAAAGTATTTTTTATATTTAAATTTTTTTTTTTATGTTAAGTTATTGAAATATGTAATTTATGTTAAAAATACATGACTTAGTAGTCACTAAAATTATTTGTATTTTTGTAAGTAGTCTAATCATTAAAAGTCTTGATTAAAACATAAATTTTAAGCAAAATAATTACATAAAATCAGAATAAAAATGTTGTTTAATTTCATTTAAAATTTTCTTGATTTGAATCTTCATTAAAAAGAGTAATTATATTTATTGAGAGAATAAATTATTTCTTTCATGTTGGAATGCGATACGAAAATAAATAATCACTGATTCTGTAAGCTTACTTTGGCAGTCCAGATTATTCCAAATGATCTTCCAGAAAAAAGAAAAAAATATGCTTTCACTTTCCTCATGGACCGGAGGCTAATGAATCCATTTCGCAAGAAAAACAAATTAACACTGCCTCTCTCTCGGCGCCTACTCCGTGTTTGCTGTGGAATAAATTCGGTTTTATTTAATTGATACCCGCGGCTATTATATGAAGTTTTATAAGACCCGGGATGAGGTGGATTCGGAGTGGTCTCAGAAGGATTGAGATGTTAATTTTGTGTGTGTATAATATATTTTAATCCGCAACATGAAAGCTGAATCAACAGCTATCTAGTTTTCATCGCATATAAAATAAGATCGTTGAAGTGTAACCTTTTCAACACCAAAGCTAATAAATTAAATGGCTTATTCTTGTTTGAATTAGTGTTTTCCACATTAACAGATGATCTTTAAATAATAAAAACGTGAAATACGAGGTACGGCTAGAAAATAATTTTAAATAAAGCTCAACAGAGAATAGATAGAGATAATTAAGGTCTTGCAAATCTTTGTATTGCAGATGAAGCGTGAAAGACTGATTGTTTTATTTCTAAGAAGAATCTCGCTACACGGTAGAAACTCGCAGCTGTGTCTTTAACAAATTTTACATGGGAAATAAAATTACCCCGGGGTAAATTAGAAATCCGTTTGTCTTCTCCGCGTAGACTTTTCAATTACAGTCCTACCATGATTCCGTGGTATGAATTTACGATAAGTTTTCAAATTATATTCTGTATTTTCACTTCTAGTGGGGCTATTGTTTTACGATTCGAACTTCCCAATTCGTAAGTGGTGAGCTACTCAGTTCTGCGAGTTGCGGCTGCGAACCGCAATCGTACTCGCTAATACTACTTCTGGGTGTGACTGTTTCTTACAGAACAAACTTCTAAATGAAATACAGCATAAGTAATGGCCAATACGCAAACATACTCAACTCCGAAGAGGCTAATTTATTATACAAGTAAAAACAAGCATCGTAAATTTGATTAACTTAAACAATTTGTGAGGTGTAAGCCTAGCGCTCTGCACACAGCCCGAAGTATTCGTTATAATATCCCGTCTTAAAATACCATTTTTCGGTCTTTAGCACATAATTTTCGAGGAACCTTCAAACAGACAAATGAATACCCAAATCGTTAACCGAGTCGTTAACATTTCGTTATAACGACCCCAACTAACGGCGGTCGTTACAAGTCTCCACCGGTGGATGTTCGGTCGGGTTGGCCGTCGGGGCGGCAACTTGTGTAGCGCACCCTTTACGGTCCGAGCAGGGATCGACAACGGACGGGTTTACATATTAATTTGCCGCCGCACGTGAGCCGATTGCTAAATCATTAACAAACAAACGAATGGGCCGGTGACAAATACCCCTGACCAGAGTCAACCCGGCCGCTTCACACATTGTATCGGCGCGACCTTTGGATTTATTCAGTTGTTTGTGTGTAAGGGTTGTTTTACGGACGCGGGGGGAATGAAATACGCATTCTCTTTTATTAGCTCGTAAAAACGGTTTTAAAAGGATTTATCGCATTTTATGGTTTCATATTTAAATTAAATTTTCAGATTACCTCTACATTTGGGGAAATATGGTTAAAATATTCGAGATTTAGAAATTTTGTGACAAACAATTTTACCTTTCCGATTCGCTTTTGTAATTGAATAAAACTTGAAGCCTACAAAGTAAACCACGAGTAATATTTAGATGGTTAAATCAACACTCTATTTAAAAGGAGTTTTTTTTCATTCTCATAAATAATTTACTACCTTATTTACCCAGAAAGGTGATCGTAATTTTTTTTTTATTTTCATTTCAAATGAAATTTGAAAAATGTTTGCTATCGACACGTAATTCAATAATTGTTTTTTTTAACATTAATAATTAGTTTTATGTCTGTATTGTATGATTAAAAAAGAAGTGGAGGGATTAGAGTTTGTTATTTTTTTTGGAATGTAATATTTTTTGTTATTTAAGAGAATTTTTGTACATTTACTCCCATTTTTCAAACCAAATCACCTCCTTAGGTAACACGTTTCTCCAAACCAATTTAACCAAACAAGTATTCACAGAATTTAAATACAGCGAAGAAGCACCAGACAAGACACCGGGGCAATCACGAACTTCTCCAATAACAATAATTAAGGCAATAAAGTACTTCCAGTTGCAGAGACAGCGAAGATCCAAGGCAGGCGGAAACGCTCAGCGCTTTCGGGTTTTGGTACAAAAGTGAACGGTAATATGTCACCGGATGGGGAAATAAAAGATATATGCTGAGTGGAGTGTTTATTCTGCTTACCCTACCGACTTGACTGGCAATTTAAAACCCGCGACTTCAGATTCCGGCCCGGCAATGCCAACCGCGATTGTTGTTCTTAACTTGATACGTTTGCTTAGCGTTTTTTTACATCGCGGAATTGCCTCAGTCCTCAAGATAAATATCTATTTGTTATTCATAAACAATTGAGAGAGAAAAGGGCTGCGTCTGTTGGTTTTCGGGGCTCGAAATGTCTCTAGAATGTCTCGTATTTGGAGAGATGAGGTTTGCTTTTACATATTACATTAGATAGCGATGTTATACTTTTTGATGACGAAGAGATACCAAGAGTGTGCAAACTTTTGCCTTGTAAATGGTTATATTTGAATTTGAGCTCATGCAAACATACGCGAAGTATTTTAGGGTAATACTTCGTTTGAATAACCATAAAGTAATTTTTATTAAATTAACATTTATTCTTTATTAAAAAATTTGACTTTTGATGTATATGATGATTAAAAAAAATAGGTTCATATGAGTATGTTAATATTCACAGTATATTCAAGAAATTATGTATCACAGTAGAAATTATTGAATTACGTTTGTATAAAATTAGAGTATATATGTTTCATAAATAACGAAAAGATTCATACTATAAATATCAGGAGTAAATAAGCTTAGACAAATCAATTTAAAGTCACTAACAAAAAGCCGCGAAAAACATTCAGCCTGTAATTTTATTTCAGCAAAAAGCAGCTACCCAGTATAAAGCCTTTCAACTTGTCAAACAGGTCTCGATAAAGCCAGTGGAGTTAGTATCGTCTCGCCGCAAGATTTGTTACCGCCCCCGCCTCCGCCCCCGCCTCCGCCCCCGCCCCCGCCCTCTGCCTCCGCCGCCCTCGCCCCTCCGAGCAGCCCCGTTAGGGCTATATTAGATCGCGGCTAAAAAACCGCACCGCACTGGAAGCCCGAACTTCGGGTCTTTATTTGCGCGTCGTTTAGTGTCATACGATCCGCGGGGATTCCGGTGATTGGAATTTGGATTGAGACACTTAAATGCGTAACTGATCGGGTGAGCCAGATTTTTCCTCAAAAAGTTTATTTTCATTTAAAATAAATAAACGCTTGTTGGTATAACATGGATGTGGTTCGTAAGTACAATGGTCAGTACATCGGCCATGTAAGCCTGGGGATGTGGGTTCAAATCCCACACAAATCGCGATGATATTTTTCTGAGAGTTTCTTTTATCATCTTCTATGTGTGAACTAATGTGCCTAATTATATTAGTAAATAATATAAACCTGTAATAGGTAATAAATATGCATCTGATTGACGTTCAATCCAAAAATAGACATACATATATGATGATGCGCGTCTTGGCTAAATTAATAGATTTTAAAAATAATACCCAGATTGGATTAAAAACGCTTTACTTGTTACTTTTATTTTAAAAAGTCCAGTGTTTGCTTATTACTAAATATTGGTTGGCCTGGGCACATTGGTTCATATGTAGAGTATGATTGTTAAAAATTCTCGATTAATGGACGTGGTTCGTTAGTATAATGGCCAGTACACCGGCCATGTAAGCCTAGGGATGTGGGTTCAAATCTCACATAAATCACGATGATATTTTTCTGAAATTTCTTTAATCATCTTCTGTGTGTAAACTAATGTGCCTAATTATATTAGTAGATATGAAATAAGATGAAAAAGCTATGACATAAATTAAACAACTTTGATATCATATACATATAAATATTGATTAAAACATGAGTTTTTAATTGAAACGGCAAGGTTGAACTGTTTGATAACACAAACAATTACTTGACAGGTAATCAATTATTTATAAACAAAAGCTGCATAAATAAATATTATCAAAAATCTTTTAAATTATCACTATGAGAAAACTAAAGTTGTAACATTTTTTATTCAGATTGTAAGCGTAGATAGGATATTACAAAAAGGATTTTCAAAATCACACAGCGAATCAAGATTATCTTCTCTTCAAATATCGTTGACTGAAGATTTCCCTCAGTGACCCGAAACATTTTGCAAGACATATTTTTAACACAAAACGCCTAGCCAAAATCCGGGAGCACCTTTTGAATAAGCCATTTTACAAAATGTATTCAAACCACACTCTGTAAAGGAGACGTCGGAAGAAAAAAGAAGTCGTCTCCAGGCGTACAAAGGTGAAGCTCTAAGAAAATCATTAAACTGATCTTTGTACAAGGGTACAAAGCCGCAGACTGGGAGAGAGATCCTCCCGAGATCTGGGTGAGCATCAATATTCCCAGTTGCCGTTTTATCTCCACTCGTCGCTGTTACGCCTTTTTGCAGTTCCCGGAGAGATTATTGTAATAAGATGACATTTAACTATAAAGAGATATCGCCGAATTTTCAGTTGCGAAAATTTAATATTCTTATTTTTTTTTTTAAATTATTTAAGAGTACTTTATATTAAATAAATTACTTTTTAATTATCCATAGAAAGTAATATTAATTTTTTTTTGTTATTTTTATTTAAATGAAATAAACCGTTTATGTATTAAGGCGTTTATTTATTACTGCTAGCTAAATCCCTTGAAAATTCGATACAATAAAATTCGACGGGTTGTTTAGTAAATAAAAAAATAAGTTTCAGTTGACAATTATTCAATCGACAAGTAAACTTTTGTATTATTACAGTAGGTGAAAATTTTATGTTCACATAAATATTCACGTAATTCATTACACTAAAAATTAAAAATATAAATAAATATCCGATTAAAAACATTTAAATAAATGCAGCTCAATAGAAAAAAATCTAAATTTCTTCAGGTTTATTGAAAAGCTTTCTCAATGTCAATATTACCTACAAATCTGGAGGGTCGAAAGCATCTGCGCGGAGAGGGATTGGCGACGGGTCATCACTTATTCCGCTCACGCTAACGCGAGTTTTCAAGAATAAATTTAAACCAATGAATGTAAACTTTTACGTTCAGATTGTTTGTATTAAGTTCATTTTGATTTTAATTCTTGGAGCTAAAGTACACATTGAAGCTAAAGTTATTTCAATATCCTAAATTTGAATTAATTTATGTTTCCGACTCAATAGTAAGATAAAGTCTTAAATTGTAGAAAAACGTAAAAACACAGACTAATTTTAATGCAATATATCTTAAAAAAAAAAAAAAATTGTAATTATTGAAATGTTTTTTTTATGAAGATATTTTAATCCTGAACTTTCTAAGAAAATTATTATTAATGCGTTTGTGTGATTTAATGGGATTTGTTTGTATTTCAAAAGCATATTTAATCATATGCCTTATAAATAAATATTTGAATTGACAATGATTAAGTACATTTTTTTAAATATTGTAAATTGATTAAAGAAACTCTTAGAAAAATATAATCGTGATTTGTGTGGGATTTGAACCCACATCCCCAAGCTTACATGGCCGGTGCATTCAAACCCCACACAAATTACGACGATATTTTTCTAAGAGTTTCTTTAATCAACTACTTAATCATTATAAACCAATAAAACCTGTAAAGGCAAAATCGTACTTCCTGTGAGACGGTCTTTAGAAAAATCAATAATATGAATATTTGAAATCAATACTTTGAAAACATGTATTATCTGTAAGAACATTATAAAATAATTTTTCTAAGAATGCATAAATGAATAAATGAAATGCATCAAAATATAAAGCATCTTAAAATTGATGTTAACGTAACCTCCCTTAAAAGTGAAATAAAAATCAAAGCAGTCTGGCGGGGACCCGGTAATGATGAGACGGCGCCCTTCCGGGGTACGTCCGGCCGCCCGGGACGGCTTCGGGAATTACAGGGCGGGGATCTCCGGGAAGTACTCTCAGGATCTACGGCGAGTGTCTTTGTTTAACGAATAAAAGGTTATTTTCGATTGAAATAGGTTTTAAATATAATAAGGTTTCTGTAATAATTGATATTGGTTGAAATTAATCGATTCGATGAGGGTAATTTTATATTCAAACTTAAAATGGTATAGAACCAAATAATCGTTTAAACATAATAATATTCAAATTTTAATTAAACAATACTTTTGAATTCAGTTTTTTTAAATTTAAATTAAATAAAAAGTCAAAACAAATTTGCAAGACAAAACAATTCAAACTCCCTGCATTTCGCTTATTTAAATTATATGTGTATCTAAACCACATTAAAGCCAATCATAATAATAATTTAAAAGCATTTATGACTTACCTTTAATGATATAAGTGTATGAACCTTCCGTTTTGTAACCAACGAAGGCCATAGTAGTTGAGAGAAGACTACCATCCAACAGAAAATACAAAACTACTTATTTCATAAAAGTATATGTTGTTTTCAAGTATGTATAAGCATGTATTTAATATTTCATGAAGAGCCTCTCAGGTAAGTGAAAATGACGGAAAATACTACCTCCATGTTTCAGGACATTATAAAAGCTTCTCAAGGACATTCCAGCCTCCGCACGGGCCTGCACGAGATGCGGTAAGTATCTTTCATAGCTTAATCCCCTCACGCCACCTCCATTACGCAGCATTCATATTCAGGCTCTCGCCATGCAGTTAGATTTATTTTTTCTCCCCGGAAGTCTCACGTTCTTATGGGGCGCATCTAGAGTACTACTGAAGGGCCCTTTCTTTGAATTGCTCTTAGTTAATCATACCCTTCCATTTCCATTGTAAACCCCAGGAGTCTAGCAACGGGGCAATCCCGAACTGATAGCTGATTCCAGTGAGTATTCAAATCATTTTATTTTCATTGTGAAGTGGCTCTCGGCAGCGGATCATCTTTTATATAGTGCGTCGATTTATTTTTTTTAGACTACATAGTAAACTTGCTGCCGTTTGTTTTTTTACGAAGATTGCTTTCAAAATAAAATGAGCCGGATTTGTTTATAAGTATGCGACTTTTTATTTATCAGATGAGATAAGACTTATGTTTAAATATTATTCTTAAAAATAATGTTTCAAAGTAAACATGCTTTTTTTTATTTCATTAAAAACCTACCGTATAGTGTTTGACTAGACAAACGCATTCTAAAAATAATATTTTTTTTACCATAGTCCTTAGAGTATTTTCATTTGATAAATAAACCTTATGTGTAGAAGTGAAATTCGATTTACATCAAAGTTTTAGCTAGATAATAATTAAAATATATATTGTAATATATAAAAAATCAAGATTTTATTAAAATCTTTTTTTAAAAATTTTTTTAGGAAACTTAACAAAGAAAATCTATATAATTTGGCCAATATATTTTATAAAAGATTACCTAATATTTTTCATATGAAGTATATAGAATTCACAACGACTTAATTATGCTATTACCGTATTGCATTATGTTTCAATTTTTGGTCAAGAATTTTCAATAAACACTTATCAATTTGATGATTTCATGAATTTAACTTACAAAATAGTATATTTAGCTAGCTGTAAGTTAATTATAAAATCCAAGAAGCCAATCTTCTTCGAACCAATTGCTTCATCTGCTGCCCAAGAATTGCGCAATCTTCCGTCCATCAGCGGAGGAAGAAGACGGCGGAGGAAAGAGGGAGGAGGAAGAAGGAAGCAGTAGCTTAGACAAATAGAGGGAGAAATATTTACACTCGCCTTCCGTCTCACTTGGCGGGACTGTAAAACTAACGATGCAGCGGCGGCCCGGAGCGGAGAGTCAACAGCAATCACCGCCCTCGCCCGCCGCCCCTGGGCCGGAGCTGCCCTTTGAATACGCCGAGAGACTCTGCATACTCGATAGATTATACACTTATGGTTTTTAAAACAAAAATGTCTTCATAAATTGACTGGAGAAGCCGCTTTGCCATCGCATTGCATTTTACACTCCCACAAATCATATTTACTTGTTAATTTAAATATTCATTTAAGGCACTTTTGTCATCAAAATTGAAAAGAAAAAGAGGAACATATAGTCAAACTGTCCATAGAGAAAAATAGCTTGCACAGTAAATAATGTAGAATTTCAGATTTCAATTTCTTTTGAATACGCCGAGAGACTCTGCATACTCGATAGATTATACACTTATGGTTTTTAAAACAAAAATGTCTTCATAAATTGACTGGAGAAGCCGCTTTGCCATCGCATTGCATTTTACACTCCCACAAATCATATTTACTTGTTAATTTAAATATTCATTTAAGGCACTTTTGCAATCAAAATTGAAGAGAAAAAGAGGAACATATAGTCAAACTGTCCATAGAGAAAAATAGCATGTACAACACATAATGTAAAATTTCAGATTTCAATTTCCTTTGAATACGCCGAGAGACCCTGCATACTCGATAGATTATACACTTATGGTTTTTAAAACAAAAATGTCTTCATAAATTGACTGGAGAAGCCGCCTTGCCATCGCATTGCATTTTTCACTTCCACAAATCATATTTACTTGTTAATTTAAATATACTTTTTAAGCATTTTTGCAATCAAAATTTTAAAAAAAGAGGAACATATAGTCAAACTGTCGATAGAGAAAAACACAAAACAACTCGTACAATAAATAATGTAAAGTTTCAGTTTTGTAGAAAAAATCTTTATCAATAGTTTTTCATAAATCTATGGAATTCTTGTATATAACATTTACATATTAGAGACAGAATAATAGCATCAAACACTGGATTAAAAGTACACTAATTTGATTTTATCAATTCTTGTTTATTACCCACATGGGCATACTATAATTTAAATAAGTTATGAATTTAACGGTTGACTATATAATAATAAAAAAGGGTTTAGTACATGAAATACTGTCAAATAACTTTTGGCTACTGAAGTGGCTATTAAGTTAATGATAACTAGTTGGTTCTTATCTTCGTTGGTCTATATTGTGTAGCGCTCACACGTAGCAAAATATTATACATAGTTTTGACTGCAATTGACAATATACTAGAAAACACGCAAATTATAATAATTGTATTTTTTTAAATAATTATTAATAACAATAAAGTTTTTTTGGATTATGACACAAAAATTCTCAATATTTATTTATTTTAATTGAAATAATGATTTTTGTATACATTCTATATTAAACATTGATATCGTAATGAAAACATCGGGAAATGTAGTGTAAGCTATTGAATACATACAAGTTAATCCCCCGTGAAAATGAAACACACCGAAACACCAACAAATTGAATATCTGTGACGAAGCAAGTATTTTCGCTTGTCAAAAGTTGATTTTATTTCTTTCTCTTTTACTAGAAACACGCCAGCAAGGATAGAACTCATGTCGGCCAGAAAATTCAAGGACCTGGAGATGTCATTCAAAACATGAACCTGCAAAAGCACAAATATTGGGATTTACAATTTAAAATAAAAATCTATTCGAAAATCATACCCACAATTCAATACTTACTTAAAGATTTTCAGTTTATGAGTTATTCGTGTATGGTTTTTATAAAAAAAAAAATTATCACAAAAAAAAATAACGTAAGATTTTTAACTGTATTATTTATATTTAATGAGGTGGTTCTGGATAGCATTATCTTTTTAAATAGTTGTAAATATACATTTATTGTAACCTGCTTATTTTTTATAATTTAAAATGAATATTTCAAATTATTTCTGATAACGAGCGATGTGTCACTAAAATAAATATTGTTAGATTCATTATAAATTATTACATTAGTTGCATATAAATGCCACCGTGTACTAATTTTACATCTAGCAAGAATGATTTTAGTTATTTCTTAGCTTTCAGAATGGGTTACAGCTTTATCACAAGCATCGCTCATTTTCCGGTAGGTTGACTGCGTTCACAGAATCTGGATGCGTATTTCAGCTGAACAAGTATCCAAAAGCATCTGCCTGATTACCAGATAAACTTAGTTCCCTAGTATTATTCATGTTTAAATGTAAAGATATTATACGAGTATAAACACTGCCAGATCTAATTACGTCTACGGAAGTAATTTTAAAAGCTACAGGGATGAAGCTATGATATGAACGTTATTAAAATACAAATTTATCTCAAAACGAAGAGAATTACGTACAAGCAGTTGAAATTAATTGATTTTAAACTGGTATTTAATATTTTATCATATCAAATATATATAAATTTTAACATTTTAATATATTTATAATAATAATGATTGAGTACATTTTTTCAAATATTGTAAATTGATTAAAGAAACACTTAGAAAAATATAATCGTGATTTGTGTGGGATTTGAACCCAATTTCATTTTGAATTTTCTTACTTCCTGTGAGACGGTCTTCACAAAAATCAATAATATATTTTTATTAACTTTGATCCATGACAAACTTTTTCCCAAAATATTTAAAAATCGTATGTTATTACCTTCTTCGTCAGATACTAGGTGAAATATTTATATTAATCCCATCGTTTATTGATTATTGGGGTGATATCCGTCATGCATATAAATAATTATCCAGAGCCCGAATCAATACAAGCGAATACCTAATTTACCAAGATGCAATCTTCCGGGGAATTAATAGCCATTGAACGGGAGCTGATGCCGTCAAATGCTTTTGATGGTCCCTCTACAAAGCCATGACTTGGCCAGATATCCGCGGCTCCATTCCTGTGAGGCATCCACCGGGCCGATCCGCAGGCGGGCGTCAAATAATATGATTTATGATCAAATGCCGAATTCGGAGCCTCGGCTGCTCGCAATTACGATCCGCCTGTGCGTCTTGCCGAACGCTCGGCGATTGATTGCCGATTCGGGCTCATTGTGCTTATCAATGCGATTATTTGATTTTATGCTCAACGCTTAGATATGTGGCACGATTTTATTATTTGTGGATGAATATGTCACGGAGGAATTAAGACTGTTATAAAAAATAATAAAAGTACACGTTTAGTGAATTGCTTTACGTTGTTGATATTTAAAATAATTCATAAAAAAGAAGAATGACTTGAATGAAAAGAATTTATATTTACCGTTAAAGCTGAAAGTCCGTTATATAAAAATAGGTATAAAATAAATCAAAAAGTTTTTTTTGAAAATACACTGTATGTATTTAGATATAATTAAAAAATACAAGATGTAAACGAAATTCTATTTAATTGTCTTCAGACAGTCGTCGTGAAGTGATGTTGCTGTTTGATATCGACGCGTTTGCTTTCGGTAATCCTATTTAAAAGAAATCAAGTTTTGTTTGCACTTTTTATGTTTGCTGTTTTTCTATAATCAACTCTCGAAATTTACGAAATTTAATTTTTTTTTTTACATTTTTGCATTTAAAACGTTTTTATTTTTTTTACATTTGACCGGATTTTTTGTCCGTAATATCCGAAGTCCGTTTAATAGATGTCCGTTATATCGAGGTTTTACTGTATATATGTGTGAATTACTAAAACTATTCAAATAAAGTTTATGTTTTTTGATCGTTAACAAAAAAATATTTTTAAATATAAATTAAAGTAACTTGATTTCAGCAAGCACATTTGAGTTATATATGTTTTTAAATATATTTTTAAAAAAATACGTTAGCCAATAAATCATTTTTTGCAATTTAAATATAAGTTATTAAAAATATACGAAATCAGCAAACTACCAAAAGAATACTACTTCAAGAGATGATTAGGTAAATCTCCCTAATGTTTTGTTGTACAAGAAAAACTACAAGCAAAGGCTATTAATGAAGTCCTTAAAGTACATAAAATTTAGCACCCACTTAGTAAGGGATGTTTAGGGTGTAAACGCAGAGGCAGCTGCCTTAACCGTTAATCGGATCAGAAGCCTCTTTGTCTCGGTGTGCCTTTCTTGTTAAGGGAATTAATTGTTCGGATGATGGCAGCTCTGATTATTGAACCCGCCTGTTCCTGTAGACATATTCACCATTCAAAAAAGGATCATAGACTATAATAGAGTATTTGTAGGGTTATTATTAAACAATTCGTTCATAAATTCATAAATTTAAGAATTTCTAATTTTCAAGTTAAAACCAAAAACATCACAACTAATCTGAAATAAATTTATTAATTTCTTTAAAGTAAAAAAAAATATTATAATCAATAAGTTTGAAATAATATAGTTTGAAAAAAGATAAATACATAGAGCTATGCATATCAAAAATCAAGAATCACAAAGGAATGAAGATTTGATGTTGATAATATATAATAACGCCATTAGATATAGTTTTTTCTGATTATCAATATTCAAATTTTCATTCACTTTGATCTGACTAAATTATAAGACTGTAACTCGCATTTTCATAATTATAAATTTTAATTTTATTTAATTATTAATAAGTATATTTGATTGGTCTCAGATAAAGTACGTTATATTATTCTTAATATCATAACATGATTTAGAAAACATATAATAGTATTTGTATTGTTTTTATTTGTGCAAACAGGGGCCAATTTTTAATTTTTTTCAATTTGTTTAAAATATTTATTTGTATGAAAGTAATTGTTGTTTATACAATAAAAAAATCACAAAAGTTCAAATAAATGTCAGTAAGATGTAAGTAAGAAGAAAACAATATTATTTATAAAAAATTCTCAACCAAAACAAATTAATGCTCATTTCACCAATGGACGACCTCTAGACAAAATGATAGCAGGCATTTGCTTATACGATCTACAGCCCCCATACAATGGAAGGAACGTGCAGAATTATTGGGTATTTAGTGCAAACAAAACAGCCCATTAATTACGCAAACAAACCCTAGCAGGAAGTGTAAGTAATAAAGGCTTCAACTTTACATTAAACACGGATCGCGGTCCGACGGTTGGTTACCCTTTCGTTCGGGTTACTTCGGAACACTTAGGAGCAATTTCGGGCCTTGGCTTTACAACCCCCGCGCTGATTTTTGGCTCTGCGGTAAGTATTATAGGCTTTAACTAAAATTGGATCATTTTGTGTGACAAGAGAAGTTTTCTTCTTTTTCTATAATTTTTATTAAATAAAAAAAATCCATGCAAAAGTTATCAAATTTGTTTTTATTTACTTTTTTGGTAAATTATTTTATATAGAAAAAATAATAAAACTGTTTAAAGACAATTTATATTCATATTTTTTAGAATTATCTACATACATGATGGACGTTGAGAGAATAAGTACTTTAATTTTCAATATAAATTTAAGCGGTCACTCTAACCGAAGGGATATTTGAAATATAAATAGAAATTAGTGAAATGTAGAGTAAATATTAAATTTTCCCTAAGGCCAAAAATTAAAATTCAGCCGTGATATATGCGAAGTAAATTTTTAGTCTAATTTTAATAAAGCCGAGCAAATACCGGAAAGTCCAAACAGGGGCGCCAACACGATCCCGAAATTATTTCTGACTAACCGAACAATAAAAAAATAAATTCAAAGCGGAGCACACACCGCGGCATTGTCCCTGCACGGCTGTGCGGGCCGGGCTGGCTTCCGACCGGGCGCCCCGTCGCGGTGTATAAATCTGCTATCCGCACCTGGAGGCGGGCCCGGCTCCGCGGGGGGCGCGGGGGCAGGTGATATATGCACCCTGTGACGTCACGCAACGCCCGGAGTTTCAGCGGGCGGTTGTGTTCGGGGGATCTATTGGCGGGGATTGTTTTGCGGGTTTCGAGAGCGATTCGTATCAAACGACGATAGGTTGATAGGATTTCGGCGTACACGGTGTTATCTGGGTAGTTTACTCACTGTGCTAGTCTAAATATAAATGTCAGATTATCGATATAGTTTCAGTTGTTCTACAAAACTTTGTTGATTTAATTTTACTTATTGTTTTCTTGCACGTACGAGGGCGGTCCGATAAGTGCTTAGCCTCACCGCCCGATGGTGCTACTGGAGAAGGGCAAAACGGTCACAGGGCTTTACTATGCCGAATTATTGGGCTGATTTGACGCCGAATTGCAGAAAAAAGTGCTCTTCCACCATGACAACGCACCGGCTCACATCTCCACCGTTGCCGAGCCGTTGTGACAAAATGACAATTGTCGAAGACAATGTGACAAAAATCCACGATCTCGTATCGGCAGACCGCCGATTGAAGGTGCGCTAATAGCTGAAACAGTAGGCATCTCAAAAGACAGCGTAGGTCATATCCTGTATGAAATTTTGGGCATGAGAAAGCTGTCGGCGCGATGGGTGCCGCGTTTGCTCACTCCGGACAACAAGCGCAACCGTGAGACCACATCGAAGCAGTGTTTGACGCAGTTTAATCGCAATCCGCAGGAGTTTCTGCGTCGTTTCGTGACCGTCGACAAAACATGGATCCACTGGTACACACCAGAGACCAAGGAACAGTCGAAACAGTGGACTTCATCCGGCGAACGTGCTCCAAAGAAGGCGAAGACTGTCCTATCGGCCGGAAAGGTGATGGCCACCGTTTTCAGGGATCACAAGGTGTGAGCAGAAATTTAAGTCGAATGAGAAGGTCATCGCCGCCACGGAGGCCTATTTTGCAGACCTCGAGAAAACGTATCTATCAGATGGGTTAAAGAAGTTGGAGCATCGCTGGGTCAAGTGTATCGAGCTAAAAGGAGACTACTTTGAGAAATAAATCGTCACTTTTCCTAAATTTCGTTTTTTTTGTAGGCAAAGTATTTATCGGACCACCCTCGAATATTGAAGTCACACATAGAAGTTGCTAATCGTTAGGCGATCTTATTTTAATCATAAAAAACTTTCATATTAGTTTCTTGTATTTCCAATCATGTACTATATTAAGTTTAAATAAAGATAGTCTTTAGCATACAAACAAAGCCTTTTTTTAACATTTTTTTTGAGAGAATGATAGACACAAAAAATGTTTTCCTGTGAAAAAAAAATGCACTTAATCCGGAAACTAAAAGAAGGGAAATAATTTTTTTTTAAACTTTAAGTTTTATAAAATTAAAAATTACATAAACAATTTCCTGAATTTTATTTCAAAGCTAAGATAAATAATTAATGCTTATTTTTTCTCTTCTAAAATTAAAAAGGAATATCACAAGTTATATGTATATATATATTTTTTAAATTACAGATAATATTATAAAATATACTTTGCGTGTCTTGATGGCATGAAAAATTATAAATAAAATAAGACAGGCTTTATTTAAACTTTAAACTTTATTCGAAGCTTGAAAACATATTATTTAGTTTAAAATATTGTATCCCATACGTGATTTGCTCACTATCAGTGTATTCAGATAATTGATAGATAATCAAGGCACGTAACGCAACATCATCTTATCTAAGGTTTATTTAGTCAATTATACGTGTACGAATAGACGAATACGTCAATTCAGATTGGTGAAATGTCAAACGTCAATAAATTGATGGCCTTTGGGCTTATTACTGCTTGCTTATCAGTAGGCAAAGAGGTAATGGTTTTATAAATTGAGGCTCTTATTTCTAACTATTGAATCATTATAAATCCATAATTTGCTAACAAAACATAAATTTTATCAATAACCTAAACATAATACAGCTTTTGAAGGAATATGAACAGAGTGATTATTTTTTGAAGTTAGGTTAATTTCAATAAGAATATTGGGAAAATCTTTTTTTTTAAACTGTGTTATTTTGCGACTTCAGATTTTTTTTAACATTGAAGATTTCGTATTGAATAAATATCTTCTGATCCTATTTTAAAAAAAAGTGTTGAACGAATAAAAAAAAAAATTGGAAATATATTGATTGGTTGAATATTTGAAGTTTTATAAAAAAAATGTATCGAACTAAAAAAAAAACTTTTTTTGTAATAACTTATTAATCATAAACATAAATTGCATTTCAAACATATATAAATGTAAAATGCGTTGTATTTGTGGTAATGTTTTGAATAAATAGAAGTATGAAATTTCAATATTTTACCATAATATATTTCAAATATTAGTACTTCTCAATTTCAATCAAAATACTTATAATCAAGATCAGTGGGGCTTCAAGTGCAGCGGTAATTCACTGTAATGAATAATTAATAATTGTGATGGCCCTTTGACGTTCGAATAGTGGAAGGGGAGCGCTCCGAGAGCCCTTCATCCATGCTACTAGGAAGCTCGCATTATAAGTTAATTACTTGCTTTGTTTGCACTGGAGCGTGTATGAACTACAGATTAAAGATTATATAAGAGATAAAATGTCCACCCCTCGATGACGTAGAGCTGGACGCAATTAAATTTTAAAGGTATTATCTTTGTAGGCTATCACAGCGTGCGGTTAGGCCGCCGTATAGGATAGTGGATGCTCCAATATGAAGTGCTTTGGCTAATTAACTGGCTGAAATGAAGAGTGGTATATCCATAATCAGCTGATTGCATTGTGATTAGTTAGACTATTAGCAGCACACGAGTAGTGTGTGTTTGGCAAGGTGATTTTAAAAGAAATCAATTAAATCGATATTAAAAAAATATTATTTAGTTTAATTCGACACCCTACTAATGTGCTTTGTAGATGGGAAGTTTAATTTTTGCTTACCTGATATTCCATCGTACGTCCACCATTCTTCCCAGCTTACTCCTGATGTGACTGTAAAAACACAAAATAATCGATCAGTAAAATGAAGTAAATATCTTTACTTTTGCAAATATAAATTCTAATGCAGTTTTAATAATTAAAGATAAATATGAACTATAGTCGAGTAATGCTAGGAACATCAGGATTGTTTCCCACGAGAACATTTTGATATCCAGTCAAAAAGCCGTACTGTAGCTCTGTTTATGACAATCGTTAGAGAAATCTGCGATAGAACATGTTAGTTCTCGGAATACAATTCTCATGAACTTTGACGCGATGCATTATTCTGTAATGAGTACAGTCAGTAAAATTAGGAGTACACTAGCATAATAAAAACATAAAAAATCTATGAAAATATCTTCAAGCACACTTTGTCCTCGGTAAGTGCGGCTTCGCCAATGTCGAGCGCCACTCTCCTCGCGAGACACAAAACAAAAGTTTGGTTCAAGACGGCTTTTTAGCGCCGACTTTGTCACCAGAAAAACGGTGATAAAACATACAAAAAAAACTTTCACAGTTCACGGATTTCGCCCCCCGCAGGCGAGCGCGCTATGCTCGGCCCACATCGAAACTTTATGGTTTATGTCAGCCCCGACGCCCAAAAGAGCCTCGTCGTATTTTTTCATTGACTTTTACTTAGTGGCAGTTTTCAGTCGATACGTTATATAAATGTGGAAAAGCACTATGGCATTCCTGCGTCCTCAGGTATGCGAGAACGCCACCGCGTCGCTGAAATATTGAGTCTGTTGTGAATATGTATATTTGTTATTACTGAGCATTGTCTGTGAATGTTTTTCAGCGAGCGTACTATTTATATGAGAACCAGACAGCTAAGAGTGAAATTTAGTACTGCTTCTAGTATATTTTACCAGTTGTTTCCCACGAACGTATTTTCAGCCCTTTTTGATTTTAAATAATATAGCTGTATGAAATATTAGCTTTAAATTTTAAACTCACTCAGATAAATGAGGTGGTGTTTAGCTTCAAATACTTTTTCATTCCTTTGAGGGATTTATTTTCAATTCATTTTGTCGATTTTGTTTATATGAAACTTTTGGCTTTGAACAGTCCATTATACGATCATTTCATTTTAAGCTGTGCAGGTAAGAATGATCAAACGTACCCATTAAAAGGATGAGAGTTTGAGGAGCGAAATTACAATTTCTATTTATTTATTTTTGTTATTGGTATTTTGAAGCGATTGAACAAAACAGTTAGCTTTATGATTTTTATGAACAAATATTCTTACTTATATTTTAGTTGATTGAGTATTACAGTTGATGGTATTTACGATAGTCATATACTTTTACTTTGCAAAGCAAATAAAAGTCGGTAAATACTTAAAAGATTAGACAGTAATAAATATTAATAGCCAAATTGCTAATAAATGCGTA
Source organism: Atopsyche davidsoni (assembly GCA_022113835.1). Taxonomy (NCBI): domain Eukaryota; kingdom Metazoa; phylum Arthropoda; class Insecta; order Trichoptera; family Hydrobiosidae; genus Atopsyche; species Atopsyche davidsoni. The sequence goes on from JAILWY010000001.1 coordinate 6,173,165, forward strand.
TAAATAAATATTTGGATACATATATTTGATGTTAATGCATTGAGTATTCAATCTTTCCATGGTTGCACTATTGTAAGAACTTAATTATTGCATTGTTTCGAAAGATAATTTCTGTGTTTTTAAACGAACATGTTTACTTATATACTTTTTTCAAAACACATAATACGCAACAACCTGCATAAGATTTAACCACATTTACAATGTAATTTTCTATGCAAACATTTATAATTTTTTTGAAATATAGGATATATTTAATAGTAGCGTATTAGTAACGTGCTGGATTGCTAATAAGTTTTTCTTGTGAATTTTTTAATACTTAAAACATCAAATTAAATTAATATAAATGCAGTTTTTATTCCATAAAATTCAAGAGATATTGACAAAAAATAAACATAATGATAAATGTTTAAACCCCTCTTTTATAAACTGCGTAGTCCACTAAGCAAAACAGCTTCTCACTTCCAAGTAGATTATTTATTATGCCACTAAACTTTACTTAATATCCAAAGAAGAACGTGTAAACTCAGATATGAAATAATGTCACTTTAAGTATTCCATACATCACGAGTACCTTTATTTTTTCTTAACGTCCCTAAAAGGGGACAATAATGTCGTTTGGCGTTATTTAGGATATTCGTCCACTTCTATCCGTTCAGCTGAAATCGCTTCTCTCGGGCGAGTGTTGAGATAACTAAAACGTGTTTAATGTAGCCTTTGCAAGGCGATGGTTTTTTATGAGCTCGTTCTCGGTACTTAATGTTCGCAATAATGGGAGGAAAGTGACGGGCAACTTGATCAATTTTTATCGCTCCTTATATTGTTTCGGATTTAAATCAGAGTAAATGGTGGAGAAAAGATGCGTAATTATTTTGGAAATAAAAACAAGTAGATTTAAATACTTTTTATAAATAAAAAGTTTAAATCTTACCTACAGCATACAAATAAAATATTTTATTTTGGATAAATGTTATACTTTGATATAATATATGTCAAATCAACATAATTTTCTATACTGTAAAATTTTACAAATTTATTTACCAAAACCAATCTTGATTCACAGCTTCAATAAATGAATATCCAGTATCGTCTTCTTTAAAATAAGTTGGGTAGATAACAAATAGCGGTTGATAACAATGATTATTATAATAGTTTGCTTTTTGTGAAGAGATATATCTTAAATAATTATACTATTAAAAAATATCAGAAATAAAATTTTGTGTTTTCATTGTCATATTATTATATCCATCATCACATTATTTGAGGACTTGATAATTTTTAAATACTTAAGGTGATTATATTTACTATTTTTTTATACTTTTAAAAGTTCGACTTTCTTTATTAAGTTGCATTCTTTTGACCACAAGCTTTCTCATACTAATGGCCGGGACATGTTGTGCTCGTGACAGTCGCTGAAGTTACACAGAGCTCGCGCCTAGTGAACAGGAAACCCGCCGTACATGTAGCCTTCTGTTCTGGTTCTCACGGTACTCGGACGCGATTAGTTATTTATATAAAATATAACCCCACTTATAAAACATTTTCAATATTCGAGAACGTGTTAAAGATAAACGCATGAAATTGTATTGGGAGTTTCGTTGTGGAATAAAATGCGACTGCGAGTCTGGTACAATACAATGCGTCGTTTTATTATAATACTTCAATCAACGAGACTCGGATGTTGAAATATTTGATGCAAATATATAATAAAAACATGTTTGAAATATTTATTTATAAAGAATATTAAAATGTGGCATTGATATCTCAACAGAAAGATATAAAAACAAATCAGAGAAATTTAACAGAAAACTATATTCAAATAAGTGTACATTTCGGCAAACAGCTCTGGCGACACCGAGAAGGGGTGGCTCAATTGTGAAAACTTCTCGAAAGTTTTGTTCCTCCCCGCACCCTTTTTCATGCCCTGAATAATAACAAAGTGACCGTGAGAGCCACCGCCGACCTTTCGATGCTAATAAACACCTGTATCCTTGTTTGGCTTATTTGCTCGCTGGCCCTTTGAAACAATACAGTTTTTTTTTCTGAGCGGAATAAACTCGATTGGATTATTCCTCTTGTAGGGAGAGGGGAAAGCGGCGGTCGAGGGTAATGGGCCTCACTTTAATCGTTTGCGTTTTTGTTCTTTTATTCATGATGTGTTAGGTGTTGACATTGCTTTCGAATTCATGAACGAGTCCCTGTTCAGACGGGAATTTTTTCCAATTCAGATAAATGAATAAAATTGATTGAGCACAGTAAAAAAATATATCGATTTTAAAAGTAAACGCGCTAAATAAATATCGGTTGTTTTTGAAGTTTTCAAAACTGTACATATTAAAATTTTAAATTTATAGAGATTATTATTTCAAATAAACACAAATAATATACATTTTATTATTTGCTATTATATTTCAATATATTATAGCAAATAATAAATATAATATGATATATTTGCTATTATGGATGTACGATATACAGCTTTGATAATTAACGACTTCACACGCTTTATTATTTTCATGTTTAACCTGCTATAATGTAATCCACTCGTGAGATCGCTCTTGCAAAGTTACTTTTATATTTTATAAAAAATACATTATTGATTTATATAATATAAAAAAGGTAAGTTTATTGCATTAGTAAAAACATACTCGTACAAAGTTACACCCACAGCGACATTAGTAATAATTATGTTTCGGAGCTACGAAAAAGAATAAAAATATCATCGAAGCTTAGCAGTTCGTAGCTCAGCTTAGCAAACTAAATAAATAAATGTCTGTCACGCGCGCAGTTTTAACTTCTGGTCACAGAGAAGCCGAAGCCTATTACTACTTCTCAACTCTATAAAAGTTATCGCTCGGTTCCCATCGAACTTTTTAGGGGCAATAAAAACAAGCACAAGGCATGGCATGGCACCCGCTAATCTTACGAGGTATTAACGGCTAACAAGTCGATTCCTACAAGCCAAATTACACAACTTGTAAGCCTACCCGTTGTTCAACTTTATTCCTATAATTTCCGCCCTACTCAGGACTGCCAACAGTGTCAGAATTTTTGTGACACCTAGTGCTTACTTTTCGTCTCGATTGTAAAATTATTCAAACAATGTTTCAAGTTTTGCGTGGAGTTTTATAATTGAAATATTACACTTCAAATAAGAGAACAAAATAATTATATGCAGATAGTAATTTTTTCATATAAAACGGTTAGTGAAAAGAAGATGTTAAAATGCTCCCGTATTACTATTAAAGTGACAATTACGGAATTTACTCTCGCGCTAAGGAGTACTTTCGAGTTGATTATCATCTCTTCAGAATATCCACTTTAATCCTGAATCGAAGTTCGTTTTCCATAATCAACTATTCCGTCCCTCAGAGGCAGTGGGTTGGAGCGTCGGTCTCAGGGGTAGTCGCTATTTAAAATACAATCAATTCACATTGCCCCCCGACCGGGAGTTAATCGCTCTCAGAAATGAAAATTTCTGCCTCAGGCAAAGGAGATTGGTTTTATTTTTCTATCATTTCGTTTCAATCGCTCGCAACCACCTCGCGGCTCTCAATTACACGAGATCAAAGACCGTAACCGAGACTCATTGTGTTGTTAAGTAATGAATAATGCAAATCATCCCTCCGGCCTTTTCCTTTTTACTTTTTATTTACTACCCCCAAATGTATAACGGAACCACAGGGTACTCTAGGGAGAAGATCTCTTGGAATTTCACTTAAAGCTTCCAGCCCATCAAAATATACCTCGAATAATAGAGTGAACATAAAATGGATTCAATACATTAATGAACTCTTTACAAAATACTTTCATGGCAAAGGTATTTTTTTCGTCTTTTTTATACGAGTAAACAAAATATTAAATAATATTTATGTAAATTATGTAATTTTATAAATAATATTTATATAAAATTGATAAACCAGTAATGTTTCCATATGCTTTCAATTGTGAAACAAGTAGTTTTTTCAACTAATTTGGTTTGCACTGTTGATTGTGTTTCTACGTTGTGTGTGTGTATTGGATGTTTATATTATTATTTTTCTTTTCTTTGCTAGCAAAACCGGTATCTTTATTGGTTCATATTAAATTTAATAATGTTAATCGAACAAATTATTTATAGCAATATTATTTAAATACTTAATATTCATAATAAAATAAACCATTCAACGAACTATGAGTTAAAGAACTACTTTAATTCAACAAAATCCAATTCGATAGAGATTTTATTTCATATCAAGTTACTTACTTCTGCTCAATTGCAATGCAAAATGAGTTTCCCGAGGAGCATTGATTCACAAATCTACAATTTCTTTTTTTTAAATTGAAAAAACCTATCCCTTAGTTCAGTGGTCAGGACTATTATAAATTGAAATGAATTCATTTCTTAGAAAAGACTTACCAATAAAATGACAAAGTTTATAAGCCCCCGAGACAAGGCCGATTTCACAATTTACTTACATTGAACGACGAAAACTGGAATTCTCAGCTCAGAAATCGGTTCCTTTGAGATATTAAATTGAATACTAATTTATTGATGCGCATACCGCCGTGTAGACTTATTTAAATTAATGAAAAATATAAAAGAAAACTTGAGTTTTACAGTAAACGTTTGTAATAAAACGAAATAGTAAAACAAAATGTTTCTCGGTTGAAATGACCGCAACTGTCACACCTCATAATACATCCATTGTTCTCTCAAATCTTTGTTTCAACTTTTTCCAACATTTTCAGACAAGCGAGACGAAAGATGGGAGCTTCAATGCGAGCAGCGGAAAAGGAAAACACGGAGAGCAAGACTTATATCTGTCCAAGTTCAAAAGTGTTGTCTGAGAAACTTGTATACGGCGTGAAATTTAGAGAAAAAGTGTAAAATGACCAACTCGATTAAACTTTGCTTTTGCAAAACTTTCATCGTCTTATTCTCCGTTTAAAATTTTAAGTTCTTACATCTGCAGAACCTTATTTTGTCTTTTATGAAAGTTGACATATCATTCACACCAACTGAATAAATTTACATACAATTTTTCAACTCAGACTAATGTACACGTTTTATTATTTTATCGATATTTTTTAATAAAGTTCATTCAAATATATATATATTTGTGTAGTTATTTATATGTATAAGGATGATTTCAATATCAATGTTTGAAATAAAGAACATTTGAATAGCAATATTTCAGCATGGATTTATTTAATGTTTATAAAATCAAAATATTTTTTTTTATAATCAATGCCTAGCAGTTTTTTCTAAATTTAGATACTCATCTATTAAAATATGTCAATTTATTTTTGTACTTGTAATTATTGCTTTAAGTTTGTGAAATGTCATTAGTAAATAAAGAACAGAGTTAAAACTCTTTTTAATATTTTGATAAATAAACTGAAATTTTAAAACTTTTAAAGCTTATTTCAGAGAGTACGCCAAGGGAAATGCAAAAAACTACTAAAATGTAAAGAATTTCATTCAAAATTAAAAATCAAAGATTCTTAACATACAAGATTAATTTAAAATATTCCGGCATGCTGTAAAGTGCAACGCGAGCAAAAGTCAAGGAATTCGTATACGAGACTAGGGGAGGAGAAAGAGCTTCACAGCCTAGGGTCCGTATTTACTTCGAGCCTGGTACAAATAGAAGGCAATGACTGTAAGCAACTACTTTTTACGTGCCCAATGCAAGTTCCGTGATTTATGTTTTTAATTTAAAATTTTCGCATTCCGGGACCAAAAGTTTATTTTCGCTAAAAAATCAATCTTTCCGCTTAAAGGGAATAGAAAGCGATAAGTGCTGAGAGCGAGTCGCGACGACTGCGCGCTGGATCCATTATTCGAGCGTTCAACGTAGCTCGTGAATTCGTTAACAGATATCGTAAATAACTGCTCGATACACTGCTGACTAGCGAAAATTAAAGAAGGACTAGACCGTTTGCAGACAAAGGCAAAACGGGCTTTTGGTCACCTCCCCTGACAAATATCGAAGAGTATTTATACCTACAGCATTCTTACATGGATAAAACATCAAAGTTCTGACAGTCTAGTGTATTTTTGTTATTTAAATTTACAATATGTATGATCGATAAATTTAACAACAACAATTTTACAACAAATCAGACTAAATTACAAAATAAAAATCGACTTTTGATGGCTCATGTTTGGCGTATATATTTTAAGTTTTCGGTAAGATTAATCTCTAATATCATAACTTCAATGTTTATATTGCAAGAAATATGAAGATTCATAAGAACTGAGTGCAATTTTGACTTCTGATATGTTTTTAATTATTACCATAAAATCTTCAGTAAGTACATTCAAGTGTTATTTTTATTTTATTTATTGTATGTAATCATAAATAGGATGTCTTAATTTTCATTAATTTTATTGAAAATTTCTAAATAAATACTTCCTAACTTATTGTTGAGCCTTAAAAATAAGCAATTTTAAATCGAATTTTTTTTACCAAAGAAGGCTTTAAATTTTGAATTTTGAATATTGATACTTACAGTGATTCCTGACGAAAACATATTATTTTCATTCAATAGTGTATTTTTACACCAATTAGAATTTTTCAAATGCGCATTGTTAATTTATTCAATACTGAAACAATCTGAAATTTAAACATAGCCACACAGTCAAATAAATGTGCTTCCACGATATCATTGTTTACAAAATTATGCACAAATGCAATTAACGAACAGGATATTTCCCTACTCACTGGTATTGCAGGTTAGAAAATACTATTCTGCGTTTTGATCTGAGGGGAAGTCTCGTGCGGCTGCATGCGCGTTGGTGGAAAGCTTCCCCGTAGCAGTCGTGATATAAATTATTCGGCTGATAAAATCTCTACGTTTTCCATGGCCCAAGCGCCACCCGAAAGCTCAGAACGGAGGGAAGCAGCGCTGCATATTTTCATATCGTACAAACAAACGCTGTGCTTTTGCCGATACTGAAATGACATACAATTTATTAACATCGTCTTATGCAAATGTGGGTCGTTACATTTGATTGGAATAAAATTAGTTTACCATAAAAATTATAAAATATATAAAATTATGTATGGTAAGAACGTATAAGTACAAATTTTTTGGTTACAACTTGATGCAGTGTTTATGCACTTGAAACAATGATTTTATTACACAAACAGTTCTTAATAAGCAATACTCATATTGATGACTTAGAATTCATATCTATTATTTTTTTATGAATATATTTGTAAAATTTTGATAAAAAATTTTTTTTTATGTTTCAATAAAAAACGCTTTTACGATTAAAAATTATTTTTTATAAAAAGCAAAGATAATTTTTTTTTAAAGTGGTATTTTGAATATTTAAACTATGTGTATATTTTTATTTTAAAATACTGTCAATTAGACGAGAAAAAATGTAAATTTATTTGTAAAAAATACCACATGTGTTTCAATACGGCAGATTTCAATAACCCCTATTTAAATGTAATTGAATAATAGGTTTTTGATAGTCAGAAAAGTCAGGTATTATTTGGTTGTTTGGAAATATGAAATGTAATGGATACCATGATTAACGCTCCTTGAATAGAGTCGATTTAAATGTAACCATGCCTTATCCAGTCCCCAGTCACGCAAGAGGCGGGAACGTATTTTGAAATACCTATTTGTCAATTTTTTTCTGAAACAGTCCTTTGTTTGCATAGTAACCTACATGCTGGTGCGGTCATTGTACCTTGCCTGACCTAACCTTGACCAAAACATCATCAGCTGATGGTACCTTAAATACGTTTCCTGAAAAAGTTTTTTTATGCATTATTATACATCTACTTGTATAATTAATAAGAACACAAATAACAGTTGTATTTTTCATTATTCTAATAGATTACCCTTGAACTTGTTTTAAAGTAATTACTGTAGTTATTCTAACTCATTTTCTAATTTTTCACTCCGAACAAAAAACAAATTAACCGGGGAAGAGAGTATTATGTAAGATAGGCCTTGTACGCTTTTATTTTTAATCATCGGGATTATTAGCGATCCCTATCGATGTTTCAGCAAACTAGCGGAGTGAAGTGAAAGTTGTTAATTAAATGTGGTTAGTTTGTGTGATAGGGGGGAAGTGAGTGATAGATTGAGGGAGATTAAATGATAGAGTGAGATCGAAAAAGTTGTACTTGCTCTGTTAGTTCTCAATTTAAATTACTTACACTTCACCTGATTGTGTTATTAAATACATACATGGTTTAATTACAAACACAAAAATAGTTCAATATTTTATCAATGTTTGATTATACGGTTAAATTTAAAACAGATTTAAAAAAAGTTTGTTTTATTAACGTGAGAATGATAATACAATATATTAGATTTTATTTTGGTAACATAAGAAAGAAATATTTATGCAATGAAATCACACCGTTGGAGTCCCAGCCCACATATTTGTGTTTAAGTCATTGTTTTTAATATTGTATACATAATAAACCTTTTTTTAGTGAATAAATCTGATTTATTAAAAAAAAATTGTAAAAATATCCCATTTGCAATAGTTATTTCTATTTTGTTACATTGTAACGTAACTGTCTGTTTTCTACCAATATGATATAAACAGTTAAATACCGTAATGGAGTTTTAAATCGAAAACAGAAAGTAAATTCCACGCAACTAAATGGAGTTGATGCTTATCTATTTTTTGTATTTTGTATTTATTGAACGTAACTACGTTCAGTGTAGCACCGTAAACAGAAAACCTGTGTTAAAAAAATACTAGACATCAAAAGCGCCCATGGTAGAATATAACATGGGAGGGTTTTCAAGTTTTAATTTGCAACCCTATACATTTTGCTAAGCTACACTATAAGAATGAACGGTGGGATTGTATATTTTACTACTCGGAAATACAATTTTCAGATTAATAACTTTACTTTCAATGTGCTCAAAAACTGTTTCCATTTTGATAAGAAAAATGATTTTTTTGGGATAAAAGGCTGTTATTTGAATGGTAAGGATGAAGAGGTTTCATATAAAATATGTGAAAATCTATACAAAATATTAAAAAAATTATTTCAATTTTTTGACAGAAATTATAAGATGGTATTTCATTATGAAATTTTATATTAAAATAATTTTTTTTTTTTTAGTTATTTTCTACTTTATTTTGTGATTCGTTTAGTAAACTTTCTATGTTGGCATTTTTAAATAGAGTCGCTCGTTAACACACTCACTATTAACCCTTTGACTTCTGATTGTCACGGACTTCACAGCGAAATTGAATACTTACTAAGCGTTAAGACACCAACGATAGAAAACATTTATTATGAATGTTTAACTCCTTGAGTAAAAATGGCATGAATTTGATATTTGGTATACTTATATAATGAACCAGAGTATAGAATACTGCATTTAATAGATTGAACTATACTTGATTTATAACATGTAAGAGAACTTTCAAGAAGTTACACGAAATCTAAATATATATTTACAATTTAATTAAAATTTTAGTTAAAAATAACAAGTCACAAAAAAGTGTTGAAAATCGAAAAAAAAAATTATTTTATTTAAATAAAAAAATATAAAAACAAAATTTTTAAAAGGTTTTCTTAACATCCCGAAAACTTTAAAAAAGATAAGTATATTTTTCAAAACAAAATAATTTTTTGTACCATCAATGCAAATATGAAAAGAACTGAAAATTAAAATTTCAAATAAATATTCATGTAATTAATTTCAGCAAAAATATGTTTGCTTATTATTACGAAAATAAAATTAAAATCAACTTCATTTATAATCAGCAGGTGAACGCTGCAATAATTTATTCTGATTTCCCCAAGGCGAAGGAGCGAAAGGGCGAGGGGCGAAGCGACTAGCAAAAATCAAACAGAGACTGCTCTAATGTAATTTGTAAGCGTAATCATAAAAAAAGGGAAATGTGCAGACAACATCTCGTTATTAGGATCCTGAATTACTTTACGACGTGAAATTTTGCAAGTCAAACATTCGTGAGTCATATTGTGGTTGCAATAAAATATGATGCCTTTCTGAACACTTGCCATAAGCGAGTACTCGTGGTCGTTGCAGTTGGAGGCAATGTACTCATGTGTACTCCCCTCAGGGTGGAAGTGTACTTGGGGTGAGAGCTTTGGGAAATTAGTTACATGCATTTATAAAGTTATATTATATTTATATTTAAATTTTGTCGTTCATTAAAAAATATCAGTTGTTAAAAATTTCGTCTCAATACCAACTGTAATAAATTCATCAAAATCACCAGATTCTCGTTAATCAATCGATCAAAGATTGAGTTGAGATAACAAGATCGCAGTTGTTATTAAGAACTCTTTACCTCTTCTTGATTTATTTTGCATTTATATTAATCAGATGCTCTGTACAGTTTTGGAAAAAAAATTGGCTGTAAATTACTTAGTAGCCTTGATTCAAAATAAAGTTACATGTTTGATTAAACCCAATTTAAGGTAATTGTATATTAATGCTTGTTTAGCTTTTAATTGTATTATAATATAATTTTGATAAAGATTAAGGTTTTGTTGATGCTGCATCATTCAGAGACACGCAATGTTGCTTGTCTGCTTGTACTACCCGGTTTTAATTAATAATTGAAATATGTGGTATTTTTGCCAACAAAGAACCTCACAAATAATTTAAGGTTTTAAAAAGATCTTGTTAAAAAATATCTGGATATGAAATAAGTATATAATAATGCGTAATTAATAAAATTTCAATTGAAAATAAAAATGCTTGATCAAGAAAATTTTTTCTAAAATTTTTAAATTTCTGGTCAAAGTATGAACAAAAAAGAAAACTATTTGACTGAGCACATGAATTATGAATTTTCTGTTACATTTTTGAAAAAACACCTCCTTAGGCTTTTTTTTCAAATAAAACACACCCACTAGACACAGGCATGGTAATTTATGGCATAATAAATAAAACAAACGTCTCACATTATCTCACTTGAAATTATATACTATTTGCAAAATTCTAGAACAATATGCTAATCTTTGCTAGCACCTACCGCAGTAGTTTAAAATAATGGTTTCATTAGTTCTCCAGCTGACGACGGCCGGCTGGTCTTCCGAAACACGTATGAGGCCGACCCCTCACGGACTTCTTTCATTTGCTAACCGCGCTGCAATAGGGAGACTTAAATATTTAAACCGGTACACGATATAATATTCAGACCCCAAGATAGTGACTTGGGATCAAGAATTAGGCCAATTTTGGCATAATTAGAACGACGCACACCCTCTCTTACAATGGTTTAATTTAGATTACGTTTATTTTCTATTGTTAACATTGTCTTATATACTTAAATTGTTCAAAATTTTTAAAACATACAATGGTATTTAATATACTAAAAGTTTGCACAAACTATTTGAATATGATAGATACATTTACAATCTCTACGGCTTTAAAAGTAGATCTCATTTAAAATAGGTTGCAACCGTGGTATAATACAAAATAAATGTAAAAATGCTCAAAAACACTTGCTTTTTCTATATTTATATTAAGATTGTTTAAAGCTTATTTTAACAAATTTCTTTCATTTTATTAGGTATAAATAATTTTTGTTAAATAACGTATCAAAGTTTTGTAAAAATTAATTTGAAGAATTGTAAATTGTAGACCGAAATATAAATAATGCATTCTTGTTTGTTTGACATTTTCCCGGTCTCGTAATTAAAGTGCCTCTCAAAAAAATGTATGAACTATTTAGAGTTACTCGCACGTACAAATTCAGGTGACTGCATCAAAGCATTCCAAATAAACAACAAACATGGAGTGATGGTCAAACAAAGACATTCACAAACGGGAACGGGAAATCGTTCGACACTTAGACCGAAGCCTGTAGCGGCTGCGAGGCAGGAGTAACTTTGATGATTTCCAGGGAAACGCCAAATGCCAAGTGCGTCATTCAAACTTCAGTGGCATTGTTTGCATTGTGTTTGATGTTATTAAATACCGTAGTTGCGATAGTTGGCTAGACCCGGGGGTCGGATTGCACACCTGGTCAGTTGAGTTAGGGCGGAGGGATTAGGGAAATTAAATTTACTGCTAATTATTTGTGTAGCTAGTTTTGTTTCGAAATGAATGGATAGATGAGAGCTGTAGCCTGAGATATTTAATAAAACAGCGAAACCTTTACTAGGAATTTATTTTCTTTTAGAAAGATTCTTTTGATTGAAAAATAAGTATGAGGTTATTATTAGAGGTGTCAATACAATGCAAAAAATATCGATATCAATACATAAAAAAACAAATGGGTTTGAAATAAAAATTCAATTAATAGTTGTTATTATTAGTTTTGAAACTGTAAGTGATAAAATTTATCCGGCTGATATTAATTCGAATTTATATTGCATTTTAATAAAAATCATGCGTTTTAAAACATTCACCGGCTTAAAATGCAGTACGCTGGAGTAGTAATAGTTCAAAAGTTGAAAATGTGTATAAATACAATTTATTGTTACTGAGAAACTTATGAACAAAAAAATAATGTATTAATTATACTGATTGATATTTTATGTACACGTTCAATATATTAAATGATAAAAAAGCTCAATAAATTCAAGCTCTCTTGTAAGAGAGAGCACCTCACGTGAAACTAATTCAACAAACCGATAAATACTATTCCAACTATCATTAGCGTATCTTCTAAAATTGTATACAGACAATATTAATAAATGCTCAGAAAAGTACAGACTACAAAATAATATTTTTATGTTATAGTCAGGTAGTTCTGTGTATAATTTGTTTAGAAATATATTTTGTGAATTTTGTAAATACATAAGTATACAATAAAAATATCTTATTTTATTTTCTAAAATATACCGAATAAAAACGTTGAAAGGGAAAAAATCCAAAGTCGGTTAATGTACACATAAAAATGCCGGGGCTCTTATCAGAAAGTTATTATCCACGACTGTTATATACATAATTCATTCTTTTAAATATCTTTTTGACATTTCAATGCTCCACTTTTACTCACATGCAAGCATTCTACAGCAAACGTTTCCCAAAAATGATATGTGTATTCCGGTATGTTTATTTGAAAGGATTTCATAAGACACAATACCGTATGAAATAAATATTTGTGGAAGTTATAATACAAACGTTTCCATTTACATCCGGCGGGCTTTCGTGTTCGCTCGTAAATCAGCCAGCTCCAGGTGAAATATTGATGCTCTTTAAACGCAATATGGAGACGGAAATCGAGAATTATTTTTTAACTGAAAAGTGCCCGCACTTGGAGTTTTTATGCGTCTATATTTTTGAGTTTATCGCTCCCCCGCTCTTCCTCGGCTGCGAGAGAATGCTCGTGCGATAGAGCAGCCGGCTTTCTCATGAACAAGATGTACTATGGAAGACGGAAAATGCAATTTCCAACTTGAAATAAAAATAAAAAGATGCATTGTTTACCTTTATAATACAAAGTCTATATTTAGTACATATAGTTAGATATACTTCACATGATGTACTATAGAAATGGAATTAACAGTGGTTAATAATTTTAATATTATTCGTGTTAATGCCAAGGCCTTTAGTGACAATACCGTAAGGAATACATTTTCTATTCTACTTTATTATTTACAAGAGTAAAATTTTGAACAATAATATCTAAACTTAATGCACTACAAGTTGGGCTATATTTGGTATTCAAGATAGCTTCACAATCCAACCTCTCAAACCTTAACCAGTTAAAACATTCATAAATTTGTTAGGTATTTTTTTATCAGTAAAAAGTCTAAAAATATTAACAATACAAAATTGTAACAAAGATTTTGAAATGTATCACTTGAATCTTTTATCCCGTGAAGATTGACAAAGGATTTTTAAAGGCGTCAAATCTGTCATTGTTTTGTAATAAATTGAGTCTCTGAAACCAAGTTGATTTTATGTGGTAATAATGTAAACGAAGACTCCAAAATAAACAGGTTTTTTTTACAAATTGGATATAATCAAGTCTTCGTTCCCTTAAATAAACATTCTCTCTGGAAAAGTCGTTCTGGCCTCGGTAAGGCTAGACTCGGGCCGGCGTGGCGGCCGCAGCGCTGCGAGGGTAGTAGCGCATAAAATAAACATACTGCGTGCCCAGGTAGACTTATGTGCGCCGCCTCCTTGCCGGCATCGGGATCCGAGATGAAATTATTATTTACTTTAAGTTACCAACCTACAAAGTTACCTCAAATGAATAATAAACAAGTAAATAAGGTCGTTTTTACTATACGAGTGAGATTTGATTTAGGAAACGCTCGGGTAGATAAAACTGAGGAAGAGGATACCCTCAACAGACCGGTTCAATTTGCAATACTACGAATTCACAAAACGAGCTTTAATAGTCCAATAGCTAAGAAATCAATAAAAGACAGTCTTATGAAGCTCTAGAAATATAAAAAAGCGCTAACAAACAAAAATCTCCTAACCATTTGAGAACTCATATTTGCTGTAAATAAATAAATGGGATGTATTTTTAAATTTGTGTTTTCTATTTTATACATTCCTTTAATTTATACTTTTGGCCTTAAATTTGGTGGTGTAAATAAAATACAGTTAAGTTATTATTTATAATTCAGAAAGTATAACGAATATGATATTTTTAATCTTTTGTTTGCATTTAGCGTTCTAGATTTGTAACTTACTTTTTACTGGCACTATCAAACAAAACATTGACTGTTGCATTTAATAGTCAACGCTTAAAAATAATATGTTTAAGATGAATGGAATAAATTAAATAAAAAATTTAAATGCAATAACACGGATTTACGGCGTTTTCATTTTATTCCAATGATTACACATAAATAATAATTAATTCCATATATTGTCTAATTCAGAATTCTTCGAGCAATGTTCCCAGGCAGGCTCGCGTAGGGGCCGGAGGAATTGTCAACTGGCGGAGGAACGATGCGGTGCTTTTGTACGGCTGCTCTCCAAATAAAATCCAATGTTTATTTGATGATGCGAGTTAGCGGAAGCAGAGCACATGCTGGAGGCTTCGACTTATGTACACTGCACAAAAAGGCATGGTTTGTTTTTGGAGAGCCTTTTCGCTGGCTTTCGATTGCTAATACAAGACTCTAATCAGAATGAAATAACTATTCAACAATGTATGTAACTTATTAGTGTGCATCATTAAGATTTATTTTATTTTTAAAAAAAATTTAAAATCATCAATTAAAACATGAAATTTCGAGAAAAAACGCACAAGAGATTTTAATTCACACTTCTGCTATTAATTATTAAATAATCAATATGCATAAAGTTTGAAAGTTAAATAAACTATCGCCCTGTTCATATATTATTTATTTTACTGTAATTAATAATGACGTACTGATTACATAAAGGTCATTTAAATAATACTTTGAAAAATCTATTTATTAAGTTCATATTCAGTTCAGGTACTATAAAATATGCACTGTATAAGCACTAAAATTTAATATTTTAGTAGTGGCAAGAATCTAGCATACATATATAGCCGTCGGTTAACTTCGAAAATAAATTTTCTGCTTAATATAAAATGAGGCTGAAAGAAAAATGTGACAAGTACTTTAAAAAAACACAACGTAATAGGTGTATAAAACTTAAGCAAAAATAAAAGTCTCAACCCGGAGTCCCGGTGTTTACCTGCATTAATAAAATCCTAAATATTGTTTATTTTAAAAGCCACAATTTAAGAAAAGGACATTAAAACACCCTATTTGTTTTAATGAGTCACGAAGTGTGTTATTTTCATGGTTGTGTTTTCTACCCTCATTTGCATGTCGTTGTCGGGCAGCCACCCCCCAGGCAATATTCAGAGTGTGTGACATCCCTTAACATCTCTTACGCGGTGCCGTTATTATCCATTTATAGGTAATGTGGAAGACGCGGCTGTTAAATCTGACCTGGAAAACCACCGTTTAATTACTGGTGGGAATATTTGTACTCATTATTAAGAAGAAACACACAGAAAAAGTCCTACAATTTTTTTTAAAAACAATTTTTTTTAAAAACAATTTTTTTTAACAATAACAAACAACAAATAATTGTACATTTATTATACTTTGTATGATCATTGAGCATTATGATAGATTTTTTTAATGTTTTGATTTTGTCAGTATCGTTATTAAATGATTTTAATTTTTCAGATTCATCCATGTCGTTTGTAAAACTTATACTGAAACAGAAAACATTTGTGAAACGTTTTCTTTATTTTAATATTTACGAGAAAAGCTAATATTTTACTTTTTAGAAATATAAAAAACTTTTTAATTTAAAATAATTAATTTCGGCCTTCTTTGTATAATAATATTTTCAATGTTTTTCTTTCATTAAAAAAAAAAACAAAGTTTGTTCAAAGAGTTACACCAGCTTTACATGTTTTTATTAAATACATGAACAATTCAGCATGGAAGTTAGAAAATTCAAAACGCTAAATAAATTTATCACGTTCAGAAAGGTATCGGCAGAGGTTGTATTACCTGTTTTTATTTGAGTCAAATACCCTACATATTGTAAATATATGTTTCCAAGTATTTTGTCAACAGATTGGATACAATATTATGAATTACAAATGACACTCAACTGAACATAGACAAGTCGGCTGAACTGTAGATTGTTGCTCAACAATGCCAGCGTGAAGGGAGTCGAGACCGCAGCAAGTGCCAGCGCAACGTTACCGTAGTGACGTCATCTCTAGAGCTACACAAATGTGCTCGGAGTCGTACGTTTGATATCCTTACCTTGCATCATGTCAATTTTTCAAATTAATTTATACTTACTCCACCTTTAACATCTAATAAAAATAGATAACACGGAAAGACAGCTCTAAGAGCCACTGAAAGCTGCAATCAAATACATTGAATAAAAAGTATGCATTAAAAGTTAATCATCATGCAATCGTACTTTAAAAATCCCTTTAATCAAATCAAGCTGTGATACAAATTTTATAACGAATATAATTTAAATACCAAATCGTAATGTGTTTTTTATTATAGTAAATTATGCATTTTATTTAATTATTTTAAACAATTGTATTAATACACAAGAGATTTCGGCGGTCAATATCATCTTTCAGTCATTACACAAATTATAATAGCACTCCAAGGAAACGTTTGCGTAACCTTTCAAGCGTCTAAAGTGATCCTGGCTGAGACGTTAGAATTAATCTTGCTTGATATTACACCTTTGTACTACCCGCGTTCCTTCACCTGAAAGCTATGCATCTAATTAAGTTTTTCAGTAGCCCGAGGCTTCTGGAGTTTGGGAGCTGAAAATGTTGAGCGCTACCATGAAGGAGCTTCCCTTCTCTTATGAATTAGGGTGGACTCGAAGGCTGTGCGGAATTGTAATGATTTGGTTTATATTTGGAAGACCATTTCTGTCTTGGATCTTTTGAGAAAGTGTTGGATGTTGCTTTTCGTAACTTGTAGTAATTCTTTATAACATTTATTTTATACCTTCTGTTATAATGTTACTTTTACAATTAAATAACACGAGCCAATGCTAAAGTCAAAGGATATCAAATTGAATGTAAAATTAATTTTATATTCTATTTACTTAACAAAAACCAACTGATGTTTGAATTCCATTAATTAATACGTAAACCTAAAAAATAATAATAAAAAAACTTTATTTTTGCTATACTAACCATTGAAGTTTCATAGCTTTCCCGTTCAAATTTAAACATTTGTTTTTTTTACAAAATTATATTTTCAACGAGTTTTGTTTTAGTTACGTTGGTTTGTATAAGATTGAAATAATGTAGACTTACTTATTAAAAAAACAGTAATTGTAATCTTATAGTCAGTGTTGGTGATGAATTTTCTTGTTGAATCTTATTGAATCAATGGGAAAAATAAAATCTTTAATAAATATTATATATACTTATAATTTGATATAGGATATAAATATTAATTAATATTTTATTATTTCAGTCAAACAAGATTTAAGCATTGGGAAACACGAAAAATAGTTTTCTTCGAGTATTAAAAAATGTATATACAATTGCACAAAACGCTGAACTTGCAGACTCAGAAAGTGGCAGAAAGTTTTCAGAAAGCTCCGACACGACCACGTCAAGTATCATAAAAAAGAGGATTTAATGAAATCAATTTGATATTTTAGTCAGTGTTGATGAAAAATTTTCTTGTTGAATCGATGTGAAAAAAAACTTAATAATTTGACAAAAAAATTTATACTAATTTAAATTTTCTTATAAAGATCAAATAAGATATAAGGTTCAGGTACATTTGAACCTCATCGGAAAACCAGAAAAATACTTTTCTTTGAATATAAAAAGTGTATATACAATTGCACAAAATGCTGAACTTGCAGGCTCAGAGAGTGGCAGAATGTTTTCAGAATGCTCCGATACGTCCTCGTCGAGTAACATAAAAAATGTAGATTTAAAAAAGAGAATCTAATAAAGTCAATTTGTTATTTTATAGTCAGTGTTTGAGAAGAGTTTTTATGTTGAATATTAGTGAATCCACATAATTTTTTTTTTTTTTAATAATTTATATATATATAATTTGACGTAAACAAATAAATACAAATTTAATTTCTCTTGATAAACATAAGTCAAATAAGGTACATTTAAACCTCATCAGAAAACACAAATACTAGTTTCCATTCAATATAAAAAAATGTATATACAATTGCACAAAATGCTGAACTTGCAGGCTCAGAGAGTGGCAGAAAGTATTCAGAAAACTCCGATACGTCCTCGACGAGTAACATAAAAAAGGAGATTTAAAAAAAGAGGATTTAATAATATCAATTTGTTATTTTATAGTCAGTGTTGGGGAAGAATTTTTATGTTGAATATTAGTGAATCCACATTAATTAATTAATTATAATTTGACGAAAAAAATAAATACTAATTTAATTTCTCTTAATAATCATACCTCAAATAAGGTACATTTGAACCTCATCGAAAAACACGAAAAATATTTTTCTTTGAATATAAAAAGTGTACATACAATTGCACAAAATGCTGTACTTGCAGGCTCAGAGAGTGGCAGGAAGTTTTCAGAAAGCTCCGATACGTCCTCGACGAGTATCATAAAAAATGTAGATTCATCTCAGGTGAGGGGCGGGCCGGGCAGGTAGGACGCCTAATCAGAATGCCCGGCGCCGCGCGGTCATTTGCTCGGCGTCGGCCTCTCCGCCGCAATTGATAAGACTGCGAGACGCCCGGAGCGTCTCCGCCGCCAGGAGACGCCGAGGCGGGCGAGTGTTCTTTGGGGTAATTTAGCGTTCCGCCGTTATTGAATATTGGTATTTCGGGATGGCGTTAGTATTCTGGTGCGCCGGCTTTTGGAATTTAATCAGCTGAAATATTTATGAGCGGTTATTCCAAGATATCTTGCGCCTATTTGAGTTTGCGGTGTTTTCGGCCTGTAGTGCATCAACTTCATCCCCAGCTCACCGACAAAAATTGGCATGTCAAAAAAATATATAAATTGCGAAAACTATTATATTATTTCATAAGCCATATATTCACGTTGAAATGTTTATATATGTCTATTTTGTGAATTGAACCTCAATCGAGTGCGTTTTACTAATATTATTACTAATATGATATGATTAGGCACATTAGTTCATATATAGATGATGATTTCATGAAACTCTCAGAAAAATATAGTCGTGATTTGTGTGGGAATTGAACCCACATCCCCTGGTTTACATGACCGGTGTACTAACTCTTGTACTAACGAATCACTTCCGTTTAACGAGAATTTTTAACAATCATACTCTACATATGAACCAATGTGCCCAGGCCAACCAATATTTAGTGATTTCAAGCACTGAACTTTTTAAGCAAAGTAACAAGTGAAGCGATTTTAGTCCCATCTGATAATCTAATAATATAATAAACCCGTAATGGCTAATAAATGCGCATCTGATTGACGTTTAATCAAAAAATCGACATACTTACTAATATGATTAGGCACATTATTTTACACATTGAAAATGATTTAAAGAAACTCTCAGAAAAATATCATCGTGACTTGTGTAGGATCCTACACAAGTCAAGATGATATTTTATGAGAGTTTCTTTAAATCATTTTCAATGTGTAAAAAAATGTGCCTAATCATATTGAATGTTTGTTATAAGCAATTAATGGCATCTAAAATACATGTGAAGACACAGAGTATGCCCAAAAGAAATGAATTACAAATAGCCGACAGAGACGAGTAGAGAAAATTAATTTATTTGTTTATAGCAGGTTTTGAGCAGTTGATGATAGCAATATTAAATCTTCTTTTTAAACAACGAAAAATAAACCGCGATGACATATTCCAATCAAACCATTTAAACGTTCAAGTTGTTTAAAAATAGTTTTCTTTTCAAAGCATATCCGGGTGGTTTTGCGGCTATGAATGCTTTGAGGGACCTATAGCGCTGTAGAGCCTCGTCTCATCGAATAAGCAGTTTAAACAGCGATCAAAAGGTTTTACGAATCTGATTAAGCTCTTAAAATTGGTTGCTTTATTTTTTTATGAATTATTCCTTATCCAATTTAAATGTTATTTTCACATTTTAGCTTGGTTGAAAATAAGTTTAATTTTTGGGTAAAAAAAAATTACCGCAAAATTGTAAAAGTT
Organism: Atopsyche davidsoni; assembly: GCA_022113835.1. Taxonomy (NCBI): domain Eukaryota; kingdom Metazoa; phylum Arthropoda; class Insecta; order Trichoptera; family Hydrobiosidae; genus Atopsyche; species Atopsyche davidsoni. Next base: position 6,193,724 of record JAILWY010000001.1, read on the forward strand.
AAAATAAATTTTATACTATGAAATTTATTGTGAACATGTAAAGGTTTTATTTATCAATGGAAATTAATTATTTTTAAAATTGAGTCTTTGTGAATAATTTAAATTACAATTTTTCATTACCTGGACGTTTAATGATAGGGATCAAGAGATTGTATATTTTTCATTATAAATCAGATGTCTAATTGAAGCCCAAATCTAAAAGGTAATTTCAAAAAAAATTTCAAAGGTTTTTCTATGGTTGCATTAAATTTCTTTTTCCAGCATTATTTTTAATATAAATATTCATAATACTGCATATACAATAATTTTTTTACAGTTGTCCTTTATTTTCCCTCTAATTACCCATTGAAGCAATCAATATTATGACAAATAACAATGTATTGCTTTTTCTTTCAGTATATTATTTTTATCTTTGTGTTGTGTATAATTTTATGAATATTTATTAATTCAGTTATTTTCAAAAGGGTTTATGTCTAGACAGTTTGGGTTTGAAGACCTTTCTTGGATAAAGTATACTCATAAGTCGATTAGAAATTATGATTAAGGAGTTCCATGCTAAGTTTGATTGATTTGACCGATTTACACTTATTGATTGTAAATTTTAAATTAAGTGATTTCCACTTGAAATAAAATTTAATTTGAAATATTACTGCATACGCTCTAGAATATTCGATATGAAAAAGCGTGCCATAAAGCAATAAGAACTTATATTGATATTTGTTCATCGAATGTATCCATAAAGCCTGCACTTAATATTGCAGGTTCCGAGCGAACAATTCCCTTTGTTATAAAAATAAACAGATAAAACAGTAATTGGTATAACTCAAATACAATAGTTTATTTATTATCCTTTATGTAGTAATTTACTGTGGCACTGAATCAACCTGACTTGGTAAAAAAATATATTTTTGTGTTTTCAATTCAGAAGGCTTGCACAAAAAGCCATAGTTAATATCGTCCGATTTAACATGACAATACCACAACGCAATTATAATTCAAGTGAGTCTGTGGACGTCCACTAAATATTTCCATACAAGCCGTATCGACGTGATCATGGCGACATCCAATTTCCGAGCGGTCGTGCGGTCTGCCGATGCGCCCGGAGCGGAATGTATTTCAGTATATCTGGCTTGTTTTCCGTTGACAGGGCATCAAACGATTTTTCATAGTGGAAAACACCCCGTGTGTGGAGCCTTCTAGAACTGTTCAAAGAGGGCCGAGTAATGTGCCGTGAAATTACCAATTTATAGAGGAGCTGCTTGCCAGGGTTGCGCGTGAAGGGTTGTGATATTTTTATTGGTTTGCTCCATTGTGAGCCGCTCTTGTGGCACTGCATAATTTTCAATGAATTCAAATCAGAACCGTTGAATGATAATCACTGGTATGTTATAAAAAATACCCTCCCATGAAATTATTCAAAATTTTCAATATAAATTTTAATATAAACAGTTACTTGTTTTACTGATTTCTTTGAAGTTTCACTTAAACATTTTGAATGACACGTAATAAAAAAAATATGTTTTGCAATATATTATATGTAAAAATACGAAAAAACTCAACCAATATTAATATGTATTTTAAAAAACAAGACTCAAAATAAATATAAATGCGGATAAATAATTTTTCTTTCGTTTATATAATAAAGTGTGGTATTGATTACAAATTTTATTTGTATGATACGTCTTATTTAGAGGCGTATTTTCACAGAAAAAAAAAACACTTAAGATAATAAACATGCTACTATACAGTACATATTTTTTGAATTCATGACCACTTACCGATACATGCGTAATTTCAAATACTCGTAAAACCAAAAATTGAATCTTCAGGTAAGGCTTCATCGACAGTATCGACGGGACAAATTTTCTCGATAGGAATCATTGTTTGGAATCATAACATTATGTTTCAGATTACGATAATATACCTCTAGATTAATTCACATAGAATTGTAGTACTTTTTTAAATCATCAGTCAGATTACTTTTAATGAAGGTATGCTATTTTATACAAATAATATTTTTTGTTCAGATTTAGGTACTGAATAGTTAAGGAGTATCATTAGCAGGTTGAGGTGCGCACCCTGGCAGGGTCGCTGGTGCAGGGCGTGAGATCCGTACGTCTTCGCTATCTGAAGCCACCATCTGAGTGCGTAGGGGTGGCGGCTGTGAGGGCGGGGGAGGGCGAGGGAGGGCGAGGGAGGGCGGGAGAGGGCGGCCAGACGGCCCAGCCTTCTGGGCGGCGGTCGGGCGCGGAATTTATTTCTGGGTACTTCCCGCCTCGCAATGAATATTGAATGGCGGGCTGGAAATTTGAATATGCTTACTTGTGATTCGCTCTGCGCGTGGAATATCAAAAGCACGGCGTACTGCGACCACTGAAATATATAAGAAACTGCACCGCTTTCGTTTACTTAAAAGCAAACGAACCGAACACTTTGCAATTTTGATATTCCTAGCGCAGAGCGAATTATAAACAAGCAATATTTTAACTTCCTACCCGTAATTCAATATTAATTAGATAAGAGGAATTGTAAGATACGTTCACTATTTAATTTAATTTTGTGAAACGCATTAATTTTAGAAAATATTGATTTATAATTTATTAGTCATAATATAAAAAACTAAATAATCATATTAGTAATAATATAATAAACCCGTAATGGGTAATAAATACGCATCTGATTGACGTTCAATCCAAAAAATAGACATACGTATATGATGATGCGCGTCTTGGCTAAATTAATAGATTTTACAAATAATATCCAGATGGGATAAAAATCGCTTCACTTGTTACTTTGTTTAAAAAGTCCAGTGCTTGCAAATTACTAAATATTGGTTAGCCTGGGCACATTGGTTCATATGTAGAGTATGATTGTTAAAAATTCTCGATTAATGGATGTAATTCGTTAGTACAAGGGTCAGTACACCGGGCATGTAAGCCTGGGAATGTGGGTTCAAATACCACACAAATCACGACGATATTAATCTGAGAATTTCTTTAATCATCTTCTATGTGTGAACTAATGTGCCTTATCATATTAGTAATGATTTATAACTTGTCATGGTTATATTGATATTTTGTGGTTATCATAAACAAAAATCGCGTTAAAATATTTTAAGCTGGTTCTAGCAGAAGCAGTAAGAAATCGAGCACCTTGAAAATATTTTGAAATCGACGAAAAGAGACTCAGCACGTATGAAAAGCAATATGCATTTTTACAATTTTCTCTCAGTTGCATTCAGGGGTGCGCAGTTTCCATGATAAAGCACACCTGCCGTCACAACAAGTTTATCATACCACAGGCCATAAGTTGCATCGTCTACTTGGTATTGCACGTGGCTCTGTGCCCTCATCCAATACAGGGTGGATGTAAATTTAAAACGAGGACGTTTCTCATCAGTTTTTTTCATTTTTATTTATGAAATACACAAATGATACTTTTATTCTCATAAGCCAATAAATATTTTATTCAACCAAAAAATTCCGGTCATTAAAAATATCCAAATTATTTTATGTTTACTTTTTGTATAGACTTTCATTCATAGTTAATTTGCTTACACAAATAAATAAATTTGTATCAAACAAAGGTAATAAGGTAAGTAATTTGGTTTGGTGTTTTCATTTGGTCGAATATGACTTGTTTTTCAAATTTCAGCATCTTTAGGAAGTATTTAAAACAACAATCTAATTGATTTCCTTTTGATTTTAGTAAGCTACAATTTTACAGTCAATATTTGAAAATAATATGTATTGTATGTGCATGATTTATGGCATATAAAAATCGTATTCTTGAAACTAGAATATGAACATTTAGTCATTATAAACTATTGTTAATAAATAAATGATTACAGAGGGTATTTTTAGTTTATAATGCGGTAGTAAAGTGGAGTAAAACGTATGCTTAATTTTTAAGAACACCTTTATTAACACATCTTTGATAACATTTTGCCTTACCTGCGTTGTGTCTGGAACAAAATGTAGTGTAACGGAAAATAATAGAAACGCGTATTTCACATTGTTCTAGCAATCTGTTACGATTTAAGCATATGCATAAAATTTCATACATTTACAGTGAGGCTTTATAATTTTGTGGCGGTTATCGCACAAGGAACTTCTGTAATATTCCGCTGAATATGCTAAGTATTTCCGGTGACAGTTGAAATATGAAATTAGGAAAACTGTTTATTTAAATATAGGCATGGGAGGCTTGTAGGTTGTAAATCATCCAGTTACATCAAAAGATCTGCTATTTGTAATAAATTTTATTTGAGTTTTTAAACAGAGGTAAAGAGCAGTATATATTATACAACCCCATTCAACCTTATTAATAAAACAAGCCAATTATAATACAGTTAGTAACAGTAAATACTTCCAAACATATATTTATGATAAAATACACAATTAGTGCTCCAGAAAAGTTTGCAGTAACTAAACCTTTTCCTATGCTTTTATTTTTAAAATAAATATATTTTAATGTTTGAACTTAGTAAAGAGTCACCGATAGCTCCGCAAATATTAAAAAAAAAGGAATAATGCAACACCTACCAGTTCCCGAAGCCAGTATAGCCACCAAAGTCTGTTGTACCCAAGAGGCAAAAAGTAAAAGGGTAAATGGAGAGCCTATGCCACCATAAACCAGGATTCTCGGCCAAGGAGCTCCGACATAAAACAACTTACCAACCTACCCGGCGAGTATCGTAGATTACCCTCTGGCCATATATCTTGTATGAAAACATGTGATTATCGCAAGGGTGAAAAGGCTAAGACGGTGGGGAGTAAACTTCCCTGCAGACAAACGGATCAACAGTAGCTAGAGATAAATATAATTGAGCAGTAACCTTTACAAAACAACGCCAAGAAATGCCGTTGAGGCCTTGGCATATACCAGAGATGGGTATACAAAACTGTTTGGGTTATTCAAATAAATCATTTTTGATTTTGTGTGCCAAGCTCTTTCTGCAAAATCTAAATCATAAATCTTTCCATCATGTTATCGTGTACGTATATGTCAAATAAATAAATAACGGGAGAATACCCGTGCAAAATAAATTCCCCGGGAAAAATCATAACTATAATTCACAAAAGTCACAAACTTTAGCAAAAGCGCCGTCCCCGGAGCGGATCAATTACTCCCCTGTTTTAATTTATATTCTTATCTGACAGAAAATGGCGCAGCGCATGAAATCAATCAAAAAAACAAACAGGAGCTCCCGTGCAGCCGAACCTCATTCTGCCACGGTCGCCGCGATGTCATGTTTCAAATGGAAAGGTGTTATATAAATCATTTGGAAATTATACCCGTCCGCTGAAAAAATGCAGCGCTCGCTGTTGCAAAATGTAGTCCAAGGGAAGGCGGTGCCTCCAGGGACGGGCGGAAATAACACATTACTTCTAAATGTAATTTGGGAATAAAACTAAACGAATGAATTACAAATGTTTTCAACCCAATATGAATATCTCAATAGATACGTTTTTTACACTATGTATCTAATTTTGAAAAAATTGTATCTATAAAACTAATATCTGGTAGTCTGTTCGCACTTGTATTGAGTATGAAAAAATTGAACACTTAGATTTACTCAATCGAAACGCTTTAGTAATAAATAAGAATTTATTACAAACAAAGAGATATAAAAAAAGCATAATATTAAATCGTTTTGTTATGGCAGAGTAATGGTTTGTTATTCCAAAACAAATCATAAAATATGTTTTGATAATGCAGTGTCTGAATTATTGGAAAGAATCACGAACCTGGGGCCTGGTCCGCCAGTATGAAATGCTGTACGGGGCTTATGAAGAATGGAGAATTCTGTTTTAAGCATCGGCTGGCCCAGTTGTCGTGACCCGTCTCCCGCAGCCTCAATATTAGACACTGGCTTTATGTTTCAAGCAGAAATATATTTTATATTCGTACTCGGGGTTCGCTGACATCTCAATTTTATAAATGTTCAATATATTTCATATAACTAGAATTGGGTACTGAAGTTGCAATATTATTCGCGTGTGTATGTGGATAATTTATTGAAGTTGAATCTTTCAGATCTCTGAGCAGGTCTCGCCGGTCGTTGTTAATAAAAAAATATGTTCTCGGAAATTATGCTGCGTTAGTGTTCTGTTTCTGTTTCAATACTGGAAATACTTGAAAGGAAACTCGATTTTTTCTCCACGAATATGGCTTCATTGTGAGAATCGGAATTTCAAAACCAAATACCTTGAAGCGCCATAACACCCAAGAAGTTTTTTTAGGATGCTTAATTTCTTTTTTAGAAGAAATATAACATTTGAATGAAAAGTTTTTTTACACCTATATGAGTGAGAAATCTGAAGTTAATTTCTTACCTGCTACTATTTCGTACATAATAATCAAACCTATAATAGACGCCAAGTGGTACAGTAATTTCCTTGACACACGAAAATTGAATTAATGGAAAGTGTGGCAGAAATCTACGTCTCTGTCATCTGGTTGTCGGTTATAAAAGAATAACAGAAATTTTTACCCTCCAAGATTTTCAATAAGAAATGAATTATTATTATTTTTTATTTACAAATATTTTTTGCACATAAAAAACACGTCTAAAGAATTTAAGTAATTTGTGCTCTTATGTTAAAATCCAAAAAATCTACTTTAATATTTAGGTAATTTTTAAAAATATATAGATATTAATTTTAATGCTGTAAAAATATTTTAACAGCATTAAAATTAAATAATTCATCAAAATTAAATTGCTATTTTTAGTTTACAAAAAAAAAACATACAGATTAAGTTGAATCAGATATTTATAATTTTTAAACTTTTATTAAGTATAGGAAAAATAATATTTGACAACAGTAGTTTAATTAGCCAAGACTAAATCCCCGTTGAGTTACCCCTTACTAAAAGCTTTTAAAAGCAACAATAAAAACTGTAGGTAAAGCACTAGAGCTTGTAGCGTCGGACGGTTAAAATGTATGCGAATTTCAAGTTTCACCGGAAACTTCCAACGAAAGACTTATTCCATTGTTTGCGTGACGTTCCCGAATACACCGTTTTCTTGGTCGAGGTCACACGCTATCAGATCCGATACCAGGAATCACTGATAAAAATGTTTTGAATTTAGATTATACACAAAGCTATGCTAGATTACCCAGTAAAATAAATCAAGCAGTTCGCAATCACTGCATTATAATAAGGCTCAATGTATGTAAATAAAAATGCTTCAATCCCATTATGACATAAAAATTTAACTTATTTGTACAACAAAGTAGTTTGATTCGTAGTCTATAAATAATTGCGTTAAAACAACGCATTCAACACGTTGAAAACTTATGGTGTAATTTGTTAAGTATGCAATATAAAAAAACTTAAAAATTGAATTTGATGAAAAATGCGTGATACAAGCGGCGCTACATTTTCCTTATTTACTACACTCCGTTAAATACACAAAACATGCAACTCAATAAATCTACAAAAAAGGGGTTGTATTTAAAACGCAGCAGATATTTTGAAAAAACAACAAGCCCTGCATAATTACAGGCGTACAAGAGTCGAGCCATAACCCACGGCATTCTTTTTAAGTAGATTACTGTTTGTCCATTGTTCAACCCCTCCGTTCACATACGTTCGATGCACTTAAAGCGATAGCCGGCACTCGACTCAGACCCTGGCCATTATCTCCGCACAGGTAGAGGCTAGGTATATTAATTAAAAAGCAATTAGCCGTTACCCCATAAATATGCAAACACTTGTATGTTTGGCACAGGAGCAGATAGTATACGCTCCAAAACAAAGGCTGCACTTTTTGCTGAGATGTAAAAGCCTTGAGTCTCGATAGAAAAATATATAATTTAGTGTTAAATAAAAAAAAAAACTACACATGTTGCATTTTCTTGTTTTACAGTCAATATGATACGTAGCTAAGCCCTTAGTTAAATGCAAACTCACAGCTTGCAAAATATGAAAACAGCCTTTTTTTAAGTACATACCAGTAGAGTTTCATGCATAAGACGACACAAAAAAGTCTTTCTATAAACTAGGCGAACGTTTAAGTAAATTATATGGAAACAAACAAATAAAATAAAAGGAAATAATTCCAATTCTTTTAAGAAAAAATTATTAGACCAAACGTCATTCAATAATATATTTTTTTAACACTTTTAAGTTAAACTATTCATTATTTATCTGGTATAAAAGAAATATTTAAAAAAATTTGAAAAAAATATTATAAAATGTAAAGACATTTATCGTCAATAATCAGCTAAGTATTATTAATGTATAATCCATTACATTTTAGTATGTAACATTGTAAAAACTGTCGTTGTTGCTAAAAGCTTTGAAAATATTGAAATAAATTCTTTATTTTACGGAACAAGACTTAAAGTGCACTGCTGAGGTAGAATGTACGGGAATGTGTGCGCAGCGGAGAGTTGAGTTATGTTCATACTAAGCTTTTTTTTGCTCCTATTAATTGTGTTTGGTGAATACAGGTCGTAGATTAGTGTAAACGTTTTACGTGTACGTGAAAGCTTCGGCTCTGCATTGTGTCTAATGGAGATCTATGATTTCTGAGCAAAAACCCCGGGGCTTTTTAACATAACACTTTTCTTTTCAAAAATATTCTTCGCTAAGCTTATCAAATAAAGGCAGCTCGTTTCGAAAATAAACTCTTAGAATACATTTACATATTTTAAGTGAGATTTTAAATATCTGTGAAATGAAAATAGAATCGATGGTGATATTAAAAAAAATCTGTTCTTTTGAAGTTGAATTATTTGCAAAAAGACTCCATGACCTGTAAATTCATATCCACAATAGGTCAAATCAAAATCTTGAAAGCCTCCGGAAATTTCAATATTCACTGTGCATTGCTGAAATTAATACGCGAAAGTCCTGCCTAATGCTCAATGCTCCTTTTTAATAAGACGATTTTCATTATGAAAATGGCCGCCTTGGTTTTGCATGGGGTGACAATACTTCAAGTAGCGGAGAAATACATTATTTAAAAACGATACTGAATAAAATACATAAATGGTCATTTTATTACTATACTAATATTTTTTCACACCCCGGATAATAATAAGACCCAGCAAAAATAAAATTTGCACATTGAAAATAAAAATATAAAATCATAGAACTATTTGGTTACGATAATTATTTTTACACTGAGTGAAGATTATAAGATGAAAAATGTACATAAAAAATACACTAATTAATGCATAATGAAGCAAGTTTCAAATATTTATGGCGAGTCTACTTTAGCAGACATTTTCATACATAAATAACGTTTAGATATTATGTTTTAGGCTGTGAACAGAAGTTGAACTTTGGCTTATCAGGTACCGGTCTGTTTCCTCGAAACAATGAACACGAACAAGAGGACACCCCACCGAGGAGGCTTTGGGGCTTCCGTTAGGTGTTATTGCAGCGGCGCGGGATGTTGCCGGAAGTACTGAGCGCTACACTTGCCTGTAATTACAGGCCTTTCAGGAATCTCGGCCCCTCTTACAAGTCGCGGGGCGCCACTGGAGCAAGGCTTTATTATCGTGTCAAGTGTCATTGCGGATTAGTCACGTGGATTTAATTATTTATAGTATGAAGAAATTGCTTATTTACAATATTGGTTTTTAAATATATTTATGTTTTTAATAATATAAGAAAATCGCTTCTGAGCTGACAATAATATGTTCGGATTCATACTCTGACAATTGAATAAAATACTAATTACCAAACATATTAATTAAATTTAGACGACGTCTTTATAAGAAGAAAGACTTTTCGCCAAGTAATTACCCTCACAAGTCTTTTGGTTTTATTTTCACATATAAAATAAAATTCTTCATGACAAATATCAATGCTGAATTCTTAATCTTATTGCAAAATTTCAACTATAACTCAAAAAACATATTAAGTATATGCATGAATTATTTATTTTTAATTTAATTGAATATTGAAAATTTACGAACTTCGTTTAATATTATATTATATACAATTGAAAACAATTTAAAATATTTGTGAAATTAATTGTTTAAAAAAAAAAAATTCAAATTATTTTTTATTTATTTAAGAATATTATAAATTAAAAATTGGTTTATGTTTTATCAACTGCACAGGTTTATACAGTAATATATGCTGTTTATGAAAAAAAAAAGTTTAACCAGGGTATTATATTTATACAAACTACGAAAACGTTTAAAACATGCACACGAGTATGATACGTAATGTCTTAAACGTCACACAGTCGGTCGCGATAAATAAGATAGCTATTTTAAAAATATTTTCTGTAAAGTATGTCCGTCATACAATCTGGGAACTTATAAATATGCAAAGTAAGTAAAAATCCGAGTACATGCCTTACACGCAGAGAATCCGATAAGAGGGCATAAATGGATGTAAGAAATGAAGAAAATACAAGGGTAGCATAGTAAAAGTTCCGCCTTTTAACGCTTTTGCGGTTTTCTTGGTAATAGAAAAAGTATTCCAAAGCAAGTCTTCGAATATGAAACGTTGGAAATATAAAACTTGTAGAGTTTAATATTTTCACGGTAGTTTTATTAAATACATGTTCAACTCGAAATGTTATACTCTCAATACGACCATTTAATAGGTTTATCCAATGTGTAGTTAATCGATACAAAAGTTTACTTTATATATGTCAATATTCTTAGACGTGCTAAGGAATGCGAAACAGTAACTTAACGTGGAATCATATATGAAAGAATTACGGTCGGAGAATCTAGCACAATGATACTCTTGAAAACGTTACATTGCATTGAGTTGGTTCATGCATGTGTTTTCCCATGTATATTCGATAAATATAAATATAATGATAAAAGTACCTTTGTCATGCTTAACTAAACAGTTTAGTTAAGCATCTGATGATGACCCAGTGTATTGGGTCGAAACTAGTAATGCAAATAATTTTAATATGAAGACAAAATACAAAGGTACTTTTATTATTATAATAATAGATCTTCATGAATCAAATGTCTTGTCCCTCAACAAGAATAAATATATTTGTAATATTTTTAAAATGTCAATCCTCCAGTTTAATTTTTATTCTTTTAACTTTTACAAGCTCTATTTATTCAAACAAAAAGCTATAAATTTGTGATGCTTTAAAAAATATACATATTATTTTTATAATAGTATACTCTATATTTAAATTGTTCGGTCACAGGTAAAAGTTTTTTTTAATCCATTATAAGTGGTGAACTATAAATTTGAGGCTGAAATTTCAAAGAATAAAACAATATCAATAATGAAACATTACTTATTTTGGAGATACTAAAATACCAATGAATAAATTTAAAATCAAGATAATTTATTTAATCTTTAAAATGTCAAAACATTGTTTGGACACATGATAAGGCAATCTAAGAAAGACAGACCCTTAGACATTATTTAAACATTCCAATATAAATATTTATTTAGGCATCCAAAAAAGACAAACTTTTAGACATTATTTAGCGAAAAGGCAATTAATTATTACCAATGTGATATAACAATATGTTTTGTAGCAATAGCACTAGAATATGAACAACCAGACTTTTATGTATACCTATAATTAAACCATACAATTTATTAATAAGATTTTGAATTTTAAAAAAATGTATATACACCTGCTCAGCTTTTATTTTTACTAAACATATACAAATTTCAGTTATAGACAATAAGCCTCCGTACTGAATAAAAAATCATATCATGAAAATGACCCGTTTAGGAGCTGGAGATAAGAAAAGCACGTCTTTTAGATAGTATCTGGAAGAAAAGGTTGTCCTTCCTATTCTATGTGGAGTTTTATAGATCGTCTTGGAGTATTTTTTTCTTATACCATACCGAAAGTTGAAATAACAAAGAAATTATATTATCAACATTGAACATTTCAAATATACTCTTTGAAAACTTAGACTTATTTATAGTTATTAAAAATATATATACATTTATTATTTTTTTGGGAAATCTGTCGTTTTTATTGTAATGACAGGCGAAAAAAAAAATAACAGTGTAACATTGTGAGTTTTAGACTATCTTGGGTATTTTTTATATATAATTACTGACTCTTGTTTTACTTTACGTGTTTTTCTTATAACCGAATATATATTTTATTAAATTAAAATTTTCTGCATTAATGGTTAGTATTTTATTAGAAAACGTCACCATAAAAAGAACGGCTGCGAAAATTAAGAAGTATATATTTTTATTTGGTTTCAATAACAACCCCTTTCAATCGATCGGTATTACGACAGTATTATCTATAATGAGGAACAAATTTATATAATAGATTCTAAGGCATAAACCTAAAAACCACCCTCTCGAGTCTTAGCGCAAGCCTCTCTCAGCTGGGTGCAAAATTTTAAAAAGTGAAAGAGCTAATAAGGGAGAGAAATTTATTCGTACAATTTCGCGGGCCGTGGCTTACCGCAAGAGAGGCGTCAACCTCTCCCCACCCGAGCGGGGTCTACTGCATTCTGCATTCCGACTTTTAACCTTTTAATTAAAGTGTCAAACATAAGTCAACCGGTAGCGTCGCGCCGTATAAATTGCCAACATATCGCGCTGGGGTATTTAATTTTTAAGAAGTTGCTCTAGATTTATGCCGTGCCCCCCCGACAGGGTTAGGATAGTGGGGGAGGCTGCGGTGCTGGGTTATATCTTGCATGTTGTTTCTTCGCTGTGGGCTTTATAAGACAGCGTGGATTTATTAGATATTAAATTAGGAGTAAGGAAAATAAATATGCTCACAAACAATATTGAAAACCAGTGCATGATGATTATGTTGGTAAATTCACTGTGAAATATTTAAAAAAAATATTTAGGTTTTTAGGCTATAAACAAAACCACCAGTTACAAAATATATATTTTGGGCACAAATAATATTTTGAATCTATTTAATCGTAGTTATTTTTTGATTAAACAAAATAAGACATTGATATATTTATTCTAGTTATACTATTGGTGTTTTTATTTCTGCAATAACAATTAGATTTGTCTTTATCTGTCTGTAATTATAAAGAAAATAAAGCTATTACATTGAAATAATCTAAACCAAACTCTAATAAAATGTAAATATATGTGTCTATAAATTACTTTTTTTTAGTTTATATTTTAAGTTTATATAAATATCATAATATTTTTTAAATTAAATCTAATTTCTAAAAATACACTTGTTATGCAATGTTGAATTGCTTACTTAAATTTTAAAATGAGTTATGTGTTTAAATTAACAAAAAACAAGTGTCTTTAAAACCACACAAAGTTTTTTAAAACATTAAAATTTATTCGCCTTCATCTGTGTTATTATTTAAACTACAGACAATATATTTTAACAAAAAAATCAATATCAAACAAATGTGTTCGTATAATATACAAAGATTCCAGCACAATAGACACAGTTGCGAGCAAAAACTCCTAACTCGCTTCAAACAGCACACAAAGGTCCTGTATGTGAATAACGCAAGACACAGAAATATTTCTTAGCCAATTCATCTTTATACAAAGCCAGCAGATAACGCAGCGGGCACAATGAAAGAGATAGCTTCGCAGATACTCGGCGCCGCAGCCTCACAATGCCGCGCCGAGCCTGCGAGGGCGCCGCGCCCGTCAATTAGCGCTCTCAATCTAGTAACAACGATATAATTGACGGAGATATACCCGAACGTGCACGTGCGAGCGTCTGGCTACACAGGGATTAACGGTCGAATCAAACTTTACAGCTTGTACTGCGATTTCAGCTTTCCTGAATTCCGAGGCTGTGATTTTTCCACTGGCTGTGTGCACAGGGTGTACCAAAAGCTACAGTCTCCACGAGTAAAAATAATTTATTTTTTTAAGTATGAACAATGACTGATTGTGGTTAAAACTTGGACGACGAATCAAGGAGTTTGAAATGTAGCCATATATGAAGTTGATCGCGTCACAAAGGAGTCTTGCACAGAATGAGAACTTATAACGTCAGTAAAGAAGCGGAAGTTCTCATATTTTGAACACATTTTTTGTTACCTGATTTTCCAATAAAAAATCGATGTAAAAAAAGGGCATCGGAAGTTTACGTGCATGCGGATTTTGGGCCAGTGATTGGAGGTCGGAAGTATTGCCGAATTAGTGGATAGAAATGTGTTCGATGAAATGGTCACCAACCTTCTATGAGGAGGGCATAAGAAGAAGAATAAGGCTGATTTGGTGTGAAATATTAATATTTTTTTTTTTGTCTAGTAAAAATTATCCGTATATCTGATAGGCTATCTGGAAAATGTAAATAAAATTAAAAAGTTCGGTGTTCAAATCATCTATAGAAACTGTCTTAAAGTTGTAAAATAATTCATGAAAAGACAGCTCGTATTTAAAAAATATTTTTTATGAATATTATAATTCTTTGTACATCACTAATATACGTGTAAAACCTTACAGCGAATGTTCGATTTAAAAGATCTCAATAAAACGCGCTCTTTGATTTTATTGCAATCGAAGATACGAAGAAACAAGCGCTCCAATACAAAGAGCACTAAGCCGGCGTGTTTGTCGTAGCTGCTGCAGTACCGAGTCCATACATTACAGTCGAAGACAATAAGACGCTGTAACGAGCGGGAAGAGCTATAATGCCTGCAATTCAATTGGTGGCCATACATTATCTCTCATTGCAAGTTACAGCTCGGCCGTAGCTGCAGGCAGCCACCGGCTCGCTGCGGCATGTGCAGGGCTGCTGATGCCTGGAGGTACGTCCAGGCAGCTTGCCGTGGAAGACCGCATACGTAGCTATATGCTGAGCTATTAGCTTGCGTTAGTTAATAGCTATTTACTGCAAGTTAATGGGCATGTACAGTTTAATGCTTTAAATATTTATTATCTGAACTAATATACTATTATTATTTAATGTGTTATTTATACGAGAATTTATTATTTGTAAAGGAACTTGTATCGCGTGCAGGCGTCGAAGAAATGCTTATCGGTGCTATCTTAGTTTATTGGCAAAGTCAACAACTTAAAATTAACACTAATAATAGAACTAAATTTAGTTTTACTTAGATTTAAATGAATTAATTGAATATTAAGGGTAGTTTATGTAAAATTTGCGGATGTTTATTTTAAGTATAATCATAAATTGCATTTTGTGTAATATGAACAGACAAACTTTTGATTTATTTATTTTTATAATTGCATACACTTTTTTATAATTTAAAATAATTCGAAAAATAATTTTGAGTTTCTTACATGTACATTTTGTCTATCGCATAGTTAGTATAAAATATGAATGCATTGAAAATAGCGAATTTATGAATATATATCATCAGCAAAGATTATATTAAGTTAAAAAAATTAAATTAAGTATCAGTGAAATATCAGCGGCTTTGATCTGTAATTCATTTACATAATGTTACCTTAAGTAGGATGCTTTATCGAATTTCTCCTTTAATCACCATTTTTCATGCTATAATATTGTATTAAAATAACAGCCTTATACATACATAAAATTTCAATAAAACGAATGGAAAACATACTAATTTAGGGTTAAATCCGAATCTTGGGAGCTATTTTTTTGATTTAATCGTGCAACCTCGGCCATGTCTTCGTCCGTTAAGACGGCACGCGATAGCTGAAGTAAAGCTCGGATGCACCGGACATGGCTGGGAATATATACGTTAGCTCTAGCAAGTTAGCGTTACGGACTTGTATATTTTGGTTAACACTGCTACGGTAGTTGCGCGCCTGGAAGACTACACGAGAAGATGGTAGAGAAGGCTACATGGTCCCCGAGGACGGACCTTATAGTCGGTACTGATGTAGAACCACTGCAGAGTTGCATTGACCTCTGCACAGATTAGTCTTGCCTTGTGAGTGTTACCATATATGCGCGAGCAAACCGCTCTCTGAAGGGTACGTATGTTTAGATTGCAGTACCTAGATTAATTACACATTTTTTTAAATTTCTAAAACAAAATAACCCAACAGACTATGTACATATTAGTTTAAAATAATAAATAATTTTGCAGCAAAGAACTGCTTTTAATTTAATGTAGATAGCTTTACTTTATTATATTATAGAAAAGTATTTGTCCATATATTGTACTGTGGTTTTCAGTTGATTACTTGCTAGCAGCTCGTGCTATCTACTCTCAATCAAACTGAAAAATGATTGAGAATGATAGCACTTTTCTCAACTGTCAGCATCTTTTTTTATTTTGAATTTTTTCATATATTTTACCAAATGATATCTCAATAAAAAACAATTCTATTCATCATTTCACTATTGTTTTCGCAGATGGTGTACAAATGTTTTTTTTTACATAGCAGATTATCTATTTGTATATAAGTTATTTAAAAAAAAAGATTTTCTTTAGATAATTCATTCAGACTTAGGTTGTATATTTTACGTGGTTCGTTCAATTGATTTGATTTTTTTTAAATTCTACCTATAAATTAAATTTAAATTGACTAAATTGTTAATTATTAATGAACAAGTGAAACTATCGGTACTAGGGAGCTTACTTGCACACTGTGGTAACAAAGTGCTCACAATATGTCAGAGGCGTTATCACGCTCAGGCGCCGGTCTTTGGGGACATTCCTTACCAGAACACTTTGACACATCATTGTCAGTTAGATGCGCAGCCCCTGCTGAGCTCAGCCGCTGGGGACGACGCTACATGAATCAGGCAGCGCATCAGCTTAAGTTACAACATTTCAAAAACACTAAACTCAATTATTTTTATTATAAAAAATTGAATACTACCTTTAAAAATAACATAACAGGTCTTTGTCTTCTATCCCAAGATAAATATGTATTTAATGATATGGTCACCAACATTATCGGAGGAGCGGCACTCGAAGAGAAAGGATAATCTTTGTCATTCTTATAGTGTACATATCAATGCTTAAATTATTCTTTTTATTTAAATTTGATCAGAAGTTTTTAAAAATAACAAAATTAAAATATACATATACTTGCTAGTGATTGATGTAGTTTATAAAAGTTATGATAATCGTGATGGATTCATTTATGCTTTAATGTACTATCTCGATTGTATATTTTAAATAAATATGGTGAGTAATAATATGTTCGTAAAAAAAATCTCTTTTTTTTTTATTCTGTTGGTATTTATATAGTATAATACTTTGAGATAGTCAAATACATTTCTTACTTAATAAAATTTAAAAATATATAAATATTCCGTGATGAAGTATTTTTTCATAAAATTTTAAAATTATATACCTAGATCATAATTTTAAAATACAAACCAAACCACCCTTTAAATGAAAGGCTCTCTAGCTTCACGTAACTTTGCACAAAATAGATTCTTATTAACTGATTCCCCATAAATTTCAACCAACTCCCCTGGAACAAACTGGATTAGTATCCAGTCGTTTCAATTAAATTGCTTGCATGGTTAAGCAGTATGAAGAACTAAATTATTCATCCACAATGACAAGAACGCACATTAATTACATTCACTGAATGGCTCCATATTTATGCAGACTTTTTACGGAATGTTAACAATTGACTTTTAATAACAATATGTATGTCGAATTTTGTGAGGCTTATCATATAATTAATTCCATGTTTATTTTTCATGCTGTGAAAATATTATAATTACTATAAAATTCATCATTAGCAAGAATTTGTTGTTTATATTGCTTTTAATAATTTATAAATAATTAAATTTGATTAAAATAAAGCATCAATGTGATTATAAGTAATTTAAATGTTTGTGCAGAAAAATTTTTTAGTTACTATTTTATTTTTATTAACATTAAAAGTATAAAAATTCAAATCATTAAACGTTAAGGAATTTTTTTTAAACTATAAGAGTAGAATGTTTAAAAGCACAGGTAATCTGTAAGAGTACTGCAGATTAAATGATAAATAAGCAGAGGAAGGATATAATAAAATATGTATGATCAATTGTTTTTAAATATTTATTTATATATAAATATATAGAATTTAATATTACGGCATAATAAAATAGAACTTAATAGTTATTTTAAAATAAAATGGATAACTGTAAAATTATAAAATCTGCTATTTTTAATACAAGTATTGCAAATTTTTTTAATGCTTTTAAAATTATGCGTAACATTCAGAAATTGGTATAATTTTTTCAAAATAAAATCATATGTTGCATAAATATATATTTTTTAAGAATATTATTTTTCCAAGCTTTGTGTCTAAAAATATATCACTAAACAATGATAATTAAACGTATAAAGAATACGCAGTGATTGTGTAAACATTGAAATATGGATATAATCCTTAATTAATTAATTTTTATAATGCGATGATATTTCATACTTTGCTCTATTGTATTAGCAAAAATATATGTGCCACTAGGTACATATTTTGTGTCAATTCTAAGAAGCTTGTTCACATTCGGTAAAACACTAAGGCTCTAACTAGGCGTATAATCAAAATCATGACCGAGGGGGTGGGAGGGTGAACAAACCGAGTAGCTCCCCTCAAGCCTGTATAATTTGATTATTTGTTTTTCAGGTGGAATGCTTTTCAATTTGATACGATAAGAAACAAAGATTGACTGGTTTGGGTGCTTTAATATATGGGTCCATTGTAAGGATCGTTATCTTCGAAAAGTCTGGCGTGAATAGAGAAGGGCCTCTCGGATTGTTCCATTGAATACGGTTAATTTCAGAGTTTTAATTTTAAAAAAATATCAAATTCTAACGAGAGAAAGGATTGTCTAAAATTTTATTAAAATAACGTTTGGCTAAAGTAATGATATGTTTTATATACCAGCTCCACAATATGTATACATCAATTTGATTTCAAGTTTTTTTTGTATTTTTCCTACATTGTTTTTATGTAGCATATTTTCTTGCGTTTTATACGTTGGCATAAATATGAATTGCTTTAACCCTTACACAATGTTGCATATACTGCCCTATGACACAAATAATAGCTTCAAGATAACGATGCTTTTATTTGTATTTTATTCGATGTTTAAAAATGTTTCCTCTAATACGCATGTAAACAATCGTAGTTAAATCTATTAATTAATCAAGATGAAAAATCAACTCAAGGTTTCAAAATATTACCTGCTGGATCATTTTTTTGAGTCGATCACCACGCTACTAAATATTAGTTTTATTGATATTGTAATAATTTGATACAGAACTTGTTATACACTAATTACATTTTGCGGAGCAAACGCAGCTCAGATAAGTAGTACATTCATTATATGTAGAATTCATGTAAAAATATTTGAAAAAAAAAGTAATTTGTTTTTCAAGACCATTTTACGCTTAAATTTTAACTCATAACTCTTAGATAACCAGGCACTTACGATAAGTAAAAATCTGAAAATTATGCAAAAACTAGTTTAAAGTGCGTCTTTAACGGAGTATAAATATTGTCACTTGCAAGTAAGGCTTTTAGGGAGGCGTTTAACATAGCTCTGTGGTCTAAGGCCGCCGTTAAATCGCCCCGTAATAACTCTACTTACGGCACCGTGTCGCCGGGGTAGCGTAAATAACGTAACGGGCGAACCATTAAGTGGACCTTAGGTAGAAATTGTGCCACTTTCGAATGCACGGACGCGGCGAGGCTGCGGCGCAGACATGTTCGTTCTGCCAAGTTTTTTTATGTTCCTCATCGTAAATGTCGCAGCATGATACGTGGCGCTGTCCCGACCTTAATAAGAGTACTTTGTTTCACGATAATCCTGCAGGTCTCGTGAACATTTATGCTGGAATACTAGAAACATATTTGCAACGGTACACCTTGCCTGTGTCTCAATAGTGCACAGATTATAACAGACGTGAGTATAGGATAACTAATAACGTGACAATAATATCGCTTTCATATAAAATAACTTACCAGTTGCGAATATATCTTACATGCTTGTAGCTTTATAATTATGAAACGCCACATTATCTAAACACGTTTGCTAATATATTTATTTTCTTGATATCTGTTTGTTTTAGTTTCCAATTGTCAAAATTTTTATTGTATATAAAGCCTTTCCATATTTATTATAAATACTAATGTTTAAATATCGATATGAACACCGCTACTCGTATTTATTTTTATTTTATTCAATTCATTTTAAATTTAATTAATTTAGTATTAAAAAACTTTTATTTTAAACTATTCCTAGTTATATTTTTCATCTCTCATCATTCATATTTTTTATTATTAAAATTAATATAAATGGTTATTTTACTATCTATAAATCAATGCATTAAACAATTTATTCGTATATATAAAATTTAAGTTTAGTTATGCATCTGATGATGACCCAGTGTATTGGGTCGAAACTAGTAATGCAAATAATTTTAATAAACTCAAAGTGAAGACAAAATACGAAGTTACTTTTATCATTATAATAATGGATCTTTACGAATCAAATGCGTTGTCTCTCAACAATATCAATTTATTCGTTATTGCCAAACATAGATTTCAAGAAGGCAAATGCAAAAGCTGAAAAATAGCGTTTTTTTAGATTAGTGTGTAGCTTGTCTAGTATGATTGTTCTTTAAAAATAATAAATTCTTAAGCCAAACATACATGTAAACTTCAATTCAATTTGTATGAAAAGTTCCATCAGTGCTGCCGTCACAAAATAAATAACTTCCACACAGGTACGTAATAAACCTGCAGTACTCAATTTGATATCGCAAAGACAGAAGCATAACCGTGTCACGGTGCATAAATAAAATATTTCAAATATAATACAACGGAAAAGATTCCTGAGGCATGGTCGTAATAAACGAGAGGAACGAAGTCCTCCTTGCTCCGCCCTCACCGCGAACGGGATGTATCCAAATGTCGGCTCCTGGAAGGACATAAATATATTTATGATGTACCGAGACAGCGGCGGTCCTTGTTTCAACTCAACTTCATAATATATTAAACTGTTACTTGGGAATTATCGTTTACCTAATGTCGTCAAATTTAAACTCGATTTTTGAATATTTTATTCACTACAGCTGCGTTTACGAGCGATAAATTTATATGACTCCTCTATAACGGAAGTTTCTCCAACTCTGTAGATATTAAATTAATAAGTGCGAGTATAAAAATTAGATGAACCGGATGTCCGGCGTGATAAAAAACCTCTTAAATATATACCTGCTTAACTTTATTATTGATGGAGCTATTTTGTGGAGAATGTTATGTTACTAACTGCTCAAGGTTTGTGAATTCTTTATCGATTCTAGTTCAGCTGTTTTTTAGCCCTTAACCAAATATATTTGTAGATTTTAAAGCTATTAAGGTGCTTTACTTATAGTGAAATAAAATAACTGCTTAATTGTTCGGTGAATAGTGAATTTTTTTCCAAAAATTTAAGGTTGATGATACTGAAAACTTTATATTTTATGGAAATTATTCTTGTTAACTTACAAAACAATACATACTGCAATATTAAAAAGATAAATTATTAATATTAATGATCAATATATTGATGTGTAGTTTAACAATGTTTTCAAATGTTTGACAAAATTGACAATAAGTTTTTCCGTCGTTATATATAAATCATTTTCCTTTTTTTTTTTTTTAAAAAATCATGAACTTACGTAAAAAAAAAAACTTCTTAAATATTCTTGTTTTTTTGGAATTATATTATTATTTAATATTGTATTCAACGTGAACATAAAGAATTTGATAGTATTTATGTTATCCTTCAACTAACATGTTTGAGATAAAAAAAAGTTGCTAGTTAAGCATGAGCAAAAAATATTGGTCTATATTGACGCTATAAATTTTTTTTCTCAAATTTATTTACAATAAACCTTATTAAAATAATTGATTCGAAATCAAAAATCCAAATTTGATAGTATAAAATACAATTAAAGATATCAAATTATATATTTTATGACAAAATTCGTTTTATAACATATTTTTTTCAGCGTTCATGTTCGAAATTTTATATAAAAACTCTACTTCCCCAAATTTATTTAATTTTTGTAATAGTACCTGTTTCTGGCAAAAATCGAAAATGAAATATTACGATGTGAGTCAAGGGTTCCATGTTAGAATACTTCATAGTTTTTATATATATATAAAATGATTTTAAATAGTATTGTTTGTATTTAAAAGTTTTAAGCCCATTAACTTGTTTTTTCAGGTGACATTTTACAATTTATTTATTGACTATATCTATATATCATTCAATTAAAATAGAGCAGCTCTAAATTTGTAAACTCAGCCGCTTTAATGTCAATTCGTTAATTTTACTATTACAATAAACACGTTACTCCTAAAATATCAAGCAAGTATTATATAATTATCTTTTTTTATTAATAAGTTACAAGAAAAACCGTTCTACAGTACACCTAATAGTAATATATACGTCTTCACCGGCACACGCAACGTTTTTTCTTGCCTAGATTCTTTTCCGATCCTACTTCCCTCGAGGGTATTAAGCGTTGACGTCCATCGAAATGTAACGATGAATATTTAAACATAATAAAGATCGATACTTGAACGCTCTGGCCTCTAATTTCGGTATTGCATGCCACAAATATGGCGGCCTGTCAAATTCTGTTAGCGGGCGTAGCTATTTGGTTCAAACAAAAAGTATGTGATTTTGTATGTGTTTCTTCGTTACAAAAAGATTGAGAAATATTTTTCATTTGATTTTAAGGCTTGATTTGATTAACACATAAGAAATATACGAGTTGAAAAATGTTTTGAATTAATTGATTTTAGGCTTATTAAGAAATATTTTTTTATTCAAGAAGTGTGTGTATTATTTACATATAAATTTATTAAAAGCACTTGAAACAAATTTGGCATCATATTAACAAATAAAATGCTAGTCTGCATGTAAAATAACTGTCTAATAATAATATGATATACTTAAAACAAAGTGCATCTTTAATTTCAAACGTTGTAAATGACAAGTTAAATGAATAGGACGGTCTGCCTGATCCTATTTTGTGGACGCAGCACATTTTGTTGATTCGGTCTTATATTGAATTTTATCCGAGGGACCTCAGTCAACATCCGGTAAACTTTTTTGTAAAACATATTTGAACAGTGTTTAGCATACACGGAACAAGCACATGTTTGAACAGTTAATTTAAATCTTAATTAAAAAAAACATGGCGGCCGATTGGCGCAGTTTCAGATCGATTATATCGGTACTTTTGGTGGCCGATCAAACAGAACGAAGAACATTTTCTGTTCACCACGGAATTCATTACAAACAAAATAAATCAACTTTTTTGAGATCATAGATTTAATTTGAGCAACAGCTAAATAAGAAATCTAAATATAACCAGCACAATTTCTTTGATGGATTTTCGTAAGTAATAGCATGCCACGGAGCGCTAAATTACTCGGTTCGATATTTACTACGGGATTGGTAAGAAATAAACTATATGACAAAAGACATCTTTCACTTAAAGAAATGGCATAAATCCTATTCCACGTCGGAAGTATGACATTTATGACCATAGTGTTTTAGTATGGAAGCTAAACAAGAATACACAAAAAAAAGTCGTTGAGGGCCTCGCGCTGGTTTATGATTGTTCCTCGGAAAGGTATGATTCATATGTTATGTGCTACTCAAATATTCATGACATTTGATAATAGATCGACAAATAGTATGCTTTCAAATAAAAATCCCAAATCCTACCGAATTGGTTGTTACGCCAGAAGTTTTCAAATCAAATGGAAAGTCAATATGTATACCGACTAATATAAATGTTACATCGTATTGGATGACAATTGTTATTAAATATTAATATTCTGAAGGGGTTGATATATGAACCTGTATAAACGGACTTGTTAAAATCAATACTTGCATAAATGAAATGACTGGAGCCGATCGAGGACTTTCAAACAAAATATTTTACATTAGCTTATATGATACGTATCATTTCATCTCATATGTCATATGAGATACAATCTTTTGCAATTCTGTGCTGATTTTTAATATACTTATATTGATGAGTTTGACTACAAAGATATATTCTTATCTGGAATTTCAGGCACAGGAATAATTTAAAATTGCGCTGCCCGTTAATAATAAATCACTGTTAAATTTGTTAACAATACTTTTAATCGCTTTAAAATGCTAAACAGTTCTTTCTCGGTGTGTTTCTACTGACAGCGGAGCGTCACCGCCGCCGGGTCGGCCTGAACGAGCTCCACACACGCGAGCTGCGCCGGGCCTTCAACACCCTTCCCAGCCTTGTTTCAATTATACGACTTACTGCCTTCTCTCTTGTGTGCAGCACTCCGTGCAGTCAGCCCAAAACAACTACACAAATAAACTACTTGGTACTCATTTAATTCATAAAAATAGCTCCGTTCTGAGAATGCATGGCGCACTTCATTTCTTAAGGGTCTAGTTGGCACACCACAGGCAGTCCATTACCTGGCGAAATCGTGTCATTTAATTAATTTAATTGTCATTTTGTTTTGCTATGTTGAATATTGAATTTTTAACAAAATATTGAAAAAACTATAAATAAAATGTATATATTTTTTATTATTTAATTACCGTCCATTTTCAGGGTAAAATAAAATCTTGAAGATGTTGAAAAATTGGAAAAAATGACGACTTTTCAAAACCAAAGTTTGTTAAATATATATATTATTTTAATTTTTAAAATAATATATTGCACAGGGTTTATATTTAACCTTTTAATTCCAATTGAAAAAAAGACTTTTAAATGTTTAAGACTCTTGGAAAAGGGACATGACGAATCTCCAAATTCCTACACTTCAATCGGAAAAAGACATATTTATCATATTAATAGTAAATTTATAAGAAATAAAATATATTGTGTTCGGAAGAAGGGACGTATCAAACTTTTTGCATTTAATTTTTTTTGATTGGTGCTATCGATTTTTCGCAAAACGGACTAGAAAATGATCAAAAAAACTCGATTATAGGTCCTAGACCCTTAAAAGCTCATGACGCGTTTTCAAAATTACACTAGTGGCTGATAAACATGAAATATTGTATTGAATGTTAAATTCAAGTAATTAAACTTTGAGTGATATGAAACAAAAATAAAATAAAAATTTGAAACGCAGAATGTATAGTTTAGCGTAATATTTTCATTCTGCTTTAAAAAAGAGATAATCATAAAATCTTTTTCAAACTGAAATAGTCAAGTAGTACTTTTATTTAATTTATCAAAATAATTATTGATAAATGCACTATTTTTTTACATATTACTCGAATAGTTAGAATTAAAAATTAAAAATATGTTTATGTCCATAACACTACCTCGGCAATACACAATCCGAGAGCCCCGATTCAAATTTTAACTTAAGCAGTGCAAGACTTCCTCCCAGACTTGTATAAACGCGTTTAATTTAACAGTTTGCCAGTTTCAGAAATTACTTTTGTAACTCCGCTGAAAAAAACGCCGGCGGAGCAAACACAGCAAAAAAAATAAAACATGACATTTTTCATTTACATTATAATTGCAAAAGGCTACAAGTGGGAATAAGTTAAAGGGAAAAACGATGCCCCTACCGGGAGCGTCCTGCGCTAAAGACGGGAAAGGTAATTCGTACTTTTTATCTGCAAATAAGTTTTGACTAAGAATATCCCTAATTTTGGGACGGCCGGTATTATGATAATTTGAAAACATGTTTTCGGGGCTGCTTGTCGTTTCGGTGTTTTCTAGGTTTGTTTGATGAGAAAGTTAAATAGCTTCGGATCAACTCTAAATGGTTTTTGCAAGAGTCCCTCAACGCCCTGGGCTCGAAAGAAAAGCACGACCTTATGAAATTATGAAATTATTTATTTCATTTTTAATGAGATTTCGTTGTTTTACTTCTCAAAAAAGCTGACGACTGATTCTTCACCATTCTTTCGAAGAAAATATTTTTTTGCGGAAATGTAATTTAAGTTTTTGTATTTACGAATTTTTACAATGTTTAAACAAATAACAAGAATGAAACATTATAACGTGATGTTTTTGTCTTTTTTTGTGTGTTTTTGAAGATAAATTTGATTGTTTGACCTTTTAGAAGTTACAGAAACATCATAAACAAATTTAATAACTCAGGGAAAAATTAATAGTAAAATACATTTAAAAAAATAGTTTAAGATTGCATAAGTTACTATATTTTATATTATTTTAATATCGATATATTGATAAAATTAATAAACAAAATTTAATAAACATTTGCTAAGGTGCTTTAATGGTCTCACAAAGTGATTCATGTTGATAGAGTATCTTACCGTAGTTTGGAGGAGTATGTCATCTAGGAGTACTTCATGCTACATGTAATTGAAACCTGGTGGAGGCAATAAAGTTATTTTGGTATATAAATATAGTTTAAATAAAAGAATTATTATTAATTTGGTCTGAATTGTAATAAAGATAGTAAAATTGACTTTATAGTACATACCTAGATAAATAAAGCAGATAAGGTGAAATATTTAAATAAATAAGAAATAAAAATACAAAGTATACAGTATCTAGTGTAGATAGTGGTTTATTTTACTATACCATTCTTCTCTAAACATCAGAACAAAAGTTTCTTCTTTGATTCTTCACTGAAAAGTTTTTCCGCAATCACAAGCAAGAATGTATCAAAAAATAAAATGACTGGTTTATTTAAACTTATGAAATAACAGATAATAAATTCTCTATAGTTGTCATTGCGTTTACATCGCTCAATCCAAAACGTAGTCCCGTAATCCATATGCTGAAAATTAATTTTGTTTTTGTTTGTTCAAAGCTTAACAAGAGATTATCACCGCGATATTTTCATATATTTTAGGAGATACCCGCTGCAAAATTTGATTGGAATTATTAGGAGCAGCGCCCGAGGCTCAGTAGCATCAAAAGTTATTTTATATGAATTTTTAATGGTAAAACATGGGTAGTTTTGTTTACTCTGTCCACTTGGTCGTCGGTTTTGCATAATATCTACCTAAATTATAAATAGTAAATTTTAATGATTTAAAATTAACTTTGATGAAGATATATTGCCTATTGTAAAGCAGTTAGGATGGTTTGAGATAATATATGGGTTAAATTTATGGGTCGTATAAATAGTCTCTTAGACTAGATATCGGCTCGAGTATATAATTAAAGCAATCCTTCTAATCTTCACTAAAAGTCTTAAAAATGAAAACCGATCCGCTCATTACATGTGTCTTTATATAAATATGAATTAAAATGTCTAAGCAAATAAAAAAAATCATTAAAACTTTTATTATTATCTGTTTGCATTTTTAAAAACTTTCCCATTTTTATAACAATGTTTGGAAATGCATGTTAACATATGATAAAATACAAAAGTAAAATATTTAAATAACTGCATTTATCCATTGATAAAAATACAACATACAAATACTGGAATCTTTATAATTAACAATAGATATAATTTATTGATAATAATTAAGTACATTTTTTCAAATATCGAAAAATGATTAGAAACTCTCAGAAAAATATCATCGTGATATGTGTAAGATTAGAATCCACATCCCCAAGCTTACATGGCTGGTGGATTACCAATTATGCCAACGAATCACTATTACTTGGCAAGAATTTTTAATAATAATATCCTATAAGTGAAACAATGTACTTATTATGCCAATTAAATATTGTGTGTCTTGCAATACTAGACTTTTAACGTACTGAGTTCTGAGTACTGAGTGAAGTATTTAAATCAGATCTGGATATTATTATTTTTAATGTCTATTTAATTAGGCCAATACACACACTTGATAAATATATTAATGATTTTTTGTGAAGACCGTCTCACAGGAAGTACGATTTTGCTTATACAGGTTTTATTGATTGATAATGATTAATTAAGGCAAAATCGTACTTCCTGTGAGACGGTCTTCACAAAAAATCAATAATATAGATATAATTTACTTTAAATCAAAGGATGGTTCCCTTAAGTCCTTAGTTTCAATTTTTCAATAAAGTCTGGTAACAAATTCATGAATAATTATATAATTTTTGTAGTCTCCTCGACGTTATCATCTTTAAAAGTAAATGTTAGAAACCTATAAAAACCAAATATACTTCTTATTGCAGCAACGAAAATACAAGGAAGTTGTAATTTAATATCACAATGAATTTTTGAAATCCCAGTCAAAACCATCGTTTTTATTTTCAACTGCAAAACATAAACTAGTATATCCTGAGAACAAACTTTCAAACAAAAAAAAAAAAAAAACAAGCTGTTTTTTCCGTAAATTAGGCGATAGCTTTCCTGTTTTCAAAACTAAAAAAAAGAAAGTAAGCACAACAAGCGAAAGTTAGAGTGCAAAACTCACCGGAAACTTGCAGGAGTAGCTGTACCAGAACAGCGGAAACGCCGGCGAAAACTCCCAAATACATGACGCCGGAGGTGGAGGCGCAGCCCCAGCGCGGAGCACTTGCAGCAACTGACAGTTCACTCGAGTGCCTGCGACGCCCCTGTTGTCTGAGAAGCCTCTTCTATTTTCAGTCGTCCGCACATTTCGCCTGCGCCTCTTGGGGCTCAGCCCGGGAGGCCCCGACCGCGGATCCCGCGCCGCTGGCTGACAACCGCTGGCCGGCTCATGACTCTCCGGACCACGGATGGTACAGATTCACGGATTCATTCTACTCACCGACCCGTCAGCTCCGATCCAATACGACGTGACCTAAACGCTACTCTTTACTTAGTTTTATTTTTAAGATTGCGGGAATTTAAATCACAAATTTGTTTTTGTTCTTTTGGTTCATTTGCATATCTGAAAATCAAGGGTTTTTTTGTATTTGCCGAGGGGTAATTTAAAAACGCTAAAGGTTCGTTATTAAAGAAATTTTACTTATTTTTAATACGTGTCGTTTTTTTTTACTTCGGGAAACTTTATTATGGATCAATTCTATAATTGGCTTGACCTTTTAATGTATGAGAAAATGTGTTAAATATTTTTGTATTAATTTTACGATAAATCCGCTTATGAAAAATTGGTGGTTTGAGTATATTAAAATTTTATTTTTTAATGAATCAATTTGTTAAACGATTATTTTTGTCCTCCTATTTTATTTAAAATCTGCGATTCTTTTTTGATTCTTATTTTTGTTTTTAATTGTGTCATTGAATTTGTATATTACTTTCGATCTTATAAAATGACGTTTTTAGCGAAGATGATAAAATCATTGTGTTACTATGTATTTTTATTATATTAGCCAAACATATTTATACCATATTTAAGATTATCGAGTTCTTGAAAAATGTTAAGACAAAATAAATTGTAAAATAATGGTTTTTTTATTAGCTTCCCATTTGATATTTTGAATTAAAAAATATAGATTTTTCCCATTAAAAAATATAAAAAGGGCATTAATAACAATATTTTACACATGCCGACAACCGTGTCTAATATATATGGAGAAAGCTCAAAATATTATTATAAAATATGTTCTCAAAAGGTTTAGTGAATCTTTATTTTATATACATTTTACGATTGCTGTTTTATTTTAAAGTTGAATTCAAAACATAAAGTTTACACAACAATTTATCAATTGATCAATCTTACTCTGTCACCCGAAATTTAAATTTTTCATTAAACACGGCCATAAGTCTCACCATCGACGCGGCGGCGCAGATTTACCGCCGCGTGATTTATCATTCTTTCAATTAGTGTCCAGCCGCTTCGGAATTTCACATTGTTGTGTGAAAAAGTTGTCACGAAAGCATGTTGAAATTAATACAAACAGGAGTATCAATTTGCAATTAGTCAGGGCGGCCGGTGGGCCCGAGAGCCCCGATGACGCGGCCGCCGCAGCCAATTAGGGCGATCCACCCGGACATGCGATTACATACATTATGAAGGGTCCGCGCTGCAGCTGACCTGTCCTGCCCTGCCCTGCCTTGCCCAGCCCTGCCCTGCCCTGCCCAGCCCTGCCCTGCCCTGCCCTGCCCTGGACTGCCCTGCACTGCACTGCACTGCACTGCACTGCCCTGCGTCCCCTGAAAGCTCCAGGGCGCGCCGCGGCGCTTATCGGCGTCGAGCCTTCAGCTTTTCAGCTTTTCAGCACGTGCAGTTGTTTGGTCTTCTTTTTGGTGTGCTGTTTTTTTTATTAATTTTCTTTCAGTGCTTACTGAGTGCTGCATATATTAAAAACTGCTTATTAAGATGTGAGAAATAATTTAATAAAGGTTTTTATAGAAAAACTTTATACATATATTTTAAGAATGTAGAATACACCCTATCTAATATTTAAGTCGTATTTTTCATATTATACGTAAGAAAGCTAAATAACTAAGAAATAGGATTTTTTTAAAAAAAATTTTTTAAATAATTACAAGTGAAAATAATTTATAAATCACAAATGTGAACTTTTAAGTTTATTGTATATATTGTATTAAAAATAATACTGCCTTTTCTATTATGGTGCTGTAAGTATAATTTCAATTGCCGACGGAAAAATTAAATAAAATTGTAATTAGACGTAAGTAAAATTATCTTTTATATATTTTTATTGGTAGTATTTTTGATGACAAACTCGATAAGTGAATCTTAAAAAGACTCAGCATAACAAATAAATTATTTGATATACTATTTACACGTATTGTAAAATATTTTTTTTGTCAAAGAAATGCAATGAGATTATTTATTCATCATGAACTTTCTATATATTAAGAAGTTTGATAGAAATAAAATTACATTTGTATTATTTTAAATATTAAAATAACGTCTTTTTAAATACTACTTTTGCGATTCTAGAAAATATTGTATTCATATAAAACTTATTATGGTACAAATATCAAAAAAATACGTTAAATTTTGAGTGCTATGTTTAAGTTGACCGTTATTTAAAATTTATTTTCTTACATCCGTAGACGTAAGCATAGCATCAAATAAACCTAGACATATCTCAAACTTAATCAGCGCTAAAAATGCCAGACTCATAATTCATTACGCCCAAGGAGGGAAAAAATTATAACGAACCCCTCCACAATAAAGTGGGCAGTTTTAAAATTTCATCCGAATAAATTATGCACGTCAAATGCAGTCTGGGCCTGGTGGCTAGACTGGGCCGGAGCAGGTGAGCCATCACACCTGGCAAATGGCGCTTCCGTGTACCTTGTTCGCTACCGGTCGCATGCAAGTTTTATCATTTCTATTTTCAATCAAGTAATGAAAGCAGGTAAAAATTCTTATAGAAGCCAGCCGCTCAAGTTTTACTGTATTTAAAGTTCTGTTCGATATTTGGTCTCAAAACTAAAATACGGTTTCAAAGATGCAAAATATATTGTAAAAATTATTATTCTTATAAAATTGATTTAGTTTAGCGTAAATTAATATTTTATTATGTATATGAGTATGTAAATAAAAAAAATACTGATAAAAAGTTTATATCTTTTTATATAGTCGTATTTAATCTGAGTCGAAAATTCAAACAACGTTATAAAAATTCGAGTACCATTTTTTTATGAAATATATGTGAATATTGGGTTTGGTTTGATGAATTGAAACAATTTTTTTTAATGAGACAATGATTATGAAATAAGTAGAGTTTATGAGCTATGATTTTTTAAACAATTTGGTTACAGTATTAACGCCTAAGTTTTTAATGAAATTATTTTTTTTGATACTGCGATATTTAAAAGATATGTATTTTAAATGCAACAAGAAACAAATTGTTTCCACTTAATTTTCTTGATGTAATGTTTTATTATGTAAAAAAAATTATATTGTAAATATTACATTATTAATATTGATTTCAACCCCAACACAACACAGATATTATATTAATATTTATGTTGGATGACAAATATTGGATGATTTGTAGCTGAAAATTATCTTAATAATCTAATATGAAAGAACTGCCCGATAAAATACATTTCACGTTAATTGGATGAAAATCCGTAAACTTTAAGTATACATTAATATTTTTCATAATTTATTTTCCTATCTTTTGATACGTGGTATGCACTTTAACTAAAATAATAATAATGTCAAGATTGATTTAAGCTAGAATCAAATGGGAATTTGACTAACGAGTATTTCTTGATTTATTATAACAGTTTAATTACAAGAACATAAATCATTAAATATCACGATTGTATAAGTTGTTAATACTAATACTAATTAACTATGAATTTTATTTGCCTAGTGCTCCAGCGGTTGAAAACTCAACGAATCATTAATGAAGATTAATTACAAGGCTTAAGGCAAATATTGTGCTATAATTTATCATGTAATTTCTAGAGCAATACATATTAAAATAATTATTTGCATTTGAGAATACGTTTAAGACGAATGAGTTTTTAATATGCGTTGATTAAATGGATATGGGTGGGTTTGTATTTATTGAGTTTTCAAAGTAACTCATAGACTGTTAAATGTGTTTGCTGAGTAAATTACTACAATACCGTGTGGTGTGAAAAAAAACTTATCGTGATTGACTACCGTGTGGCGTGTACGAAACACTTAGGGAATGTTCTGATGTATCCTCCACGCGGTTTTATTTTTTATTATTATAACTATCAATGCGGAATATTTGACAAATAAACATAATTAAAATTTTTAATTCGCAATTGCTCATTTAAAATATAAATAATTACCGATTGATAAATAATTACACAGATATAAGTTAAAGCTGTGTTTTTAAAAAATAAAAATATATTGTTTTATAGTAAATAATATATTTTTTTTATAATGTTTTTCAATAAAATTAAAGGCTTTATAAACTGGTTAAAAACATTTGTAGATTTTGTATGATTATACTCTTATATTTCTGTCGATAAAGTATTGTATGCAAAAACAATAAATAATATATTTTATAGATTAAGTAAAACAGAACCTTGATATTTTTAGGTAGAATAAATACCATGAAAAGATGAGTGGGATCCGGAATTATTTCTGAAAAGCTTAAAAATAGAACTGTCAGGCGAAACAAATGTAATTCTATAATGCGATTAGCACATTTATACCTTAACGGTCAGAATGAAAACACACCCCCAATGTCGGATAATTATTCAAATCGGAGAAAATCTCTCCCTTATTATAAGCTATGTGAAAAGATTACCCGCATCCCTTCCAGCGAGGGCCTTCATCGTTCCTTTATTTTATCGTTTGTCAGACTATTTGTAAATGATATTAAATTATTTCAAATGGATTAATCTTGGAAACTTTTACGAGATTTTGGTTAATTAATTCAAAGTTAGATAACTTTTGGGAGATTATCGGTTTTACGGCGAGGACATTTCAAAAATAATTAATTTCATTTAGACAAGAATATTAATGATTTTTATTTTTTTATTTGATTACAAAAACTTTTTGGCGCAAAGCAAATTGATTATTATTATCATTTTAGTTTATTAAAAATACAAATTATAAAAAAAACAATACTTTCAGGCAAATTTAAAAACTTAGAAAAACTTTTTATTTTAATTTTTTTTCAAATCACTTTCGCAAAAATACACAGAATCTATCAATGAATCATTTCAATTATTACCCTGCGGCTTTGCAATTGACTTTACAAACTTTTATCGGCGATGGTTCCCGAGACTCGCTACGGTGGACAGAGCGCGGGGCTTGCGGACCGGCTACCCGCCAACATGTGTTCGCAGTACTGAGCCTAAAGCTCGGCTTAACCCAGCACATTCAACCGTCTACGCCGCTACATGGCTACGACCCCCGCGAGCGGCGCAAGGCCCCAACTCCGCGACGAAAAACCACGCCAAACTGAGCTTTATTTCAGAGGCGAATACGGATCGCTTTCGACTGCGCCGCGGCCGGTAGATAGAGACAGCTGCAATCGACGGGGAACTTGCATTCAGTGTTTGGAAGTTTATTCCTCGGGTGCGAGCGAGACGGCGGCAGGGGCGGGGGAGGGGGCCGGCCTGGGATACGCTGGTGGTGGGGAGGGGCGGATAACTTTCCGCAGACGAAGAGACTCCCCGTCTAGCGTCTGAGGTCAACTTTTCGAGCCGCGGCCGAGTTGTTTTCCGCTCCGGTTCGAATACCTGTAATCCTTTAATATGCATTTGTTTTGATTGCTGAAAATATTCTGTAAAAAATGATCAAAAATATCAAATTAAAAAAAAAACCGTTTGTAAAAAAAAAATTTCAAAAAATTTTTTCGTCTCATTATTATTCAATCTAAATGAAAAAACACAGTTATAAGCTTAAAAACAGATTTTTTTTTTAAAAGGTTACTGTGCCGTGATCTTGTACGTTAAACAATGCCAACATATAAAAGAAATCAAAAATAATAGAAGTCTATTCTGTTTAGTAATAAAACACCAAAATACTTACTTTAGCACACAAAATTTAATATGGCAGCATGTATATTCGTAATAGAATTTCAACTGAGTTAGCCCATCTCTAAAGCGGTAACTACCATTTTGGCAGCACAACACCTGAAGTCTCATGACTACAATATGAGGGGCAAGGTTATTCTGTTTGCAGTGCAGTCGGACTGGAGGGGCTCTTCAGCTCCTGGGATCCTTAAACATCGTTAGCGGAACTTTCAGCGATTGCAATTAAATAAACTCTGGTGCATCTGGGTCAGGAGCCGCAGCGGAGAATTAGGTGACGGCAATAACCGCGGCTTACGGCCCCGTATTATCCGGCGCTGCTGGGAGATATCCGGAAATTCTTGACACTGGTAAAATGTACATAATAATTATGCTTATTAAAAACAATAGTTATATCACAACTCTAAAATTATCGAAAACAAAATTTAAATCGATTATTAATAAATTTATGATTTCCATATTATTAGAGGTATATGTCTAAATTTTTCATAATTATTGTACATTTATTAATTGAAGCATATACTGTTAATTTCTTGTGTATTTAAATTAAATTTAAATGTAAACATATTTTGACTGTTTTTAAATAAAAAAGTATATTTTAATATTATTGGCAACTTATTAATTTTAACTTCTGGGAAGTATTGTCGTATAACGTACTTTATTTTTAATATTCAAAACAACTTGTACATCAAACAAAATTATGAGCAAAAATATAAAAACGCTAATGCTAAATAAATAAATACATTAGTCTGGTACGTTAAAATAAATTAGGTATGAAGTACTACAAATAGCACGTTATTATACGCGTTACATTCATAATTGTAATGCTTTTTAATGTCAGTATGATCTAAATCAAATGTTTTATTTATAAACACCATAAATATTTATTTAAAAAGAATATACAAGCTTGATCTTGATAGGTTAATTTTATGGTATTTACACTGAAACACAAACGTTTGTTATAAAGTGGTGGTATATTAAAATTATTGTTTGTGTTTCAGTATTTATTTTTTTGAGCATAGTTAAATTTTTTTGGCTATTAATAAAACTAACAAAAAAAGTGTACTGTCCGTGCTTTGCAATCGTTTGTTTTCTTGTGCTTTTTATGACTTAATTTTATCTTTTCTCGCTATGCAAACAAATCGGGCGAGGCATTAATCCCGATTCGTCGGGTTGTTTGTTTTTACAGAAATTCGTGCGTTAAAAATAGTAAATCACCGTGGAAAAGAGCACATAATGAGGGCGCTCCGACGCTTTATTTCCACCTCCGCCGAGGTTCTCAATTAGCCGCGAAAACAGCCGGCCATATCATGTCCGATCGCGGATGAGACCGGCGCAATCGATTCTTGATTCTAAATGAAGTCGGCAAACAAGGCGGTAGGGGTGATAAAATGTTCCACACAAATCAATCGTCGCCTTATCGTGGATCTACGGATGCCTTCCACTTCTTCAGACCCCGGCGATCTAAATAATGCTAACGATGGCCACGCGGTGTATCCGCCAGGGAGCCTTGCTGCCGTGAAACAGTCATTTGTAAAATGGGAACTTGGCTGTGGGGTTCGCGATTCAGCTATATAATTCCACTCGGCGAGCACTGCTATTGACCCAAGCTGAAGGATTCCTACTTGTTACACTATAATACATATTAAAGTATTTTATCCATACAAAAAGTATAATTTTTTTTGTTATTAAAACTATACTAAAAAAGAAATAATTTTATTTAAACATTTTTACCTGATTATATCAACAAGTACATAACAGTTTAAAAAGGCTGTTAAAGGTGAAATTCAAATGATTGTCACTATAAGAATTAAATGTATATTTAAATATTAGAAATTACTATTTTTTAATGAAGGCATATGATTTTAATCATCGTAACGAATTCCTAACTTTTTATGCCAAACTAACATCAATAAATATATTTTTTTATGATACGATACGCAAGTAACTTATCTAATTACTGAAAATTTCAAATGCTTTTTGATTTCATTCAAAAATATATTAAAATAGCAAATTTAATTGATGATCGCTGAGCAGATACAAGTTAATAATATACAAAGGGTCTGAGAGCTTCCAAGATAAGGGCAATGATAGGTTTGCGATGGAGTGGAAATTTCTCCAATTGAGGTCGCGCATAAAACGTAGCTTCATGGGATTGCCAAACACAAAATAAACCTGCGACATAAGCGCAGCAATTTAATTTATTACCAAAGCAACTAATACCAGTGTTGATGTCACCATGTTTATATATGGTACATAGCAATAAAATCATAAAATAATATTTTATATTACAAAATTACAGTATATAAATGTTATTGTGTATGCAGTAACATAATAAAAATCGTACGAACAGAAAGTTTTTTTAAAACTGAAATTAAACTATAATGTGTATGGTTCCACAAGACCATTAGAAAGCTGCCAGACGCTTGAAACATTTTTCTAGTTATCTGATGAACTTGATAGATGCGCTATATACTCTTCGCAGGCCAAAGATACATTGAAATGCGTAGTATACTTATCTCTTAATCAATGGTAATTTTTTTTGTTGACGATATCTTGAATAAAGTTGATAGTTCTGACTTTTTAAAATTTATATCAGTTTTTTTGCTGACAATATAAGTGTGTTAAATACTAAATTTGATAGGAATTTTAAAGGAAAAAAAAGAAGTTTTTTCTAAACAATATTAAGTGGTGGTTAAGAATCCATGCCGCACTTTAGTAAAAAAAACTGTACTTTGGTAATATTTTTACCGAGCAACTTAACATTATGCGTGACATAATGGTAATAAGGAAATCGTTTTCAATTCATGAAGATAAAACTCTTTACATAGCGGCCGTATCCTTGCAGGATGCAAGGCAATATTGTTATGTGTAGTTCCATTTTAATACTGCCTTAACAGCGCTGGCGGAAGATTGATAGATTATTCATAGTATAGCAAATACTTTATATTTAAAATATAATTCATGCTTTATTATCAATGCAGGTATTTTGTAGTGCCATTTTTCATTGATTTTTAAATTTAGTTAAAATTTAAAAATTTTGGCTTTTTTACTTCTCAAAAGCAGTGGTATTCAAATAAATGCCTTTTGTGTGTGTGCGTTTGTGTATGTATACATATAAAAACACATCTTACAAAAGGCATTGATTTGCATATCACAGGTTTTATGAAATAAAAATGTTCAAAACTTTCTTACTTTTTTGTTTTCATATTGCTGTTTAAAATGAAATATAATCGGTATTTTTATAATGGTTACAATGTCATCTAATATCAATAATATTAACGCTAAAAAAAACTGTTTGAATTGATAGACCCCGTTTAGATATTTAGTGTAAACATATTAGATATGTTATACTTAAAATAAATAAACAACAGTTTTCCTACTTTGTCTGCCAAATTAATTTAATTTCTAGAGACGCAAAGTGCTAATGCTCTTGCATAATGCCTTCGTTCGAGTACCCACTTCCCTGTTTATCGAGTTGAATATGTACAGTATCATGTGCTGCACATTTGGTTGGTGAAAACTTCGCAAGGGATGATCTCTTACGAGTACGCAGGAATAAGAATATGTTATTCAATACAATCAAAGCTACTTCCCTTAAAAATAATCGAATTATTTCCTATTGATATAAGCTCAGTTCAGCTCAAATAAGACAATTTAATGAGTACTGTATACACGCACTTTTATTTTCTGTAATTGTACATATCCTGTAATATGATGTTCAATTTTTTATATGGATTATTAAATTTATGTTTAAGTTAATTATTGGCTCTAGTGATCATTTTCCGTTGACCAATATAAAGCCGATGTATTTCATTGTATTGAAAAAAAAAAGTAATTTGAAGAGGCTATTCAACAGTCACAGAAATTTCTTCATCCTGATTTAGTATTTTTTTCAATTGTATTTAGAATTTTTAAATGCAGCTTAATTGTAGTTCTTAAATATATATTTATTAATGTCATTTTGATACATGTTTTTTTTTGTTAAAAAAATAATATCAATAGTTAACCAAAAAAATTTAATTACAATAAATAAGTGGGTAACCAGTGGCGTTGCGGTAGGTGACCTCTTTTCTTATCTATATGTTTCCCTTGGATAGCTGAAGGCGCTGCCCTGTAAAAAACTTCAGCACTGAAATTGGGGAACACATTGGAAAATACATTTATTGTGTGCTCGAGTGATTTATGATCACATGCGTGGAACGAGGAATAAAAATCATTGGAAAGAAAATAGTATTCAGTGAAAGACATAAATATATTTCCCGGGCCGGTTAGCGCACACGTCTTTATTCGCTAGGCCTCCCCCTCGAGGAACTTGTTTGGCAAGTATCGATATATTTTCCACGCGGCGTTGGATTTTCTTAATTTATGCGACTCATTTTTTTATCGCGCGGTATTGTACTACTGCAGAATTTATCGCGACGCTTTATTTTGTTTGTTGAGATATTAATTTTACTTCCCGAGCGTAAGCTTCGGAAACACCTGTATGTAGAGGATAAATAATAAGTCACCCCGAGAGAGAGAGCCGAAGAAATGTTTTTTTGACAAGTGTAAATTTCGTGAATGATTTATAAATGATTTTATTTTAGCGAGTAAAGTTTTTTGGCTCACAGATTTACTCCAATATAGCCGAGGCGCTCTGAGAAAAAACGCTTGTAAAGTTTGTAGAAAAAAATGGGTTTGATGGTTTATTGTTGAGTGAAAAATTATTGGATGTTTTATTCTAGTTTTTTTTTCTTAAAAAAAACGCTCAACAACCAAATGGATTTTTCTTTTCTTTAAATGTAATAAAATAATACTTTTTGCAAAATTTTAATACTTATATCAAAGAAGTAAAGCATTTCATCATCAAACTAACTAAAAAAAATACTTCCTTAGCGGATTTAGTATCTTGGCAATTTTATTTAGTTATATCTAATATATAAATTAGTGTTTTTATATTTTTGTAAAAACTATTAAGGTAATGATAAAAAGTAACTTTGTATTTTTGTCTTCACTTTGAATTTATTAGAATTATTTTCATAACTAGTTTCGACCCTATACACCGGGTCATCATCAGATGCATGACTAAACTATTAAAGTGTTTTAAAAATATGAATTAGTGACGAAAAATAAGAATCCAGTTTATGTTCAGCAAATAGCGATGGGACGTAGAAATGGGAAATGTACAATAGGAAATGTACAGTTTCTTGTTCCAAGCTTTTCCATGAAAGTGAAGAGAAAATAAATAATTTTAAATTTTATAAAACATCTTCTATAACTCCCAACGTTCTCGTGTAAAAATATACATAACATCTCTCAAGATTTTGCTTTTATGAACCGAATAATAAAAAAAATATGTCTAATTCAATATCTGTAAGAAGATCTTGTATATTTTGTTTTGATATATGTTCTGACACAAAATAATAGTATTTAAATTTATTCTCCAAGTTTAGTTTTATCTGAAATAAGAAAAAAAGGAAAGCCTAGTTTTTTGTACATTTATTAGGAAGCAGGTGCTGTTTTATTTTTCCACTATACAAGTAATTATGTATAACCAGAGCAGTCTAGAAGAGTGGCATTTTCTTTATAAAAATGCAAATTCTAAGACGGGTTTGATAAATTGATTGCTTA
The DNA here is from genome assembly GCA_022113835.1 of Atopsyche davidsoni. Lineage (NCBI taxonomy): Eukaryota > Metazoa > Arthropoda > Insecta > Trichoptera > Hydrobiosidae > Atopsyche > Atopsyche davidsoni. The sequence goes on from JAILWY010000001.1 coordinate 6,233,495, forward strand.
TGGAAAGTACCAGGCGAGAAAATAAGGGTGCAGTACAGCCCTCACAACTTTAATGTACGCAAAAGAACAACCCCAAACTTTAAGTATTCATTCGAGAATAAATCGATTTTCAAGCCATTATAAATTAAAATGAAATGTTAATTTAATCATTGCGAAGTTTTTTAATATCGCAGACAATATTGCAAATAAGGTAAGAAGGCTATTGTAAGTTTACAGATTTTTTAGAGATCAAAACACTCGGTATTATGAAATATTCATATTTATGTTTATTTGAAAATATTAAAAACATACTTTGCAGATTTTTAGATTAAAATATAGTAGATTATTTCATAACAAGCACATGTCATATTTTTGATTAAGAAAATTTTTGAATATTTTTCCTATTAACGCTTTGTTTTCAAAATATCACAATGTATCAAACACAAGATATACTATAAATTGCATTTAACGCTATATTAATACGTATACTATATTTTTCTTTGATATATCAATTTTAAGTAAATAATTACAAATTTGATCACCTATTATAATCTAAGCATTTATTTTTATTTACGGTGTGTGCATTAACTTTTTCAGATTTTTTCGTGAAATTGGAGCTTTATTATAAAAAATTGGTACAATATATTCTATTCAAAGTATTGTCCATCGCTAGCCACTACATTTCCCATCTTTCGGGCAAATTATGGATTCTATCCCAAAAGAACTGTTCGTCTTTTGAAGCCAAGAAAGAATCAAGTTAATTTTTGATACCCTGTTCAGAAGTGAAGCGTATTCCAGAAAGGGCATTCTGCATCGATTTAAACAAGTGGTAGTCGGAAGGGGCAAGGTCTGGGCTATAACTTCACAGCATCACCTTGGCGCCATGAATATTTGGCCTGGCCGTCGATGTTGGTGCATGTCCGGGCTAACCCCATGATTTTTTTACGCTTCAGATTGTCGTAGCGAATCCATTTTTCATCACCAGTGATGATACAATGCAAAAATGACTTCTTTTTGTGGCGTTCAAGCAGCATTTCCGAAATGCAAAATTGCCATTCGACGTCTCTCAGCTTCAATTCATGTGGCACCCGATTTCTTTGCTTTTGAATCATTCCCAATGCTTTGAAGTGTCTTGCAATTGTTGCTCGATCAACTCCCACACAACAATCAGTGACTTTCAGCTGGTTTTTTCTTCCAACTGAAACAGAAAAGTAAAGCTTCCCGCAAATTGCGTTTTGTTGGTACAAAAGTTGACATGTTGAAAGCTCAAAAAAAAAGTTGTATACACATCAGCGATATGACATTTACTGAAAACAAAAGCGCAATAATGACGCTTTACAATGAAATGTTAAAGTATAGTCTGATCCGATTCAATACTAGTAACGTCATCTCTTTGAAAATTCGAAAAAATTAATGCACACACCGTATATTATTTAATAAAGTTATGAAGTTATTAAAAGACAAAAGTATCTTCTAGTCTATTGGCTTTTCATATATGTTATAAAATATGAAGCATTACAAATGAAATCAGTCTATCGTGGATAAATATTATAAGAACGCATAGCGTCATTAATCGTGTTCTCCTCGGATGCTTTTATTGCGTTTGATTTCATAGGCTTAATCATTTGCGCCAGTGCAGTCAGGAAGTTATCAGAAGCTCCGAGTGGATTTATGCAACACTGCACGGGGGTAGGCTGACGCCACCCTGTGCACGCAGACGGGGATGATTGCCGACTAATATGGAATAAATATCGCTGTTCCGATACGCCGCCACGCTTCCTGCACCCGACCTGCGACTTGGAGTGCAATTCTAGCGTTTTATGTACCTGCATTAACGGATGTGTTCCCCGTTTCGGATTGCATAAATAATGCTTCACTTTCTGTTAACTGAACTGCATCAACTGCGGGAGCTTCCTGGAAGATTGTGCTGTTATTTGTTATAATATATGCAGATACACCCCTGTATCTAAAGTCGATTTTTTCGACAATTGTATTTTTAAAATAATCTTAAGCTTAACCTTTTCATGATGATGGAATATTGGGTATCTTATCATTTACGAATTTAAGATACTTGAGTGATTTTCCACATTTTTATTTTTATTAGTGACCGGTTTCGCCAACCTTTCACGTTGGCATTATCAAACAGAGTGAGATTTTATATAATAATAAGCAATTAGGTAAACAATTGTTAGAGGGAGAGGTTGTTGGAAAAAGAGAGAATGCTTATTATTATATAAAATCTCACTCTGTTTGATAATGCCAACGTGAAAGGCTGGCGAAACCGGTCACTAATAAAAATAAAAATGTGGAAAATCACTCAAGTATTTTATTCAAAAATATTAAAATGGAATTCCACCAAGTACTCTCTGTCAAAAATATTGAATTTCTTAATTTAAGATACTAGAATATTTTTTATCATAAATATTGAACTGCTACTAAAATTGCTAGTCATAGTTTTTTTATGAATCAGAAATAAAATTATTAAAAATATTTAAGCATGAAAAATATATTCATAAAGTATGCAAAAGCGTAAGCCGGCTGACATATTAAGTTTCGCAAATAAAGTCATACTTTCTCCCTACAGCGCAATACATTCCAAAGCAAACTTACATCCGAAAGAGCGGATGATAATTTATTTAGCTGATATTTTTGAACCATGACACGTCTCCGGCGGCCGCGGCGGGCATATATACCTGCGCGGGCGAACTGCGACAAGGGTGAAATAAAGAAATAAAGATAAATTGAGATAAACTCGCATATTGCCGCTTTTGTAAGGGAGCTGCGCCGCGGCGGACCATCGGTGGACATGAAAAAATCGTGCGCGGAATTCCGCCCGATGAGCTCGGGAAGTATTTCAGAGCGGCGGCTCTCGATTGACACACGGCTTCGGCTAAATGACGGATGTAGCTGCGTCGCTTAGCCTGACGTTATCATAAGCTATAAATTTTCGTTGAGTTTGTAATATACCACCCTTTCACCTGCAGATATATAGCCTCTGTGCCAAGGCATAAAATGCTTACCGTCTGTTTCCGTGTAGACATTCACGGTGGTGACGCAATGATTGGATTTGATACTGGATATAAATATTTGATAAAAACGTTGATTATTGTAATGACTAGAGAATGAATACAATTTAAATTTAGATATATTTACTTGATCATTTGTGTATTCCTATAATTGGACAATATAGTTCAATTTATTTGCAGAACAAAGAAAGTAGCTGAGATCTAAAAATTCATGTAAATCGCAATAGCAAATAATATTTCATGAAAAGCAATTTTCCGATTATTCGGATAAGTCTTATTTTTCTAAGCCATTCGCTATCATGTACCAAAATAAGCCCCAACGTTTTAGTTTCAGTTCTTGAAGGGTTAGGGATCGGGGGTGAAGGGTGAAGGTTCAGGGGAGGGAATAGGAAACAGCAGAGAGTAGAGATAGAAAAACAGATAAAAAGGAAATGGCCGGAGATCTCGCCGGTAGATTGTGACCCGATGAAGACAACTTTTAACTTATACTGTGGAGGGAGCGTTGTTGAAATTTTAATGCCTCATTTAGCTCCCGTAAGGGTGATGCGATGATGGCCAGTTTTATTGAAGGTGCTCTACATAAGGAGGGGTTTGGTCTCTGTCATAGAGTTTTATATGGAATATTCAATTATATTAGTGGTCCTACAATGGCCTTTTTGCTTTTTTACTGATATTTCTTCTGTTTAGGGCAACTCACTGGATACATTACACGCACGACGGAGCTTAAGTACTTATGCGCTCTCAAAATAGCATTTATTATATTACTATGCATTTGCATAGTACTATAATAAATGCTATTTTGAGAAATGACAGAGCACACAAGCACATAAGCTCCGTCGTATATTTATACCTTACAAAATAAAATACGTTATTGTATAATGTAAAGATGAAAAACTCTACGTATACAAATTTCTGCCTAAATTTTTATTTGGGAAATAAAAGGCAGTGCTATTTATTTGCTTGGTGATTTTATGCCTCGATTCTTGTAAACTTATCCGTTGATAGATATATAATAGATTTTTCATGTCGCAGACTATTTGATAAATAAATCCCGTATAATCCGACATACGGTTTCAGAAGAAATGCTTGGAGAAAATTTGTTCTAGTCTTTCTAATTCTGCATTTTACGAGCCCACAAAAAACAAAATGAATGCTGCTATAAGCACATACATAATGAACATAAAACTGTAAATAAACATAAATGTGGTATTCAAACCCACACTTTTTGTTTGTAGCTTGTTAATAATATGTTTCCCCTCATAACATGATGTGATTGTCAATATTTCTAGGTATATATGTTTAGCTTTTTCAAACCAAAAAATATATTAACTATATACAATAATTTATAATTCTTTAAATTCAGCTACAAAATCCAAAACAAGCTTTTGTAATCTTTGATTATATTTTATTTTATGCATGAAAATAAGTTGTAAGTATAGTATTTAATGCGTATAATATTTTGTCATAAAAATAATTTTTATATCAGTAAATGGTATATCCGTGCATGTAATGCTTTTACAAATTGTTTTCCACCACATGAACCCAAAAAGGCTTGCAAAACACATAGAAACAAGAAAACTGACATACAAAAATTCATGTATTAGTTTAACTCGACACATATGGTGGTGTGCTGCAGCAAAAACGTATGATATTAGGCTTTTTGTATTTTTCTGAAACAAACAGCGGATTTTTTTTCACCCTCCCTATGTTACTAGAGATTTTTAGTTTGGTTATATTGTTTAATAAAAAAATATTAAGATGGTGGGTTATTTACAAGGGATATTAAAGGCCACTTTGAATTGATAAAATATTTTAAAATTCATGATTTTTTTTTGTATGTTTTTGCCATTTAATACTTATTGAATATCGATATAGAACGAACTCTAACTACACGCAAAAATTCATATAACTCTACATTACTTAAAAAAAAACATCACTGAAAATCTAAAATAAATGTTAATAACAAACAAAAAACTATTGATAACTTATATATGGTTATTTTATAAAAAAATAACAATATCTGCTATATATTGAAAACTTAAGTAAAACTTGGTATTTGCACGAACAAAACATTCGAGATCATATACGCATAATGATTTCAAAAATAAGGCCACGTTTTCGGTTTTATTTTGACAAACATAATATTCCCTTCTCTCAAAATATCTTACTGACAAATGCATCTAACATAAGCCTACTTTACAATAGATCAATACGACGGCTTACGGCGCTCCGAACAAAAACAAATAAAACGGACAGAAGACTTCCTCGGAACGTTGTTATGAATTTAAATCAATGCAAAACGTCAAGTGGCTGCCCACCTTGCCCTTAGAGCAAGTGGGTGGATTTACTTCTCGTAAGGCACTAAATTCACAGGGACCACTTGTGAAAATATAAAAGTATAATTTTACACAAACACTCGATGGATCAAATCAAAACTTTGCTTTTATTTTTCATAAATAAGCTAAAATCCTTTAGATTTTCATTGAATTATTCAAAGCTTTCAAAAACATTTTTATTGACAGCTTATTTTATAAAATTGAAATACCATTTAAAGCTTTATTTTAACTTAAATACCTTTTAATGATTGTTCACTTATTTTACACGATTTCAAATATTTCTTACACTAATTTGTTTTAGTGACAATATACATAAATATATATATATATATATATATATATATATATATGTGTGTGTGTGTGTGTGTGTGTGTACATAAATTTTGTTTTCAAGCAGGTAAATGTATTACTACATAGGTAGTTAGTAAAAAAACAGTTCACTTTATCCAAGAGCCCGGAAGTGGTGCCCGCATATAAGGGAATATCACTTTGCGCGCCAGTAGACGGTAGAAGCTCTTAGAATAGTAGAAAACCTTTTTCAAAAAACAGTTTTTGTGTGCTTATTAACTAGAAATGAATTAAAATACACATTTAAATATAATGATCGGTAAAAAGTTATTATGTTATTTAAAAAGTTCGAGGTGATCGCAACTTTAATTTTACAATGGGTAAAATTTTTCACTGAGAAAGTGAGAGTTTATTCAACATACAAATACATGCTTAAACTAAGAGTTTTAAAAAGTAAATTTATATCGATTTAAGACACTGCTTGATTTATTTAATTTTTAAATCTATAAAATAATCAACGGATAAACAGTAAAAAATACTATTTACGCTCATTGAAATATATCAAATACAGTTTTCTTCAAACGGGTAATGGTTTTTTCAAACCATTCAAATTAATTTTACGAGACAAGATGGCGGATTCTTCATTCATCATTTACATTTTGAAAGATGGCTCTAATACAATAATGCTATGCGAGTGCAATCAGTATAATCATTCTAAACAATTTGTTTTAATTTTCCCGAAACGAGAATAAAGAGAGAATAGCCAAGAGCAAAATGAGTGTCGCAAGTTGTTCATTAGCCAAATATAATTTTAAAGTGGAAATCCTCCCTCGCTCCCTCCCTATGACTAATGACCCACTCTTTTCCTCGGCTAAAGTAAATAGAATGAACAAATCGCACCATTTGTAACGCGTTTCCCGTATTGTTCGCCGTAAGTAGGAATAATTTACCTTCAGTTTCATTTACGGCGAGAATTATCCACGACGTTGGCGCTGCTGAGGACCGACTGGCGCACTTGTCACTGTATTAACTGTAAAGCTCTCTCCGAGAATATTTCACCGCTCTCGGTACGCGCCGGGCTCGACAACATATAAATATTACCTGCCTCAAAAGCTTCATTTGTGATTTAACAAAAATACCAACAAAAAATAATAAAATATAAATATTTTTATCAAAACTCATAATTAGTATAACATCAGTTATCTAATATATCAAAGAATTTTATTTAATGACACTTTTGTAATGTCGTAAAAATAAACAATCAAATATAATATTCACTTTTAATCTATAGTATAGAAGTCGATGAAAAAAAAAACTGCATGAAAAACGTCAATCAAAACAGTTTAACCCAATTTCTGACACGATGTGCTGCTAAATTTAGGGTGCGTCAGCAATTATCTAAGTAAGTAATTAAATATGCTTAGATTTACTATGAATAATAGTAAAGAAACAACCTAATCTATCAGTGAGGTATTTGTTCTTGAACACTTGAAAAAATATAGCGTCGTGAAAAAATAGTCTGGTTTAATGTCTACCAAAATAATTGTAATGAAGTTAGTATATAAAGTATTCACTCATGTGAGTTTTTATATATTAGAACAATAAAGTGTGTTTTCACAAATTTTGTAAGATAATAACATGATAATAAAACAAGGTTAGACTACCGCTATATTTTGATATTATAAAGCTGATATAGCTTATTATATATCCATAGTATATTAAGTATTGTTTTATATTTCTTGACAAAATATTTTGCTTTCAAAGAATTGAAGTAAATGCTGTGAAGATACGGAACGTTTGCCTTTGAGGACGGGCTCTGCAGGCGAGGCCCGCCCTTTCCGGCGTGCGACAATCTCACCCCTAGACAATTTTTTAACTTGCCAAATATTTTTCTTTGGTTTCCTTTTTCTGTGAAATTTGTATAATTTGCCGAGGGGCGTCTTGTTTGGCTGTAAATATTATACTGAAACAGGAAGAAACTGTGGCCACTGTTTCTCGCTCTGTTTTTTTTTGTTTTAAAAATTACTTGAAGTTATTATTGTGGTTGTTGAATTTTTTGAGAAATGTTTTCCGGTTTAACTCTTATTAGGCGTTTCAACTATTAAGTTATCATTAAGATTGTATGTACTTTTAGCTGATAATAGAAAGCGTGTATGTAATTTAATTTGCGTCTCCAAAATATAACATTCAAATTATTTTATTTAAAAAAAGCTGTGATACAATGAAGAAATATTCATATTTCATTAGATAATGGTTATTTATTTGAAGACCATTGGTCTAATTTTGTTGATGCGTAGAGTTGAAAAATATCAAAGATTTATCTTGTCATTGCAATCACAATTTCGTAACATGTACTCTCAATACATATGTTTATCAAAGTTAGTAGTAGTATTAGCATATACAAATTATGAATTAATATTGAATTGAGTATTTATTGAGGACTTAGATAGTAGAACAAGATTTTTTTGGTATGATCGGAACAATTATTAGTTAAAATGTTAATTTTACAATATAAAATACAGTTTTAGGTGCCAATTTTACATACAAACTTGGCAGAAGCAATTTACTTATAGAAACATTAATGTATGGCAGCATAAGAGCCGCAAAAACTAACATATTGACCATAAACTATGGATTCGAAGATTGCCCTAACTCAAATAGCAATCCTCGTGACGTCAGCTGTTGCTACCCCACCGCTGTTTAAGCCGCCATTAAGGATAGCCTGATGTGTTCCTGATGTCCTTATGATGTCCCGGCCAGAGAGCAGGAGGGGGCTAACGGGGTAAGAGAGAAGAAAACCTGGGGTAAAAATGAAAAAAAAAACTTTGCCCGATTTTTGTAAAGAAATCTAGGCAAAATTGACACAGCGAGCTAAAAGAGGTGGGAACGCACGGTGCGATGGGGCTAGTAAAACACAGGGTGGGTGATTTTTCATCTGAAGTATACGCATGAAGCGGGAGGGAGACATTTAGGGAGTTCGGCTAAGGAGATTCGGCGAGGGCGGTATGAAAACCGGTATGTTGGGAATAAAAAGGAACCACCGGTTAAATTGCATGTTAAGGGAAATATGAGTGGCCTTAATCTTTGTCTTTGCATACATTTTCTTTTGTCATTTTAGATGGGCAGCTTTGTTGTAAATGTATTTAAAAATCTCATATGCTTAAAAAAATATTTTATAAAAAAAAATTATGTTGTGTGAATAAAAAAAATATATACATATCTTAATGTTTTTCAACACACTTGCATTCTACTAAAAAAATAATAAATCGTTCGTAAAATCTGTTATAACAAAAAATAATGTATGCATTAATAACGGAACACTGAATGTGATTAGAAAGCAAGAGTTTATTAAGTACCCCAAAGTCATACTTATAACTATTAAAAATACGCAACGACACATATTTAAAAAAATAAAGTATGTCCTGACCTTTAGCGAATAAAAGAGTGAAAACTCGTTTAATTATATACATATAAGCTATACAAAGGTATTTCTGAATAAAAAATCTAACAAGTTTTTGCGTACATAATTTATTAAATATATATGGCATTTACAAAAAAAACTAAGTCTCTACGTTGTATAAAAAACCTCAATAAAAAATGTGAAGCATGTTCAAAATACTAAACAAAGAACAGGGAAAAAACTAAGCAAACTGCTTTAATAATGGAGGAATAATAATTACCTGTACAAGAGGGTGTTGAAATACCCTTCCCTTCTTCGTTGGTGTGCCTTCCACCCCCTCCGCTCTAACCCCTCCAGGGAAAAACTTAAAAGATGTGTCAAAGATAAGTGTTAGAGTACAAGCAGAGTCTTCAGGAGTGTACTTACAAAATTAATTACAGAAAAAAAAACCATTAATTATTATTTTAAGCGCTATAGATGGACTGCCGATGAAGAACTCTCTCTCCTGTAAGCCATGCAAACCTATGATGGACATAATAAATTTAGTTTATTTTTTTATAATAAATATTGTTAACTACGATTTAAAAAACTACTTGCTACTAGTAGTAGGACAAGAAAAAAATAATTTTTTTTCGTAATAAATATTAGTTAGTATGAAAAATAAAACACAAATACTTTGATATAAATGACTTAAAGGTGAGATTTTTCTATGTAACCTGAAACAATATAAGATTTTTCATATATTAAAAAAAAATTATATCTTAATAGTATTCTTTTTTGATCAACGCTTAATTGATAAACTTTATTTTGGTGATTTTTTTATATGAGAGCTATCATATCATATATACGAAGTTAAGTTTAATTGAGACAGCGTTAAAAAACTCTGGAAAATGTAATTTACGCCACATGCACCTCGTCCAGGCCTGAGCGCAGGCAGATCCGCCTCATTAAATATAGAGGCCAGATAACGCGATAAGACCCGGGCGTTTTTACTAAGCGCTTGGTCATTTTTTAGCCCCTTAAAAATTTAAGCCCCGTCAAGCCGCCCTGCTGCTCCTCGAGCCGGACCCGTGAATAAGTAATTATTCCAAAATTTCTGTCGCGTATCTCTATTGCTTAGCTTATTTCTTTAAATTTGTAATGCATGATACGATAATACCTTCATTATTACTCTCATGTATACAAGTGTAGTCTAAAAGCTAAACTGTCAACACTGTCATTGAACAATCAATTTTTTTTTTTACATTTGAATGAAACGATGAATTTTCATGATTGATTTTTCGGATTTAAAATTAAAGCATAGTCCTTTTGTAGTTTTTCGTGTTATAATATTTATACTGTTTTGACGATTCTGTGAAATATTAATACTGTTGAAAAAACTCCGATATTTTTTTGATATCAAACACAACGAATCCTGTTATTTTATTTATATTTTTTGAAGAGATAAAAATAAAAATAGTTTTAAACACGTTTATAACCAAAACATTTAAATTATATTTTTAAAAAATCACTCTAACAAGATATCTGCAGTAAATATTCTGTTAGTGAAATATTTAAAATTTTCACACGGATCCATAAAACCATTCAAAAGTATCAATAGTCAGTTTCCGTACAAAAAGTAGCATTCGACCCTAATCTCTGCTATCGCCAGTCTTTTGGCATAACTCGAGTAGGAGAGGCCATCGCCGCCTGGCAACGGCCCAAGCCAAATTTGTCCCAAAATTACTTTATTTTTCAATTTGTATGATTTGCACCAACCATGGCTGTAAGTGCACCGACTGTGTTATTAAACGCGAGAAACTCTAGGAACTAAATGCGCCCATAAAAATAAAACGCTTTAAAATTTAAATAAGTCAAATATTATACGTGGAGAGTAGCCATGTAAGTGTGTTCATAAAACAAGTAACTTATATAATCCTTACCATTGAGAATTTTTTTTTCTACTTATATGCAATCTTTTATTTTACGTTGGATTTTCAAAATATATAAAAATAAGATCTATACTGTTTTACTGAGAATAGACTTGCAAATTTTACTAAGTGATTTAAAGTTATGTGGAAAATTAAAACTTTGTGTATATTATTATTAATAAATTGTCTTTTAATATTAGCTTACAAAAATATGTAATAACACATTATTAATAAAAATAAAGAGATTTCTTGGAGTAATAAAATTTTAGAGGTTAGTAATTATTAATATAAGCATCATAATAAGTTTATTTGACCATATATTTCCAAGTAGACAAAGCTACATTTGTTTTGGGGCATAAACTCGTATGGTATATTAGCTTGTATATTTAGTTCGATCTTTTAACGTGATATTTAATGTTCCGGTATTTTTTAAAAGTCTAATTTTTTTATCAAAAATATTTATTATTTATAAATTAAGTTTATAATACAGCTAAAAATAATTAATATTTTTGGAATAACGATAAAATATTAATTTTCTCTCAATATTATTTTACACCGTGGCATGACAGGTAATGTTAAGCAATCAGGCTATATTCATCAACAATGGTACGTATTAAATTTCGGGTATGGAAATGTTTCTGAATACGGTGAGTTGTTTGTTTATTTCGAAGTATGGATATTTGTTAATACCCGTTAAATTTAATGAGCTGTTGTATTCCCTTGAGTTCTGAATAATACGTGGGTTCCAATAGAATACATAAATAGAAGGCCCATTCGCCCATTGTGCGCTCGTCAACAGCGCTCTGAGTGGGATAGTGATTCAAATGTTGTTTTGGTATTTTAAAGGAAAATGATTTTCTTAGATACACAATGAAAATCATCTCTTGAAAGTCATAAAATATACCGAAAGCACAAAGGGAACATCAAAAATATTGTTATTTACATATGAATAATATAAATATAGATTAGTCATTTTAAATTTATCTTTGTAAAATCAAACGCTGATAAAAATAACGATTATTATACATAGATTGTATATTATTTATTATGTTTTATTAACACACCGTTTTGATTATTTATAACATATACATTAAAGTGAACAGATAAATTTGATTATTTAAGAATAAGTTTTACACATCAACACGTGCACAAAAATACACATGCCATGCATCTAAAATCATTTATAATGTACAAAATTTTAAATTACAATTCAAAAATTTCTTGATTACAAAACAAACTCATTCAAACTTTACTGTTTTAGATCAAAAGGAAAAACTTTTAAGATTAAGATTAAATTTGTGATTTAAATAAAATTTGGAAAAAAATTCAGTATTTTTTAAAAAAGTAAAACAAAGTCCACAAATGAGCAGTCGTAATATTTCTTTGAGCATCATTTATTGAATAATGAACGGCCTGCCCATCAAAACATCCCCCGAGCGAGGCGGCCGGCTGTCGCGGCCGTGGCTTTCTGTTCGTCTCATAATACGTAGTCATAGGGCGGCTCGTAGCGCCGGTTTGTGTGGCTCGGGGGACGCATAAAAAGAAAACGTGTATAACGCAGTCAGTAAGAATTTGTCCAGGGGCGTTCCACGGAATTGGATTTCTTCGTAATTGAGAGCAAAGATCCAGACTTCTATATTTTGTCATTTATATTTTATGAATTATTATGGTGCTGATAGAACAGTCTGGTGGCACGTCTGCTATTTTTATAGTTAAGTGTGAACAATATTTTAACAATATTTAAAATCATTCATTTATTTTACCATTTAATTATTTATACAAGTCTACTTTTTCTTCTTATTTTAAATAAAGTGATAATTAGCACTTTGAATCGACACTTCAATTTAAAATGTAATAATTCGTAAATTACGAAACTGCCGTTTTGTAAAATGTTAAATATTGGATCAAATTTAAAAAAAAAATTTATATAAAAAAATAGTTTACCTTAATATATGAAGTATTATGTTTTATAAAAATTTCGTGTAATTTTTTTTAATACACGTCACATTCGATGAGTAATTATGTAAGTTAAATTTTAAAACTATAAAAAACAGACAATATACAAAAACGATACTATTTCTAATAATGTGTTTTTAGGGACTTTCTCACGTTTTTACATATGTATGACATGATTTTTCCAAAATGCGTAAACCTCACTAATATGACTCTGTTTATAATAATTTCTATTTATCAAATTTAACATCTTAATACTAGCAGAAATAAAAAAAACATTTGAATGGTTAGTTGTTCTACTGAAAATATGGCGTTGGATGCACCAGGTTAGTATATTAATATAAACAGTCTAATGGCATACAAACTGGACATAAAAAAAAAATATTTACAACTGGCTGCTGTGGGCATTAATGCAAACATATTTTCAAATAAACCTCCTTGACTCGTCCCATTAAATAATTGATGAAGATCTTTAGTGGCGCCCCTGGAGAGATCGCCCCGCGGTAAGAGCTCGCGGCCGAGACGGTCGGGACCAAAAGTCTCCTTCGTCTTCACACGAGAACTCGAGGGTAATCAGGCGAAACTTGTGTAAGGTAAAAACTCTACCATTTCTACAACCCGCAATTCGACTACCTAAATATATCCAGATTCAAAATATGCATATGATTAATAAATTATCATAATATTAATAAAATCTGTCACGACGGAGTTAAAACAGAGAACCTTTCGACCAAGAGTCTGAAACTGAGAACTGAACTAAATTTTCAAAATATCAATGGATATCCCATTCTTCTATCATAAATCACTAGAGTCTCATTCTGAGACTAGACAGGTACCAATATATTTGTCGTAATTTGATATCGATCTTTATTTTGAATCCTTGGCTATATAATAATATTGAAATTTAAATATTATGTATAGACAAATTTACTATTGATTTTAAATTTTTAAATGTAGCTTTATTTACGATGATTTAGTAAAATGCATATAGTTTGGTCACAACACGAGGTCGTTGTTTAATGATTGCATATTAAACAAAAATCTCCCTGTTTGATTATCAAACTCAAAATAGGTCTTTACGTGATAATTTATGATGGAAGGTTTTGATGATATGTGCGAGTATTCTCTGTTTCCGATGAATTGTGTTCATTGAATTGAGGACGGTGAGCGTGGCTGCACAGCGCCCGGCCTAGTGTAGTGGACGCGGGGCAGGGCTGGCCCGTGACGTCAGCACTTTATCTATTTTTATTTTATTTTTCTAAAGGCGCCGGGGGTGGCTTAAATGTTTATAAAAGGAGCGCTTGGGCAGAATAGGCCCTTTGTGCTGCTATATTAATATTGTATCTTGAATTATTCCACTGGATTTAGTGTTATCGTTTTATTTTCTTCACAATGCCCGTCGAGTATCTCACTCGGGCTGGAGCACTGGAATGTTGCGGCGCTCTGTGTGCTTAGTTCCTCCCGTACGGAAGGCCTAAGTTCTTTATGTTTGGATAGGCAATTTCCTTATTGATATGTGTGGGATAAAAAGATTGATTTGAATTTATCGGGGCCGGGGAATTTTGTTATATTTATCGAATAATAAATAAAAATCATCACAACTTACTCAGACAATAATTTACGAGACATGTAAAGATACGAAATAATACGAATAAATAGCATGCTTAGGACACAAATGAAAAGTAATATTGCTCTTTAATAGGCACTAAGCCAAGTGAATGTGTGCCTTGATATTCTTAAAAAAATATTTCTTTATTTGTAATAACAATAAAGTATATTCATAAATAATAAACACTTAAAAAATATAAATCTAATAGATAGTGAACTTTTTTAATATTGCAAAATTATGTGATCATTTTATACGAAATTAAAACAAATAAATTAATCCTATTTTATAAAACTTGCACTTCATTTCATAACTGTGCATATTTTTATTATATTTTATGTTACTGTTATAATTATAAAATACGTTTAAATGAGTGTGTGTTTGGATAATATTAAACGCAACTTTAAAAAATGGATTTTAAATAATTAAAACAATCTACTTTTATTGTAAGGATAGTTTGAAAAAATGACAAATCTACTTTGATCACTTTATAAGGAAATATTATTGAACGTATGAATTCAAATACAACATAAATTAATGTTTGGTTGTGTTAAGAAATAACTCAACCCAATATTTATATTTTCCGTGATCGTGCGAAGAATTCGTGGTTGTGTTTTTTTACCGGATATAACACAATTACAAAAGCCATTAAGAATTTCAAGTAGGTCCCTTAAGCCGAGCCAACAACGTAACAACCTCGTGACGATATGAATTATGATTCTTTACTAAAGCTCAGGAATTCGCATTGAGGACTTTTCGAAATTCGGCGAGTTCGAACATCGCGTGACAGACCGCCATTAGGCCAACCCTACGGATGACAGTGTTCACGAAAACTGGCTTTGAATTTCAGGCCATTTCCCGCGACCACCTGCCGCGTGAAAACAGCCCCTAATGTTTGACATCTTAAGAGTTTGTTTGGTAATTAGTGGCTTTTGGTACTTGCGCCTCTGTAGTCAAGTGTAGATCGCAGTGTGGGCTTGGGTAATAAGTATTCTTAGAACCAAAATGTGTCACGTTAACTCATCGCTGAAAGAAACCAACCTTACGTTTTG
The DNA here is from genome assembly GCA_022113835.1 of Atopsyche davidsoni. Lineage (NCBI taxonomy): Eukaryota > Metazoa > Arthropoda > Insecta > Trichoptera > Hydrobiosidae > Atopsyche > Atopsyche davidsoni. The sequence goes on from JAILWY010000001.1 coordinate 6,249,045, forward strand.
TTTACTAAAAGGTATGGGTTACTTCCGATTTTTTTATCATTTTTTTTCGATCTTAAAATAAAATTAGACAATCACACTATATTATGTTTTAAAAAGTATACGCTGCAAGTAATCAGACAGCATTTTGAAATGATTCATTATAATTTCATTAATCTCTTGAAAATTACATTTTCTTTTCTTATTTTAACACAAAAAACCATAAATTAATATATAAGCATATTAAATTTACATTTAAAATGTTTACTTTGTAAATAAGCTTGATTGAATAAATATTTTTTGTTGTATCTTGAAATTTTAAAGTGAAGGTTTGAAATAAGCAATTATTAGTATTTTGAAAACATAACAGATTAAAAATTTAATAAAACTAAAATGATGAGCGCAGCCAGGCGAGCATTTAATATGTTCATAAGTTGGAGGCTTTCCTTTTGACAGTGGACACAGCCTTCTTTGGCTAGACTGTCTCCTCAATGGCGGGTCGAAGCGCCTCCCTGCCTGGCGCAGGTTTGGCGCTGAAAACCACCCGCGCCCTTATCGGATGAACTCAGAGATGCACTTTACCCAAATTACTTTCCCACATACAGCCTTTATTTCGGTACTTATTCGGCGATATGGCCGGCGCTGCAAATTTTTAATTACTTTACGCGATAACTTTGAACTATTTTTGTTCATAGCCAGTTAGTTTTATTAGTAGCTTAAAAAACGAAACTTTAGAATTCAATACGTCAAATTTGTATTACAGTTTTTAATAATACTAGAAGAGAATTTTTTTCTCTTAACATTTAGAGAAAAATCACATATTAATTTTATGAATAGTAAGCATATTTTGAAATTTAACATAATTTATAATAATTATTTAAATGTGTTATATTTCCGAGTAAATATCCTTCATATACTTAAAAACTAAACTTAAACGAAAAAATATTGTCTAAATATTTTTATTTTATCTTGCAACTATA